>JARQOD010000006.1:175476634-175730442 GCA_033576555.1 Oophaga sylvatica
AGTGGTTTACCCCCACATATGGGTATTAGCGTACTCCGGAAAAATTCACAACAACTTGGGGGTCTAATTTTCCCTTTACTCTTGTGAAAATAAAAATTTGGGGACTAAAAAAATTATTTTTGGGGAAAAAAATGATTTTTTTTTCACGGGACTGCGTTATAAACTTCTGTGAAGAGCTTGAGATTCAAAGTGCTCAACACACATCTAAATGAGTTCCTTGGGGATCTAGTTTCCAAAATGGGTCACTTGGGGGTTTCTACTGTTTAGGCACATCATGGGCTCTGCAAATGTAACATGACGCCCACAGACTATTCCATCAAGTCGGCATTTCAAAACGTCACTACTTCCCTTCCGAGCCCCGACGTGTGCCCAAACAGTGGTTCCCCCACATATGAGGTAACAGCGTACTCAGGACAAATTGGACAACAACTTTTCTTTTCAAATTGGACAACTAATTTCTCCTGTTACCCTTGGGAAAATAAAAAAATGGGGACTAAAAGATCATGTTTGTGGAAAAAATATGATTTTTTAATTTTCATTCTCAGGCATTATAAACTTCTGTGAAGCCCTTGGGGGTTCAAAGTGCTCAACACACATCTAGATAAGTTCTTTGGGGAGTCTAGTTTCCAAAATGGGGTCACTTGGGGGGAGTTTCTACTGTTTAGGCACATCAGGGGCTCTGCAAACGTAACATGACGCCTGCAGAACATTCCATCAAAGTCGGCATTTCAAAACGTCACTACTTCCCTTCCGAGCCCTGACGTGTGCCCAAACAGTGGTTCCCCCCACATATGGGGTACCAGCGTACTGAGGACAAACTGAGCAACAACTTTTGGGGTACAATTTCTCCTGTAACCATTGTGAAAATAAAAAATAGAGGGCTAAAAAATCATTTTTTGAGGAAAAAAAAAGATTTTTTATAATAATATAATAATAATCTTTATTTATATAGCACCATCATATTCCGCAGCGCTTCACAGTTTAACAGTTTCAAAACACAAGTCATAAGTAACAACGTTAACAATACAATAATTAAAGCACGGCTCTGCGCTATAAACTTCTGTGAAGCACCTGGGGGTTCAAAGTGCTCACTATGCATCTAGATAAGTTCCTTAGGGGGTCTAGTTTCCAAAACTTTTGGGGTCCAATTTATCCTGTTACCCTTGGGAAAATAAAAAATAGCGGGCTAAAAAATCATTTTTGTGGAAAAAAAATGATTTTTTTATTTTCACTGCTCTGTGTTTATAAACTTCTGTGAAGCAACTAGGGGTTCAAAGTGCTCACTACACATCTAGATAAGCTCCTTGGGGGGTCTAGTTTCCAAAATGAGGTCACTTGTGGGGGGTTTCTACTGTTTAGGCACATCAGGGGCTCTGAAAATGCAACATGACGCCGCAGAACATTCCATCAAGTCTGCATTCCAAAATGGCCCTCCTTCCCTTCTGAGCTCCCCCATGCGCCAAAACAGTGGTTCCCCCCCACATATGGGGTATCGGTGTACTCAGGACAAATTGCACAACAACTTTTGTGGTCCAATTTCTCCTGTTACCCTTGTGAAAATAAAAAATAGCTGGCTAAAAAATCATTTTTGATTTTTTTTATTTTCACTGCTCTGCGTTATAAACTTCTGTGAAGCACTTGGGGGTTCAGAGTGTTCACAACACATCTAGACAAGTTCCTTAAGGGATCTAGTTTCCAAAATGGTGTCACTTGTGTTTTTTTTCACTGTTTAGGCACACAGGGTGTTATGGTTTGCGGAATGCACCAAATAAATTATATCTGGTTACAACAGAGGATTCAGGTGCGGCAGCAGCAAGTCTCTGCACAGTACTATACCGGGCGAGACGCTGGGACCGACGTCTTTGCTGAGCAGGTTCCACTGCGGCCGGAGATGGATGGGGGACCACAGCGGGACTGGTTTGAGATTCCCCTTGTGCAGCAGTGGGAACTCGACTAACATTATCCCCCTTCTTAGGGCCCCCCCTTCTTTGGGCCTCGCTGTGCTCAAAGACAGGGATGAGTTGTGGAGCGTGAACATGCTCGGTAGGCTCCCAGGACCTATCTCAGGCCCATAACCCCTCCAATCCACCAAATAAAATTTTTTGCCCCATACCACCTTACACCCTACGATTGCATTCACTATCATGATCGTCGGTAGATGAACCCGACATCCCAGCAGATGAATCAGAAAACCGGGAGATGGCCACAGGTTTCCAAAGGGACACGTGAAAGGTATCAGAGATACCCAGACGAGGTGGAAGGGCTAGGCGGTAGACTACAGGGTTTACCTGCTCAAGGATTTTAAAGGGACCCAAATAGCGAGGTGCCAACTTGGTAGACTCTACTCGCAGCCTTATGTTCCGAGTGGAGAGCCACACTAAGTCGCCCGGGGCAAATGTCGGAGCGGGGCGCCGATGAACATCAGCTGAAGACCTCATCCTCTCCTTGGAGGCCTGAATGGCATCCTGGGTTCGGTCCCAAATGTCCCGTGCCTCCACAGCCCAGTCTGCCACCCTGGAGTCGGCGGACGACACGGGCATGGGCACCGGGACCCGCGGATGCTGACCGTAGTTCAAGAGGAATGGGGTCTGTTCAGTGGATTCAGCCACAGCATTATTGAGAGCAAACTCAGCCCACAGTAGAAAAGATGCCCAGTCATCCTGCCTGGCAGAGACAAAATGTTGCAAATATGTAACCAAGGTCTGGTTGGCCCTCTCTACCAACACATTAGTCTCGGGATGGTACGCAGAGGAGAGATTTAACTCAAGCCGACACAGCTCTCTCCAGAACCGAGATGCAAACTGGGGACCTCGATCACTAACGACTTTGTCTGGCATACCGTGTAAACGGAAAATATGCCTAATAAATAATGCTGCCAAGGCCCGTCCAGACAGTAACCGTGGTAACGGCACCAAATGCACCATTTTGGAGAAGTGGTCGGTTATCAACCTGATGATGGTGCAGCCCCGAGACTTGGGTAAGCCCACCACAAAATCCATCCCGACCATCTGCCAACACCTGTCTGCCACCGGCAAAGGAAAAGTAGCCCAGTTGGCCGTTGTCGAGGGGACTTATTCGTGGCGCAGGACACGCATGCCTGAACATATTCCCTGACGTCCCGGACCATATGTGGCCACCAATATGTCCTCGCCAGCAACTCAGTTGTCCTTTGTGTTCCGAAATGTCCACCCACCATGGAGGAATGTGCCCAAGAAAGTACTTCCTGTCGCAAATTGGTGGGTACAAAAGTCTTGCCCGGAGGCACAGACTCAAGTGAAACTGGAGCCACAGTTCTTAGGCTCTCACAGGGGACAATAAGCTGAGGCTCCTCCTCCTCCTCCTCAGAGGATACAACGGAGCGAGACAGAGCATCGGCCCAAATGTTCTTCTCACCGGAGAGGAAATGAAGGGTGAAATGGAACCGGGAGAAGAACAGGGACCATCTGGCCTGGCGAGAATTTGCAAGTACACCAAGATTTTGTGGTCCGTGAAGACCTGGAAGGGAAAGCGAGCCCTCTCCAGAAGATGTCTCAACTCGGAGAAGACCAACTTCATAGCCAATTATCCCCTGTCCCCGATGGAATAATTCCTCTCTGCAGGTGTAAAGGTTTTAGAAATGTAGAAGCAAGGATGCTTCTGACCTTGAGCATCCTTTTGATAAAGGACTGCTCCAGCACCAACAGAAGAGGAGTCCACCTCTAAAATAAACAGCTTATCAACATGGGGGCGATGTAATATGGGAGCACTGGCAAAATGCGACTTGATGGAAGAGAATGCCTTGGAGACCTTCTCAGACCACAACTTGGGATTTTCTCCCTTCTTGGTGAGGGCTACCACGGGAGCTACCAAAGTCAAGAAATGGGGAATGAACTGGCGATAATAATTAATGAACCCCATAAAGCGCTGCACCGCTTTAAGAGAATGGGGTTCTTGCCAGTCTATCACAGCCTGTAGTTTGGCAGGATCCATAGCCAATCCCTGGGCGGAGATGATATAGCCCAGGAAAGGTAAAAGACTCCTGCTCAAACATGCAAACATGCCAGATCGGGGGATTCGAGAGGTTTGGCAAAGGTGGGAGCCAACCGAATCCTCTGCCTACACTGGGCCCGCTCCAACCTCCGCTCGTGAAAACGGAGATCGATGCGGGTAGATATGGAGATAAGCTTCTCCAGTGTGGCGGGAATCTCCCTGGTAGCCAAAGCGTCTTTAACATGGTCAGCCAGTCCTCGCCAGTAGACTGGAATAAGAACTTTATCCGACCAGTCTAGCTCTGAGGCCAGAGTCCGAAACTGGACGGAAAACTGACTGAGCAAAGACGAACCCTGTGCCAATGCCAGCAGTTGTAGCGCCGTATCGAGGGTGACCTGAGGTCCTAAAAAGACCTTTTTAAGAGCCTCCAGGAAACGAGGAGCACTCCACACCACACGATCGTCGCGCTCCCACAGCGGCGTTGCCCACTCCAACGCTCTGCCCGAGAGTAGAGACAGTACAAAACCCACTTGTGCCCGATCCGTGGGGAAACGTGCAGCCAGAAGCTCGAGCTGTATAGAGCACTGACTCACGAATCCCCGACATTGCTTGCTGTCACCGGCAAACTTGTCAGGAAGCGGGAGGTGGGATAATGTAGGGGCAGAGGTGGCAGAGGACAAACTGGCTGCAGCCACGCTAGCATCCTGAACAGCGACTGCGGTAACATCCACAGCTGAGGTTGTGCGCTCAAGAGCCGCCAATCTACCCTCCAGCTGCTGAATGTACTGCGGTAGATGCTGGTCATCCGCCATTTTACTAGCCAGACCCTGACGCTAGTATTATGTTATGGGTTGCGGAACGCACCAAATAAATATAAATAGAAGGTGCGTTCGCAGCCCGGGGTCCACCGTGCAGGCAGAACCTGCTGCTAGTAAGATGGCGCAGTAGGTGGTATGAGCGAACTCTGTTATCCCGCAGAGTCGCAGATATGGTCGCCGTAGCACTATATGGCAAAGAGGGCAAACTCTGTTAGTCCACAGAGTCGCAACCTAAACGCTGACTAATAGCGATGTCCGCGTGCCGCCACCGGGTTACGTCCGGACTGCGCAGCTTCAACATAAAGTAGTCAGCAATGCACACAGCAAACTCCTCACTGGAGAAGCCGGTATACTAGGGGCTTATTTCAGCCAGAGCCCTGAATCCATACACACAACTCCTCACCGGAGGTGCCGGTATTCTAGGGGCTTATTTCAGCCGGGTCCCTAAACACATGCATAACCACACTGGCGCAAGCACGTAACAAATTTGATACTAGCGCACGGCCATGAGGTTATGCCACCTTTTAATAGTATCCACGAGCACGAGACCTTCCAGAAAGGACTAATAGGAAGCTGCTTCAGAACACCAACAGCTTCAGGACCTTCCTGGAGGACCAATAGGAGTCGCAGCTGTATCCGAGCATGTGACCCCTAATCTCCAATGGAAGATCTTGCCCTGGGCATGCTCAGATGGAGAAACAGAGGACTTAGTCCCAAATCTGCCTGTTCTAACACTGGTTAGAACAGAGGATCCAGGAGTGGCAGCAGCAAGTCTCTGCACAGTACTATACCGGGCGAGACGCTGGGACCGACGTCTCTGCTGAGCAGGTTCCACTGCGGCCGGAGATGGATGGGGGACCGCAGCGGGACTGGTTCGAGATTCCCCTTGTGCAGCAGCGGGAACTCGATCCCTAACACAGGGGCTCTCCAAACGCATCATGGTGTCCGCTAACAATTGGAGCTAATTTTCCATTCAAAAAGTCAAATGGCGCTCCTTCCCTTCTGGGCCCTGCAATGCGCCCAAACAGTGGTTTATATGAGGTATCGGTGTACTCAGGAGAAATTGCCCAACAAATTTGAGATCCATTTTATCTTGTTACCCATGTGAAAATGAAAAAACTGAGGCTAAAATAATTTTTTTGTAAAAAAAAGTACTTTCTTTTTTTTACGGATCAATTTGTGAAGCACCTGGGGGTTCAAAGTGCTCACTATGCATCTAGATAAGTTCCTTGGGGGTCTAGTTTCCAAAATGGGGTCACTTGTGGGGGAGCTCCAATGTTTTGGCACACAGGGACTCTCCAAATGCAACATGGCAACCGCTAAATATTCAAGCATATTTTCCATTCAAAAAGTCAAATGGCGCTCCTTCCCTTCGGAGCCCTGCCGCGTGCCCAAACAGTGGTTTATGACCACATATGAGGTATTGGTGTACTCAGGAGAAATTGCCCAACAAATTTTAGGATCCATTTTATCCTGTTGCCCATGTAAAAATGAAAAAATTGATGCTAAAAGAAAATTTTTGTTGGAAAAATTAAAATGTCCATTTTTTTCTTCCACGTTGCTTTAGTTCCTGTGAAGCACCTGAAGGGTTAATAATCTTCTTGAATGTGGTTTTCAGTAGCTTGAGGGGTGCAGTTTTTAGAATGGTGTCACTTTTGGGTATTTTCTGCCATATAGACCCCTCAAAGTGACTTCAAATGTGAGGTGGTCCATAAAAAAATGGTTTTCTAAATTATGTGGTAAAAATGAGAAATCGCTGGTCGACTTTTAACCCTTATAACTTCCTAAAAAAAAAATTTTGTTTCCAAAATTGTGCTTATGTAAAGTAAACATGTGGGAAATGTTATTTATTAACTATTTTGTGTCACATAACTCTCTGGTTTAACAGAATAAAAATTCAAAATTTGAAAATTGCAAACTTTTCAAAATTTTCGCCAAATTTCCATTTTTTTCACAAATAAATGCAAAAATTATTGACCTATATTTACCACTAACATGAAGCCCAATATGTTTCAAAAAAACAATCTCAGAATTGCTAGGAACAATTGAAGCGTTTCTGAGTTATTACCTCTTAAAGCGACACTGGTCAGAATTGAAAAAACTGGTCAGGTCTTTAAGGTCAAAATTGGCTGGGTCATGAAGGGGTTAAGAACCTTGAGTACTGCAGAAATTCTTTTGTAACCTTGGCCAGATGTGTGCCTTGCCACAATTCTGTCTCTGTGCTCCTTGGCCAGTTCCTTTGACCTCATGATTCTCATTTGGTCTGACATGCACTGTGAGCTGTGAGGTCTTATATAGACAGGTGTGTGCCTTTACAAATCAAGTCCTATCAGTTTAATTAAACACAGCTGGACTCCAATGAAGGAGTAGAACCATCTCAAGGAGGATCACAAGGAAATGGACTGCATGTGACTTAAATATGAGTGTCTGAGCAAAGGGTCTGAATACTTATGACCATGTGATATTTCAGTTTTTCTTTTTTAATAAGTTTGCAAAAATTTCTACTTTTTTTCAGTCAAGATGGGGTGAAGAGTGTACATTAATGTGAAAAAATAACCTTTTTTGAATTTACCAAATGGATGCAATGAAACAAAGAGTGAAAAATTTAAAGGGATCTGAATACTTTCTGTACCCACTGTATATTAAAAAAATCAGAAATCTGCTTTGTAGCCTGAAAAGCACAAACTCTAGGAGGATTATCTCACAAAGCCTATTCCAAGGTGAAAATACCAAACTTTGCAAAACCTGGTTAAATTAAAAGGTGTTTTTAGGTTCGGTCACAACCCATGTAAGACCTGTGCACATGTCAATAAAACTACCACCTTTACTTCTAATGTCACAGGACAAGTCTATCCAATTAAAAGTTTCATAAATTACAACACAGAAGGATTAGTTTATTTAATAGAATGTACTCAGTGTAAACTGCAGTACGTAGGTTTTACCATAGGGCACTTAAAAAAACGTTTCAGAAGACATCTATCTGATGCAAATAGTTTAACATCATACAACATCTCTGTGGTTTCTAAACATTGCAAATATTCACATGGAGGTAATACTAACCTACTACTACTAACCTACCTTTGCCCAACATTGCCATCTTGGTGTGTGGTTCCACCATTACTCCCCAGCAACATGCCCGCTGTCTTGGGGTCATACTTGATTCCTAACTTTCATTCACCCCCACCTCCGATCACTGGCTCGCTCTTGTTATCTCCACCTCAAAAACACCTTTTCTTACTTTTGACTCTGCAAAAACTCTTACCGTTTCTCTTATTCATTCTCGTCTGGATTATTGTAACTCTACTAATCGTTCTCCCTCTTACCAATTCTCCCCTCTCCAATCTGTCTTGAATGCTGCCTCCAGGATCATATTCCTCACCAATCGTTATACCGATGCCTCTACCTTGTGCCAGTCATTACACTGGTTACCCATCCACTACAGAATCCAGTACAAACTTATTACTCTCACCCACAAAGCACTCCATGGCTCAGCACCACCCTACATCTCCTCCCTTGTCTCAGCCTATCATCCTACCCGTGCCCTCCATTCTGCTAATGACCTGAGGTTAGCATCCTCAATAATCAGAACCTCCCACTCTTGTCTCCAAGACTTTTCACGTGCTGCGCCAATTCTTTGGAATACACTATCCAGGTTAATACGATTAATCCCCAATCCCCACAGTTTTAAGCGTGCCCTAAAAACGCATTTGTTCAGACTGGACTACCGCCTCAATGCATTAACCTAACTATCCCTGTTGGTCCATTCAAAATTTTTTTACCATAATCAGGTACCTCGTATTATGTTCTCACCGGCTTTATGCATTTAATAGCCTTCTGTGTCTGTACTGTTACATATTTTGGCTATTAACTGGTTCATGCAGAATTACATGAACACCCGATTCGTACACTATGGCTGGTCCGAACAATGAAAGCAATTGTTACCATCTACCTTTCATGTCTCCCCTATTTCCTCATAGACTGTAAGCTTGCGAGCAGGGCCCTCATTCCTCTTGGTATCTACTTTGATCTGTGTTTACTGTTATGCTGTAATGTCTATTGTCTGTACAAGTCCCCTCTATAATGTAAAGTGCTGCGGAATATGTTGGCGCTATAGAAATAAAATTATTATTATTATTATTACCAGCTCATTCACAATCACTGGAATAAAAAGAGTTTTTAAGCGATCTAAAAAGAAAAAATTTAAACCGCAAGTCATACTGGATTTTCAAGTTGCAGACGATGTCTCCGCAAGGACTAAATGTACATCAGGATCTTATGCTCCAATATAATTAACTTTCTTTTTTGTTTCATGAATTCTCCATTTTTAATATAGTGTTTATTTGTTATGTATGTTAGTTTTCCTTTATGTATATGGAATCACAAGGATTTGTTATCTTGGTGTTTTTTGCACCTTTTTTTTTCTCTTGCCAATCAGTGAGTACTGATACACCTGTTTCATCACAACAATGTATTTAAACCCCATGGTTCCTTTCTAAGGCCGGGGTCAAACATGCGAGATACTCGCACGAGTCTCGCATGTCAATACCTGGCACTGCCGCTGGCACCCAAGACAGGAGCGTGCGGCTGCATAGAAATACATGCAGCCACACACTCCTGCCCTAGTGCCGGCGGCAGTGTCGAGTATTGAAATGTGAGACTCGTGCTAGTTTCTCGCATGTCTGACCCCGGCCTCACACTGACCATGATTACGACCTCACAGTCGAAACGTGTTGGTCGTTAATACCTTCCGATTCCTCAGTGTGCTTTTGATATACCCTTTTAATACATTATAAATAAATGTGAAGTTTTACTATTACCTTGCTGGAGAAATCTTTTTCTATATCCTGTAATTGCTCCATTGTTGCTCAGATCAATACAAAAGATATATTCTGCCTGGTTGGGTAGTTTCCAGAAGAAGTGCGTAGGCTTGTGCAGATTGGTCAATGGCACTCTTGCCTCTTTCCCTTGAGGAGGCTGCTTCCAAGTAAAATGAGGATTGTATATGTTCTTGACATGGGTTTCAGGCCTGACAGACTGACCACAATACTGACCCTCGCTTGTATACACTGTATTCCAAATTTAGTTCTCTAAGGCTGGAGTCACACTTAACGTATTAAAAAGTAGTCCAATTTTGATGGCCGAGAATCGCACAAATGTTCCCCAAACAGTGATCTATGTGTAATCCGTTTGCAATGCGAGGATGCGATTTGCTCGCATCTAAGTATCCGTGTGACATCCGTATGGCATCCGTATGGCTATTCATTTCTCACTGCTTTTCACCTTTGAATTTAATGGCTCAATGGGCTGTAATTAGGAAAGTGCTTGCGTATTTCTCACAAGGCACACTGATGGTACGTGTGGTGTCCGTTTTTTTCTTGCATCCATAGACTTTCATTGGCGAGTCTCGGCCGATATGTGCTGCAAATCGCAGCATGCTGCGATTTCACTCGCACGTATAATACGGCCGAGAAAAAAACGTTGATGGGAGCTGCCCCATAGATTAACAGCGGTCCGAGCGCTATGCGATGTTTTCTCGCATAGCACTCGTCCGTATTCCTCTCTAGTGTGACTCGGGCCTAATGCTTTTGGTGTCTGGTAGAATTCAATTTACTGACATTGAGCATACAGCTCCCCCAATTCCTGTATTATATTCACCTTACAGTGACGTGACCCACTATGACAGTTGTTCCATTAGGATCGGTGGCGAAAAAATGAACTGAGGAGCTTGCACAATTCAAGTTTCACTGCACCTGCTAGCCCTCTGAAAATGTGGAGCGAGGGCCACATAATAACATGGTGGTGAACGTGGTGGTGATGGTGGCAGGCGAAGCCCAAAACTCAAATGGGCATGTTTTAGCTGGCATTGTACAGTCATGGGGAATATGTATTCCACTATCTTGCTAGCAATTTTCAATGAGGGAGGGACCTCCCAAATGAAGGAGAGAGAGCCCTCACAAATTTTAAAGGAAAAACTAAAGCCAAAATGCTCCGTGAGAACGTATGCTAAAGGGGATAATTTTTTAATTATTTTTTATTTTTATTTTGCGTTACCTACATGTTATATGAAGGAAAATAGTTTCTTAGCATTTTTCCCTTTAAAAAAAAAATTTAGGTTTGGTTTGGTAGATCTTCTTATAAATCCATAAAACCGGCGCAATAGTCTGAAAACATTATTCACTGATACCATATGTGAGTCAGAAAGGCATGCAGGCATCTTCTACATGCTGTTCCCATTTAATTGTAGCACTTTCCTAGCCTTTTTTTCCATACCCCCAGACCTGTTTCTTGGGTCCAGCAGAAAAATATTCGGGTTTCCCACTGACTTGCATTGGATTTGTTATTCGGTACGAATACACGGATATTAGAAATTAATTGTGCCGATTTTCCCAAATCCGAATATTTCACTATTCGCTCATCACTAATCGTATCTACATCAAATTAGTATTAATAAAAATATCAGCTCGGTGTGCAAAAAATAAGCCCTCACTCAGCCCCAGATCACAAAAAAATGGAGACGCTGCGGTCCAGGAAAATGGTGATTTTTTTTTTTTTAGAAACTTTTGATTTCTTTTCACCACTTAAATAAAAAAGACCTAGAGAATCATGATAAAAAAAAAAAAAAAAAACAGTTGTGGAATTGCACTTTTTTCTGCAATTTCAATTAGAATTTTTTCCCCCATTTTTCATTACATTATATGACAAAAACAATGGTGTCATAAAAAAGTACAAGTCATCCTGCAAAAAACAGGCCCTCACATGGCCATATTGACGTAAAAATAAAAAAATAAAAAAGTTATGGCTCTGGGAAGAAGGGTAGCAAAAAACAAACTCAAAAATGGAAAAACCTGAGGTGGTGAAGGGGTTAATGATG
Source organism: Oophaga sylvatica (assembly GCA_033576555.1). NCBI lineage: Eukaryota > Metazoa > Chordata > Amphibia > Anura > Dendrobatidae > Oophaga > Oophaga sylvatica. Next base: position 175,488,293 of record JARQOD010000006.1, read on the forward strand.
TTGTTGCATTCTGGTTTCCATGTGACACATTACTAGAGCGAACCCATACTTAAGAGTTCAGTGTACAAACAGTATCCTGTGCAAAACTCCAAACATGGACTTCTCTCAGAAGTCCATTTTATGTTTGGAGTTCTGGGGGAAGTACGTGGGAGAGAGAGCAAGTGGGAGAGGGAGAGGTAGAGAGGGAGAGAGAGAGAATATTCTGTTGCACAGCTTCTGAATCCACACCTTTGCAGTAGAAAACTTCACAGAGCAGACTTCATGGGATAACAAGAGCTTTTACTTCTTACAACATGAGATAAAAGGAAAATGCACAGTCATTTCAGCATTGCATCAGGAAACAGGAACAAAATGAAAGTGAAACTACAAGTGAGACTATCTCTTATACAATACATTAAACAGAAGGAAACGTTACACAACATCGCCATCTATTGTCAGGTCAGCATAAAGTCCTCCTTTTACTTATAATAAGTCCTAATCTGTTGCATATGCCAATGCCCTTTCTCAACAATAAGGACTTATTCAATCAAACCCAACTTTTTTATTAGTCTCTGATGTTTATCAGCATTCAATGCCTTCGTGAAAATGTCTGCTGTCATTTCTTCAGTAGGGCAATACTCCAACTTCAAGACTCCTTGGTCCTGATGATCTCTCAAGAAATTATATTTCACATCAATATGCTTGGTTTTTGAATTGACTCTTTCCATCAGAGCAAGAACAATACATCCTTGATTGTCCTCCTTTAGTTTTGTTCGTTCCAACTGTGGTTGTCCTAGGTCTGTTAACAATTGTCTTAACCACAGTACTTCTTGACTCGCATGTGCTGCTCCAACATATTCTGCTTCTGTTGAAGATAGTGTCACAATTGACTGTTTCTTACTTGTCCAACTTATTGGTCCACCTGAGAGAAAAAAAATATGTCCACTGGTAGATCTTCTGTCAGTTGAATCTCCAGCCCAATCTGCATCAACATATCCTGTTAAAGTGCAATTATCACCTGTGCGTAATTCAGGGTTTTTAGAATGTTTTCTTTATCCCTTTCTTGTTTAAAACAAACCAAAATGTCGTCTACATATATGAGTACATAAATCCATCTGTTACTCAGCTTTTTTGTGTACAAGCATGGATCAGCTTTGCTTCTCTGAAATTTTTCATTTGTTAGTACTTCCGTGATTTTGTCATTCCACGCTTTAGCTGCTTGTTTTAAACCATATATGCTTTTCTGTAGTTTACAAACTTTGTTTGGATTTCTTTCATCTTTGAATCCTGGAGGTTGTTCCATTTAAACGTCTTCTGTTAAATCTCTATTCAAAAAAGCTGTCTTTACATCCAGATGTCTTAGTTCCATCTTTTCCATTGCTGCAACTGTAAGTAAAGTTCTTATTGTAGTGTGTTTGACAACTGGAGCAAATGTTTCATCATAGTCTTCTCCATATTTTTGAGAATACCCTTTAGCTACGAGTCTTGCTCGATATCTTTCAGGTGTGCCATCTGTTAGGTATTTTACTTTAAAAATCCATTTACATCCTATGGCTTTTCTTCCTTCTGGCAAACCTGTTAGTGTCCATGTATATGAATCATGCATGGATTTAATTTCTGTTTCTGTTGCTTCTATCCATTTATTAGCTTCTTCTTCAGGAAGTTAAGATATGTCTTCCCAAGAGGTAGGCTCATAGATTTTACTTATACTTGTCTTGTATGAGAGACGTTTTGGTGGTTTTCTTTTGTTCTCTCTTATTGAACGTCTTGGTTCTGTGTCTGTTTGTAGTTGTGATTCTTCACTTTCAGTATTTTGTTCTTCATTAATTTCTACTTCTTTCTCATCAGATATTTCTTCAGTTATGTCACTATTGTTTTTCTCATTTCTTGTTTCAACTTAAATCATAATGTCTTCATTTAAATCTTCAATGAATCTCACACTGTTACTCACTGTAACTCTGTCTGTTTTGAGATCTAAGATTATATATCCTTTGCAGTTTTCACTATATCCAACGAATATTCCTTCCATGGATCTGTTTTGAAATTTGGAACGTTTTTCTGTTGGAATGAATATAAAAACTTTACATCCAAAACTTTTAAATGATTGACACTTGGTTTCATACCTTGCCACAGTTCATATGGAGTTTTCTTCAGTTTTCTGGAAAAAAGTTGGTTCTGTAGATATGTAGCTGTCATTGCTGCCTCACCCCAATATTTCTCTGGTAGTTTAGAATCTGTCAGCATACATCTCATCATCTCTGTTAGAGTTCTGTTTTTCCTTTCTGCTACTCCATTTTGTTCAGGTGTGTATGGAACAGTTTTCTGATGTTCTATTCCATTTTGTCTTAAGTAGTCTTCTGTTCTGTGACCTGTAAATTCACCTCCATTATCACTTCTGATGACAATTGGCTTCTTTTGAAATTTGTTACTTGATCTTGTTACATAGTCTACAAGTTTATCAAAAACTTCACTTTTGTTCTTAATTAAGTATGTGACTGTGTATCTTGAGTAGTCGTCTATAAAAGTTAACATGTATCTATTGCCTCCTGATGTAGTCACTTTCATGGGTCCACATACGTCAGTATGCATTGTAAGACGGCGGTGTTCACACCGTGCAGTAACTGAGGCAGTGACCCAAGCAAGTCCAAAGTAAACAGCTTTTATTCAGCAACTCACGGGTAAAACAGGAAAAGTCTTCCGGTACGCAGCCGGGTTAACATCAGTCCATAAACACTGGTTGCCGGGGACAACGTCCACGCCGGGCCGAACAGAGCCTGACTGGTGCAGAGCTGTCCCAGGCCTGGGTTCAGCTACACACAGTCCTGTGGAGCTTTCCTGCTATGCTCCTTGCAGGATCCCAACATCGAACAACACTAATCTTTAGTGCAGGAGTTTTAAAGAACTGTGGCAAAAGCCACTGGAAAACCCGGGCTGGAGGAAGGAGGCCGCCCCTCTGCCTCCTGTGACCTCCTCCAAGAAATGAAGGCCTTGCCGGATTTTACTTAATCTCCTTAGCCAGGTAGTCTGACTAGGTCATTGCTCACCTTCATTCCTGCATTGCAGCCGCAGCTGTGTGTGTGACTGCAATGCACTCCAATGGCTTTAATAGGTCTCTGTACACATTCTGGGGGAAATATAACGTCCCTCGTAAACGATCCGGTCACTGCCTCACATATCCCCCCCCTCTGTTCAAACTTGTGGGGTTGAACATTTGTCACCATACAGGGTGCCCGGGACAGGGCATCCGCGTTTGCTTGCAACTTCCCAGGGCGATGTTCTATAGAGAAACTGAAATTTTGTAGTGACAGGAACCACCTGGTGACTCGCGCATTCCTCTCCTTTGCATTCCTCATCCATACCAAGGGTGAGTGGTCCGTCACCAAGCGGAACTGACGCCCGAGTAAATAATAACGTAGTGATTCCAAGGCCCACTTAATAGCCAAACACTCCTTCTCTACTACGCTATAGTTTCTCTCTGCCGGGACAAGTTTTCTACTCAAGTAGGTGACCGGGTGCTCTTCACCATTCACTTTTTGTGACAACACCGCCCCTAGTCCTACCTCCGAGGCATCTGTCTGTACAATGAAGGGTTCATTGAAGTTGGGGCTGATGAGGACCGGCTGTCCACACAGGGCCAACTTCATGGACTGAAAAGCTTCTTCTGCCTGAGGGTTCCACCGAACCATTACCGTTTTCTTTCCTTTCAAGAGATCGGTTAGGGCCGCCTTTCGCCCGGCAAAATTAGGTATAAACCGGCGGTAATACCCAAGGATGCCAAGGAACGCCCTCACCTGTTTTGTACTCGATGGTTTAGGCCAGTTTTTTATGGCCTCAATTTTACTGATTTGGGGCTTGATAGCTCCTCGGCCTATCACATACCCCAAATATCGAGCTTCCTCCAGCCCTATCGCACATTTTTTGGGGTTTGCTGTTAACCCCGCGGCTCTGAGAGAATCCAGCACCGCTTGTACGTGTGTTAGGTGCGTTTGCCAGTCGGTGCTAAATATGATGATATCATCTAGATACGCGGACGCGTATTCCTGATGAGGCTTGAGCACTATGTCCATCAATCTCTGAAATGTAGCCGGGGCCCCATGTAACCCAAAAGGTAAGACCACATAGTGAAATAGACCCTCCGGCGTTATGAAGGCGGTTTTTTCCTTCGCCGAATCTGTGAGAGGTACCTGCCAATAACCCTTGGTGAGATCGAGCGTGGTAAAGTACTGGGCCTGCCCCAGTCTCTCAATCAGCTCGTCCACCCGGGACATTGGATAAAGGTCGAACTTTGACACTTCATTCAATTTCCGGAAATCATTACAGAAGCGTAATGATCCGTCTGGCTTTGGAATCAGTACAATGGGGCTAGCCCACTCACTCCGTGATTCCTCTATGACGCCTAACTACAGCATTTGTTTTACCTCAGCCGAAATGGCTTGCCTCCGGGCTTCGGGCACTCGGTACGGTCTTATTCGCACCCTTACCCCAGGTTCGGTGACAATGTCATGTTGGATAACCGTAGTCCTACCTGGTAGCTCTGAGAACACGTCGGTATTGTTTTGCACCAGGGAGCGAGCCTCCCGTCGCTGCTGTTTAGTGAGGGCATCACTTATCCTGACTTCCCCTTGGATGCTTCCCTGGCTGAAGGTAGAGGACTCTCTGGTGATATGTCCGGGGTGATGTCTGTAACTAAACACTCTCGATCTTTCCAAGGCTTTAGCAGGTTTACATGGTAGATCTGCTCAGGTTTCCTCCTTCCGGGCTGATACACCCTGTAATTTACCTCCCCCACCTTTTCTCGAATCTCATATGGCCCTTGCCACTTGGCCATGAGCTTACTCTCGGCTGTGGGTACCAGCACTAATACCCGATCGCCCTTGTTAAAAGACCTGACTCTGGCTCTTTTATTATATGTGTGCCTCTGGGTTGCCTGGGCATCTAACAGATGTTCTTTCACGATGGGCATGACCGCCGCGATCCGGTCCTGCATACTAGCCACGTGTTCAATTATACTCTTATGTGAAGTCGGCTCTTGTTCCCATGTCTCTTTGGCTACGTCTAACAGACCCCTAGGGTGTCTGCCGTACAATAACTCAAAGGGAGAGAACCCTGTGGAAGCCTGGGGTACCTCACGGACAGCGAACATCAAATAGGGTAGCAACATGTCCCAATCCCTTCCATCTTTAGAAATCACCTTTTTTAACATGGACTTGGGGGTTCTATTGAACCGTTCTACTAACCCGTCGGTTTGAGGGTGGTACACCGAGGTGCGCAATTGTTTAATTTTTAGCAGTTTGCACAGTTCTCTTGTCACCTTGGACATAAAGGGGGTCCCCTGATCCGTCAGGATCTCCTTAGGTAGTCCCAGGCGACAGAACATGGCAAACAGTTCTCGGGCAATAAGTTTTGCCGAGGTGTGGCGTAGTGGTATAGCCTCCGGGTACCGGGTGGCATAGTCGACGACCACAAGTATGTGTTGGTGACCACGGGCGGATTTTACAATGGGTCCTACCAAATCCATTGCAATCCGTTCAAAAGGTACCTCTATTATTGGCAGGGGTACCAATGGACTATGGAAACTTGCAGTGGGTGAGGTCAACTGACATTCGGGGCAGGATTCGCAGTACCTTTTGACCTCCGCGTACACTCCTGGCCAAAAGAACCGCTGCAAGATACGTTCTAGAGTTTTTTTTTCCCTTAAGTGGCCCCCAGCAAGTGTGAGTGTGCCAAATCTAGAATCACCCTACGATACGACTGAGGTGCTACCAACTGTTCCCCAACCTCGTCCCTGATTTTATCTATCCTATAAAGCAACTCACCACTGACTACCATGCGTGGAAATACCGTATCTGCATTGGGCTGTTGGGCTACGCCGTTTACCTCTAGCACCCTTTCCCGCGCCTGAGTCAGGGTGGGATCCTGTAGCTGAGCTGTCCCAAACGTGGCCCTGGACACTTCCAGATCGGGAATCGATGCGGTCTTCTCCACCTTTCCTGCCAGCACCTCTAAGGGAAACCTATCAGGGTCACACTCTATCCCTATATGGGACACCCCTACGGCAGGTTCGTTGGGTACAGCATCTGTAATACATTTTACCAGGGGAGAATGGATTTTGTTTTTCCACAGAGTCCAGAACAGGGGCAAGTCTCTTCCTAACACAGACCCATAGGGAAGATTTTTTACCACTCCCACCACATGTTTTATGTCTCCACATGGCGTGGACAAGACTACCTCCGTAGTTGGATACTCTCGGAGGTCCCCATGGATACATACAACCCCGACCTGCCGACCGCTGGGGTTGTCTCCTGCCACCAGTGACCCATGTACCAGAGTCACGAGGCTCCCTGAGTCCAGGAGAGCCTCCGTAGGGTACCCATTAACCAGTATCTGGCATAGTTGGAGTTCACTGTCCTGGGGGTCGAGGGTTGCTGTGCAGACGGTCTGGGCATACATTGAGACCCGGCGGCTATATCCGCAGTCCATGGGTTCCGTAGTCAGGGGACAATTAGCCATCACATGTCCTGGTCCCTGACACCGCCAGCACCTAAGGGTGGAGGTACTGTTACGTCTTATGACAGTTTGGGAGGGAACCGGTCTCCTGCCACTCTCACTCCGGGGTTCCCCTTCAGCACGGGTACGGTGCTGACTGTCCCCAGCAGAGGGACGCGACCCCTTTCCCGATTCCTGGGTTGGCAGGGATCGGCGTGACAGCCGAGAGGGGGCGGAGTCCCGAATAAAGTCTTGAGTGGCCGAGTAGCGCTCGATCAAACTGACTACCTGGTCGAGTGTGCCGGGGTCGCCTTGCCCCACCCATCGTTGGATAGCAGCCGGCAGAGTCCTCACCAGCCTGTCAACCACCACCCTCTCCACCATCTGGGCTGGAGACAAAGTCTCTGGCTGGAGACACTTCTTTACCAGCTGCAGGAGGTCATAAGCCTGAGACCGCACGGGTCGTGTCTCCACATAGGCCCATGAAAATACACGCTGAGCCCTCACGTATGTATTAACCCCCAGTCGGGCAAGGATCTCACCTTTGAGCCTCTGGTAGTCCTGGGCGTCCTCCCGACTGAGATCGAAGTAGGCCTTTTGTGCATCGCTGACCAAAAACGGAGCTACTACTTCGGCCCACTGGCCGGCGGGTAGGTTTTCCCGCTCCGCTGCGCACTCATAAATTGTCATGAAAGCTTCCACGTCGTCCTCCGGTCCCATCTTCCTCAACGCTGAGCGAACCCTGTCTCGGGCCTCGCGACGTTCAGGGGCTTGTGTCGTCGCGGTCTCCCGCAGTGCAGAAATCTGTTGCAGCAACAGTTCGTTTGTCTTTTGCTGCTGCTGGTACAATAGCTGCTGTTGCTCATTGTGCCGTTGCTCCCGCTCCTGCTGTTGCCGCTGAAACTGCAGCTGCTGCTGTTGTGTAATTACCAGCTGCTTTACCAGCTCCTCCATTATGTCCACGGGTTGCGGCTGAAACGTGGCCGGCCGGATTGGGTTCATAAAGCTGCCGGTGGGGTATACCTCAGTCACAATGCCCGCATTCTCCAACCAATTGTAAGACGGCGGTGTTCACACCATGCAGTAACTGAGGCAGTGACCCAAGCAAGTCCAAAGTAAACAGCTTTTATTCAGCAACTCACGGGTAAAACAGGAAAAGTCCTCCGGTACGCAGCTGGGTTAACATCAGTCCATAAACACTGGTTGCCGTGGACAACGGCCACGCCGGGCCGAAAAGAGCCTGACTGGTGCAGAGCCGTCCCAGGCCTGGGTTCAGCTACACACAGTCCTGTGGAGCTTTCCTGCTATGCTCCTTGCAGGATCCCAACATCGAACAACACTAATCTTTAGTGCAGGAGTTTTAAAGACCTGTGGCAAAAGCCACTGGAAAACCCGGGTTGGAGGAAGGAGGCCGCCCCTCTGCGTCCTGTGACCTCCTCCAAGAAATGAAGGCCCTGCCGGATTTTACTTAATCTCCTTAGCCAGGTAGTCTGACTAGGTCATTGCTCACCTTCATTCCTGCATTGCAGCCGCAGCTGTGTGTGTGACTGCAATGCACTCCAATGGCTTTAATAGGTCTCTGTACACATTCTGGGGGAAATATAACGTCCCTCGTAAACGATCCCGGTCACTGCCTCACAGCACCAAATCAAGTGGTCTTTCGCTTTTCATCTCGCTTTCTTTTGGAATAGATATCCTTGTGGCTTTGTATTTTATAAAACATTCACATCTTATGGTAATTGAGCAATCTGATATCTTTAAATCTTTTGTCAATTCTTTTCTCTGTAGTTCCCTTATACTGTCCGGGTGTCTATGTCGTAGACGTCTATGCCACATGTGAATACAGTTTTTGTGATCATGTGTACATACCTTCATCTGTTCCTTTGGTTTGTCAAAATGATATAATTGTTCATCTGCCTTGACTTAGGTTATCATCTTGTTTCCTGCAATAATTGCACACTCATTATCTTTGAATTTTACTGTAAGTCCTTTTGCTGTTAAACGTTTCACAGATAATAATCCGCCTTCCAATTTTGGAACATACAACACATCCTGTACAAGTATCTTTGAATCTTGTCCGAACTTGTTTGAACAATTTAGCATACCTTGTCCGATACCTTCTGCGGTTATTTTGCTTCCATCTGCAAGATAAATGGCTTCTTTATCTAAATCAAGATCAGTAAAGAAATTCTTGTCACTTGTCATATGACTCGTTGCTCCTGAATCAATAAACCAACCAAGTGATGATTTCTTGTCTGTTATTTTGAATGTGCCATTCCAATTATTCTCACACGAATCGGAAATTGTGTTTTTTACTTTCTGTGTATGCCTTTTATGTTGTAATTTTTGTTGTTCTGCTTTCCATATGGTACAGTCTTTCTTTAAATGACCTTTTTTCTTACATCTGAAGCATTCTCTTGTCTCTTTATTATAGGGTTTTTTAAATTCTGTAGCTTTAAGAGCGTTTTCACTGTCCTCATCAGTAGAAGAATCATTGCTTTGTTCTTTTCTTCTCTGATATTCATCTATGAGTCTTGTTTTCACAAACTCTAATGTAATGTCAGTTTCTGGTCTCGTCTCTAGTGCATTTATTAAAGCAGTATATGAATCTGGTAAACTGCACAACAATATACCTGCTATATGGCTTTCTTTAATATCTTCACCAATAGATCTTAGCTGTGATATCACTTTCATAATAGAGAATATGTGCTTCTGCATGTCACTGTCTGCACTTAGTCTCATACTGTAAAGCTTTCTTAATAAAAATAATTTGTGATTTAAGCTGGGTCTTTCATATAGCTTTCTTAATGCTTCCCACATTGCTTTCGCTGTTTCTTCATTTCTTATATGTATTAATTGAGCATCATCCACTAATAAGCTAATGGTGGCTCTCGCTTGTCTATTTTTCTTATCCCATGTCTGATTATCTTTATCAGGTCTATCTGTAGTGATTACTTCCCATTAATCATCTTTAGACAATAACATCTCTACTTTGAACTTCCATAGCTGATAGTTCTCATCATTCAGCTTAGCTACTGTGAGTTTCATGTCTGTGTTATTCATCATCTTTATATAGACTTACTTGTTTAGAGAGTTGTACTGAAGAATTTTTCTGCATTCACCAGGGTCTTGCTGAGCGTTCCAGTGTCCTGGGTATCTGATATTCTTGGTGCTTGAGTTTTCTGGGTACGCTGTATCTGGGGTGACTGGGCCCATAACCTGTTGCACAGCTTCTGAATCCACACCTTTGCAGTAGAAAACTTCACAGAGCAGGCTTCATGGGATAGCAAGCTTTTACTTCTTACAACATGAGGTAAAAGGAAAATGCACAGTCATTTCAGCATTGCATCACGAAACAGGAACAAAACGAAAGTGAAACTACAAGTGAGACTATCTCTTATACAATACATTAAACAGAAGGAAACGTCACACAACATCGCCATCTATTGTCAGGTCAGCATAAAGTCCTCCTTTTACTTATAATAAGTCCTAATCTGTTGCATATGCCAACATATTCCAGTTCCAAAGTTTGGGTCACGTTGTTTTCAATAGGGTTCTGGTTCAAGTTTGGGTACAGTTTTGGTACTTGAACTGAACTTTGGACTAAAGTTTGGATCAGGTACCAGAACCCGAACTTCCACGGCTCATCTCTACACATTACCACAATGTATGAATCAAGGCTGAAGTGTAGAATAAATTTTCATTCATTTTACATGAATATTCTGATACAATGAATGTATTTACCAGTATCTACTATATAATTGTCTTATCCCGTCTGTCTGTCTGTCTGTCCAGGAAATCCCACATCGCTGATTGGTCCTGCCGCGGCCAATCAGCGACCCAGGGCTAACTCTGCCCATGTGGTCATGTGACTCACCAACTGCCCATGATGTACTGAACATGTTTTACCAGTTACAGTAACATAGTAACATAGTTATTAAGGTTGAAGGAAGACTTTAAGTCCATCTAGTTCAACCCATATCCTATCCTAACCTGCCCTAACATGTTGATCCAGAGGAAGGCAAAAAAAAACCCAAGTAAGCTTCACATTGGGGAAAAAAATTCCTTCCCGACTCCACATACGGCAATCAGACTAGCTCCCTGGATCAACGCTGTATCTAGGAAACTAGTGAATATAGCCTGTAATATTATATTTTTCAAGAAAGGCATCCAGTCCCTTCTTAAATTTTAGTAAGGAATCACTCATTACAACATTAGACGGCAGAGAGTTCCATAGTCTCACTGTTCTTACAGTAAAGAATCTGCGTCTGTGTCAGTGTCTGATGTACTTCTGTCACGTTTACTGAACACGGGTAATACACAGCGGAAGTACCCGACCGGCGGCCACTACGTAAACCCCAGCAGCAGCCTCCACGTACACCCCACCAGCAGCAGCCTCTATATACCCCAGAAGCAGCCTCCACGTACACCCACCAGCAGAAGCCTCTATATACCCCAGCAGCAGCCTCCACATATAACCCAGTAGCAGCCTACACGTACACCCCAGCAGCCTCTATATACATCCCAGCAGCCTCTATATACACCCCAGATGCCTCTATATACACCCCAGCAGCCTCTATATACAGCCCAGCAGCCTCTATATACACCACAAAAGCCTCTATATACACCCCAGCAGCCACTATATACACCCCAGCAGCCTCTATATACACCTCAGAAGCCTCTATATACACCCCAGCAGCAGCCTCTATATACACCCCAGCAGCCTCTATATAAGTTCTATGAGCAATAACATTTAATGATAATGTATATATTTTACCCGGAAAATCCTGTTTATTCATTGCATTATTCTTAAATCTTCATAAATAAACTACATACATATTCTAGAATACCGATGCGTTAGAATCGGGCCACCATTACATAAATGTTTACTCAATATATTTTTCTTTTGCAGGCATTGTTTCACTGCTTGTTTCCTTTCTGGTGGGAGTGTATTATAATACTATCATTGGTTGGATCCTTTGGTATTTTTTCAATTCATTTCAGGACCCGTTACCGTGGAGTTATTGCCCTACTTTCAACAAAACAGGTAAAAGCAATATGCATGATAATCTCCAAACCGCCACGATATTTATTGTGAATATACAATACATGTCAATAGACACAGCTAAGTGAAATTTTAAAAAAGAGGTAAATGTTACACATAATTATATTTACATTTTATATGGAGAAACATATTGGGACTCACCTCTTAACCACTTAAGGACCAGGCCTAAATTGACCTTATTGTCTTAAGTCCACAAATCTTTTTTTGTATTTTCATTATTGGATTCCAAGAGCCATATTTTTTTCCATCGATGTAGCTGGGTTGAGTTGTTGAGATTTCTCAATGTCACCATTATGGGCTACATTCACACTATAACCTAACTCTTTATGGGAATAAATAGAAAAAAAAACAATTGTGCTCTTGTGTTTTTTTTCCAATTTAAACTTTACAGTATGCTTTTCATCTGCTGCACAAATTAAGAACTTGCTCACACGAGTGTATACAAGTGCTATCCAATGTTTTATTGGATAGCAATGCTGTGGCTCAGTGGTTATCATTGCAGTGCTGGGGTCCTGGGTTCAAATTCCACCAAGGACAACATCTGCAAGAAGTTTGTGTGTTCTAGCTATGTTTGTAAGGAAACCGGAGTGCCCGGAGGAAACCCACGCATACTCCAAAGACATACTGATAGGGAATTTAGATTGTGAGCCCAAATGGGGGCAGTGCCAATAATGTATGTAAAGCACTGTTGGATTAATTTCGCTATAGAAGTAAGTAAACAGAGATGTTATTCAATGGGCACTGCTGATGCCTCATTTTTTTCTCTGACAGAATCCATCAGTGAAAATAGTAGCAGGATGCTGAGTTTTCACTTTGAAATCGGATGCCACTCACCAATTTAAGTTTATGGGTTCGTGCAAGACATCCGAGTGCACTCCGATTTTTGCGGATTCACAGAATGAAGATGGAGAAATTTTCTCCATCATCTTCCTACAGTGTGCTCCGAAGCTATGGTCATATGAGCCCTAAGTGTTAACTTTATTCTGTAAGTCAGCAGTGTGCACTTTGCTGGTGATACCACATTTATGTACTTTTGGTTATGTTTTATTACTTTATACTAAAAACATAATTTCTTTGGTGTTGCAATATTCTGTGAATTATTATTCAAACATTTTCCGTGAACAGTAGGAGGGCTTATATAGTGCATAACAAGATATCACACTTGATTGTCCTTAGTTGCACATATATTCAGTGCCATAGGTCTGCTCCAAACGTAGTCTGCTCCATCTATTTCAAATCCCATATTTCAAATTACAGATTTCTAATTACACTACTCTGAATTAGACTTGAATTGGACTGGAATTTGACTGTAAGGTAACGGACTATAACACTAATACAATGTTTCAGCTTCTTTTTAATATCACCCACATACTACTTTTTTTTCCCTATCTCCTGTTATCCCCCACCTAGAAAGGAACTAGTCATTTCTCCCTCCATCCTCCCCAGCCATCTCACCTCTTCTTCAGAACTGTTCCTCCACATACAATCTTTTTTCTACAGGCACACGCGGCCACATCATATCCTCCCACCTTCTAACGCTCTGTCTGCTACTCCTCATTGCTGGCGACGTATCCCCAAATCCTGGCCCTCCTCAACACATCCCCACACTCATTTCTAACACCCTGCCACGATCCTCTACACGTTTCTGCAACCATGATAACCTCATACCTATTCATCCAGCCCCTACTCCCCCGGTCCCTCTTCCTGGAGCACTATGGAACGCACGCTCTGTCTGCAACAAACTGTCATATATCCATGGCGTCTTTATCACCAACAAACTCTCCTTCCTAGGCATCACTGAAACCTGGCTCACTCCCTCTGACACAGCCTCTCCAGCTGCGCTTTCCTATGGCGGATTCCATCTCTCTCACACCCCTCACCCCAGCAATAAAAGTGGTGGAGGAGTTGGTTTGCTCCTGTCTGATACCTGCTCCTTTACCCCTATTCAATTTCCACCCTCCGCTATTATTCCCTCATTTGAGGTGCACTCCATTCGCTTGTATTTTCCCTCCAACCTCCAACTAGCTGTCATCTATTGACCCCCAGACCTAGCCATCTCCACCTTTCTCGACCACTTCACCACCTGGCCACTCTATTTCCTCTCTGCTGACATCCCCACATTCATCATGGGCGATTTAAACATCCCCATTGACACCTCCACCCCGGCTGCCTCTAAACTTCTATCGCTCACGGCCTCCTTTGGCCTCACTCAATGGTCCTCTGCAGCCACTCACAAAGATGGTCACACACTGGACCTTATCTTCACCCGTCTCTGTTCCCTCACTAATCTCACTAATTCACCCCTCCCCCTGTCTGACCACAACCTACTGACATTCTCTTCCCTCTCCTCTGCTAGTGCCCTGCCCCCACTCCACAAACTCACTCACCCTCACAGCAATCTCAAACACCTCAATTTACAATCACTCTCTGAGTCCCTTCTCCCTCTTACAGACATAGCTTCCCTTCATGACACAGATGCTGCTGACACTTTCTATAACACCACAATAACAGCCACACTTGATTCAGCCGCTCCGCTCACACACAGCAAAACTCGCACAATCAACAGGCAGCCCTGGCTGACCAAAGAACTGAGACGGGTCTCCAGGGCCGCTGAGCGTAGATGGAAGAGAACCCATTCTACTGAGCACTTCAACACATACAAGCAGTCCCTTGCCAGCTTCAAGTCCACGCTCTCTGCCGCAAAACAAATTTACTTCGCATCTCTCATATCCTCCCTGTCTCACAACCCTAAACAGCTCTTCAACACTTTCAATTCTCTACTCCGTCCCACAGTACCTCCTGCCTCTCCTCTCATTTCTGCTGAAGACTTTGCCTCCTTTTTTAAGCAGAAGATCGATATGATAAGAGAAAGCTTTGGCCCGCTGCCCCCAATGCCCCTCTTAGTCACTCAGCCCTGTTCTTCCAAAACCAGCTTCTCCATTATGACAGAAGATCAGCTCTCCACCCTCCTGTCAAGATCACACCTCAGCACTTGTGCGCTTGACCTGCTCCCGTCCCACCTCATACCTAACTTTTCCACAGTCTTCATCCCAACTCTTACACACCTTTTCAACCTTTCACTTACAAATGGTGTCTTTCCCTCATCCTTCAAACATGCCTCAATCACACCCATCCTCAAAAAGCCCTCCCTCGACCCATCTTCTGTGTCTATCGCCCGATATCTCTTCTCCCTTATGCCTCAAAACTACTGGAACAGCATGTATATCTTGAACTGTCCTCCCACCTCTCCTCCTGTTTCCTCTTTGACAGGTTACAATCCGGCTTCCGACCGCATCACTCAACTGAAACTGCCCTAACTAAAGTCACCAACGACCTGCTAACTGCCAAGAGCAAGCGACACTACTCTGTCCTCCTCCTCCTGGACCTGTCTTCTGCCTTTGACACAGTGGACCATTCCCTCCTGCTACAGACTCTCTCATCTCTTGGCATCACAGACTTGGCCCTATCCTGGATCTTTTCATACATAAGAGACCGAATATTTAGTGTCTCCCTCTCACACACCACCTCCTCACCTCGCCCCCGTCTGTCGGTGTTCCTCAAGGCTCAGTCCAAGGACCCCTACTCTTCTCCATCTACACCCTTGGCCTGGGACAGCTCATAGAATCCCACAGCTTGCAGTATCAGCTCTACGCCGATGACACGCAGATCTACCTATCTGGACCTGACCTCACCTCCTTACTGACCAAAATCCCACAATGTCTGTCTGCTATCTCAGCCTTCTTTTCTGCTCGCTTTCTCAAACTGAACATGGACAAAACAGAATTCATCATCTTTCCCCATCTCACCCCTCCACCAGACCTCTCCATCAATGTCAATGGCTGCTCGCTTTCCCCAGTCCCGCACGTTCGGTGCCTTGGGGTGATCCTCGACTCTGCCCTCTCTTTCAAACCACATATCCAATCCCTTATCTCCTACTGCCGCCTCAAACTCAAAAATATTTCCCGGATCCGTGCATTCCTCAACCATGAAACCACAAAAACACTAGTGCACGCCCTTATCATCTCCCGCCGGGTTAACTACTGCAACCTCCTACTCTCTGGCCTCCCCTCTAGCACTCTGGCACCACTCCAGTCCATCCTACACTCTGCTGCCGACTAATCCACCTGTCGCCCCGAAATTCCTCAGCCTCCCCCCTATGCCAGGCCCTTCACTGGCTTCCTATTGCCCAGAGGCTCCAGTTCAAAACCCTAACCATGACATACAAAGCCATCCACAACTCGTCTTCTCCATACATCCCGGTACCTACCCGCACGCAACCTTCGATCCTCTCAAGATCTCCTTCTCTACTCCCCCCTCATCTATTCTTCCCACAACCGCATACAAGACTACTCCCGTGCTTCCCCCATACTCTGGAACTCTCGGCGGAACACATCAGACTCTCACCAACAACGGAAACCTTCAAGAAGAACCTGAAGACCCACCTGTTCCGACAAGCCTACAGCCTGCAATGATCCTCAGTCTACTGAACCACCGCACGACCAGCTCTACCCTCTCCTAGTGTATCCTCACCCATCCCTGTAGACTGTGAGCCCTCGCGGGCAGGGTCCTCTCTCCTTCTGTACTTGTATGTCCCTTGTCTTACACATGTTTATTGTACTTGTCTATATTTCCCCTTTTCACATGTAAAGCGCCATGGAATAAATGGTGCTATATAATGTACAATAATAATAAATTTTTCATCGTCCCATTTTGGTGTGCATATAACTTCTTCATCTCTTTTTATTACACTTTTTGGAACATGGAAAGAATAACAAAAATAAAACCCAGTAATTATGGATTGTTGTATTTCTTTGTTTAACCCCTTACTGTGAAGCCAGTTTTAACCTTACTGACAGAGCTCCATTTTTCAAGCATGACATGTGTCACTTTATACGGTAATAAATCTGGAATGCTTCTATTTATCGCAGTGATTTTAAGAGTGTTTTGAATGACAATTTGTACTTCATGGTAATGATAAATTTTGGTTGATAAGATTTGTTTTTTTATGAAAATATCAAACATTTGGTAATAATATAGAAACATTTGCAATTTTCAAACGATTAATCTATGTCATTAAAACAGTCAGACAGCAGAAAAATTAAAATAACATTTACTATTTGTCTACAGTAACTTCCCATTCATTTATTTTTTTTAAACGTCTGAACGCTCAGGGTATGTGCACACGATCCGGAAGTGGCAGCGCTTTAGAAGCAGCTCATGTTCGCTGCATCTAAATTCCTGCCCTGTATTGAATGCAGGTGAATCCGCATGTGTTCATTGAACCGTGCGGATTCAATGCATCCAATACATTCTATGGGTGAAATTTCTCTTTCGGAGACTCGCGTCTGCGCAAAAGAAATGGACATGCTGCCGTCTGGAGAGACGCGCTGCATGTCGGTCTCCATGAGTGATCTGTGTACTCATAGTGGACATGGGACTTCTTGAAATCCAATCCACTATGCTGTAACATCTGGATTCTGCAAGTTGGATGCTGAAAAGGTACGCAGCATCCAACCCGCAGCGTTTACTGATCGTGTGCACATACTCTTAAAAGCTTAGGAGCAAATTTTTTTTTTCAGCGAAATTTACAAGTAGAGTTGAGCGAAACAGTTCGGACACCTCTAGAAATCGCCGACTTTTGCTAAAGTCGTGTTTCGCAGACCGAAACCCGACCATAGCGTGAGGTCGACCACGTGTTCGGTGACTTTATCGCGCCAGTCGGTTTCCCTGAATGGTAAAAGCGCCATATTTCAGCCAATAATGAAGGGCGCACACTGTGGGCAACGTGATGATGAGCGCAGCCGCCACCACCATCTTATTGAAGGGCATTGCAGTGATTGGCTGGTTTTCTGTGGCGTCACAGGGCATATAAAACGCCCTCACCGCCAACCGCCATTTTACTTCAGCCAATCTTAGCATTGGGAGAGGTTGTTGTCGCGTGTTCTCATGAGGGAGAGTGTTAGGAATGCTGAAAAAAGACAAATCTGTGCCTGTGCTGATAGCGATTGTGCTGCCCAGTTAGTGTGCAGTCACAGTGGTGCTTTCTGTGTGTGCAGCAGCACTGGTTCTTAGGCTGGCAGCCACTGACAGGGAAGGAATTGGTAGTGTGGAGCAGCAGTGCTGATTCTTACTGTGCACTCTGATCTTTGCCATTGAGAGAGTAGACATTTTTTCAATGCAGCAGCATATCCAAATTGTAGGCTGCCTGCTAGCTGTATAGCTGTGTGGACACTGCTGTGCAGACTGCTTTTTTCAAAGCAGCTACACAGCAGTAATACTGAAATAATAATTTACTGCACAGTTACTGAGCCTTCATTTTGGCCCACACCGTATAGAGCTGTACGCTCCTCACACAGTACCGTGTACCGGCTGGTATCACGTAGTAAAGCCTGCTATCTGTGTGTGAGTCTGTAAAACCATACCTGTTTTTTTTAACAAAACTGTATACAACTGGTATCTTTTCATACAGTGTGTTTTTCTGCCGTCTGTATTACGGTGCAAAATCAATACTGAGCGAGCATCTTTGTGTGACTACGGAAATCTATACAGAGATTACCAAATACCCCAGCTTTGTATACAGCTGTGCTCTACTGCTATAGTACACTTATCCTGATTCCTGATCTTACTATTGTGGTGTACTCCATCCTGCGTCTGAGCGTGTGTGTTACCCCAGAAATATTTAGGGAGATTTAAAATTACACCCACACTGATTCCAGCTGTACGCTACTTATATAGTACAGTTTTGCTAATTTTAAAATTCTGGTCTCCATAGTGAGACTCTGTACCAAATATCTACGGATATTTCTAATTACACCAACACTGTTCTCAGCTGTACGCTAGTGATATAGCACAGTTTTCCTCATTTTAAAATTGTGGCCTACTCCATCCTGAGACTCTGAGCACCTTTGACTCTGTACCAAATATCTACGGATATTTCTAATTACACCAACACTGTTCTCAGCTGTACGCTAGTGATATAGCACAGTTTTCCTCATTTTAAAATTGTGGCCTACTCCATCCTGAGACTCTGAGCTCATTTGACTCTGTACCAAATATCTACGGATATTTCTAATTACACCAGCACTGTTCTCAGCTGTGTTATGAATGTGCTAGAGATGGTTTCTGAGCAGAGGCTCCCTCTGGTGGTTACAGACAGTATTGAACCTTTCAGCGAGGAATGGCAATCTGGGATCACTGACTGGTCTGGTATAAGGGAGGTTCCCTCCCATGATGGTTACCGGTGATCAATTGTTCTTGTCTCAATTGTGGTTCCCGGTTCATTTGGAAGTTTGCTGAGTCTTGCCTGCATCTTCTGCTATCAGATAAGATATTTTCTGCTTTTATTTTTGTGCTTGCTTTTTGCATTGTTCCCTGCACTTCTATGGAGGTCAGCCGGGTCCCCTCCGGGGGCTTGTGCTCCTCTCAGTTTATCTGAAGCCACTGTTATTTGTTCTTTTGCTTTTTCCTGTTTTTTCAGTGGCTGCAGCTTAGTTTTGTTACACCAGAGATCTGATTTAGGTGGTAGAGATCGTGTGATCTCAGGTGTTTTTGCAATCAGAAGAGTTTGTATTTTTTAGGGTTTTTTTTTTGGTTCCAGTGAGTATCCTTTCCTGTACTTTTCAGTCTAGACAGATTGGGCCCCAGCGTTAGCTCATTCTATTTTCTCTCTGTGTCCGTGCATCTTCTTGTCTAACCGCTGTTACATGTTTTGGGGCTTCCTATTTTCTTTGGGGATCTGCTCCGGGGCAGATAGCTTTCATCTTTCTGCCTTTAGGTGTAGTTATCTCTCAGGCTGTGACGAGGCGTCTAGGATCAACGTAGGAACGCTCCACGGCTACCTCTAGTTGTGTGGTTAGTTTAGGTTACTGCAATCAAATAGGTTCCAGCCTCTCTGGTGTATTGCCGTTTTTGCTTATTCTCCTCAGCTACCAAAACACAACAGTATTACCGGCCCAAACTGAAAATTATATGGTACTCACAGAAGGGAAAAATAGTGTGGAAAGAAAAAAAAAAGTTGTCACAGATTTTTTTTTTTCCTGTTTGTTGCATTTTTTCCCTCTTTTTCTCTGGGTGCTGAGGAGGATTTTTTTTTCTCTCAATGGAGCTTGCACAGTTGTCTGGCCGTGTGGATTAGCTTGCCACTGAGGTTCGGAGTATTGCTACCTATCTTGCTAGGTTGCCGGTCGTGGAACCTAGGATTCCCATGCCAGATTTGTTTTTGGGGATCGGGCTAAATTTCTGAATTTCAAAAATAACTGTAAGTTGTTTTTTGCCTTAAAGCCTAAGTCCTCAGGGAACGCAGCACAGCAGGTTCAAATTGTCATCTCTCTTCTGCGCGGCGACCCTCAGGATTGGGCTTTTTCCCTGACACCTGGGGATCCTGTTTTGAATGATATTGATGTATTTTTTCTGGTTCTGGGGTTATTGTACGATGAACCTAATGTCACTGATCAAGCTGAAAAAACCTTTTTGGCATTAAATCAGAGTCTTGAAGACGCTGAGTTGTACTGTCAGAAATTCCGAAAGTGGGCAGTCCTGACCAAATGGAATGATGATGCTTTGGCAGCCCTTTTTCGGAAGGGTCTGTCAGAGAATGTAAAGGATGTTATGGTGGGATTCCTTGCTCCCTCTGGTCTCAATGATTCTATGTCATTGGCTATTCAAATTGACAGATGTTTGCGTGAGCGCAGAGGTATGCGTGGAATAGTGTTGCCTTGTGAGCCAGCTTCTGAGCCCATGCAGTGTGATAGAGTGACTTCTGGGGAACAGCGTCATGAGTTTCGAAAGCGCAATGGGTTATGTTTCTACTGTGGTGATGCCTCTCATGCTATTTCAGTCTGCCCTAAGTGGGGAAGTCATTTTGCACGCTCAGTTGTCTTTGGTAGTGTTCAGACTAAATTTCTGTTGACTGTTACCCTGATTTGCTCCCTGTCCACATTTTCTGCTCAGGCTTTTGTTAATTCCGGAGCAGCTATTAACCTGATGGATTTTGACTTTGCCAAACTTTGTTGGTTTTCCATGATACCCCTGCGGAAGTCTATTCCCCTACTGGGCATTGATTCCACCCCTTTGGCGGAGAATAAACCCCAGTTTTCTACTCAGGTGATAATGAGGGTTGAACCAGATCATCAGGAGAGTTGCAAATTTCTGGTGCTGTATAATCTGCATGACATTATTGTACTAGGTTTCCCTTGGTTACAGTCTCATAATCCTGTTTTGGATTGGAAATCTGTGCCTGTGACCAGTTGGGGCTGCCAATGTGTTAATGCCGACACTCCTGTTTTTTCTGCCTTTCCCCAGTCTCAGGATGTTCCTGACTTTTTGACTGATTTTTCGGATGTATTTAGTGAAAGTAAATCAGCATCCTTGGCCCCTCACAGGAGCTATGATTGCGCTATTGAATTAGTGCCTGGTGGTAAATTTCCTAAAGGTCCTTTTTAACTTGTCTGTACCTGAACACGATGCTATGCAATCTTATATCAAGGAGTCATTGGAGAATGGTCATATCAGACCATCCTCTTCACCCTTGGGTGCCGGTTTTTTCTTTATGGCCAAAAAGGATGGTTCATTAAGGCCATGTATTGATTATCGTCTCTTGAATAAGATCACTGTGAAGTATCAATATCCGTTACTCTTGATTTCTGACCTATTTTCCAGGGTGAAAAGTGCTAGTTGGTTTACCAAGCTTGACCTCAGGGGGGCGTATAACCTTATTCGCATTAAGCACGGGGATGAATGGAAGACGGCATTTAATACCCCAGAGGGGCATCTTGAGTACCTAGTGATGCCCTTTGGGCTCACTAATGCTCCTTCCATTTTCCAATCCTTCATGAATGATATTTTCAGGGATTTTGTGGATAAATTTCTGATTGTTTATTTGGATGATATCTTGATTTTTTCCAATGACTGGGACTCTCATGTGAAACATGTTCGGACTGTGTTCCAGATTTTGAGAGAGAATGCACTGTATGTGAAGGGATCAAAGTGTCTTTTTGGCGTACAGAAGGTCTCATTTCTGGGATTCGTTTTGCCTCCGTCTGTTATTGAAATGGACCCGGTCAAGGTTCAGGCCATCTGTGATTGGGTCCAACCTACTTCATTAAAGGCTCTTCAGAGATTTTTGGGTTTTGCCAATTTTTATCGTAAATTTATTGGTAATTTCTCCGGTATTGTTAAACCATTGACTGATTTGACCAAAAAGGGTTCTGATGTGGTGAATTGGCCTCCTGAGGCAGTCTCTGCGTTTCAGGAACTTAAGCAGAGATTCACTTCTGCTCCTGTTCTACGGCAGCCTGATGTTTCCTCTACCGTTTCAGGTGGAGGTTGATGCCTCTGAAATTGGGGCAGGTGCCGTTTTGTCCCAAAGAGATCCAGAGACCTCTAAGAGTAACCCTTGTGCATTTTTCTCTCGAAAACTTTCTCCAACTGAACGTAATTATGATGTGGGTAATCGGGAGTTATTGGCCATGAAGTGGGCCTTTGAAGAGTGGAGACATTGGCTGTAAGGAGCCAAACATCAAGTGGTGGTCCTCACGGACCATAAGAATCTGGTTTATCTCGAATCAGCCAAGCGACTTAATCCTAGACAGGCCAGGTGGGCCTTGTTTTTTCACACGTTTTAATTTTGTGGTTTCTTTTCTTCCTGGCACTAAGAATGTTAAGGCGGATGCCCTCTCGAGGAGTTTCTTTGTGGACTCTCCTGAGTTATCTGATCCTACTGTTATTTTGAAAGAGGGTGTAGTTCTTTCCGCCATCTCGCCCAATTTGAGACTGGCTCTGGAAGGGTGTCAGGAGGATAAACCTGAGCGCTGCCCTTTTGGGAAATTTTTTGTCCCAGACCAGTGGAGGAAGAGTGTGATGTCTGAGATTCATTGTTCCGCGTTAGCTGGTCATCCCGGGATTTTTGGTACCAGAGACTTGGTGAGTCGGTCCTTTTGGTGGCCTACTTTGTCTCGTGACGTCAGGGAATTTGTGCAGTCCTGTGGGACTTGCTTTCGCTCCAAGTCTTCCTCTCGCTCCAGTGGTTTGTTAATGCCATTACCTGTGCCCAAGAGGCCATGGACCCATATCTCTATGGATTTTATTTCCGACCTCCCTGTTTCTCAGAGAATGACCGTTATCTGGGTAATCTGTGATAGGTTTTCCAAGATGATACATCTTGTGCCATTACCTAAGTTACCTTCCTCCTCCGAATTGGTGCCTTTGTTCCTTCAGCACGTGGTTCGGTTACATGGTATTCCGGAGAACATTGTGTCTGACAGAGGAGTCCAGTTTGTTTCCAGATTTTGGAGGACATTTTGTTCTAAACTTGGTGTTCAATTATCTTTCTCCTCTGCTTTTCATCCTCAGACCAATGGACAAACCGAGAGAACAAACCAGACCTTGGAGACTTATTTGAGATGTTTTGTGTCTGCTGATCAAGATGACTGGGTCTCTTTTTTTGCCTTTGGCTGAGTTTGCTCTTAATAATAGGGCTAGCTCTGCCACCTTGATGTCTCCATTTTTCTGCAATTTTGGGTTTCACCCTCGATTTTCTTCGGGACAGGCGGAGGCTTCTGTCTGTCCGAGTGTTGACTCTGTTGTGGAGCGAATGCAGCAGATTTGGGACCAGGTAGTGGAGAGGTTGTCTCTCTCTCAGGAGAAGACCAACGGTTTGCCAACCGGCATAGGACTGATGGTCCTCGGTTTAAAGTGGGGGACTTGGTTTGGTTGTCCTCAAGAAATATCCCTATGAGGGTTGCATCTCCAAAGTTTAAGCCTAGGTTCATTGGACCTTATAAGATCATGGAAATTCTTAATCCTGTTTCCTTCCATTTGCTTCTTACAGGGACATTTAAGATCCATAACCTGTTCCACAAGTCCTTATTGAAGAGGTTTGTCGAGCCAGTGGTTCCTATGACTGTGCCTCCTGACCATGTTTTGGTTGAGGGCAATCTGGAGAATGTGGTTGAGAAAATATTGGATTCTCGTTTTTCTAGACAGAAACTCCAGTATTTGGTTAAGTGGAGAGGTTATGGTCAGGAGGACAATTCTTGGGTGTTTGCTTTGGACATCCATGCTAGGAGACAGATCCGTGCCTATCACCGAGCTCATCCTGATCGGCCTGGTTGCACAAGTGAGGGTTCGGTGACCCCTCCTCAAGGGGGGGTTACTGTTATGAATGTGCTAGAGATGTTTTCTGAGCATAGGCTCCCTCTGGTGGTTACAGACAGTACTGAACCTTTCAGCGAGGAATGGCAATCTGGGATCACTGACTGGTCTGATATAAAGAAGGTTCCCTCCCATGATGGTTGCCGGTGATCAATTGTTCTTGTCTCAATTGTGGTTCCTGGTTCATTTGGAAGTTTGCTGAGTCTTGCCTGCATCTTCTGCTATCAGATAAGATATTTTCTGCTTTTATTTTTGTGCTTGCTTTTTGCATTGTTCCCTGCACTTCTGTGGAGGTCAGCCGGCTCCCCTCCGGGGGGCTTGTGCTCCTCTCAGTTTATCTGAAGCCACTGTTATTTGTTCTTTTGCTTTTTCCTGTTTTTTCAGTGGCTGCAGCTTAGTTTTGTTACACCAGAGATCTGATTTAGGTGGTAGAGATCGTGTGATCTCAGGTGTTTTTGCAATCAGAAGAGTTTGTATTTTTTAGGGGTATTTTTTGGATTCCAGTGAGTATCCTTTCCTGTACTTTTCTGTCTAGACAGATTGGGCCCCAGAGTTTGCTCATTCTATTTTCTGTCTGTGTCCGTGCATCTTCTTGTCTAACCGCCATTACATGTTTGGGGGCTTCCTATTTTCTTTGGGGATCTGCTCCGGGGCAGAGAGCTTTCATCTTTCTGCCTTTAGATGTAGTTATCTCTCAGGCTGTGACAAGGCGTCTAGGATCAACGTAGGAACGCTCCACGTCTACCTCTAGTTGTGTGGTTAGTTCAGGTTACTGCAATCCAATAGGTTCCAGCCTCTCTGGTGTATTGCCGTTTTTGCTTATTTTCCTCAGCTACCAAAACACAACACAGCTGTATGCTAGTGATATACTACAGTTTTCATAAAATTCAGATTGTGTTGTACTCCATACTGACCCTGTGAGCGCCTGTGTTACTCGACAAAGATATCCTCAAATTTCCAGAATTATCATTCACCTTATACAGCTGCACGCTTCTGATACAGTATCATTTATCTGCTGTTATTTTGGAAACATTTTCACAAACATGAGTAGGTATGGTCTCAGACCCCATAAAGGTGGGCGGTGGGGGCCAGCTAGTACAGATTGTGGTGGTGGTGCATGTGCTGGTACTGCCAAAAGCACTATAGCTCCTAAGGCAGGAGGTCTTGAGCAGGAGGCATTGTCTGGGTCCATAGCCCTCGAAGGCTATCTTTTCTGGGAGTAGGTAAACCTCTTTTAAAGCCGGAGCAACAGGAAAAGGTTTTGTCTTGCCTTGCTGAAGCAGGCTCCAGCTCTATGTCCTCCTCTTCTCAAGTTTCAAAAAGTAGAAGCACTCAGTCCTCATTTGGTGCTTCTGGTCAGGAACAACCCCTTTCCTTTTGTCCTTCACCCCCAAGTAAAGTGAAGGATGTGGCAGCCCGCAGTGCTGGTGATAACTCCATGGAGCTTTTTTCACATCCCATGCCAGGGTTAACAAGTCAAATTATGAATTCACAAGTCCGAGATGAATCTGACATGGAGTGCACTGATGCACAGCCACTGATAGATGATTCTGCTGGTACATTCCCACAGAGCACTACATTGCCTTCGCAGTGTCCAGAGCCAGAAGCTGACCCTGATGAAACTCAGGTGCCCCTTCCCGCATACTATAGCACCTTACACGGTCACACAGAGGAAGATGCAGATGAAATAGAAGAGGAGATGATGGATGACCCAGTTGTTGATCCAGATTGGCATCCAGTGGGGGAAGAAGTTGACGGTGGCAAATATAACTCACAAGCTGAGGAGGATCCGCAGCAGTTGTCGACATCGCAGCAGGGTTTATCTGTGAGTCCCGCAGCTGTAACAAAATGTGTTATAAAACGACACCAAAAAGTGGCAGGACAGCTTGGACAGACGGTCCAAGTATCACAGCGTGCAAGCTCTGAAAATTTATACAATAGTAGGAGAAGTGCAGTTTGGCACTTTTTTGAGCAAAATCCTATTGATGATGTCAAGGTTACATGTAAGAAGTGCGGAAGGAACTTTAGCAGAGGTAAAAATGTCAAAAATTTGAATACCAGTTGCACGCTTAGACATTTAAATACCATGCACTTTCAAGCGTGGACGGACTACAAAAGCTCAGACTGCAGTTAGCCACCAACGCTCCATCGCTTCCCCCACTGTAACACCACCGGTTGGCACACCAGCAGCAACAAGTGTTGAGGTGTCAGCTCAAGGCCAAAGCAGTCAGGGAATCAGTCGTTTTTTGCAATGAAAGAGTGCATGTAGGCCATCGCCATCACCACCAGCAACACCACTATCATCAACATCACCAACCCCCTCTCAGTCCGTCATGTCCACCGGTAGTTCCCGCATATGCAGCTCTCAAGTACAGCTCACCCTACCAGACACTATGAATTGGTCCAAAAAGTACTCACCCTCTCATCCGCGCACACTGTCTTTGAACGCCTACATTGGCAAACTGATCGCATTAGAGATGATGCCCTTCCGTTTAGTTGAAAGCGCTGCATTCAGGGACCTCATGGCCTACGCTGTCCCTCGCTATGATCTACCTAGTCGGCACTTCTTTTCTCGAAAAGCCATCCCTGCCCTCCACCAGCATGTGAAAGACCGCATTTTCTATGCACTCAAACAATCAGTGAGTGGAAAGGTGCACCTCACAACAGATGCATGGTCCAGTAAGCATGGCCAGGGGCGTTACGTGTCCATCACTGCGCACTGAGTGAATGTGGTGGAAGCAGGGTCCACAGGGGACATCGGCAGAGGGACAGTTCTGCCTAGCCCACGGTATAGGAAACAGTTGGCTGTAGGCGTTACACCCTCCTCCTACTCCTCCTCCTGAAGCGAAAGCTCGTCAACAGAGCTCTGTAGCACCAGCCCTCCATCCGCAGCTGCCAGTGTTGCACAGAAGGTGTCACAGTATCGAACAGCTGGTGGTAAGAGTCAGCAGGCTGTTTTACAAATTATGTGTTTGGGTGACAACAGACATACAGCGGAGGTACTGGCCGACTACTTGCAGAGAGAAACTGAGTCATGGCTGGGCAGTCTACATCTTGAGCCAGGCAAGGTAGTTAGTGATAACGGGCGTAATTTTGTGTCGGCCATAGCCCGGGCAAAACTCAGACACATACCTTGCCTGCTTCCTCAAAAATTATCCCGACTTAGCAGCCCTGCTCAATAAGGTGCGAAGACTGTGTTGCACATCCTTTGATTGCCCGTAGACTCCAGTCGGATGCAGAAGTTGCAGCGATCGCTACACCTCCCCAAGCACAGCCTAATCATAGACGTTGCAACAAGGTGGAACTCCACCATGCACATGGTTGAAAGGCTGTGCAAACAGGCAGGCTGTAATGCATTTGTGGCAGGATACACGGGCAGGCAGTATGAGGGCAGACATGGAGTTGTCGGGTGTGCAGTGGTCGAAGCTCAAAGATCTCTGTAAAGATCTGCATTGTTTTGAGGAATGCACATGGCTGGTAAGCGCAGACGACGCCATCATAAGTATGAGCATCCCACTTATGCAAACTTTGACGCACATTAAGGTTCAGGCGTCTTCAGCGCAGGAGGAAGAGGAGGAGCAGGAGGGACGCCTTGATGACAGTCAGCCATTGTCTCCTCAGGGAAATGTCCAGGACGATGGGGAGGAAGAAGAGGACGAGGAGGAGGATGAGGGGGATGATTATTTGGGGGAAGAGGAGCCTTCTCAGGGGGCAAGATCAAATGTTGGGTGCCAACGTCAGGTACAGGGTTTGTGTGGGACTGGAGGGATGTGGATATTTCAGATAGTGCTCCTCCACCCAACAGTGTCAGTGCATTATTGACACCTGGAACATTGGCCCACATGTGTGATTATGCCTTGCGCATCCTAAAAAGAGACCCCCGCATTGCCAAAATGATGAAGGATGACATCATGCCACAGGAGAACCTAGAGCTAATACTGGTGAACAAACAAGCAACTGTTGTAAACCGTTTGTTAGAGGCATTCCCATCACACAGCAGCGTTGCTGGTTCTACCATGAGCCCTAGTGAGCCGAATGGAAGAGGTGTTCGTGCTACACACAGCCGAAGTGGGGTTGGAGACAGGGGTTTAATGACCATGTTGTGGACTGATTTCTCAACTACCGCTCACACGACAGGTCATCATCAGGAATCTATGGCAACTGACAGGAGACAGCAGTTGTCAACTATGGTAAAAAAACTACTTCTCCTCTCATATTGATGTTCTCCCTCACGGGTCATTCCCATTTGACTACTGGGCCTGTAAACTGGACACCTGGCCTGAATTGACGCAATATGCCTTACAGGAGCTCGCTTGCCCTGCTGGTAGTGTGTTATCTGAAAGAGTGTTCAGTGCTGCTGGATCAATCCTGATAGAAAGGACACGTCTGTCCACCCAAAATGTGGAAAATCTAACCTTCATTAAAATGAACCATGCATGGATTTCAAAAGATTTTGTCCCACCTTCCCCTCATGACACATAGGTTGGCAGCATAATGGCTCACTTTCTCCGCCTCTTGATCGTACTCCTCCAATCCCTCCATTTGCAGTTGCTGAACCTCCAGCCCACAGGTCAACATATGCAATTTTTGGAAACCAGTCCATAACTGTCCTAACTCCCCAGGTCTGGTATAAACAACTTGTGCACCCTGCCAAGTGACGGTGCTCTGAGCAGGTGGTGGGGCCCATTGCTGGGCGACGGCACTGGCATAGGGCCCCTTATAGTGCAAAAAGTGTGTCTGACAGTGGGGGTGCACACTCGCTGTTAGACACAACTCCGTACTAGGAGGGGCCCTGTGCCAGTGCCATCGGCCACCAGTGGGCACAACATGCTTGCTCTGGGCGACATCACTTAAAAAATTTATCTATTTTTGTCTAACATCTACATGTCCACCAAAAACATCAAACGTTTGGCAATTTGCCCTATAGAGTCCTGCAAGTGGATCGACCACCAGGGCACTGTGGTCCTCGGTAACGGGAAGGTCTGTTCAAGGGATGTGTCACGTGAGCAGTGACACGGCAAGTGGCCTTGGGCATCCAATGAAAAGGGGAAATATTTTCATGGGATATGGAGATTTTGTATTGAACTGTTTACGCCACCTTTGCTTTCTGTTGAAAGTTGACCAGCGCTGCAGTGCAGAGCCTCAGAGACAGGTGTTGATGCAGCAGCGTTAGAATATCTCTCCACAGGCCACACTTGTTGGATCAGCGCAGAATTATGTATTGGAAGGAACATGAATGGTGCTGTTAGATGTAGCAGTGTGTACTAGCTGCTGCAGACAGAAATTGAGATCACACATTCAGGTGCAGTTTCCAAGGCTTTACTCGGAGTTAAGGTGTGCACACAAGCCCGCTAAATGAAAAAATGTCAAAGGCAGAACACTAACGTCAAGCCTAAAATCAATAAGGCATAGATATGACTCGACAATTTGCATTTGGACTACCCATTTGATTATTACTTTACAGTTAACAAATAGTCACACTAAATTGCATTCAAAATCCGTATCTGTTTAGTGCTGCAATCTAAGCCACCCCAAAATATCCTTGCATTAAAAATTTACTACTGTTCTCCAACTACACCAACAGCTATTCAATTTATTTAGTCACCATTTACTGTGCGATGAGGATTCGCCTGTGAATGTCAGTGGATGAAGGTGCAAAGAGTCATCATCGCAGCAGCAAGCTGACAGCGCGGCCCAGGCTGACCGCCCCAATGACTTGCCCCTCGGTGCTGCCGCGCAGGATGGGAACGCTGGCCCCTCACCAGGTCCTGTGGCCCCGATAGTACCGCTGACGCTGCCATACATGCCTGGAGCAAAGTGGCTCCCTCAGTACAGCGGCAAGCCAGACACCCTGTCGGTGTTTAAGCGCAAAATATGCAGCATAATAAACATGTACCCTATGACAGAAAAGCAGAGAGCTGCAGTGGTAGTGGGACAACTGACTGGTGCTGCAGAGAGGGAAGTAGAGACATGGTCAGCTGCAGATCAGGAGTCAGTACCTGCAATTTTCTTAAAGCTCCAGACTATCTTTGAGGACCGCACTGAAACAGATCTCCGGATGAGGTTTTACCAATGCTCCCAGAAAGCAGATGATAGCATTAGGGATTACGCCTGCAAACTTCAGGGGGCCCTGCAAGCTCTCAAACAGGTTAACCCCATAAGTGTTACAAATGAAAATAAAATGTTAAAAGAACAATTTGTATGGGAACTGAGGTCCCAAGCTGAAAGCAGAACTGTGCACTGGTGGTCCTTGGATCATCCTGACGCTACCTTTGATGCCCTTAAGGATATGGCTATAAAAGGACTGCGACCCGAAACGCCCGAGATGGCAACCCAGTGTCACCCGGGTGAAGCCACTCTAAAGCCAGCAGCATCCATCTTTTCACCGCTGGTTGCGGAAGCCAAAACGCAGGTGGCGCCCCCTACTGAGCTAGACTGTCTGCGCTCAGAAGTGCGCCAGCTGACTAAAAACCTGGCCACTGTAATGAGTGCCCTGCAACTGTGGAAGGAGGAAGAAGGAAAGATCCTGCTAGCTGACTGCCCAGAGGATGTCCCTTGGATGAGCCGGAGGAGGAGGACGTCGCCCCACCGGAGGAGGACAACGCCACCCCCAGGAGCGACCCCCGACCAGCAGCATCCTCGCCGAGAGATCATCTGCTACCGTTGCCACAGAGAAGGTCACCCAGCACGTCGTTGTCCTTTAAATGAGCAGATCCTGGGTCCAAGGGCCAACACCCAGGACTAGACTCTTCAGGCCCCTCAGACTGGAACCACAGGTTTG
This sequence comes from Oophaga sylvatica, assembly GCA_033576555.1. Taxonomy (NCBI): domain Eukaryota; kingdom Metazoa; phylum Chordata; class Amphibia; order Anura; family Dendrobatidae; genus Oophaga; species Oophaga sylvatica. The sequence goes on from JARQOD010000006.1 coordinate 175,518,754, forward strand.
TGGGAGGAAGACCATACCTGTCCATCATACTGGACGGGATCGCAATCACTGCCCTGCTGGACACTGGATCTCAGGTAACCATCATACCTGATGTCCTGCATAATAGATTTTGGTCCATGGACAGTCTCCAGCCCCCGAGCCCTGACTTTGCAGTATATGCCTCTAATGACCTCCCTGTTGATATACTCGGAGCCAAAAACGTGGACGTAAAAGTGGGTAGAGTGGAGCTGAAGGACCAGGGACACTTAGTAGCAAAAACTGTAAATGAGGAAAATGGCTTAAATGTGGTTTTAGGTACCAACATTATCAGTAACTGTTTGGAGGAAGTTGTGTTTTTGCTCCAACAGCTCGCCGATATTGCTAGGCCAAAGCAAAAGGGAGTGATCCAGAAGGAGATCCGGGCCCTGATGTGCCAGCAGCAAGTAAAACTGACCGGTGGTGAGATTGGTAATGTACGGGTGACAGACCCGAACCCCATTGTGATACCCCCAATGAGTGAAATGCTCATTTGGTGTAGAGCAGCAATAGGTCTGAAAGGACAGAACTACCAAGCAGTAGTAGAGCCCCATTGTTCAGAACATAGACCTACACTCATGACAGCTAGAGGGGTAGTGGAGGTACGAAATGGGAGAGTGCCAGTACATCTTCTCAACTGGGTAGAAGATGAAGTGAACTTACCACGATATGCCACTGTTGCTAAATTACATGCAGTAGATAACAACTCCATTCACACGACAAAGTCCTTAACCTCCCCACAACCACCAGAGGATAACGGCCCAGCAACCCAGGTGGAGGATTGGTATCAGCAGCTCCATGTCGGGACAGACACCACTCCAGCCCACCAGAAACAGGGAGTACTTTGAGTGGTACAGGAGTACACACAGGTATTTAGCAAACACCCACTTGACTTTGGGACAATTAAGGGAGTGCAACACCATATCCCTACAGGCAACCACCCCCCCATTAAAGAACGTTACAGGCCTATACCACCAGCACACTACCAGAAAGCCAAGGAGATGTTGCGTGATATGAAGGAAGCAGGGGTGATAAGGGATAGTTGTAGTCCCTGGGCAGCACCTCTAGTCCTAGTCAGGAAAAAGGATGTTTAAGCATGAGAATGTGTGTAGATTACAGACAAGTAAATCGTATTACACATAAAGGTGCATACCCTTTACCACGCATTGAGGAATCCTTAGCTGCATTAAAGACTGCTAATTATTTTTCCACCCTTGACCTCACTAGTGGGTACTTGGCAAGTAGCTGTGGCTGAGGAGGATCGGGAGAAGACGGCTTTCACCACCCCGATGGGACTCTGTGAGTTTGACAGGATGCCGTTTGGACTCAGCAGTGCCCCTGGAACGTTCCAGAGAGTGATGGAGAGCTGCCTGGGACATCTCAACTTTGAAACTGTGTTGCTGCACCTGGACGACGTAATAGTGTACTCCAAGACGTATGAAGATCACTTGAAGCACCTGGCGGAGGTATTCGAGTCACTGTCCAAGTATGGGATGAAACTGAAGCCTTCAAAGTGCCATCTGCTCAAACAAAAGGTACAGTACTTGGGACATATTGTCAGCTCAGAAGGAGTAGCGCCAGACCCCGAGAAGGTCACCGCCATCCAGAAATGGCCGGAGCTGAAGAATCTCAAGGAGGTACGTCAGTTCCTGGGACTGACAGGATACTACCGGAGGTTTGTGAAGGACTACACCAAGAAAGCAGCGCCTCTGCAAGACCTCCTGGTAGGACAGTCCCTCAAGAGCAGAAATTCTCCATTCCACTGGGGTAAAGAACAAGCTGAGGCATTCAAGGAAATGAAGGAGATCCTGACAGGCGATGAGATCCTAGCCTACCCTGACTACAGCCAACCGTTCCTGCTGTATACTGATGCCAGCAACGAAGGATTGGGAGCTATCCTCAGTCAGAAGCAAAATGGCCAAGAAAAAGTCATCGCATATGCAAGCAGGAAGCTCCGCCCGACCGAGAGGAACCCAGAAAACTACAGCAGCTTCAAGTTGGAGTTCCTGGCATTGGTCTGGGCCATTACTGAAAGATTCAAGCATTACCTAGCCTCCAGCAAATTCACGGCCTACACTGACAATAACCCCTTGACACATCTTGAAACAGCTAAGCTGGGAGCCATGGAACAACGTTGGATGGCTCGGCTGTCAAACTATCAATTTACAATCAAGTACAGGGCGGGTCGTAAGAACGCCAACGCCGATGCCCTGTCCAGAATGCCTCATGAGTCAGACACGGAAGAGGAATTGGATGACCTAGAAGAGATTGAACTACCTGCCTTTCACAGAAATGGGATGATCCACGAGCAACGAGCTTACAGGAGACAGCGTGGTAAGACGTTAAACCCTTTACCTCACCACAGCTGGAAGGAGACCCAGAACAGTGACCCGGTTGTCAGCCGTATCAAGGATCTGATAACTCAGGAAGGTTCCTCCTTGTAGAAGGATGCGTCCCAACAAGCAAAGCAGCTGTGGAATGAGAGAAGCCGGCTGTTTATCTACCGTGAGAAGCTGTGCCGGAGGTACGTCAACCCAAGGACCCATGAGATGGTATGGCAGATAGTAGTTCCCAGAACGGACGTCCAGATGGTGTTGGAAGCCTACCACGATCAAGCGGGGCACTTTGGCTGGAAGAAACTGGAGACCCTGTTGAAGTGTCGTTTCTACTGGGTGGGAATGCGCAGTTCCATTGAGAAATGGTGTAAACACTGTGGACCCTGTAGTCTCCGAAGAAAAGACTACAGCAGCCAGTAGACACCCCTGCAAACCATCAAGATGACTCGTCCCTTGGAGATCGTGGCCCTGGACCATGTCAAGTTGTCACCCAGCCGGTTGGGATACTCATATGCCCTGACAATGGTGGATCACTACTCCAGGTTCCTGGTGGTCGCCCCTGTCAAAGATCTGACGGCAGAAACAGCAGCAAAGACGTTCCAAGCATATTTCTGCAGGCCCCATGGGTATCCTGAGCAAGTGTTAACTGACCAAGGCCCAGCCTTTGAAGCCAAATTATTCCAGGAATTCTGTAATTTGTACGGATGCAAGAAGATAAGAACCACATCGTATCATCCCCAAACAAATGGATTCTGTGAAAAGATGAATCACATTGTCATTGATCTGCTGAAGACGGTAACACTTGAGGAGAGGGATTGTTGGCCAGACCTACTACCTGATCTGGTAGATCTGTACAATCACATACCTGTGAGTTCCACCAATTGTACCCCAGCCTATCTTATGCGGGCAAGACCAGGAAAGCTGCCCATGGATCTGGAACTTGGTGTTGTAGAACCAGAAGCAGATGTTACTACTGAAGATTGGGACACAAACAGACAGGAACAGTACAGGAGAGTACAAGCCTGCGTGGAAGATAGTCTCAATAAAGTATGGGAAAAACAAGAGGTTAACTACAACAAAAGTGCGCCAGCTGAACCTTTTGTGCCTGGAGAAATTGTGCTGAAAATAAAAAGGAGAATGCACAAATTAGATGATCAATGGGAAAGAGAGCCCTATGTCGTGCAAAATTCAAAGTTTGACAACAGGAAAATGTGTATCATTAGTAGAGATGGAGGGAAAACGACCTCACTATGTCCTAAAACTATGACCTAAAACTATGTCCAGATCTATTAAAGCTTCAAGAAGAAGAACCTGTCATTGACAAAGAGAAGCAAGATGGAGTCATACATACGGACTTAGGAGATTTTCCCGCAGATTGGCCTCGTATTGGAGAAGCTGTCATAATTCCCGTACTCCAATTCTATCAACCGCAAGAAGCACTCCAACGTCAAGTTGAGCCAGTTGTTGCAGAAGAAATAGTTCAAGAGGAACCTGCTCAAGCAGCATCTCAAGAAGTGGAACCTCAAGATGTTGGGTCTCAGGAAGAAGAATCCCCTGGCGAGACAGAACCGCATCACCCAGCTGCAAGTATACTTGCCAGATCCCTAGAGAGTTTAAAGCAGTATTACAATTTACCTGCACGTAGGACAGACAGGTCAAATGCTACCTCACCTAACACAACACCACGTAGGTCAGTACACATGACAAAGGGACAGTTACCTGTTAGGTACCGAGAGTAGGCCTAACCAATATAAGCAGTTAACTAGAGTCACAGTGTATATAAATGTAATATAAATTATTGTGTACATATATGTACATATGTTACCTGTTAGCAACTGTTAAAGATTCTTGCCTCCTGTAAGGGAAGTGTTCATTTGTTATTTGATGTTAACGTTGTATTTAAAAATATTTTCTTTCAGCCCGGGAGTGCTGATGTTTACTAGGGGGGAATGTAGAGCCCAGCTGTGCATGGATTTTTACTTCCCAGAGGGATGCACCGAAGGTAATGACCACTACAGGACCCAATATGCATACACACATCTTCACCAATCCCTAGAGCCACCAGAGGGAGCCTTTGTAGTGTATATAAGGATGGTGAAGCCACAGGAAGTTGGTTAGTCTGAGGGCTGCAGTCAGTAGTCACCTCAGAGAGCTCACAGATTAGTTCTCCCAGGGAAGAGAGAGGACATCTGTTGTTGAAAGAACCTGAAATCTGCAGCTCCTAGCTTAGTTCAACGTGTGGCGGCTAGTACAAGTGGAAAGCAAGCCACTCCAGCCTAGTCAGAACTGAGTCAACTGAGTGCAGTTCAGTGAGCAAGCGTGCCGACGCTTTGAGAAGAAAGGAAAGAAGCAGTCCACCATCTGCTAGCGTGTGCTTATGTGAGGGTCGAGTAGGACGAAAGGCGAGTGGAAGAGAATAAGAGAGCGACAGAGTGGAAATAGCATTGATAGCTTACCTCTACTCTGATTAACCGGACACCAGGTCCGAGCTTGCTGGATCCTTCACGACTAGCAGGAGATACCGGAGACCCTGCGGGACTACAAGTCGCAGGAGCCCATAGGTGTTGATACGTGGCTGGGTTAGGAAGACAGGAGTCTGGCAGGAACAGCCATTAGAGACTGTGTTCTTCCAATAGAAAGCCCTATACAAAATCAGCCGGGTGTAAAGTTGAAGACAGAGTTAGACCTCGTTTCATACAGGTCAGAGACTCACATTACAGGAGAGAGGAGGCCCTACACCTACTCAGTGGGAAGAACTGGACGTGCATCCTTCACCCTGCCAGCACCCCGGGACGTGCCTGCCATTCCATCAGTAAAGGTACAGAAAGAGACTTTTGTGTGTGTCTACCTTATTACTCCCACTGCTGAACTCCCCTCCTCCATCCTGCACCCCTACACTCGGTTTACCCTGAAGGACCCCAGCCTTGCCTGTGGAAGGCTTAACACCTTGCTGCCCAACACCAACCCCTCAGCGGATCTGTATAGCAGCCCTGGTCACCCTGACCAGGTACCACAGGTGGCGTCAAGAACATTTCTACAAACTTTAATCCCCTGTAAATATCCCCCTTTTCAGTGAGCGCCCAGGGCCACGGACCGAGCTGTGTCGCCGTGACATCCCCCATAGAAGTGAACGGGCTCGGTGCCGAGTACCTCATGGCCCTGGCGGGCGACTCATATATACCCACACTTCCAATATTTACAAAATACTAGTTATACCTGGTATCTGGAAGATACAGTACACTTTTTCAGCTTTTCAAATTTTAACCTACACTGTATACAGCAGTACAGTCCTCATACAGTACCGTATATCCGCTTTTTGTATTCAATGCGTTACTATTGTTATAAAGTAACTGAAGGTTGACAAACTTAAGGAATAAGAATTGATGTTGTTGGCATTGAAATGGGCACTGTAGGTGTCTTTCCTGCCCCCCACTGCATGACGACTTTGCTTCCCCATTGACTTCAATGGGGTTTCGTGTTTTGGCCGAAACCCCAACTTTTCAGCAAAGTCGGGCGATTTCGCTCGACCCGACTTTTCAGAAAGTTGGGTTTCGCGAAACCCGACTCGACCCGAAAAACGGCAAAGTCGCTCATCTCTATTTACAAGACCTATTTTTTTAGGGACTACTTCACTTTCTGGCCTCATTCAGACAACCATGAATGTTCTTGTACATAAAATCACAGACCATTTTTAGTATTCTTCTGTATTTTGGATCCAATTTAACTCCATATTTGGTCAGTGTATCACTTTTAACCATCAGTGTTTCATTAGTGATTTTTCACTTATTAAAATAAAAATTAATCTGAAAAACTTTTGCTATCCATTATAATGTTAATCATGGACAGCACATGGATTGCATATGAACTTGTATTGGTAATTTTCATCCATGACTCAACATCAGAGAAGACTCCATGATTTTTTACTAGGGATGAGTGGAACCTGAACCACATAGCAGTCAATGACGACCCAAAGTTTTATGCTGTAAAATAGCTGTAAAATGGTCATAGTAAGGACTAAGGGGCTGAAAAATGAAATAAAATGGGGGTAAGAGCAGAAAATTGCCCTGCAAACAAATGTGGATATGAAAATTACTTAAAATAACATAAGATAAAACAATAAAAAAATTATAATCTTGAACCACGAGGTGGAAGTCTAAGTAGAGGAGGAGGTGGAGGTGAACATGGCCGTGTAGGTTTTATTTTCTTTTTTTTGTCTTAGTTTTTTATTTTGCCTCAAAACATTTGGAATGACAAATAGAAGGAACAAACCACGGTGGAGTATAACAATGGCTGGGTGCGGCTGGTATACTTCTCTAGTCATCCAAAGGTACGAACAAGTCCTGTGGGATCCATGCCTGGTTCATTTTAACAAATGTGAGCTTGCCTATATTGGCGGTGGACAGGCAGATGAGCCTGTCTGTGATCACACTCCCTGCTGTGCTCAACACATGTTCCAACAATACATTTGTCCTAGGGCAAGCCAGCACATTCAAGGCATAAAGGCAAGCCCAGGCCATGTGTCCAATTTGGAAAACCAGAGATTAAATGGGGAAGACCCATCACTCAGTACAAGGAGACATGTGAACACGCACTTTTCCACCATGTGGTTGAAACGCTGCATACTGCTAATAGGAATCATACAAGATGTGGTGCCGGATAGAGTTGAGGGATACAGATCGTTCATTTTCAAAAATCGCTGATTTTCGCCAAAGTCGGGTTTCATGAAACAAAACCCGACCGTGGAGTGAGTTCGGTCACGTGTTCGGCGACCATTTTGCTGGAGTCGGTTTTCCTCTACACTTTAAGCGCCTTTTCTTGGCCAATGAGCAAGGACGCAGGCTGTGGGCAACATGATGACATAGCAGGCGGCCAGCACCATCTTAGAGAAGGGCATTGCAGCGATTGGCTGGCTTTCAGTAGTGTCACAGTGCATATAAAATCCCTCAGCGCCGACCGCCATTTTACAACTGCCGAACTCAGAGTAGGGGAAGGTTGCTGGCAGTGCGTTTGAGCAGGGAAAGCGTTAGGCAGGGCCTAAACAAACAAAAAAACTTTGTGCTGACAGCGATTAGCTGTACAGTGACTGTGCAGCAAGAGGGGAGGATTTTAGTTTGTGCAGCAACGCTGGTTCTTATTCTGCCTGCCTGCCAGTGACACTGTAAAAATAGCTTGTGTGGACCATCAGATCTGATTACAGGCTGCCTGCCTGTGATAAAGGGGCAATTAATTTGGTGGAGTAGCTGAGCTGCCTGCCTGCTAGTGACAGTGTACTAATTGCTTGAGTGGAGCATCACATCTGATTACTAGGCTGTCTGACTGTGATAAAGGGTCAATTAATTTGGTGGAGTAGTACAGCTGCCTGGCACTGACAGTCTACTAATTGCTTGAGTGGAGCATCACATCTGATTACTAGGCTGTCTGACTGTGATAAAGGGGCAATTAATTTGGTGGAGTAGTACAGCTGCCTGGTACTGACAGTCTACTAATTGCTTGAGTGGAGCATCACATCTCATTACTAGGCTGTCTGACTGTGATAAAGGGTCAATTAATTTGGTGGAGTAGTACAGCTGCCTGGCACTGACAGTCTACTAATTGCTTGAGTGGAGCATCACATCTGATTACTAGGCTGTCTGACTGTGATAAAGGGTCAATTAATTTGGTGGAGTAGTACAGCTGCCTGGCACTGACAGTCTACTAATTGCTTGAGTGGAGCATCACATCTGATTACTAGGCTGTCTGACTGTGATAAAGGGGCAATTAATTTGGTGGAGTAGTACAGCTGCCTGGTACTGACAGTCTACTAATTGCTTGAGTGGAGCATCACATCTCATTACTAGGCTGTCTGACTGTGATAAAGGGGCAATTAATTTGGTGAAGTAGTACAGCTGCTTGGCACTGACAGTGTACAAATTGCTTGAGTGGAGCATCACATCTGATTATTCGGCTGTCTGACTGTGATAAAGGGGCAATTAATTTGGTGGAGTAGTACAGCTGCTTGGCACTGACAGTGTACAAATTGCTTGAGTGGATCATCACATCTGATTTCTGAATTCTACTGTAATCCATAGTGAGCCTGTGACAGTCTGTGTGTTACTCCTCAAATATATACGGAGATTTTCACCTTCACCGTATACAGCTGTATGCTTCTCATACAGTAACATATATCTTCTGTGATTTTGGCAACATTTACACAAACATAAGGAAGTATGGTGGAAGAGGTCGAGCACGTGGTGGTGGTGGGCCACCTGCTACTGATAGTGGTGGTGGTGCTGCATCTGCTGCTACTGCCAAAAGCACAATAGCACCTGCGTCATCGTCTGGCTCCAGAAGGCCTGGAAGGCTCCCTTTTATGGGAGTAGGTAAACCGCTTTTAAAGCCTGAGCTTCAGGAAAAGGTTTTGGCTTACATTGCCGAAGCTGCGTCAAGCTCTATCGCCTCCTATTCTGATATTCCAAAATCTGCAACCACTGACTCGTCAGTGCAGCCTTCTGGTCCGGACCAACCACTTTCCTTGGGTCCTTTACCCCCATTACAAGTGAAGGATGCGTCAGCCCACACTTCAGATTACTCCATGGAGCTCTTTTCACATACCATGCCTGGGTTATTAAGTCAAATGCCTCATTCTCCAGTCCAAGATGAATCTGACATTGAGTGCACTGATGCACAGCCACTGCTAGATGATTGTGCTTCCCCATTGAAGCACAGAACTACATTGCCCATGAAGTCTACTGCGCCCCAATGTGACCCTGCTGAAACTCATGTGCCCCTTCCCGCATACTGTACCACCTTAGACGGTGACAGAGAGAACTTTGCAGATGAAATTGAAGAGGAGGTGATGGATGGACCCAGTTGTTGACCCGGATTGGCATGTAGTGGTGGAAGAGGGTGCCACTGGCAGTAGCTCAGAAGAGCAGAAGGATCTGCAGCAGGTATCGAGATCGCATCGGGGTTTATCTGGCAGGCCTGTACGAGTTCCAAAAGGTCTTAAAAAATATAAAGTTGCAGGGATGGTTGGCCTGACGGTCAAATTACCAGAGAGTGCAAGGGCTGAAAATGTATACCATAGTAGGAAGAGTGCAGTGTGGCACTTTTTTGAACAAAATCCTACCGATGAGGTTAAGGTTGTCTGTAAAAAGTGCCTAAGAACCTTTAGCCGAGGGAAAAATCTCAAAAATTTGAACACCAGTTGCATGCTTAGACATTTAATGAACATGCACATGCAAGGGTGGACGGAGTACAAAAACTCAGATAGCACATGTGCACCGGTTCCTACTCCAGTTATCCAGCAACGCTCCATTGCTTCCCCCACTGTAAGGCCACCGGTTGGCCACCGGTTGGCACACCACCAGCAACAAATGTAGAGGTGTCGTCGCAAGGCCAAAGCAGTCAGGGAATCACTATGTTTATGCCACGAAAAAATGCATCTAGGCCATCACCACGCCACACCAGCCGTGTGCACTGGTGGGACAGTGCTGCCTAGCCCACATTATAGGCAACAGTTGGCTGTAGGCGTTGGCCCCCCTCCTCCTCCTCCTCCAGTAGCAAAAGCTCGGCAGCAGAGCGCAGATGCACAAGCACTCCATCCGCAACTGGCAGTGTTGCAGACAAGGTGTCCCACTATCAAACAGCTAGTGGGAAGCTTCAGCAGGCTGTTTTACAAATGAGGTGTTTGGGCAACAAGAGACACACTGCTGATGTACTGTCCCAATACTTGCATCGAGAAACAGAGACATGGCTGGGCAGTATACATCTTGAGCCAGGCAAAGTAGTCAGTGATAACGGCCGTAATTTTGTGCGTAATATCAATGTCAAAACTCCGACACAACTTGCCGGACTCACACCTTGAACCTGGTGGTGCAGTGCTTTTTAAATAATTATCCGGAGTTAACAGCTCTGCTCCATAAAGTGCGAAGACTGTGTTCGCACATTCGTCGCTCCCCGTAGACTTCCGTCGCATGCAGAAGCTGCAGCAAGCGCTCAAGCTCCCCAAGCACCGCCTAATAATAGATGTTGCCACTAGGTGGAACTCTACCATGCACATGGTTGAGAGGCTGTGCGAACGGAGTCAGGCTGTAATGCATTTAGGGAAGGATACACGGGCAGGTAGTTCTAGGGCACACATGGAGTTGTCGGGTGTGCAGTGGTCAAAGCTGAAAGACCTCTGTAAAGTCTTTCAGTGTTTTGAGGAATGCACACGGCTGGTAAGCGCAGACGACGCCATCATAAGCATGAGCATCCCACTCATGCGTCTGCTCATGCAAACTTTGACGCACATTAAGGATCAGGCGTGTGCAGTGGAGGATGACGACGAGGAAGAGGGAAGTCTTGATGACGTTCAGCCATTATCTGCTCAGGGAACTGTCCTGGACGAGGTGGAGGCAGAAGAGGAAGAGGAGTGGGGATGATTATATAGTGGAGGAGGATGCTTCTGAGGGTCCAAGACAAAATGTTGTCTTGCCAAGTTCAGGTTCAAGGTTTGTGCGTGACTGGAGGGATATTGATTTGGCAGAAAGTGCTCCTACACCTACCGCTGGCAGTGCGTCACTGACACCTGAAACATTGGCCCACATGTCTGATTATGCCTTGCGGATCCTTAAAAGGGACCCCCGCATTGTAAAAATGATGAAGGATGACGACTACTGGTCGGCCACCATCCTCGATCCACGCTATAAAGGCAAATTACAGAATATCATGCCACAGGAGAACATCGACCTAATATTATCCAACAAACAAGCAACTCTGGTAAACTGTTTGTTAGAGACATTCCCATCTAACAGGAGCGTTGCAGGTTCTACCACGAGCCATCCTGGGCAAAATGGAAGAGGTGTTCGTGGTCGACACAGCTGAAGTGGGGTTGGAGACAGGGGTTTCATGACCATGTAGTGGACTGATTTCTCACGGACACCTCACATGCATGGTAATAATCTGCAATCTATAGCAACAGACAGGAGACAGCAGTTGTCAACTATGGTTACAAATTACTTCTCCTCCCCTATCGATGTTCTCCCTCACCCGTCATTCCCCTTTGACTACTGGGCCTGTAAACTGGACACCTTGCCTGAATTGGCACAATATGCTTTACAGGAGCTCGCTTGCCCTGCTGGTAGTGTGCTTTCAGAAAGAGTCTTCAGTGCTGCTGGATCAATCCTGACAGAAAGAAGGACCCGGCTGTCGACAGAAAACGTTGATGATCTAACCTTTATTAAAATGAACCATGCATGGTTTCAAAGGATTTTGTCCCACCTTCCCCTCAGGACACATAGGTTGTCAGCAAAATGGCTCGTTTTTTTCGTCGTCTTCCTCTGAATTCTCACATTCCTCCATTTTCAGCTGCAGAACGTCCAGCATACACCTCAACCTATGTAACTTTTTGCCACCTCTCTATCTGGCCTGCCTACCCCCCACAGGGCCGGGGTCACCTCCTGGCGCCCCCGGGCTAGTGCTGGTACCCTGAGTAGGTGGGGGCTCCCACTCTCAGGCGACGGCACTGGCACAGGGTCCCTCATAGTACCAAAAAGTGGCTCTGACGGTGGGATGGGCCCAATCGCCGTCAGACACATGGGCGTACTATGAGGGCCCTGTGCCAGTGCTGGCGCCCATGAATGGGCCCCCCTGCTTGCTTATAGCCCCAGCACTCGCAATAGTTACCTCTCCCTGCTCCACAGCTGTGGAGTCTTGGCAGTGAAATCATTCACAGGGACAGCCACTACCAATTTTGGTAAGTGATCCATGCTGATTAACACTTAGCAATGGCCTGTCCTGCTGGGCTCTACCTTATGATGCTCAATGGTATTGGCTACCATTTTCAATGGACGCCGACTCACAATTGGATGCATTGGCGGTTTATGGTGATCTTCTTTCACACTTTTCCTAGTCACAGACGTCTGATATTCGTGGCACCCTTTTTAAATGTCTCCTCTCCTGCCAATCCAATAGTATTGCCATATGTTTATATGCTTTGTGAACATGAACAATACAAACATTAAGTAACCAAAAAATATGAAAAATATCTTTAGACAGACTGGTTTACTAGGTCTGTGTGGTAAGAATAAAATGTTGATTTTTTAAACTGTACCCATAAATGTTCTTGAAACAATGACCACACTTTTGTATATACATAAAGATTTGTGTGAGAAACCTGTTGCCACGTTGCGTTTAGAAAGTGTAAGGGTTACCGGCCGATGGGCCATACTAGGTTGAAGGATAAAACATGGCAGCTGGATCATAGCCAAAAAGGAACAGGAGCCTGAAAAGTGGGGGCCATCAGACATGATGGCCAAATACAGCCTGCTGCAGCTGTTATGTGGTTTGGCTGGTGACTGCTAGGCCTAGCCTGAAAATAATCAGTGTTCAACGCAATTTTTCATGCCAAAGGTTTTAAAACATATTTTAACTCAATTTTGGCTGCTGATTACGAATATGAACTCTGTGTTTGGCTATCACATCCGGATTTAGAGATATTTTCCATTTTGGATGAAAATTACTACTATCGAATGTCTTATGATAAAAACACAGGATTTTCGGTACTACATTTTGTATATTTTTAATGAAGGAATAACAAAGATTACAAAGTCTATGTATAGCAAATCAAATATACTTACAGAATTCTAATACCAAATATAAAAACACATGTATATGGCACACAGATGTATGGCAAATGGCAGTTACTTGAACTTTCTTTTCTTGGCTGATCTGTGATGTACAGCTTCTGGGTTGTCTCTCATCAAGCTCCTGCAATAGTCAGCCATCATGTGTGAGTCCCACCGGCCTTGATACCGTTCTTCCATTGTTTTAATGTCCTGATGAAAACACTCCCCTTGTTCCTCGCTCACATCCCCAAGGTGCTCTGGAAAAAAGTCAAAATGGCTGTGTAAATAGTGAATCTTGATACTCCTTCTACAACCAAGATTTTGCAGACTCATTAGTAGCTCTTCCACAATGTCTTCATGGTTGTCTGCTTTCTTATTCCCTTGAAAATTCTGCACCACATTTCAAAATGCATTTCAAGCTCTTTCTTCTGTCTCATTCATTGATGTGATAACATTTGCGTCTCTCAGAAGTGTTCTTATTTGAGGTCCATCAAATATTCCAGTCTTTTTCTTCTTTTCACTAAGACCAGGAAAAGTTGAACATATATAGTAAAAGCATTCTCCACAGTGATTGAGAGCTTTGACGAACTGCTTCATCAATCCAAGTTTTATGTGCAAAGGAGGAAAGACAATGTTCTTCCTTTCCACTAGAGGATCATGGATGACATTCTTAGCGCAAGATGCCAAACTCTGTCGCTGAGGCCATTCATTTTTCAACCAATGCTCTGCTGTAGCTCAACTGTCCCAGTAGCACAGAAAACAAGGGTGTTTTTTGTACCCTCCTTGCAGACCCAAAAGAAAGTTAACCATTGTAAAATCTAGACCAATTAACCACCGATGAACATTATATTGTAACCTCTCTAGAACAATCTTGAGGTTTTTGAATTCTTCTTTACATTTTACAGAATGACCTATTGTTACAGAGCCATACTTATTTCCATTATCTAACAGAACACATTTTAAACTTCTTTTGGAACTATCCATAAAAAGCCTCCAATACCTTGAATCATATGCCGGAAGTCCCATAAAGAGAAGTAGCCCTTCAACATCAGTAGAATAGACAAGCTGGCCATCTGAATGGAAGTACTTACGCAGTTCTGCTTCCCTGTTAAGATAAAATGAGACACTTGTACCGGGTTTCAACATTCGATTCTCTTGTAGTCTTCTTGAAGGACAATAGTTCAGCAGACTCTTTTTGTAGATAAAGATCTCGAACCAGATCATTCAAAGCAGACTGAGTAAACAGAATTGCTTTGTCACTATCTTCATGACATGGCTGAAAAATATCTGGACTGTCTTCTTCATCAGTATAACAATGTGAGGAGAGATCTGTGTCAAGGTTTTCTGGAAGCACAGTTAATTTTGGAACAGGTATGTCTTCACTATGGGCAACTGTTCGAATATCTGAAGGGATACTCGGATATTGCAAATATTGCTTGTTTTTCTTATTCAAACCTTTTACATCGACAAGGCAGAAATAGCAGTCTTCTAAATGATTGATTGGTTCTCTCCAAACCATAGGAACTCCAAACTGAAGTTTAGCATTCTTTCCTTGAGACCATGATCTCAAGCTCTCAATACAGGTTTTGCACACTTTGTGAGGAGAACAATGCTTGTCTTGGTCTCCAAGTTTTACTCTGAAGTACGCACAATACACCCTATTAACAAAGTCAGTAATGTTGCACCTCTGAGTCTTCACATTAAATTTTCCACAGATGTAGCCAAAAATATTATTATGATCATTTGATCACTGTCTTCTGCGAGATGTTGAGGCAATTGTTAGATCAGCAAAACATCCTGCAGAGAAATACAAGCTAAAAGTTGCTAGCTACCTGAGTAGTTCATTGAATTTCTGTCCCCCCCCCACCTTAGGTATTGATTCCCAACCAAAAAAATGAAAACCAGCAGGATAAAAACAATAAATATCCAAATTCATTGAAAATGTCAATAAATAAAACAGTACCTGCACACGACTGCACACGTTACAGTGGGAGCACACATGCTTAAATTTGCATGTATTGCCATATTTGCACTGGCCCTCATTAAACTGCCGGCATGTTCTGGATTTTTCTTTGCTCCTTGCCCCCCCTGAGTACCTCCTCCTTGACCCACCTGCTGGGAAATGGTCCCTCCTCTACCGTGAAAGGACTGCACATACCTTGCGGGCGCCATCACTTAAAGCCACAGGCCTATATCCTTTTGATACCACCTAATGTCAGACCTGACTGCCTTCCGCTGCCTGAAATGTTCATCATAGCGCAACCAGGTCAGCGCACCATAAGTGCAGTGAGCTTCCCCAATCGCATCCAGATAACAAAGCAATCATGAACTATTTTCCATGGACTTCTGAACTCTAACACTCGCTAATATAGGGAATGCTTGCATCGAGTTCACGAAAGTTTGATGGATAAGGCGCCAGTGGCAGCTTCGCTTCTCCTCCTCCTTTTTGCTGTCATCCCTCTTTGCCCTATCCAAATTAAACCTCTGCAAGGGGGTAAAGGAAAAAATTTCAACTTATTCATCAAGACAAATTTTCACCTTCAACTCTTTTTTAAAATGTGCCCCCAAGGGGACCTCAAAGTAAACGTTAACTTCACCCTTTGCCCTATCGTCCAATTATACCGCATCCCCTTTATCCTTCTCCGTTTGCAGTGATACGGATACACCAGAGCTGGGTACTTGTTCCCCCTCCACAGGCCTACAGGGGTCACCCACAATCTGATTCCCCAAACCCGATGCCGTGACCCATAGCCTGACGGGTGACACCCCTGCCCCAGTCGCTGTACCCCCTTCCATTCTTTTTAAAATGTGAGACATAGTCAATAGCACCTCCCTAATATCCAGGCCTACAATACCGCCACCACCCCTCTGACCCAGCTCCTCTAACCATAACACACTACCCCCACCGATTACACCTGAACCAGCCCCTGCGGGCGACAAACATGACAAAGACTCATACTCACCAAGCTGCACAGGTGCTGTGTCCCCGGCAACCGAACGTCACGCATCCTGTCGCTCTCCAGCCACGTCCATGTCGCTGTCTGGATCATAAGATTCTGCGCCGCCTTGCTGCCCCTGGCCTGCCCCCCTGGCCTCATCATCACCAGGGGGGACTGGAGCACGTGCAGCGCGACAAACTGCCGACCTCCATCTGGCCCTGGAACGCCCCTGCGATCCTGCGAACTGTAGCGATGGCCATCCTTGTACCCCGTCCGCCATTGCGACCACACTGGCCACCAGTCTCCTCCTGGTTCGCCTGCTGTCAGGGCCAGGCAGCAGGGGGTCCAGCTGATGCAGCCTGCCCGCTGAACATCTCCTCTTCTTCCACCCCGTTGCAGGCCAGCTGCCGACGTCCTCCTCCAGGGCGCCTGCCTCACGCACAGCACCCGTGTCTAGCTCCCTGCCTGCTCCGGCCTGGGATCCAAGTATAAGACTAGAAGGCCAGGATGGCTCTAAATATAACCTAAAATGGCAAAAATATGCCTAGAATAAACCCCAGTAAAAATAAGTCCCACACGGTGGTGAGATATACATTGGTGGCAGTGAGCTTAAAAGTACTTAAAGCGCTTTACCGTCCCGCCCCATTTTCCATTTAAGGCACAGGTATGCGCGGTCTCTGCCACTGACAAGCGGTGGACACCTCGTCAGACAAAGAGAGACCAGCACTCCTTCCTCCTCCTGCCCAGTAAGTACTTTTAAGCTCACTGCCACCAATGTATATCTCACCACCGTGTGGGACTTATTTTTACTGGGGGTTTATTAGTTTTGCAGACACACTGCCACCAATGAGTCCACTAATATTCCACTTATCCGCATGTTAATATATATAGTGGTTCAGATGCCACACTGTGAATTAATACCGCCATATGACGCCCTTATATCAGACTCTATGATGTTCATGTATATGATGCCGCATTATCTATTATATATATATATATATATATATTATATATATATATATATATAGTTCAATCTAGGCATATTTTTGCCATTTTAGGTTATATTTAGAGCCATCCTGGCCTTGTAGTCTTATACTTGGATCCCATTAAAGGCAAAAGTGAGTTTATTTCATATATTTATATATTCTTATCTAATATGATTATGGCCCTTGATCCTATAATTTTTCACCATAGGCCCTAACAGGGGATTACCATATAGGAGCCTAACTGATAGGAATATAGAGGGACTCTCTCCTTTAAAGGTACCTCAATATACCTTTATGCTATTAGCACCCTAACTATACCTATATAATGATGACACTATAGGGCTAACATACATCATAGTACTTTATTTACCTTTCAGGCAATCTGCCTCTTTATTCATACTATTGCCTCTTCACAAGCAGTCGGGTAGGTATTGGAGCTTTCCAATCATAATTATTTTGTTCATTTCACCTAATATGGATATTTCACCACAGAGGGTCTCTTCCTCGTTAGCCACTTTTTAGTAGGTTGTTTTTGAACACAAGAGTGTATATTTTTGTTTTGTTTTGTTTTATTTATTGTTATTTATTTTGTTCTTTTTGTTGTATATTCTATTGCTGTCAGATTGATGAAGGTCCGTTCGGACCGAAACGTTTCCTTGATGTACTCATCTGTACTTTGACTGCAATAAACCGGAATCTATTTTCTAAAGTTGAGTGCCAAGTTTTTCTATTTATGAAAATTGTAGAATCACACTGAAGGCATCAAAACTATGAATTAACACATGTGGAATTATACATTACACTTTACAAAAAAGTGTGAAACAACTGAAAATATGTCTTATATTCTAGATTCTTCAAAGTAGCCACCTTTTGCTTTGATTTCTGCTTTGCACGCAGTGAACGGATGGACTCTACATGCCTGGCTCCCACCGTGAAGCATGGAGGAGGTGGTGTGATGGTGTGGGGGTGCTTTGCTGGTGACACTGTTGGGGATTTATTCAAAATTGAAGGCATAGTGAACCAGAATGGCTACTACAGCATCTTGCAGCAGCATGCTATTCCATGCGGTTTGCGTTTTGTTGGACCATCATTTATTTTTCAACAGGACAATGACCCCAAACACACCTCCAGGCTGTGTAAGGGCTATTTATCCAAGAAGGAGAGTGTTGGGGTGCTACGCCAGATGACCTGGCCTCCACAGTCACCAGACCTGAACCCAATCGAGATGGTTTGGGGTGAGCTGGACCGCTCACCGCTTCAATTTTGAATAAATCCCCAACAGTGTCACCAGCAAAGCACCCCCACATCATCACACCACCTCCTCCATGCTTCACAGTGGGAACTAGGCATGTAGAGTACAGCCGTTCACCTTTTCTGCGTGCAAAGCAGTAATCAAAGCAAAAGGTGGCTACTTTGAAGAGCCTAGAATATAAGACATATTTTCAGTTGTTTCACATTTTTTTGTAAAGTGTAATGTATAATTCCACATGTGTTAATTCATAGTTTTGATGCCTTCAGTGTGATTCTACAATTTTCATAGTCATGAAAATACAGAAAAATCTTTGAATGAGGTGTGTCCAAACTTTTGGCCTGTACTGTACATCCAAACAAAAATGAATATACAAATAAGTAAGTTGTACAGCTTCCCCCAACATGAATTTTAAAGGGTACTAGTCCTTGCAGTACTGAGGTGCAGCGTGCAGTTGTGTAGCCCTGGTGTTAGGCACACGCAGTACCCTGGAGAGTGTATGGCGAGACAGCAGTTTAATGCTAAATATTCATTCACTCGACATATACTAGACACACCCTTAGGGTAGTGGAGTTTGCTCTTGAGGGAGTGGTCAAGGTATGTGTTAGAGTGATTTGTAGTCAGTGTCTAGACTTCAGAGAGAGAAGACGTCTGGAGGGAGGAAGGAGTCCAGCCTGCTCTATCATCAGTTCAGATCGTGGAGGCTGGTACAGGTGGTCTCATTCACCTTAGCCTAGTCAGAGCTGTACCTCATCAGCATACACTGGAAGGAAAGAAGAAGTTTAGTGCAGAAAGTCTTCAGCATCCTGTCTAAAGGACGGTATCAGGTTCAGAGACGTGCTCCTGCCTATTGATAACTGAGCATCTGTAACTAACTTTGAAGTGAAGGAAAAGAAAGAAGTGACTGCTCGACCCTTGGCTAGTTTGAGTGCTTATGTTACCAGCGTGGACAAGGCGAAAGGCACAGTGGTTTATTGGAATAGTGCTTACGGACTGAAGAAGTCCTGCACATTGCTCCCGGTCACTGGGGACCGAAGGATCACTACTGTTTCAAGCATAGTGATAAGAAAACCAGGAATTTACCGGACCCTAGGTCGCGGCAAACAAGCCCCTTATAGTCAGTACGTAACTGGGGTCAGGGGAAGTGAAGACTTTGAGTCAGTGCACGACAAGATAAGAATTCAGCTTCTTCGCAGGAAGGCTCCTAACACAAAGCTGACTGGGCAGGTACAGCTATAGATTAGCTGGAGATTTTGAGGGAACTACGCTTCAGGCTGGTTGTACTCGTTGTATTGGAAGTAAAGGAGGCCCCTAACTTGTCCAGCTGCTGTCTCAAGATACACTCTCCTTGGATCAGCCTCCCTGGGACCTGCCTGAACATCTTACAAGTAAAGGTATGGAAAGACGCTGACCGTGTGAGACTGTGTTATTTTCCTGCACCCGACTTCACTAACTTCATAGACTTTGAGGGACCAGTCCCACCTGTAGGGGACCCGACATCTAGCTGCCTCACCATCCCCTCAGAGATCTACAGCAGCGCTGGTACTAATTACCAGAATACTACAGGTGGCGTCACGAACTGTATATAAATCTATCCCCTGTAAATATATCCCCAACATACGCCAGACCGCCCGGGCCACAGACCGAGCCACAGCTACCTGTGACAATCCCATAGACTTCCATGGGCTCGGCTCTGAGTACCCCATTGCCCTGGTAATCCACAATTGTGGTGGCGGGTCGACTCAACTTTGGCGTCACGAACAGGATGCAAAACTCGCAGAATTGCGAGCCCTGTGTGCCTAAGGAATTGTTTTTGTGAAAAAGGACTGTTTGCACTTTTGGCGCCAAAATCGCCATTTTTGTCGCCATATTCGCGCCCTCAGGCGCTGGAGAAGAAGGTGGGCGTACCTTCGTGGGCGTCTACCCCCCTGTGGCGCGAAGAAAATGCCTGCCCTCTCAAAGTGCTATTACAACATGCGATCCTGCCCTACAGCAAAGGAGGTCCGCCTCCTCTTCACCTTCCCTGCGAGGAGGAGACGCAAACCCCACCTCCACGGAAGAGACCGGATGTCTCCGCAGAAAGAAGAAAGAATCTTCTGGAACATCATGGAGGCAGGACGTGTGCAGCCGAGCGGGGAAGCGGAGGAAGGCAGGCCCCGTGCCCCAGCCAAGCTGCCACCATCACAGGAGTCTTCTGTGATCCTGCACCTGCAACAGGCGTTGCTAGAGATAAGAGAAGAAAATGCACGCCTGAAGAAGATGGTCCAGCACCAAACTGGACTGGAGGAGATTGAGAGACGCCGATGTAACCTGATGCAGTGGCGACTGTGGAACACAGCGTCCTCTCCCCTCAACGACCCCCCACGATTCCAGATACCGAAGAGTCTGCTGCCCAAGGCGAAGGAGCAACCGGAGGCTGCCCCCGAAAGTACCGATCCCGATCCCACCGGTGAAGCGGTGGAAGCGAAGGAGGTTGAGGAGGTACAGCCAATCCCGGAACGCCCGCCCGGCCAAGAGGCCGCAGCAGATGATCGGTCCCCGGCAGGGACACCGGAGGGGTCCTGTCCGTCACTACCAGATGTGGACTGGGACGAAATGGCGCGCCTGGATGACGTCGCCTATACCGCCCAGTGGGAACAGGAATGGCAGAGTCGTGAGGAGAAGAAGAAACGCCAGCAGGAGGAAGAGCGGGAAACTCAGAGGAACCGTCAGCGACAATATGCCGAGCTGATCGCGGACAAAGAGAGTGTCCGGAGAGATAAAGGTACCCTGAGGGAACCGCGGCGGCAGGGGTGTGTGACTGAGTTCCAGCTCCGAAAGGGCTGGGGCTTTATCCGTGAACCGGGCCTCTACCCAGGGGTCTTTGTCAGCAGGCGTGACGTAGAATCCCACCTGCCGCAAGGCCATCCCGGGAGGGACTTAGCAAATGGAGATATCGTCACATATACGCGGCACTGGGGAATGAAGGGATGGTATGCCCTTAACGTCACCATCGTCCGTGACCCCGTCCCAGACGCAGGTACCGTCACCATTACCGCAGCGTCCCCGTCTCCAGCTCAAGCAGCATCCGGCCGTGCCCCAGCATCGCCCCCTGCAAATTCATCGCAACAAGCGACCCAGATTTCATCGCAAATTAAAGCCACCTCTACATCGCAACATGCGACCCAGTCTCAATCGCAATCCCTGACGCGGTCCATATCGCTAACTGTGATTGAAACGCAATCGGTGTCACGTGAAGAAAATGTACCCGTTGCGCCCCTAGAGGTTCGCACCAGAACTGTGGCGACCCAGACCCTAATCGCAGCACATGATTTGCTAGTCCTGGGATCTAGGGCCCATTGCATTGTTCCAGCCCCCGGGGTGGAAAGTGTATTTGCAGAGAATGAATAGATAGTGAGGAAAAAGTGGTGAGATCCCTATCGGATCTACCAAAAGTAAAAAAGTTTGAAATGTTTTATAAAGTTTTGCACAAAATTATATAGTGAATATATATATTTCTACTGTAGAATGCCCGGCTGGGTAAATGATAAACAGTAACCAGAAAAGTTGCACTTTCGCATTATGTGATTTGATATAATATGTCTTTGGTTTTACATTGGACTTGGAGGTTGAGGACTGCGCCAACCCAGAACTTACTTGTAAATAGTTGCGCTTCGGTGCTTTCTCTTGGTTTTACATAAACCAGTCACAACTACCTCTGAAAACAAAAACCCGTGTGGTGTGGCACTGAGTGAGGTCTGCAATCGGATGTCCTGCAGCCCACCCAGGACCCACGTTGAAGGTTTGGTGCGGGTCCTTCACAAGTATACCGTATATTTATTAAATGCTATTTGATACTTTTGTATTTCTATATGTAAAATGTTATTGTTCGCAACGTTCAAGATATTCTCACCTCCCGGATGGGAAGAAGTTATTGTTTAATGTTTATTGCATAAACAAAATGTCTCTTTTGTATTTTACAGCCCGGGAGTGCTGTCTTTTACCATGGGGGAATGTGTAGCCCTGGTGTTAGGCACACGCAGTACCCTGGAGAGTGTATGGCGAGACAGCAGTTTAATGCTAAATATTCATTCACTCGACATATACTAGACACACCCTTAGGGTAGTGGAGTTTGCTCTTGAGGGAGTGGTCAAGGTATGTGTTAGAGTGATTTGTAGTCAGTGTCTAGACTTCAGAGAGAGAAGACGTCTGGAGGGAGGAAGGAGTCCAGCCTGCTCTATCATCAGTTCAGATCGTGGAGGCTGGTACAGGTGGTCTCATTCACCTTAGCCTAGTCAGAGCTGTACCTCATCAGCATACACTGGAAGGAAAGAAGAAGTTTAGTGCAGAAAGTCTTCAGCATCCTGTCTAAAGGACGGTATCAGGTTCAGAGACGTGCTCCTGCCTATTGATAACTGAGCATCTGTAACTAACTTTGAAGTGAAGGAAAAGAAAGAAGTGACTGCTCGACCCTTGGCTAGTTTGAGTGCTTATGTTACCAGCGTGGACAAGGCGAAAGGCACAGTGGTTTATTGGAATAGTGCTTACGGACTGAAGAAGTCCTGCACATTGCTCCCGGTCACTGGGGACCGAAGGATCACTACTGTTTCAAGCATAGTGATAAGAAAACCAGGAATTTACCGGACCCTAGGTCGCGGCAAACAAGCCCCTTATAGTCAGTACGTAACTGGGGTCAGGGGAAGTGAAGACTTTGAGTCAGTGCACGACAAGATAAGAATTCAGCTTCTTCGCAGGAAGGCTCCTAACACAAAGCTGACTGGGCAGGTACAGCTATAGATTAGCTGGAGATTTTGAGGGAACTACGCTTCAGGCTGGTTGTACTCGTTGTATTGGAAGTAAAGGAGGCCCCTAACTTGTCCAGCTGCTGTCTCAAGATACACTCTCCTTGGATCAGCCTCCCTGGGACCTGCCTGAACATCTTACAAGTAAAGGTATGGAAAGACGCTGACCGTGTGAGACTGTGTTATTTTCCTGCACCCGACTTCACTAACTTCATAGACTTTGAGGGACCAGTCCCACCTGTAGGGGACCCGACATCTAGCTGCCTCACCATCCCCTCAGAGATCTACAGCAGCGCTGGTACTAATTACCAGAATACTACAGGTGGCGTCACGAACTGTATATAAATCTATCCCCTGTAAATATATCCCCAACATACGCCAGACCGCCCGGGCCACAGACCGAGCCACAGCTACCTGTGACAATCCCATAGACTTCCATGGGCTCGGCTCTGAGTACCCCATTGCCCTGGTAATCCACAATTGTGGTGGCGGGTCGACTCACAGTTAAAAAAAAACCAGGAACCTGACACAGTCATGTAGTAGTATTGACACACGGGTTCTTTATGGAAACCAGCCAGGATTCCAGGACCACTTCTCCTGGGCGGCAGCACAGCTACTGTCACTGTGTAATCATTCCTGAGAGGTGCTGGTGAACCTGTGCACCGTCAGGACGACGTCAGCGGTCAGGTGACTATGTGGAAGGTCCTGTTGCTGAACTGCAGCTGTCAGCCCAGGACACGGTATAAATTATAACACAGAGGCAGGGTGTAGGAGGAGTGAGAGTGAAGATGGATGGCCATAGCGCAGAAGCACAGGATAATATGCATAGCGCCGGTCAGGTCAGTATAACACACCTGGCACTCAACTTATTGCTCAGTGATAACCAATCAATTTATTATGGCCCAAATAAATGGTTTTCAATGGTTTGTAGCAAAACGTTTAGGCATTTCCATAGCCTTCATCAATTGCTATTTACATATACATGTAGAAAACATTCAAAATATGGGAAAACCAGAGTGACAAAGTAAGAAAAAACAAAATAAGGTATATACAAGTATTTCATATAAACAATCTGGTAGTATAGTAATGTATGATCATATTGCAAACCGGAACAGTCCAAAATAGCTGAGCACTAATGGATAAAGAGCAATGTACCGTTTCATAGAAAGACTGCACTAATAAATGCCCCAAGTATGTCAGTGGGATGGTTACCTAGAAAATATATGCATATATGTGTGCCGGTAAGTATAGAAGTGAACGTGATGCTCATAAGACAAGACTGGAAAATGTATACCCTTAAGTCGATCGGTTATGGACGCAGTCTGAGTACTGTCCAAGTGGTGCGCAGGCCAGGGATAATAATCCATGTGTTCAAATGCTGCGTGGTTATCGGCTATACAAAATAGATAGGCGGCTAGTGTACTCACCGAATTGTGCTGCTGACGCGGTATCCGCTGCTTGTCAGGGGAGAGGCGGTAATGCCGTCTGTAAATAGCCGAGGTAAGAGGCGGTAGTTATCCGCCTGTGTGACGTGACCGGAAGTGTCAGGCACGAGATTCTAGTGTGCGTTCCACCGTGTACTTCCAGTATAGTGAATCCTGGAACAGGAAGTTCGTATGCATTCCAGGATCAGAGCCTAGTGCGTTCCACCGTACAATTAACAGGGCAGACGCTCCATCTTAAACTGAGATAGAGCCGTGACGCTGTGCGATGAAAATACCTAGATCTTGGTGACAGATTTATAAAGTGACTTTGACTAAGACGGATTTGAGCATTTTCAGAGTGAATGGTGACAGGGTTCGGTGCAGAGGAAAGTCAGTATAGACGACTCTAGAGAAATACAAAAAAACAAAGTATTAGCTGCAGGGTTGGATACACATTCATATAAATGACAGCAAATCATATTACCTGTTCAGCCCTTTAGGGGCAAGAGTTTCAAGAGTATGGATCCAATAGGATTCCCGTTTCTTCAAAAGTAAAGTTCTATCACCACCACGTCTGGGGGGGGATAGTCTCTATTACCTGAAATTTAAGCTGTGAAATGGCATGACTGTTATGTTTTGGTAGCTGAGGAGAGCAGGCAAAAAAGGCAATACACCAGAGAGGTTGGGATCTACTGGATTGCAGTACCCTGACTAACCACCACAACTAAAGGCAGCCGTGGAGCGTTCCTATGTTGGTCCTAGACGCCTCGTCACAGCCTGAGAGGCTAACTACACCTAAAGATAGAAAAAGGAAACCGCTGGGCCTTCTCCTGAGAGAGGGACAACCTCTCCACTACCTGGTACTAAATCTGCTGCATACGCTCCACAACAGAGTCAACACCCAGACAGACAGAAGCCTCCGTCTGTCCCGAAGAAAATCGAAGGTGAAACTCAAAATTGCAGAAAAATGGAGACATCAAAGTGGCAGAGCTTGCCCTATTATTAAGAGCAAACTCAGCCAAAGGCAAAAAAGAGACCCAATCATCTTGATCAGCACACACAAAGCATCTCAGATAAGTCTCCAATGTCTGGTTTGTTCTCTCAGTTTGTCCATTGGTCTGAGGATGAAAAGCAGAGGAGAAAGACAATTGAACACCAAGTTTAGAACAAAAAGTCCTCCAAAATCTGGAAACAAACTGGACTCCTCTGTCAGACACAATGTTCTCCGGAATGCCGTGTAACCGAACCATGTGCTGAAGGAACAAAGGCACCAATTCGGAGGAGGAAGGCAACTTAGGTAATGGCACAAGATGTATCATCTTGGAAAACCTATCACAAATCACCCAAATAACGGTCATTCTCTGAGAAACAGGGAGGTCGGAAATAAAATCCATAGAGATATGGGTCCATTGTCTCTTGGGCACAGGCAATAGCATCAACAAACCACTAGAGCGAGAGCAAGGCTTGGAGCGAGAGCAAGTCCCACAGGACTGCACAAACTCCCTGACGTCACGAGACAAAGTAGGCCACCAAAATGACCGACTCACCAAGTCTCTGGTACCAAAAATTCCGGGATGACCTGCCAACGCGGAACGATGAATCTCAGACATCACACTCTTCTTCCACTGGTCTGGGACAAACAATTTCCCAACAGGGCAGCGCTCGGGTTTATCCTCCTGACACCCCTCCAGAGCCAGTCTCAAATTGGGCGAGATGGCGGAAAGAACTACACCCTCTTTCAAAATAACAGCAGGATTAGATAACTCAGGAGAGTCCACAAGGAAACTCCTCGAGAGGGCATCCGCCTTAACATTCTTAGTGCCAGGAAGAAAAGAAACCACAAAAATTAAAACGTGTGAAAAACAAGGCCCACCTGGCCTGTCTAGGATTAAGTCGCTTGGCTGATTCCAGATACACCAGATTCTTATGGTCCGTGAGGACCACCACCTGATGTTTGGCTCCCTCCAGCCAATGTCTCCACTCTTCAAAAGCCCACTTCATGGCCAACAACTCCCGATTACCCACGTCATAATTACGTTCAGTTGGAGAAAATTTTCGAGAGAAAAAAGCACAAGGGTTACTTTTAGAGGTCTCAGGATCTCTTTGGGACAAAACGGCACCTGCCCCAATTTCAGAGGCATCAACCTCCACCTGAAATTGCAGAGAAACATCAGGCTGAGGTAGAACAGGAGCAGAAGTGAATCTCTGTTTAGGTTCCTGAAACGCAGAGACTGTCTCAGGAGGCCAATTCACCACATCAGAACCCTTTTTGGTCAAATCGGTCAATGGTTTAACAATAACAGAGAAATTACCAATAAATTTACGATAAAAATTGGCAAAACCCAAGAATCTCTGAAGAGCCTTTAATGGAGTAGGTTGGACCCAATCACAGATGGCCTGAACCTTGACCGGGTCCATTTCAATAACAGATGGAGACAAAATGAATCCCAGAAATGAGATCCTCTGTACGCCAAAAAGACACTTTGATCCCTTCACATACAGAGCATTCTCTCTCAAAATCTGGAACACAGTCCGAACATGTTTCACATGAGAGTCCCAGTCATTGGAAAAAATCAAGATATCATCCAAATAAACAATCAGAAATGTATCCACAAAATCCCTGAAAATGTCATTCATGAAGGACTGGAAGACGGAAGGAGCATTAGTGAGCCCAAAGGGCATCACTAGGTACTCAAAATGCCCCTCTGGGGTATTTAAATGCCGTCTTCCATTCATCCCCGTGCTTAATGCGAATAAGGTTATACGCCCCCTGAGGTCAAGCTTGGTAAACCAAGTAGCACTTTTCACCCTGGAAAACAGGTCAGAAATCAAGGGTAACGGATATTGATATTTCACAGTGATATTGTTCAAGAGACGATAATCAATACACGGCCTTAATGAACCATCCTTTTTGGCCACAAAGAAAAAACCGGCACCCAAGGGTGAAGAGGATGGTCTGATATGACCCTTCTCAAATGACTCCTTGATATAAGACCGCATAGCGTCATGTTCAGGTACAGACAAGTTAAAAAGGCGACCTTTAGGGTATTTACTACCAGGCACTAATTCAATAGCGCAGTCATAGCTCCTATGGGGGGCAAGGATGAAGATTTACTTTTGCTAAACACATCAGAAAAATCAGTCAAAAAGTCAGGCACATCTTGAGCCTGAGGAGAGGCAGAAAAAACAGGAGTGTTGGCATTAACACATTGGCAGCCCCAACTGGTTACAGACACAGATTTCCAATCCAAAACAGGATTATGAGACTGCAACCAAGGGAAACCTAGTACAATAATGTCATGCAGATTATACAGTACCAAAAATTTGCAACTCTCCTGATGATCAGGTTCAACCCTCATTATCACCTGAGTAGAGAACTGGGGTTTATTCTCAGCCAAAGGGGTAGAATTAATCCCCAGTAGGGGAATAGACTTCCGTAGGGGTATCAAGGGAAACCCACAACGTTTAGCAAAATCAAAATCCATCAGGTTAATAGCTGCTCCCGAATCAACAAAAGCCTGAGCAGAAAATGTGGACAGGGAGCAAATCAGGGTAACAGTCAACAGAAATTTAGTCTGAACACTACCCAAGACAACTGAGCGTGCAAAACGTCTTCCCCGCTTAGGGCAGACTGAAATAGCATGAGAGGCATCACCACAGTAGAAACATAACCCATTGCGTTTTCGAAACTCATGACGCTGTGCCCCAGAAGCCACTCTATCACACTGCATGGGTTCATAAGCTGGTTCACAAGGCAACACTATTCCACGCATACCTCTATGCTCACGCAAACGTCTGTCAATTTGAATAGCCAATGACATAGAATCATTGAGACCAGAGGGAGCAGGGAAACCCACCATAACATCTTTTACATTCTCTGACAGACCCTTCCGAAAAAGGGTTGCCAAAGCATCATCATTCCATTTGGTCAGAACTGCCCACTTTTGGAATTTCTGACAGTACAACTCAGCGTCCTCAAGCCCCTGATTTAATGCCAACAAGGTTTTTTCAGCTTGATCAGTGACATTAGGTTCATCGTACAATAACCCCAGAGCCAGAAAAAATGCATCACCATTACTCAAAACAGGGTCCCCAGGTGTCAGGGAAAAAGCCCAATCCTGAGGATCGCCGTGCAGGAGAGAGATGACAATTTGAACCTGCTGTGCTGCGTTCCCTGAGGACTTAGGTTTTAAGGCAAAAAACAACTTACAGTTATTTTTGAAATTCAGAAATTTAGCTCGATCCCCCAAAAACAAATCTGGCATGGGGATCCTGGGTTCCACAACCGGCAACCCTGCAAGATAGGTAGCAATACTCCGAACTTCAGTGGCAAGCTGATCTACATGGCCAGACAACTGTGCAAACTCCATTGAGAGAAAAAAAAAATCCTCCTCAGCACCCAGAGAAAAAGAGGGAAAAAAATGCAACTAATAGAAAAAAAAAAAATCTCTGACAACTCTGACAACTTTTTTCTTTCCACACTATTTTTCCCTTCTGTGAGTACAATATAATTTTCAGCTTGGGCCGGTGATACTGTTATGTTTTGGTAGCTGAGGAGAGCAGGCAAAAAAGGCAATACACCAGAGAGGTTGGGATCTACTGGATTGCAGTACCCTGACTAACCACAACAACTAAAGGCTGCGGTGGAGCGTTCCTACGTTGGTCCTAGACACCTCGTCACAGCCTGAGAGGCTAACTACACCTAAAGATAGAAAGAGGAAAGCTATCTGCCCCGGAGCAGATCCCCAAAGAACATAGGAAGCCCCCAAACATGTAATGGCGGTTAGACAAGAGGAAATACAGACACAGACAGAAAATAGTATGAGCAAACGCTGGGGCCCAATCTGCCTGGACAGAAAAGGATAGGAAGGATACTTACTGCAATCCAAAAAAAAACCCTAAAAAAAGCCAACGCTACTAATTGCAAAAACACCTGAGATCACACGACCTCTATCACCTAAATTAGTTCTCTGATGTAACAAAACTAAGCCGCAGACACAGAAAAAAATGGAAAAGGCAAATGAACAAACAACAGTGGCTCCAGAGGAACCGAGAGGCGCCCAAGCCCCCCGAGGAGGGGAACATGGCCAACCTCACAGAAATGCAGAGAAAATTGCAAATGGCAAGCACAAAAACAAAAAAAACAGAAAATATCTTATCTGAGAGCAGGAGAAGAGGCAAGACTCAGCAAGCTTCCAAGTGAACCAGGAAACAACGTTGAGACAGGAACAATTGATCACCGGCAACCATGATGGGGGGAAACCTCCCTTATATCCAGCCAGTCCGTGATTCCTGATTGCCAATCCTCATTGAATGGTTCAGTACCGTTTGTAACCACCAAAGGGAGCTTCTGCTCAGAATTCATTTCTAAAACATTCATAACACATGACCTTGTGAGTGAAAATGGTGGGGAATTGGAAGAAGTAAATTATTGCAGCGGATAGTGGACTTATGCTTTGAAATCCTATCACGCACCGATTGAGTGGTCTCACCAATGTACAAAAGGCCACAAGGGCACTTTATTGAATAGACCACAAATGAGGACTCACAGGTATGGTAGCCATTGATACGGAAACTCTTGCCCGTCTGAGGGTGAAATATTGTGGACCCTTCTGGACGTTACCACACTGGGCACAGTGAAGACATGGGTATGTCCCCATACAGGGATGGGAAAGAAACAGTTGTTTTTAAATGCGTGTGGACCCTAGGTCAGCCCGCACTAGACCATCCCTAAAATTAGAGGGTCTTTTAAAGCAAGGGAGGAACGGTTTCAAAAATTCTGGTATGTCTGGGTGTGCTCGGGAGAGTAAAGGCCAGTGTCTCCTTATCGCCCTGTGGAGAATGAAAGCGTACGGGTGGAACATATGCACAAAAGGAATTCGTTTATTGGTAGGTCGACTCCTGGGTTGGTGGTTTCTAGATTTAGTGAGAAGGGAGGGAGGGTAGCCTCTATTCAAGAATTTTTGAGTCATCTCAGTGTGTCGTGAGTCACGGAGTATGTCATCCGTCACTATACGTGTTACCCGTTGGTATTGAGAGATTGGAATCGAGCGTTTCACCGATGGTGGGTGAAAGCTATTAAAATGTAGGATACTATTATGATCTGTGGCCTTTACATGTAGGTCGATAGTTAAGTGGCCATTGGTGTCCTTGAGGACAATTGTATCCAAAAAATTAGCGGACCGCGGGTCAGGTGTAATAGTAAATTTAATTCCTGGCCAGGACTCGTTGAGAAAGGAGTGAAAATCGAGTAGAGACTCTGGCGTGCCACACCATAGGCAAAACATGTCGTCAATGTAACGTTTCCATAGTAACACGTTGTTTATGTACAAGGGGTGTTTATAGATAACTGTGTCCTCAAATTCGGCCATGTAAGTGTTCGCGTATGGAGGCGCCACGTTCGAGCCCATGGCTGTTCCGCGTATTTGTAGAAAAAAAGTATCCTGGAATAAAAAATAGTTATTAAATAGGATCGTGGATAGGAGGTCAATGCACAGATTAACCTGGTTGTTCTCCATCCCTGTCTTAGTGAGAAGGTGATGTACAGCGTTGATCCCTTCAACGTGTGGGATGGACGTGTACAAATCTTTGACATCCAGGGTAACTAAAATTGTGTCAGGGGGTACAGTGTCCAAATCCCTAATGATTTTCAAAAATTTGCCGGTGTCCAGAAGGAAGGATGAAGATGTATGCATTAGTGGTGTTAGAATTTTTTCTAAAAATTTAGAGATGGGCAATAATATAGATTCTGTCGAGGCCACGATCGGCCTCCCTGGGGGATTCTCCAAGTTTTTATGAACTTTAGGTAGGGTGTAGAACACTGGTGTGATTGGATGTTTCTTACGGAGGTATTCACAGATTTTTGCGTCTAAAACCCCTAGTTGGGAGTATTTTTGTAATATTGTGTTTATTTTCAGGGAAATCTCACGTGTGGGGTCCCTGGAAAGTTGTGTCATCCCTGATAGTGGAAAAAGACGTTTGCACAAAATTAATGAACGTTTCTACTGCGTGTGACCCCGGTGGTGGACGAAAGGACTCTTGTTGTGTAGGCCTAAATGCTTTGAAAACAATACATTCTCAGGGCTACTGCACTAGGAAACAATGTTGGGAGAAGTTGCAAAATATACTTTTAGGCGCAATAAGCGAAAAAAACGCTGCAAGTCCATTTCTAGTTCGAACGTACTACATTTGTAGGTAGGACAGAAAGAGAGTCCTTTCTGTAACACACTGAGTTCTGCAACACCTAGAGTTCTGAAAGAAATATTAATTACCAGGGATTCCGTACCTGGGATCTCGTAATACGAACGGGATTTGAATTGTTCCTTCCTTCGGCCGC
The DNA here is from genome assembly GCA_033576555.1 of Oophaga sylvatica. Taxonomy (NCBI): domain Eukaryota; kingdom Metazoa; phylum Chordata; class Amphibia; order Anura; family Dendrobatidae; genus Oophaga; species Oophaga sylvatica. The sequence continues at coordinate 175,550,410 of JARQOD010000006.1, forward strand.
CCCTTCTTGTCTACTTTTTGGGAATCGCCTTTGTTGACCTAAAAAATTCCCTGATGTGGAAGGGAGAGTGCTTCTTTCCTGTCCCGATTCGGATGTTGAGTACTCTGTTGAGGATCTTTGAGAGCAGGTTGGTCGTCTGGACGAGGAATGATCTTGCCATCTATATACTCTATTAAGTTCGTAATCGGTAGCGTCCCTTGAGAATTTATTCCGTTTGCGGCTCTCCGTGTCGCTCCTGTGTTGGTCTTTCCGGGTCTGGATTTGCGATCTAAGAGCGTTCAGTTTGTCGGCAGTACCAGTAGTCGCCAATTGCGATTCGATGTTCTTAATTTGAGTGTTGTTCATCTCAATGGCTTGGTGCAAATGCTGTAGAGTAAGTATCATTAGATCAAAGGAACATTTGTTAAGGATTTGTTCGTAACGGGAGCAATAATCAGGTGAGTCGTGAAAAAGGGTGGGGCGGAGTGGAACCCGTAAGCCCCTTGGGATCCTTTTCACCCGAAGATATTCCGAGAGTGCTGCGCTGTGTAACTCGAGGTTAACGTGGTGTCTAAGAGCCCACTTTAAGTCCCGTCCGCGTGTTTCACTTGGGGGTGCCTTCAGAAAATCGCTAGAGAATTTGGATTGTGCCAAGATTGCTGAATATTCCTCAGTGTTATATGAGAAAGTGGAAGACATAACCACTTCCAGCATGCAACAACGTTAGGAGAAATATACCAAATAGAATGTAGCGTGTGCACTGCAGGGTAGGTGGGTGCCAAGTTAGGTTCCCAAACCAGGACATAGCAAAATGAAACTTGCACTCAACTTATTGCTCAGTGATAACCAATCAATTTACTATGGCCCACATAAATGGTTTTCAATGGTTTGTAGCAAAACGTTTCCGCATTTCCATAGCCTTCATCAATTACTATTTACATATACATCAAGTAGAAAACCTTCAAAATATGGGAAAACAAGAGTGACAAAGTAAGAAAAAACAAAATAAGGTATATACAAGTATTTCATATAAACAATCTGGTAGTATAGCAATGTATGATCATATTGCAAACCGGAACATTAATCTGAGCACAGTCCAAAATAGCTGAGCACTAATGGATAAAGAGCAACGTACCATTTCATGGAAAGAGTGCACTATAAATGCCCCAAGTATGTCAGTGGGATGGTTACCTAGAAAATATATGCATATATGTGTGCCGGTAAGTATAGAAGTGAATGTGATGCTCATAAGACAAGCCTGGAAAATGTATACCCTTAAGTCGATCGGTTATGGACGCAGTCTGAGTACTGTCCAAGTGGTGCACAGCCTAGGGATAATAATCCATGTGTTCAAATGCTGCGTGGTTATCGGCTATACAAAATAAATAGGCGGATAGTGTGCTTACCGAATTGTGCTGCTGATGCGGTATCCGCTGCTTGTCGGGGGGGGAGGCGGTAATGCCGTCTGTAAATAGCCGAGGTAAGAGGCGGTAGCTATCCAGTTGTGTGACGTGACCGGAAGTGTCAGGCACGAGATTCTAGCGTGCGTTCCACCGTGTACTTCCGGTATAGTGAATCCTGGAACAGGAAGTTCGTATGCGTTCCAGGATCAGAGCCTAGTCCGTTCCACCGTATAATTAACAGGGCAGACGCTCCGCCTTAAACTGAGACAGAGCCGTGCCGCTGTGCGATGAAAATACCTAGATCTTGGTGACAGATTTATAAAGTGACTTTGACTAAAACGGATTTGAGCATTTTCAGAGTGAATGGTGACCGGGTTCGGTGCAGAAGAAAGTCAGTATAGACGACTATAGAGAAATACAAAAACAAAGTATTAGCTGCAGGGTTGGATACACATTCATATAAATGACAGCAAATCATATTTCCTGTTCAGCCTTTAGGGGCAAGAGTTTCAAGAGTATGGATCCAATAGGATTCTCGTTTCTTCAAAAGGAAAGTTCTATCACCACCACGTCTGGGGGGGGGGATAGTCTCTATTACCTGAAATTTAAGCTGTGAAATGGCATGACCTTGTGAGTGAAAATGGTGGGGAATTGGAAGAAGTAAATTATTGCAGCGCATAGTGGACTTATGCTTTGAAATCCTATCACGCACCAATTGAGTGGTCTCCCCAATAGACACAAATGAGGACTCACAGGTATGGTAGCCATTGATACGGAAACTCTTGCCCGTCTGAGGGTGAAATATTGTGGACCCCTTCTGGACGTTACCACACTGGGCACAGTGAAGACATGGGTATGTCCCCGTACGGGGATGGGAAAGAAACAGTTGTTTTTCATGCGTGTGGACCCTAGGTCAGCCGCACTAGACCATCCCTAAGATTAGAGGGTCTTTTAAAGCAAGGGAGGAACGGCTCTGAAAATTCTGGTATGTCTGGATGTGCTCGGGAGAGTAAAGGCCAGTGTCTCCTTATCGCCCTGTGGAGAATGAAAGTGTATGGGTGGAACATATGCACAAAAGGAATTTGTTTATTGGTATTATTAGGTTGACTCCTGGGTTGGTGGTTCCTAGAGTTAGTGAGAAGGGAGGGAGGGTAGCCCTTATTCAAGAATTTTTGAGTCATCTCAGTGTTTCATGAGTCACGGAGTATGTCATCCGTCACTATACGTGTTACCCGTTGGTATTGAGAGATTGGACTTGAGCGTTTCACGATGGTGGGTGAAAGCTATTAAAATGTAGGATACTATTACGATCTGTGGCCTTTACATGTAGGTCGGTAGTTAAGTGGCCATTGGTGTCCTTAAGGACAATTGTATCCCAAAAATTAGCGGACCGCAGGTCAGATGTAATAGTAAATTTGATTCCTGGCCAGGAGTCATTGAGAAAGGAGTGAAAATCGAGTAGAGACTCTGGAGTGCCACCCCATAGGAAAAACACGTAGTCAATGTAACGTTTCCATAGCAACACGTTGTTTATGTACAAGGGGTGTTTATAGATAACTGTGTCCTCAAATTCGGTCATGTAAGTGTTCGCGTATGGGGGCGCCACGTTCAAGCCATGGCTGTTCCGCGTATTTGTAGAAAAAAAGTATCCTGGAATAAAAAATAGTTATTAAATAGGATCGTGGATAGGAGGTCAATGGACAGATTAACCTGGTTGTTCTCCATCCCTGTCTTAGTGAGAAGGTGATGTACAACATTGATCCCTTCAACGTGCGGGATGGACGTGTACAAATCTTTGACATCCAGGGTAACTAAAATTGTGTCAGGGGGTACAGTGTTCAAATCCCTAATGATTTTCAAAAATTCATTGGTGTCCAGAAGGAAGGATGGTGATGTATGCGTTAGTGGTGTTAGAATTTTTTCAAAAAATTTGGAGATGGGCGATAATATAGATTCTGTCGAGGCCACGATCGGCCTCCCTGGGGGATTCTCCAAGTTTTTATGAACTTTAGGTAGGGTGTAGAACACCGGTGTGATCGGATGTTTCTTACGTAGGTATTCACAGGTTTTGCGTCTAAAACCCCTAGTCGGAAGTATTTTTGTAATATTGTGTCTATTTTCAGGGAAATCTCATGTGTGGGGTCCCTGGAAAGTTGTAAATAGACAGATATATCACTTAACTGTCTATGAATCTCCGTTACATATTGGGCTTTATCCATGACCACAGAGCTCAGCCCTTGTCGCGGGTTTGAAAATTAAATTTGTGTCACTTCGTAGTGATGACAAAGCTTGTTTCTTAATAGGTGAAAGATTCGGAGGGTAGAAAAGTCTACTTTTCTCTATGTCATCCTGATAGTGGAAAAAGACGTTTGCATAAAATTAATGAACGTTTCTACGCGTGTAAACCCCGGAGGTGGATGAAAGGAGCTCTTGTTGTGTAGGCCTAAATGCTTTGAAGACAATACATTCTCAGGGCTACTGCACTGGGAAACAATGTTGGGAGAAGTTGCAAAATATACTTTTAGGCGCAATAAGCAAAAAAACCGCTGCAAGTCCATTTCTAGTTCGAACATTCTACATTTGTAGGCAGGACAGAAAGAGAGTCCTTTCTGTAACACACTGAGTTCTGCCACACCTAGAGTTCTGGAAGAAATATTAATTACCAGGGATTCCGTACCTGGGATCTCGTAATCCGAATGGGATTTGAATTGTTCCTTCCTTCGGCCGCCCCTTCTTGTCTCCTTTTTGGAAATCGCCTTCGTTGACCTAAAAAATTCCCTGATGTGGAAGGGAGAGTGCTTCTTTCTTGTTCCGATTCGGATGTTGAGTACTCTGTTGAGGATCTTTGAGAGCTGGTTGGTCGTCTGGATGAGGAATGATCTTGCCATCTATATACTCTATTTAGTTCGTATCGTTGGCGTCCCTTGAGAATTTATTCCCTTTGCGGACGGGTAACATGTATAGTGACGGATGACATACTCCGTGACTCACGAAACACTGAGATGACTCAAAAATTCTTGAATAGGGGCTACCCTCCCTCTCTTCTCACTAATCTAGGAACCACCAACCCAGGAGTCGATCTAATAATACAAATAAATGAATTCCTTTTGTACATATGTTCCACCCGTACGCTTTCATTCTCCACAGGGCGATAAGGAGACACTGGTCTTTACTCTCCGAGCACACCAGACATACCAGAATTTTCGGAGCCGTTCCTCCCTTGCTTTAAAAGACCCTCTAATCTTAGGGATGGTCTAGTGCGGGCTGACCTAGGGTCCAAACGCATGAAAAAACAATTGTTTCTTTCCCAACCCCGTACAAGGACATACCCATGTCTTCACTGTGCCCAGTGTGGTAACGTCCAGAAGGGGTCCACAATATTTCACCCTCAGACGGGCAAGAGTTTCCGTATCAATGACTACCATACCTGTGAGTCCTCATTTGTGGTCTATTCAATAAGTGCCCTTGTGGCCTTTTGTACATTGGTGAGACCACTCAATCGGTGCGTGATAGGATTTCAAAGCATAAGTCCACTATCCGCTGCAATAATTTACTTCTTCCAATTCCCACCATTTTCACTCACAATGTCATGCCATTTCACAGCTTAAATTTCAGGTAATAGAGACTAATCCCCCCACAGACGTGGTGGTGATAGAACTTTACTTTTGAAGAAACGAGAATCCTATTGGATCCATACTCTTGAAACTCTTGCCCCTAAAGGGCTGAACAGGGATTATGGTTTGCTGTCATTTATATGAATGTGTATCCAACCCTGCAGCCAATACTTTGTTTTTTGTATTTCTCTAGAGTCATCTATACTGACTTTCCTCTGCACCGAACCTGGTCACCATTCACTCTGAAAATGCTCAAATTCGTTTAGTCAAAGTCACTTTATAAATGTGTCACAATCTATTATTTTCATTGTCAACGTCACGGCCTTTTGTCTCGTTTAAGGGCTCTCTGCCCTGTTGTTTTCCGGTGGATTGCATCTAGGCTTCAGTTCTGGAACCATACGAACTTCGATTCGATGGTATTAATATAGTGTGTTATCTCGGTTGGTGCAAATGCTGTGAGTAATATCATTAGGTCAAAGAACATTGTAAAGGGATTGCGAACGGGGCAAAAAGGTGATGAGGGGGGCCATTTAAACCCGAAGCACTTTGAATTTCTTTTTAGAGATATCGGAGTGGGCCTGTGTAAACTCGAGGTTACTGTTCTAAGAGCCCCTTTTCCTGCGTTTTCCATTGGGGTGCCGTCAGAAATCGTGCTAGACATTGGTTGTGCCAAGTATATAGCTGATATTCCTCGGTTATTAAAGGGAAGCATACCCTTCCCATGACAACGTAGGGAATAACCAAAGCTAGAATTTGGTGAAGCACTGCTAGCGCCATAGTTGGTTTGCCAAACCAGACATAGCAATTGAACTGCACTTATTATCTCAGGATACCACACTTAACTTTACTATGGCCCCAATAAATGGATTTAATGGTTTTACAATTTCCAGGCTTTCTTATAGTTCACATTCACATTTACTATCTCAAAAAACTTAATATGGCAACAAATGCATAGTAAGTAAAAACTAAGGTATAACATATTTCATAAACATCTGGTGTGCAATGTATTCATAGTGCACCGATACATAATCTGAGCACAGTCCAAATACTACATAATGATAAGAGCAGTACATTTTGGAATGTGCCTATAACCTGTATTCGGATTTACAATATATCATAATTGTCTAAGTATAAAGAATGTGATGTATAGAAAGCCTGGATGTATACCTTAGTGATCTTATTGACGACATCTGGTATTCTGTGCACATTATATTAGGTTTCAAGCTGCAGGGGTTATGGCATACAAATTATATAGGCTTGGAAATGGCTTACGAATTTGTGCTGTTACCTAACTAACCTTGAAAACCAGGTAAAGGCGAGCTATCAGTTGATGAGTACAAGTGTGGGCAGAGATTCTAGTGGTTCCAAGTTTATTTTATAATCCTGGAACAAATCTACTTGGTCAACCCCGTACCACAGTGCACACGCTACATTCTATTTAGTATAACACACCTGACTGGTTCTGCCTCCAGCCCTGGGATGACCACCGCCGACATTACAACATAACACAAGCTGTATGAACACCTACTCTCCAAGTCAAAGGTGAAACCCGGATGAAATAAAGCAAAATGAATTTCCTCAGATACAGTGTTTTTATTAAAAAAAATTTATTCACATATGAAGAATAAAATCACTATAAATTTATAGAAAAAGGATGCAAGTTTAGAAAAAGGGACGTAGGACTCTCCCTTACATTTTCACCACATTGCTGCATGGTAATAAAGAGTCAGACTAGAGTTCTGTGACCACATAAATCACAAGTTCTAATAGAACACCTGCAGTTCTCAATACATAATAGATTTATTGCCATTATGTTCCAAGGTCATGATCCTAGAATAAGGAACATGGCTTAGTGAATAACATTCGCCGTCTATAAATTTATCTTCATCAAGTTAAAAATATTAATAGAATGTGTTGCCTATCGATTATTCACTACAGTTGGGTAGAGGACAAATAATGAGTATAGTCCCAGATACATGTGATATACAGTACAGTGTTCCAATATGCCCCCCCAAAAAATGTACTTTGATGTCAAGAAAATATTTTCCTATCTGTTGCCAAGAGGTGTAACAGAGGGCTCTGTACAAAACAATGCATGTGAGTGAGAAACTTTCTCAATGTTGTTCCCCCTACCGGTGGAAACCATAAACAGGCAATACTACAAAAAGCTTACAATATTATGCTGAATTTTTCCTATCTGTTGCCAAGAGGTGTAACTGAGGGCCCTGTGCAAAACAATGCATGTGAGTGATAAAATGTATCTCTATTGTTTCCCTTACTGGTGGAAACCATTAACAGGCAATGCAATAAAGAGCTTTAATTATTATGCTGACTTATTCACATAAGAGAACCGCTATGACTCAATGAATAATGCCATGTGGTAACAATTCTTTACCTTTATCACAGCAGCTATATCTGTATGTGCGATGGGAGTCCCGTCCCTCTGCCCCCTAACAGAAGTAGTGCAGCGCCGTGAAAGGTTCGAATTGCACAACAGATAAGATGCACTTACATCTGTCTCTTCTGCTAAGAGAATCAGTGCCTTGTGATATATGAATTTGTGGAACTGCTGCTGTGCCTGTGGGCCCTAGTCTGCTGCCTGGTCTGCCTGCCCATAACGCCCGGCAGGGATCTGGTGCTGTGGAAGATTCTATAGTGGTATCCAGCTCGTTGATGTAAATGTTTTAGAGCGTTGGACTTTGGCTACTCCCTTTCGACATGTTCAAATATAGATGTGAATATGTCATCAGGAATATACAGCTGTACTGTACTTATACAGTTAACTTTCGTGCTTGGCAGAATTGGGTGTTAGCCAGACTGGGCCTCTGGCTACCATTTTTTCTCCGTTAATAGATACAGAGCAGAACAATTGACACAACCATATCTCCAGCTGGACTGTAGTTGAACAGTTCACTTTCCTGCTTTGCCGAATTTTGTGGTAGCCAGACTGGGCCTCTGGCTACCAGTTGTTCTCCATAAATAGATACGGAGGTGAACAATTCACACAGCAATATATACAGCAGGACTGTAGTTATACAGTTCACTTTCCAGCTTTGCAGAATGTGGTGTTAGCCAGACTGTGCCTATGGCTAACATTTTTTCTTCGTAAATAGATACGGAGATGACCAATTCCACCAGCAATGTATACAGCTGCATTGTACTGATAGAGTAAACTTTCATGTTTTTCCAATTTGGTGTTAGCCACACTGGGGCTCAAAGTATGGTTGTTCCTGTGGAAATAGATACGGAGCTGAAAAATTTACACAACAATATCAACAGCTGGACTGTAGTTGTACAGTTCACTTTCATGCTTTGCTGAATTGGGTGGTAGCCAGACTGGGCCTCGGGCTACCAGTTTTTCTTGGTAAGTAGATACGGAGCTGAACAATTAACACAGCAATATCTCCAGCTGGACTGTAGTTATACAGCTCACTTTCCTGCTTTGCAGAATTTGCTGTTAGCCAGACTGGGCCTCTGGCTAACATTTTTTCTTCGTAAATAGATACGGAGATGAACAATTCCACCAGCAATATATACAGCTGTATTGTACTGATAGAGTAAAGTCCTGTCAGTTCCTGGTGCTCCGAGTATGGGTGTTCCTGCGGAAATAGATACGGATCTGAACAATTGACACCACCATATCTCCAGCTGAACTGTAGTTGTACAGTTGACTTTCCTACTTTGCAGAATTGGGTGGTAGCCAGACTGGGCCTCTGCCTACCAGTTTTTCTCGTTAAATAGATACGAAGCTGAACAATTAATACAGCAATATCTCCAGCTGGACTGTAGTTAGACACTTCACTTTCCTGCTTCACAAAAAAAGGTGTTAGCCAGACTGGGCCTCTGGCCAGGGGCGGAACTATCGTGGAAGCAGGGGAAGCAGCTGCCATAGGGCCCGGGCTAGCAGGGGGCCCGTCCCTGCTGCAGCTGTCTCCCCTGCGGCTGTGTTCCGCCGCCCATGGCCTGAGAGTCGGCGGTTCCCTGTGCTGGCTGTCATGCTGACAGCCGGCGCAGAGAAGCTGCTGCGTGCCGTCTCCCAGGAATCAATTGCACTGGTGTCTATACAGACGCCAGTACAATTGAAGCTCTGACCGCCGGGTCAGAGCGACGTCTGCAGCGTGATCATGTCATGTGATCACGCTGCTGACGTCACTCGTCGGCGGCGCCCAGAAGGGTGAAGACTGGTGGTGAGTGTGCTCCACTGTGGAGCTGAAGATACCACCGAAGATTAACGGGGGCACATACTGTGTGAGTGATAACTCTGCATTCTTGGCTGCATTACTACTTGAGGGGCACATTACTACTGATGGGAGAATAAGAGGGCTTATTACTAGTTATGGGGGCATAATGTGCCTGCATTAATAGTTATGCGGGACATGGTTACTAGTAATGGTAGCATAAGGGGGCTGCATTGCTACCAGTCCATTATATTATATTGTGTTTCCATAATGTCTGCTTTAAATACAGCTCTGATTTGGGCAAAAAGCTGGCCGTTATGAGACTGAAGAGTATTATGTCCCTTTTCTGAGTGTACTTCTTTTCCTCCAGAATAGGTAGATGCTACCAAGGCCTTATTGAACATCTGTATCAGTTGGTGACATCTTTTTTCAAGGCAATATCATTTGCATTGCTAATAGTTGTAACACGCCTAAAACGTGGCAGCTTACATAAATTTTTACACGGTGGCACATCCTCAATAGGCAGGTAAATGTCCCAATAGGCAGCATAGTCCCCAATAGGCAGCATAGTAGTCCCCAATAGGCAACATAATCCCCCATAGGCAGCATAATCCCCCATAGGCAGCATAGTAATCCCCAATAGGCAGCATAATCCCCCATAGGCAGCATAGTAGTCCCCAATAGGCAGCATAATCCCCCATAGGCAGCATAATCCCCATAGGCAGCATAGTAGTCCCCAATATGCAGCATAGTCCCCCATAGGCAGCATAGTCACCCATAGGCAGCATAGTCCCCCATAGGCAGCATAGTAGTCCCCAATAGGCAGCATAATCCCCCATAGGCAGCATAGTAGTCCCCAATAGGTAGCATAATCCCCCATAGGAAGCATAATCCCCATAGGCAGCATAGTCCCCCATAGGCAGCATAGTAGTCCCCAATAGGCAGCATAATCCCCCATAGGCAGCATAGTAGTCCCCAATAGGCAGCATAATCCCCCATAGGCAGCATAGTCCCCCATAGGCAGCATAATCCCCCATAGGCAGCATAGTCCCCCATAGGCAGCATAATCCCATAGGCAGCATAGTAGTCCCCAATAAGCAGCATAATTCCCCATAGGCAGCATAGTAGTCCCCAATAGGCAGCATAATCCCCCATAGGCAGCATAGTCACCCATAGGCAGCATAGTCCCCATAGGCAGCATAGTAGTCCCCAATAGGCAGCATAATCCCCATAGGCAGCATAGTAGTCCCAATAGGTAGCATAATCCCCCATAGGAAGCATAATCCCCCATAGGCAGCATAGTCCCCCATAGGCAGCATAGTAGTCCCCAATAGGCAGCATAATCCCCCATAGGCAGCATAGTAGTCCCAATAGGCAGCATAATCCCCCATAGGCAGCATAGTCCCCCATAGGCAGCATAATCACCCATAGGCAGCATAGTCCCCCATAGGCAGCATAATCCCCCATAGGCAGCATAGTAGTCCCCAATAAGCAGCATAATTCCCCATAGGCAGCATAGTAGTCCCCAATAGGCAGCATAATCCCCCATAGGCAGCATAGTCCCCATAGGCAGCATAATCCCCCATAGGCAGCATAATCCCCCATAGGCAGCATTATAATTCCCCATAGGCAGCATAGTAGTCCCCAATAGGCAGCATAATCCCCCATAGGCAGCATAGTCCCCCATAGGCAGCATAATCCCCCATAAGCAGCATAGTCCCCTAAAGGCAGCATAATGCCCCATAGGCAGCATAATCCTCCCATAGGCAGCATAATCCCCCATAGGCAGCATAATCCCCCCATAGGCAGCATAGTCCCCCATAGCCAGCATAGTCCCCCAATAGGCAGCATAATCTCCCCATAGGCAGCATAGTCCCCCAATAGGCAGGTAAATGCCCCAATAGGCAGCATAATCCCCCATAGGCAGCATAGTCCCCCAATAGGCAGGTAAATGCCCCAATAGGCAGCATAATCCCCCATAGGCAGCATAGTAGTCCCAATAGGCAGCATAATCCCCCATAGGCAGCATAGTCCCACATAGGCAGCATAATCCCCCATAGGCAGCATAGTCCCCCATAGGCAGCATAGTAGTCCCCAATAAGCAGCATAATCCCCCATGGGCAGCATAGTAGTCCCCAATAGACAGCATAATCCCCCATAGGCAACATAATCCCCCATAAGCAGCATAATCCCCCATAGGCAGCATAATCCCCCATAGGCAGCATAGTAGTCCCCAATAGGCAGCATAATCCCCCATAGGCAGCATAGTCCCACATAGGCAGCATAATCCCCCATAGGCAGCATAGTCCCCCATAGGCAGCATAGTAGTCCCCAATAAGCAGCATAATCCCCATGGGCAGCATAGTAGTCCCCAATAGACAGCATAATCCCCCATAGGCAACATAATTCCCCATAAGCAGCATAATCCCCCATAGGCAGCATAATCCCCCATAGGCAGCATAGTAGTCCCCAATAGGCAGCATAATCCCCCATAGGCAGCATAGTCCCCCATAGGCAGCATAATCCCCCATAATCAGCATAGTCCCCTATAGGCAGAATAATGCCCCATAGGCAGCATAATCCCCCCATAGGCAGCATAATCCCCCATAGGCAGCATAATCCCCCATAGGCAGCATAGTCCCCCATAACCAGCATAGTCCCCCAATAGGCAGCATAATCCCCCCATAGGCAGCATAGTCCCCCAATAGGCAGGTAAATGCTCCAATAGGCAGCATAATCCCCCCATAGGCAGCATAATCCCCCAATAGGCAGGTAAATGCCCCAATAGGCAGCATAATCCCCCATAGGCAGCATAGTAGTCCCCAATAGGCAGCATAATCCCCCATAGGCAGCATAGTCCCCCATAGGCAGCATAATCCCCCATAGGCAGCATAGTCCCCCATAGGCAGCATAATCCCCCATAGGCAGCATAGTAGTCCCCAATAGGCAGCATAATCCCCCAATAGGCAGCATAATCCCCCATAGGCAGCATAGTAGTCCCCAATAGGCAGCATAATCCCCCATAGGCAGCATAGTCCCCCATAGGCAGCATAATCCCCCATAAGCAGCATAGTCCCCTATAGGCAGCATAATGCCCCATAGGCAGCATAATCCCCCCATAGGCAGCACAATCCCCCATAGGCAGCATAATCCCCCATAGGCAGCATAGTCCCCCATAGCCATCATAGTCCCCCAATAGGCAGCATAATCCCCCCATAGGCAGCATAGTCCCCCAATAGGCAGGTAAATGCCCCAATAGGCAGCATAATCCCCCCATAGGCAGCATAGTCCCCCAATAGGCAGGTAAATGCCCCAATAGGCAGTATAATCCCCCATAGGCAGCATAGTAGTCCCCAATAGGCAGCATAATCCCCCATAGGCAGCATAGTCCCCATAAGCAGCATAGTCCCAAATAGGCAGCATAATCCCCCATAGGCAGCATAGTCTCCCAATAGGCAGCATAATCCCCCATAGGCAGCATAGTCCCCCATAAGCAGCATAGTCCCAAATAGGCAGCATAATCCCCCATAAGTAGCATAGTCCCCAATAGGCCTGGCCCGGCGTTTTAAAAAAAAAATGCCAGTACTCACCTATCTCCCCCGCAACTCTGAAGAAGCGCGCGCTGGACTCCGTCTTCTCCTGGCACAGGAGGTGTGACGTCATCAGGGCGCACAGGCAGAGTGATGATGATAACGTCGTCTGAACTGCATATGGAAGGCCGCAAGGCCTTCCTCACCACATTCCGCCCGCGATTAAAGGGCCCGCCGGCATTGAACTGTCAGTTCAATGTCAGCAGGGCCGACGGGCCGGTTCTTCATTGTGTGCCCCTGTTTCTAGGGGGGGGCAGCTGCCCCCCCTGCCCCACGGTGGGTACGCCCATGGTCATTACCCTGGAAAGGATGTTCCTTAACATATTTCATAGGAAAATAGATTTTTGGTTTCCTTTTTTGTATGTTTTATTGTGAGTCTGTAAAAGTGGTGTAAGACTCTGACAACATTGTTCACAGCAGTGACCTGGGAGTCAGAAATGCTTCCAGGGGTCTTCCCCCTGCTGTTCCCATGTCATTTGAGCACTGCTCCCATTGATTTCCGCAATTTCTACTCCCTCTGCAGACCACCGGAAAAATGCTCGAGTTTCCCATAGACTTACATTGGGCTCGTTGCTCGGGTTGAGCACCCGAGCATTCCAATTTGCTCATCCCAAGCAACGAGCACCCGAGCATTTTAGTGCTCGCCCATCACTAATTGCCGTAATTAACTCATTGGGAAAATCATATTTTCAAGTCATTTCTAAAGCTTTTTTTCACCATTTCACTCCACTTGGAATTTTTTTTCCCTTTTTCAATACATTATATTCTAAAATTGTGTCAATCATTTTAAAACTACAACTACTGATGGAAAAATAAAGTTACAGCTCTAAAAAGAAGGTAATGAAAAACAAAAGGGCAAAATGAAAAAACTGAAATGGCTTGTTTACTCAGAGGATATTGAGGACCTATCTCCATAACAGGTTTTTAATATTAGAACAGGTAAAGAGGGGGTCCGACACCCAGCTTTCACAGCGATCAGTTGTTATTTGCTCCTGCAGTGGCTAGATGTAAACACATGGAATAGAGCTGCAAAGTGCAGTTCTAAGAAATGTGTGTCTGCCACTACTGGGCATTGCAGAAAATCTACTATTCCTTTGAATAAGAGCCATTCTGCAGGACCCAGCAGTGGCTGCTACTCATTGCTTTACAGTTTCATTAAATGTTTTTAAATCCGTCTTCCACCGACTAAAGTAACTGCTGGGTGTCCGGCTCCCCACTGATCTGATAATGACCTACCCTAAGAAAAGGTTATCAATATCCTTTCACCGAACAGCGCCTTTAAGGCAATAAAGTGCAATACTCTGTTAAACAATTTTGTGAGCCTGGAAAAACTTCAGTAAGGATGAAACTACTGTATTTATAAATGTGTCATAGATAATTTTAAAGCAATTCGGAAGACAGACACAACAAAATGAATATGTATTTATATGTCTCATGACTTTTTTAAAACTCACAGAGATGATAATGAAAGTTCTGGCATTATGAGGTTGACATCTGGGTAAAATTAATATGTGCCATGAGTTTTTAAAGACATACATACACTACAGTTATAGCTGAGTCATTATAAAATTTAGAATGAATGATAATATCAGTATGCATGATCAATTTTATATCTTGTAAAGAACTTACGGTAAGAGGAGCTTTTAATAAGTTGCATTATACTCATTTTCTAGGCAACGAAGAGGAATGTGCCCAAAGTAGCACAGTTAGTTATTTTTGGTACCGAAAAACGTTAAACATAACTTCAACTATAAATGCCAATGGGGATTTGCAGTGGTGGATGGTGTTATCTATGGCAGCTGCTTGGGGAGTTGTATATCTATGCACAATCAGAGGAATTAAATCTACAGGAAAGGTAAGTTACCTTATAATGTACAGTATTACAATGTAAGCTACCTTATAATGTACACAGTATTACAATGCTATATTACCTTGTTTTTTATACAGTACAGACCAAAAGTTTGGACACACCTTCTCATTCAAAGATTTTTCTGTATTTTCATGACTATGAAAATTGCACATTCACACTGAAGGCATCAAAATTATGAATTAACACATGTGGAATTATATACTTAACAAAAAAGTGTGAAACAACTGAAAATATGTCTTATATTCTAGGTTCTTCAAAGTAGCCACCTTTTGCTTTGATTATTGCTTTGCACACTCTTGGCATTCTCTTGATGAGCTTCAAGAGGTAGTCACCGGAAATGGTCTTCCAACAGTCTTGAAGGAGTTCCCAGAGATGCTTAGCACTTGTTGGCCCTTTTGCCTTCACTTTGCGGTCCAGCTCACCCCAAACCATCTCGATTGGGTTCAGGTCTGGTGACTGTGGAGGCCAGGTCATCTGGCGTAGCACCCCATCACTCTCCTTTATTGGTCAAATAGCCCTTACACAGCCTGGAGGTGTGTTTGGGTCATTGTCCTGTTGAAAAATATATGATGGTCCAACTAAACGCAAACCGGATGGAATAGCATGCCGCTGCAAGATGCTGTGGTAGCCATGCTGGTTCAATATGCCTTCAATTTTGAATAAATCCCCAACAGTGTCATCAGCAAAGCACCCCACACCATCACACCTCCTCCTCCATGCTTCACGGTGGGAAACAGGCATGTAGAGTTCATCCGTTCACCTTTTCTGCATCGCACAAAGACACGGTGGTTGGAACCAAAGATCTCAAATTTGGACTCATCAGAACAAAGCACTGATTTCTACTGGTCTAATGTCCATTCCTTGTGTTCTTTAGCCCACAAAAGTCTCTTCTGCTTGTTGCCTGTCCTTAGCAGTGGTTTCCTAGCAGCTATTTTACCTTGAAGGCCTGCTGCACAAAGTCTCCTCTTAACAGTTGTTGTAGAGATGTGTCTGCTGCTAGAACTGTGTGTGGCATTGACCTAGTCTCTAATCTGAGCTGATGTTAACCTGCGATTTCTGAGGCTGGTGACTCGGATAAACATATCCTCAGCGCTTGATGGTTTTTGCAACTGCACTTGGGGGCACTTTCAAAGTTTTCCCAATTTTTCGGACTGACTGACCTTCATTTCTTAACCCCTTAACGACCAAGCCATTTTGTAGGTTAAAGACCAGGCCAATTATTACATTTCTGACCACTGTCACTTTATGTGCTTATAACTCTGGAACGCTTCAACGAATCTTGGCGATTCTGAGAATGTTTTCTCGTGACATATTGTACTTCATGATAGTGGTAAAATTTCTTCAATCTAACTTGCGTTTATTTATGAAAAAAAAACGGAAATATGGCAAAAATTTTGAAAATTTTGCAATTTTCAAAGTTTTAATTTTTATGCCATTAAATCAGAGAGATATGTCACAAAAAATAGTTAATAAATAACATTTCCTACATGTCTACTTTACATCAGCACAATTTTAGAACCAACATTTTTTTTTGTTAGGAAGTTATGTGTTAAAAGTTGACCAGCAATTTCTCATTTTTCCAACAAAATTTACAAAACCATTTTTTTTAGGGACCACCTCACATTTGAAGTGAATTTGAGGGTCAATATGACAGAAAATACCCAAAAGTGACACCATTCTAAAAACTTCACCCCTCAAGGTGTTCAAAGCCACATTCAAGAAGTTTATTAACCCTTTAGGTACTTCACAAGAATTGAAGCAATGTGGAAGGAAAAAATGAACATTTAACTTTTTTTCCCAAAATTTTTTTTTCGACACAATATTTGAAATTTTGTCAAGGGTATCAGTAGAAAATGAACCACAATATTTGTTGTACAATTTCTCCTGAGTACACCGATACCCCATGTGTGGGGGAAAACCAATCTTTAGGCGCACGGCAGTGCTCAGAAGGGAAGGAGCATCATTTGAGATTTTGAATGTCAAATTGGCTGGAATCGAGAGTGGACACCATGTCGCATTTGGAGAGTCCTTGATGTACCTAAACAGTGGAAACCCCCCATAAGTGACCCCATTTTGGAAACTAGACCCCCCCAAGGAACTTATCTAGATCTGTGGTGAGCACTTTGAACCCCAAAGGGCTTCACAGAAGGTTATAACGTAGAGCCGTAAAATTTAAAAATCATATCTTTTCCACAAAAATGATCTTTCCACTCCCAATTTTTATTTTCTAAAGGTTAATAGGACCCCAAAAGTTATTGTGCAATTTGTCCTGAGTACGCTGATACTCCATATGTGGGGGTAAACCACTATTTGGGCGCATGGCAGAGCTCGGAAGGGAAGCAGCGCCATTTGACTTTTTTGGCTGGAATTGAGATTGGACACCATGTCGCATTTGGAGAGTCCCTGATGTGCCTAAACAGTGGAAACCCCCCACAAGTGACCCCATTTTGTAAACTAGACCCCCCAAGGAACTTATCTAGATGTGTGGTGAGAGCTTTGAACCCGAAGGGCTTCACAGAAGGTTATAACGTAGAGCCGTAAAATTTAAAAATCATATCTTTTCCACAAAAATGATCTTTCCACTCCCAATTTTTATTTTCTAAAGGTTAATAGGACCCCAAAAGTTATTGTGCAATTTGTCCTGAGTATGCTGATACCCCATATGTGGGGGTAAACTATTATTTGGGCGCATGGCAGAGCTCGGAAGGGAAGCAGCGCCATTTGACTTTTTTGGCTGGAATTGAGATTGGACACCATGTTGTATTTGGAGAGTCCCTGTGTGCCTAAACAGTGGAAACTCCCCACAAGTGACCCCATTTTGGAAACTAGACCCCCCAAGGAACTTATCTAGATGTGTGGTGAGAGCTTTGAACCCCCAAGGGCTTCACAGAAGGCTATAACGTAGAGCTGTAAAATTAAAAAATCATATCTTTTCCACAAAAATGATCTTTCCACCCCCAATTTTTATTTTCCAAAGGGTAACAGGACCCCAAAAGTTATTGTGCAATTTGTCCTGAGTACGCTTATACCCCATATGTGGGGGTAAACCACTATTTTGACGCATGGCAGAGCTCGGAAGGGAAGGAGCGCCTTTTTCAAATGCAGACTTTGATGGAATGGTCTGCGGGTGTCATGTCACGTTTGGAGAAACCCTGATGTGCCTAAAAAGTAGAAACCCCCCACAAGTGACTCCATTTTAGAAACTAGACCCCCCAAGGAACTTATCTAGATGTGTGGTGAGCATTTTGAACCCCCAAGTGCTTCACAGAAGTTTATAACGTAGAGCCGTGAAAATAAAAAAATCATTTTTTTCCACAAAAATAATATTTTTGCCCCAAAATTTTTATTTTTATAAGGGTAACAGGAGAAATAGGACCCCAAAAGCTATTGTGCAACTTGTCCTGAGTACGCTGATACCCCAAATGTGGGGGGGAACCACTATTTTGACGCATGGCAGAGCTCGGAAGGGAAGGAGCACCGTTTTTAAATGCAGACTTTGATGGAATGGTCTGTGGGTGTCATGTCGCGCTTGGAGAGCCCCTGATGTGCCTAAACAGTAGAAATCCCCCACAATTGACCCCATTTTGCAAACTAGACCCCCCAAGGAACTTATCTAGATGTGTGATCAAAACTTTGAACCCCCAAGGGCTTCACAGAAGTTTATAACGTAGAGCCGTGAAAATAAAAAAATCATATTTTTTTCCACAAAAATGACCTTTTTGCCCCCAAATTTTTATTTTTATAAGGGTAACAGGAGAAATAGGACCCCAAAAGTTGATGTGCATTTTGTCCTGAGTACGCTGATATCCCATATGTGGGGGAACCACTGTGATCGCCTTTCTGCGATCTTTGGGAGGCAGAATGAACAAATCCACAAAAGGTGAAGAATTGGTTTTATTTTTTACGCCATTCCTCGTGCGGTATTAGTGATTAGGCGACTTTATTCCTCGGATCGGTGTGATTACAGCAATACCAGATTTATACCCTTTTTTCATGTTTAGCTTCTGTCACACTCTAAAAGACGCTTTTTTTTGGAAGAATTTTTTGTAAGAAATTTTTGCATCGCCGTATTTTGAGAGCTATAATTTTTCCATATTTCATCCGACAGAGTCATGTAAGGTCTTGTTTTTTGTGGGACGAGTTGACGTTTTTATTGGTACCATATTCGGGCACATAACGTGTTTTGATCGCTTCCTATTCCAATTTTTGTGGAAGAAGAATGAACAAAAACCAGCAATTCAGGAATTGTTCTTTTTTTTTTCCTCCGTTCCGCGTGTGGTAAAATTGATAAAGCAGCTTTATTCTTCGGGTCACTACGATTACAAGGATACCTCATTTATATATTTTCCTATGTTTTGTCGTTTTTTACACAATAAAAAATTTTATAGAAAAAATAATTATTTTTGCATCAGTTTATTCCGTGAGCTATAACTTTTTTATTTTTTTGCTGATGATGCTGTATAGTGGCTTGTTTTTTGCGGGGCAAGATGACGTTTTCAGCGGTACCATGATTATTTATATCCGACTTTTTGATCGCGTGTTATTGCACTTTTTCCAAGCGGTATGATGATACCGCTTGGAAAAAGTATAATTTACTACTTTTTTGTGGTTTTTTTTACGGCTTTCACTGAAGGGGTTAACTAGGGTTACGCTTTTATAGATGGGATTTTTATGGATGCGGCGATACCAAACATGTGTATTTTTTTGTTTTTTGTTTTTTTTTATTACATAAAAATGTGTATTTTTTAGGGGAATTTTTTAAAATGATTTTTTAATATTTTTTTTACAATTTTTTTAAAAAAGTGCTTTTTTTAACTTGTCCCTTTATGGGACTTTCACTTTTTTACTTTTTATTGCAGTTACAATTCATTGCAATGCTCCAGCATTGCAATGCATTGTAACTGTAGTGAAAGCTGCTGTGACCATGATCACAGCAGCTTTCCGTAGCTAGATGACCCGGAGGTTGTCATGACAACCCCGGGTCATCAAGGCAGAGATCGGACCCTGCAAATACATTGCAGGGCGCCGATTGAGGCAGAGGGAGCTCCCGACCCTCTGCCTCCCCCCTGAGCGCTGCGATCGCGCTCGATTGCAGCAGTTAGGGGGATAACAGCCAGGGGCAGAGGGGGCGCCGCTCCTGGCTGTCAGTGCAGGAAGCTCGGCCACTGCAGCGCTGAGCTCCTGCGCTGATTGGGCAGAAGAGGCTGAAATTTCAGCCTTTTCTGCTCTATCGCTGCTGTGTTTGGTCAGTCACATTGACTGACCAATCACAGCGCTGTAGGTGCGGGGACCGACTACAAAGGTCCCCGCACCGCTTGCTGTGCCTGTCAGCTGTCTGTGACAGCTGTCGGCACTGAACTACCACTGCGTGTTTACACGCAGTGGTAGTTCAAAGGCACGACATGCACAGTCCTTCAAGGTGCCAAAACTGACACCTTGCCATGACGGACTGTGCACGTCATTGGACATTAAGGGGTTAAAGTAATGATGGCCACTAATTTTTCTTTACTTAGCTGCTTTTTTCTTGCCATAATACACATTCTAACAATCTATTCTGGTTTTCACTTCACAGGTGTGCCCTGTCAGGTTTAATAAGTGTGATTTCTTGAATTATAAATGGGGTTGGGACCATCAATTGTGTTGTGCAGAAGTATGGTGGATACACAGCTAATAGTCCTACTAAATAGACTGTTAGAATGTGTATTATGGCAAGAGAAAAGCAGCTAAGTAAAGAAAAACGAGTGTCCATCATTACTTTAAGAAATGAAGGTCAATCAGTCCGAAAAATTGGGAAAACTTTGAAAGTGTCCCCAAGTGCAGTTGCAAAAACCATCAAGCGCTACAAAGAAACTGGCTCACATGAGGACCGCCCCAAAAAGGAAGACCAAGAGTCCCCTGTTGTGAACATGTTGGAGACAATTTCTGAGCTGAGGCTCCCTTTGGTGGTTGCTCACGGTACTGAAGCTGTATCTAATGATAGGTCCTCCTCATCTACCAGCGAGGACTGGCAATCAGGAGTCACTGACTGGGCTGATATGAGGGAGCTGCTTTCCCATGATCCTCGCCGGTGATCAATTGTTGTTTCCTGGTTCATTTGGAAGTCTGCTGGTGTCTTGCCTTCGTCTGCTACCTTCAGATAATATATTTTCTGCTTGTTTCTATTGTGTTGCTATTTACATTTTTGTCTGCACCTTTGTGGAGGTTAGCCGGGTCCCCTCCTGGGGCCTGTGCTACTCTCTGTTTTTCAGTAGCCACTGTTATTTGTTCAGTTGCGCTTTCCCTGTTTTTTGAGTGGCTGCGGGTTAGCCTTGTTCACACTGAGATCTGATTTAGTGCAGGGGTCCCCAACCGCCGGTCTGCGGCCCAGGACCGGGCCGTAGCAGTTCTGTTGCCAGGCCGTGGAGCCACGGCACAGAACGCTGGACCCACATGGAGCCGGAGGCTGTAGCGCTGTAGTGACAGCTACAGCAGCCGGCTTCATCATCGATACTCACCTTCCGCCGCTGCGATCCCTGTCCCGGCCGCGGCGGCTTCATCCAGTGCTGAGAGGTGATGTAGTACCACTCATTAAGGGTATGAATATGGTCGCGACGCCACTCCCATAGGCGTGGCATTCATATTCATGCCCTTAATGAGCGGTACTAAGTGACCGCACCGCAAAGGAGGAAGCGGCTGACAGTGATGCTGGGAAGTTCAGCGACGGAGCAAGGAGGGTAAGTATGATGGGATGATGGGGGAGCCCAGGAGAAGGTAGGAGCAGGGCCTTGTATACAGGGTGAGAGCAGAGCCTTGTATACAGGGTGAGAGCAGAGCCTTGTATACAGGGTGAGAGCAGAGCCTTGTATACAGGGTGGGAGCAGAGCCTTGTATACAGGGTGGGAGCAGAGCCTTGTATACAGGGTGGGAGCAGAGCATTGTATACAGGGTGGGAGCAGAGCCTTGTATACAGGGTGGGAGCGGAGCCTTGTGTACAGGGTGGGAGCAGAGCTTTGTATACAGGGTGGGAGCAGAGCCTTGTATACAGGGTGGGAGCAGAGCCTTGTATACAGGGTGGGAGCAGAGCCATGTATACAGAGTGAGAGCAGAGCCATGTATAAGAGGGTGGGAGCGGAGCCATGTATAAGAGGGTGGGAGCGGAGCCTTGTATACAGGGTGGTAGCAGAGCCTTGTATACAGGGTAGGAGCGGAGCCATGTATAAGAGGGTGGGAGCAGAGCCTTAAACAGCAGAAAAAAAAAAAAAAAACATCAACACCCACCTACCCAGATCTCAGAACTGCAGGGTGCAGCTAGCCCATGAAGCAAAGATGTTAGCAGCACAGGTGCAAAATACCAGATGAAACAGCCACTCTCCACATACCCATATAGGGAGGGGGTGACTGCCCAGTATGCATTTGCACAATAAAGGCCCACATAGGGTGCTGTTCACACAAAGATACTGCATAGTGTCCGGTTCACAGCCTATTATCACGCCCCTACTCTTCGATTAGGCGGGCTGGCCAGTACACTCTCAATGCGCACCAGTGTGAACACCCCTCATGCGAGACCAAACGTGCTTGGGCTTCGCTGCACCCCGAAAAATCCAATACAATAAATGCAAAAATAGTGGGGTATTAGTTGATATTTTTGGCCAAAAATACGTAAGCTTGTAACCTGCGCCAAAGGTCCCCACGCTTACAAGTCCTACACTACACTATCCAGCAAAGCCACTAAAGGAGACTCAAGGCCTCCAAGAATTCAACATAAACAGCAGAAAAAAAACAAAAACACTATGCAGTATCTTTGTGTGAACAGCACCCTATGTGGGCTTTTATTGTGCAATTGCATACTGGGCAGTCACCCCCTCCCTATATGGGTATGTGGAGAGTGGCTGTTTCATCTGGTATTTTGCACCTGTGCTGCTAACATCTTTGCTTCATGGGCTAGCTGCACCCTGCAGTTCTGAGATCTGGGTAGGTGGGTGTTGATGTTTTTTTTTTTTTTTTCTGCTGTTTATGTTGAATTCTTGGAGGCCTTGAGTCTCCTTTAGTGGCTTTGCTGGATAGTGTAGTGTAGGACTTGTAAGCGTGGGGACCTTTGGCGCAGGTTACAAGCTTATGTATTTTTGGCCAAAAATATCAACTAATACCCCACTATTTTTGCATTTATTGTATTGGATTTTTCGGGGTGCAGCGAAGCCCAAGCACGTTTGGTCTCGCATGAGGGGTGTTCACACTGATGCGCATTGAGAGTGTACTGGCCAGCCCGCCTAATCGAAGAGTAGGGGCGTGATAATAGGCTGTGAACCGGACACTATGCAGTATCTTTGTGTGAACAGCACCCTATGTGGGCCTTTATTGTGCAATTGCATACTGGGCAGTCACCCCCTCCCTATATGGGTATGTGGAGAGTGGCTGTTTCATCTGGTATTTTGCACCTGTGCTGCTAACATCTTTGCTTCATGGGCTAGCTGCACCCTGCAGTTCTGAGATCTGGGTAGGGGGTGTTGATGTTTTTTTTTTTTTTCTGCTGTTTATGTTGAATTCTTGGAGGCCTTGAGTCTCCTTTAGTGGCTTTGCTGGATAGTGTAGTGTAGGACTTGTAAGCGTGGGGACCTTTGGCGCAGGTTACAAGCTTACGTATTTTTGGCCAAAAATATCAACTAATACCCCACTATTTTTGCATTTATTATATTGGATTTTTCGGGGTGCAGCGAAGCCCAAGCACGTTTGGTCTCGCATGAGGGGTGTTCACACTGATGCGCATTGAGAGTGTACTGGCCAGCGAGCCTAATCGAAGAGTAGGGGCGTGATAATAGGCTGTGAACCGGACACTATGCAGTATCTTTGTGTGAACAGCACCCTATGTGGGCCTTTATTGTGCAATTGCATACTGGGCAGTCACCCCCTCCCTATATGGGTATGTGGAGAGTGGCTGTTTCATCTGGTATTTTGCACCTGTGCTGCTAACATCTTTGCTTCATGGGCTAGCTGCACCCTGCAGTTCTGAGATCTGGGTAGGTGGGTGTTGATGTTTTTTTTTTTTTCTGCTGTTTATGTTGAATTCTTGGAGGCCTTGAGTCTCCTTTAGTGGCTTTGCTGGATAGTGGGAGCAGAGCCTTGTATACAGGGTGGAGCAGAACCATGTATAAGAGGGTGGGAGCGGAGCCTTGTATACAGGGTGGGAGCAGAGCCTTGTATACAGGATGGGAGCGGAGCCATGTATAAGAGGGTGGGAGCAGAGCCATGTATAAGAGAGTGGGAGCGGAGCCATGTATAAAAGGGTGGGAGCGGAGCCATGTATGAGAGGGTGGGAGCGGAGCCATGTATACGAGGGTGGGAGCGGAGCCTTGTATACGAAGGTGCGAGCGGAGCCATGTATACTAAACTACAACCCCGTCCTTAGCCACGCCCCTTATGACCAAAGCCCCACCCCTGCCACACCTCCTTCCCCACCCTGCCAGGCCATGGAAGAATGGTCTTGCTTGAAGCCGGTCCCTGGTGCAAAAAAGGTTGGGGACCACTGATTTAGTGGGTGGCGAGATCGTGTGATCTCAGCATTTTTGAAATCAGAAGTGTTGGAAGTTTTGATAGTTTTTTGCTGGGTTGCAGATAGTATTCTGTCCTATCTTGCCCTATTTAGGCAGTGTTTGGCCCCAGTGTTTGCT
Source organism: Oophaga sylvatica (assembly GCA_033576555.1). Taxonomy (NCBI): domain Eukaryota; kingdom Metazoa; phylum Chordata; class Amphibia; order Anura; family Dendrobatidae; genus Oophaga; species Oophaga sylvatica. The sequence goes on from JARQOD010000006.1 coordinate 175,574,688, forward strand.
CACTCTATTTTCTGCCTGCATTTGTGTTTCGTCTTGTCTAACCGCCATTATATGTTTTTGGGCTGCCTATTCCTTTGGGGCTCTATTCCGGGGCAGTTAGCTTTCCTGTTTCTATCTTTAGATGTAGCTATCTCTCGGGCTGTGCCGAGGCATCTAGGACCACCGTAGGTACGCTCCACGGCTTCTTCTAGTTGTGCGGTTAGTTTAGGGATCTGCAACCCATTAGTTTCCAATCTCTCAGGTGTTCGGAAGCCTTGCTGTTTTGTTCCTGTCCTCCTCAGTTACCAAATCATAACAGAATCACCGACTTACTGAAAATTCTATGGTACTCAACAGAAGGGAAAAATAGTAAAAAAAAAAATTGTCAGAAATTTTTTTTTTGTATATATACAGTTTTCCCTCTTTTTCTCTGGTGGCTGAGGAGGAATTTTTTCTCAATGGAAATCAAGCATTTGTCCGAGCGTGTTGAGCAGCTTGCTGCTGAAGTTTAGAGTATGGCAATCTATCTCACTCGGATGCCTGCTGTAGAGCCTAGGATTCCTACTCCAGAGTTGTTTTTTGGGATCGCTCTAAATTTTTGAATTTTAAAAATAACTGTAAGTTGATTTTTGCCTTGATGCCTACGTCATCGTGGGAATGTTGCACAGCAGGTTCAAATTGTCATTTCCCTGTTGCGTGACGACCCTCAGGATTGGGCCTTTCCCTGACACCTGGGGATCCTGTCTTGACTGATGTTGATGTGTTTTTTTCAGGCTCTGGGGTTGTTGTATGATGAACCTAATGTTGCTGATCAAGCTGAGAAAACCTTGTTGGCATTGAAACAGGGTCAGGAAGCTGCAGAGCTATACTGTCAGAAATTCCGAAAGTGGGCAGTCCTTACTAAATGGAATGGCGATGCCCTGGCAGCTCTTTTTCGGAAGGGTCTGGCAGAGACTGTAAAGGACGTTATGGTGGGATTTTCTGTTCCCTCTGGGCTCAATGACTCTATGGCATTGGCCATTCAAATTGACAGACGTCTACGTGAGCGTAGAAATAGGCGAGAGGTGGTGACACCTTGCGAGCCAGCCCCTGAACCCATGCAGTGTGATGAAGTGGCTTCTGAGGCTCAGCGTCATGAGTTTCGTAAGCGTAATAAATTGTGCTTCTACTGTGGAGACGCTTCTCATGCTATTTCCATCTGCCCCAATCGGGGAAGACGTTTTGCGCGCTCAGTTGTTTTGGGTAGTGTTCACACTAAATTTCTTTTGACTGTTACCATGATTTGCTCCGTGTCCACATTTTTGGCTCAGACTTTTGTTGATTCAGGAGCAGCTATAAACCTGATGGATTTTGATTTTGCCAAACGTTGTGGTTTTCCCATGATACCTCTGCGGAAGTCTATTCCTTTGCTGGGTATTGATTCTACCCCTTTGACGGAGAATAAACCCCAGTTTTCGCTGCAGGTGATAATGCGGGTTGACCCGGACCACCAAGAGAATTGCAAATTTTTGGTGTTACATAATTTGCATGACATTATTGTACTGGGTTTTCCTTGGTTACAGACTCATAATCCTGTTTTGGATTGGAAGTCTGTGTCTGTGACCAGTTTGGGGTTGTCAATGTGTTCGTAGTGACACTCCTGTTTTTTATACCTCTTCCCAGTCGGAGGATGTCCCCGACTATTTGGCTGATTTTTCGGATGTGTTTAGTGAGAGTAAATCTGCGTCCTTGCCTCCGCATAGTAGTTATGATTGTGCGATTGAGTTGGTACCCGGTTGTAAATTTCCCAAGGGTCGACTCTTCAATTTATCTGTACCCGAGCATGAGGCTATGCGATCATATATCAAAGAGTCTTTGGAAAAGGGTCATATCAGACCATCCTCTTCACCCTTGGGCGCCGGCTTTTTTTTCGTGGCCAAGAAGGATGGTTCATTAAGGCCATGTATTGACTATCGTCTCCTTAATATGATCACGGTTAAATATCAATATCTGTTGCCCCTGATTTCTGATTTGTTTTCCAGAGTGAAAGGTGCCAGTTGGTTTACCAAGCTTGACCTTAGGGGGGCATATAATCTTATTCGCATCAAGCACAGAGATGAATGGAAGACGGCGTTTAATACCCCTGAGGGGCATTTTGAGTACCTAATGATGCCTTTTGGGCTCACTAATGCCCCTTCCGTCTTCCAGTCTTTCATGAATGATATTTTACGGGACTTTGTGGATAAGTTTCTGATCGTTTATTTGGACGATATTTTGATATTTTCCAACGACTGGGATTCTCATGTGAAACATGTTCGGAGGGTATTCCGGATTTTGAGAGAGAAAGCCTTGTATATTAACGGATCGAAATGTCTCTTTGGAGTACAGGTTTAATTTTTGGGATTAATTTTGTCCCAGTCTGCTATTGAAACGGACACGGTCAAGGTTCAGGCCATTTGTGATTGGGTTCAGCCCACTTCATTGAAGGCTCTTCAGAGATTTTTGGGTTTGGCTAATTTCTACCGGAAATTTATAAGTAATTTCTCTGGTATTGTGAAACCACTGACTGATTTAACCAAAAAGGGTTCTGATGTTGTAAATTGGTCTCCTGAGGCAGTTTCTGCGCTTCGGGAGCCTAAGTGCAGATTCACTTCTGCTCCTGTTCTACGGCAACCTGATGTTTCTATACCATCTCAGGTGGAGATAGATGCGTCAGATTGGTGCGGGAGCCGTTTTTTTTCCCAAAGAGATCCTGTAACCTCTAAGATTAACCCTTGTGCCTTCTTCTCCCGAAAGTTTTCCCCAGCTGAACGTAATTATGATGTGGGGAATCGGGAATTATTGGTTATGAAGTGGGCATTCAAAGAGTGGAGACATTGGTTGGAGGGAGCCAAACATCAAGTTGTTGTCCTCACTGATCACAGAAACTTGATCTATCTCGAATCAGCCAAACGATTGAATCCCAGACAGGCCAGGTGGGCCTTGTTTTTCACACGTTTTAACTTTGTGGTCTCCTTCCTTCCGGGTACTAAGAATGTTAAGGCGGATGCCCTCTCTTGAGTTTCCTTGCGGATTCTATTGATATGGCTGAGCCTACTGCCATTCTGAAGGAGAGTGTCGTTCTTTCTGCTATCTCACTCGATTCAAGACTGGCCCTGGAGCAATTTCAGGGGGATAAACCTGAGCGTTGCCCTGCGGGGAAATTGTATGCCCCAGACCAATGGGGAGAAAAAGTTATGTCTGAAGTTCATTGCTCTGCATTTGCTGGTCATCCTGGTATATTTGGTACTAGAGATTTGGTGAGTCGGTCCTTTTGGTGACCTACTTTATCTCGCGATGTCAGGAATTTTGTGCAGTCCTGTGGGACTTGTTCTCGTTCCAAGCCCTGTTCTCGGTCTTGTGGATTGTTGATGCCACTGCCGGTGCCGAGGAGGCCATGGACCCATATCTCTATGGATTTTATCTCCGACCTCCCTGTCTCTCCGAGAATGACTGTCATTTGGGTGATGCACAACAGTGGAAGAGGCAGTGGTGTCACCCGCAGATACTGTTCATGGAGCCTGGGGTTGGGCCCACAAAGTCGAGTGCTTTTCTGCCATGTGCCTGATCATGCTGGTGGCGGTAAGGCTTGTAGTTTTGCTACCCCTGCTGATGCTGGCATGACAGGTGTTGCAAATGGCCTGTTTGGGGTTATCAGCAGAGTCTTTAAAAAATAACCAGACTCAGGAAGACATAACAGTTGGACTGGCAATGTCCGTCATGTTTGTGATATGGGAAACGGTTGCATGCCTTCTGTCTGCAGCCACCACACTGCTTTTTCCTGCCTGAAGGGGTGCTACGCCTCCCTCCCCCTGTGTGCTGCTGTCCTTGCTTGGCATGTCCTCCTGCCAGGTTGAGTCAGTTACTATATCATCCACCACCTCATCTTCCACTTCCACACCCTGGTCTTCCTCCTGACTTTACGGCAATTGTGTCTCATCATCGTGTGGGATCAGTTGTCTCAGGGCACTCAGCATGGTGGGATGAAGGAGGATCCGGGTGAGGAATATGCGGTCCAGATTCACAGCTATACTGACTTGACCGTGTGGAAGACAGCATGCTGGTGGTGGTGGATAAGTAACTGGAAGTATTATCCGCTATCCAACCAACAACCTTTTCACACTGCTCGGGCTTCAATAGTGCTGTCTTGCTGCGGTCCCCTAGGAATTCGGACACTAAGGTCCAGCGAGAATATGTGGGTGTTTTTGGTGACCTAATTTCAGCTTGCTCACTGCCTCAGCCTCAGCATGCACCATCACCATCACGTTCACTTTCCCATCCCTTGCCACGTGCCTTGCCCATTGTAAATGGACTAGAATATTATACACGTTCAATACAAATGGCTGAATTGGGAGAGAACTTGTATGTGATACGTGTGCGGGAAAACCACACTTTTACCTATCCTGGCTGCAGGTAACAATGTTTTTTGGCCCATCAAATTTGTGTCAATAAGTACAGTAACAGACTGCAAAAACACTAGAATATGTAGGCCTAAAATGGCCAATTTTTTTGCACAGATAAATGAAGCCTGTTACGGAGATACCACATTGACAAATATGTGGCCTGTAATTTTTGCTTTTTTATGCTAAATAGTGCTGTATATAACTACAGTGACAAACAGGAAAACACTGGAATAACGGGCTACAATGACCAAACTTGGAACACGCAGATAAATGAGCTGGCACGGAAATACCACACTGACAAATATGTGGCCTGTATTTTTTTCTTTTTTATGCTAAATAGTGCTGTATACTACAGTGACACTCAGGAAAAAAATAGAATAATAGCCTACAATGGCCAAACTTAGAGCACGCAGATATATGAGCTGTCACGGAGATACCACACTGACAAATAAGTGGCCTGTATTTTTTTTTTTATGCTAAACTAGAAATATGCCCGATGCTATTGCATCGGGAGTGTGGTGAATTGGCGTGGATTCAAATCCCGCACGGTATCGCTCATTGGCTCAGCCGGCGGGGAGGGGGACTTGAATCCCACGCCGCTTATTGGCTGAGCGCCAATGAGCGTTGCCGCGGGGGATTCAAATCCCAATCGGCACCAGCTGAGCCAATGAGCGGTGCCGCTCGGCTTTGGCCGGGGATTTGAATCCCACGCTGCTCATTGGCTGAGGTCAGGAGCGATCAGCCAATGAGCGGTGCCGCGTGGCTTGGTGGGGGATTCAAATCGCGAGCGGCAATGCTCGTTGGCTCAGCCGGAGGGGCGGGGGATTTGAATCGTACACCGCTCATTGGCGGGGATATGAATCCCGGCCGCCATATCGGAATACCCATAACTTGGGTGTTCCAACATGCCGGTCTGAGTAGTTCTGATGCGAGCAGCCTGGAGATCAGCGGCTAGTGCCGCTGATCTCCCGATGGAATAGCGGTACTGTTTTTGTCAATTCCGGCTTCAGTGGATATGGGGATAGCTGTGACAGAGCCGATTGGCAATTATATATTAGATAGTACTGTATATAACTACAGTGACACACAGGAAAAAAATGTAATACCGGCCTAAAATGGGCAAACTTGGGCACGCAGATATATGAACTGGCACGGAGACACCACACTGACAAATATGTCGCCTGAATTTTTGGATTGTTTCTGCTAAATAGTGCTGTATATAGCTGCAGTGACACACAGGAAAACACTGGAATACCGGCCTACAATGGCCAAACTTGGAGCATGCAGATATATGAGCTGGCACGGGGATACCACACTGACAAATATGTGGCCTGTATTTTTTCTTTTTAATGCAAAATAGTGCTGTATATAATGTAAAGTGACAGACAGCAAAAAAATGGAATTTAGGCCTAAAATGCCTAAATTTTTAGCAGACGGATGTATGAGGCATGTCACAGATTTACCACACTGTAAAATATGTGGCCTGCATGTATTTTTTTTGGGTTCAGCAAAATGGTGTCAAGAAATTGTGTAAGACACTCAAAAAAAATTCTACTCTACCGTACCATATAAACTCAAAAGTGATTTTTGGGACCCTTTTGTCACGCCGTTCTGTCTGTACCTGGTTGTCGGCGTGACAATGCATGTCTTTGCTTTAACCTTTCGCTCCTTTGCCCCTAAGGCCTCTTTCACACATCCGGCGGGCGCCTTGCGGCGCCCCCGGCATTTTGCCGCAGCGCCGCATCAGAAAACCTGATGCACCGCCGGCGGCCGCATGCGGTTTTTGCCGGATGGTTTCTGATGCTTGGAGACATCAGAAACCATCCGGCAAAAACAAAAAACGTTACATGCAGCGTTTTGTCCGGCCGCCGCAATGTACATTTGCGCCGCATCCGGACAAAACCGCATGCAACGCATTGACATGCGGCGCCATCCGGCGCTAATGCATGTCAATGCGAAAAAAGCCGCATGCGGCGCATCAGGTTTTCTGATGCGGCGCTGCGGCAAAATGCCGGGGCGCCGCAAGGCGCCCGCCGGATGTGTGAAAGAGACCAAGTGTGACTTGAGAAGTGTGAACGGTGGTAAGTGTGACTTGAGAAGTGTGAACGGTGGTAAGTGTGACTTGAGAAGTGTGAACGGTGGTAAGTGTGACTTGAGAAGTGTGAACGGTGGTAAGTGTGACTTGAGAAGTGTGAACGGTGGTAAGTGTGACTTGAGAAGTGTGAACGGTGGTAAGTGTGACTTGAGAAGTGTGAACGGTGGTAAGTGTGACTTGAGAAGTTTGAACGGTGGTAAGTGTGACTTGAGATTCAGTGACTTCGGATTCAGGGAGTTTCCAAGGGAGGATTTACTGAATTGCTGTTACTGTATATTTTATTAATACTTTTTATTTATTTTTACTTATCTTTGCTGTCTGGTGAAATCCCCATTAGATATGTGCTCAACTATTGCCAATGCCATCCAGTGTACATCTTGCCACATGTATGCAGTCCTTGAACAGCCGGTCGAGGGTGCATACTGCTGTGTGAGATGTGAGCACGTTGTGCATTTGGAAGCCCAAATTCTGGATCTAAATGTGCAGCTGGCAACACTGAGATCCATAGACAATATGGAAAGGAGTTTTCTGCTCACTGAGCAGACGCTCAATGGGATAGATGAGGGGGGGGGATGCTAGGGTGGAGCTGCAGGACACTGAAGTAGGAAGCTGGGTGACAGTTAGAAAGCGGGGTAGAGGGAAGAGCGCCAGGGAGGCTAGTCCTGATCTGGCACACCCCAATAAGTTTGCAAAGTTGGCAGATGAGGGGGTTGTCAGTACAGGGGTAGCACTGCTGCAGCCAGGCATGTCCTCTGAAAGCCGGGGGAGTGTCTGCTCCAGTAAGGGGGGAATTAGGAGAGCAGGGCAGGCCAGACAGGTGCTGGTAGTGGGGGACTCAATTATTAGGGGAACAGATAGGGCAATCTGTCACAAAGACAGGGATCGTCGAACAGTGTGCTGCCTACCTGGCGCTCGAGTCCGACACATCGCTGATCGGGTTGACAGATTACTGGGAGGGGCTGGTGAGGACCCAGCGGTCATGGTGCACATTGGCACAAATGACAAAGTTAGAGGCAGGTGGAAGGTCCTTAAAGATGATTTCAGGGAATTAGGCTGCAAGCTTAAAGCAAGGACCTCCAACGTGGTATTTTCTGAAATACTGCCGGTACCACGTGCCACACCAGAGAGGCAACGGGAGATTAGGGAGGTTAATAAGTGGCTCAAGAATTGGTGTAGGAAGGAGGGGTTTGGGTTCCTGGAGAACTGGGCCGACTTCTCAGTTGGCTACAGGTTCTATGCTAGGGATGGGCTGCACCTCAATGGGGAGGGTGCAGCTGTGCTGGGGGAGAAAATGGCTAGAAGGTTGGAGGAGTCTTTAAACTAGGGACTGGGGGGAGGGTATTCATTTTATAGGAGGGGAAGGCAGTACAGATAGAGACCTGGGCACAAATAATGAAATTGGGGGTGGGGGTGGCATGGGGGGTGGGGTTAGAACAGTTAATAATTTAAGAAAGAATAGAGGTTCAGAGAGATACATAAAGTGCATGTATACTAATGCTAGAAGCCTCACCAACAAAATGGCGGAATTAGAATTAATTTTGTTGGAACATAATTATGAATGGTGGGGATATCTGAGACTTGGCTGGATGAGAGCCACGACTGGGCGGTTAATTTACAGGGCTATAGTCTGTTTAGAAATGACCGTAAAAATAAGCGAGGTGGGGGTGTGTGTTTTGTATGTAAAATCATCCTTAAAACCCATCCTGCGTGATATCTGTGAATCTAATGAAGATGTAGAGTCTCTGTGGGTGGAGATTAGGGGAGGGGGGAAAAATAATAAATTATTGATAGGGGTTTGTTATAAGTCTCCTAAAATAATGGAAGCAACAGAGAATATCCTCGTAAAGCAAATAGATGAAGCAGCACCTCAAGGAGAAGTCATTATTATGGGGGACTTCAACTACCCTGAAATACATTGGGGAACAGAAACCTGCAGTTCCAGCAAAGGTAATAAGTTTTTGGCAACTATGAGAGACAATTACCTTTCACAACTAGTTCAGGACCCAACAAGAGGGGGGGGGCACTGCTAGACCTAATATTATCCAACAGGCCAGACCGCATATCAAATATAAGGGTTGGGGGTCACTTGGGTAATAGTGATCACAAAATAATAAGCTTTCATGTATCCTTTAATAAGATGTGTAGTCGAGGGGTTACAAGGACACTAAACTTCAGGAAGGCAAATTTCCAACGGATGAGAGATGATCTTGGTGCAATAAACTGGGACGATATCCTGAGACATAAAAATACACAAAGAAAATGGGAGACGTTTATTAGTATCCTGAATAGGACCTGTGCACAGTATATACCCTATGGGAATAAACATGCTAGAATTAGGAGGAAACCACTATGGCTAAATAGAGCTGTAAGGGGCGCAATAAGGGACAAAAAGAAAGCGTTTAGGGAATTAAAGCAAGTAGGTAGTGATGAGGCATTAAATAAATACAGAAGACTGAATAAATTCTGTAAAAAGCAAATCAAGACAGCAAAGATTGAGGCAGAGAGACTCATTGCCAGAGAAAGTAAAAATAATCCCAAAATATTCTTTAACTACATAAATAGCAAGAAACTAAAAAATGATAGTGTTGGTCCCCTTAAAAATAGTCTGGGTGAAATGGTGGATGAGGATGAGGAAAAAACAAATATGCTAAATGACTTTTTTTCAACTGTATTTACACAAGAAAATCCCATGACAGATAACATGCAAAGAGATAAAAAAAATTCTCCATTAAATGTCACATGCTTAACCCAGCAGGAAGTACGGCGGCGTCTAAAAATCACTAAAGTTGACAAATCCCCGGGTCCGGATGGGATACACCCCCGAGTACTGCAGGAATTAAGTACAGTTATAGATAGACCATTATTTTTAATCTTTAAAGATTCCATAATAACTGGGTCTGTACCACAGGACTGGCGTTATAGCAAATGTGGTGCCAATATTCAAAAAGGGGGCAAAAACTGAACCTGGAAATTATAGGCCAGTGAGCTTAACATCTACTGTGGGTAAAATCCTGGAGGGTTTTTTAAGGGATACTATATTGGAGTATCTGAGGCTGAATAACCTCATGACACAGTATCAGCATGGGTTTACGAGGGACCGTTCTTGTCAGACTAATCTGATGAGCTTTTATGAAGGGGTAAGTTCAGGACTGGACCAAGGGAATGCAGTGGATGTGGTGTTCATGGACTTCTCAAAAGCTTTTGATACAGTGCGACACAAAAGGTTGATACATAAAATGAGAACAATGGGGATAGGGGAAAATATGTGTAAGTGGGTTAAGAACTGGCTCATGGATAGGAATCAAAGGGTGGTTATTAATGGAGCACACTCGGACTGGGTCACGGTTAGCAGTGGGGTACCACAGGGGTCAGTATTGGGGCCGCTTCTCTTTAACATATTTATTAATGACCTTGTAGGGGGCATACAGAGTAGTATTTCAATATTTGCAGATGACACTAAACTCTGCAGGGTAATAAATACAGAGGAGGATAATTTTATATTACAGGAGGATATATGTAAACTAGAAGCTTGGGCTGATAAATGGCAAATGAGCTTTAATGGGGATAAATGTAAGGTCATGCACTTGGGTAGAATAAATAAGATGTATAATTATGTGCTTAATTGTAAAACACTGGGCAAAACTGTCACTGAAAAGACTTGGGTGTATGGGTGGACGACAAACTCACATTTAGTGGCCAATGTCAGGCAGCTGCTGCCAAGGCAAATAAAATAATGGGATGCATTAGACGAGGCATAGATGCTCATGAGGAGAACATAATTTTACCTCTATACAAGTCACTGGTGCGACCACACTTAGAATACTGTGTGCAGTTCTGGTCTCCGGTGTATAAGAAAGACATAGCTGAACTGGAGCGGGTGCAGAGAAGAGCGACCAAGGTTATTAGAGAACTGGGGGGTCTGCAATACCAAGACAGGTTATTACACTTGGGGTTATTTAGTTTGGAAAAACGAAGGCTTAGGGGTGATCTTATTACAATGTACAAATATATGAGGGGACAGTACAAAGACCTTTCTAATGATCTTTTTACTCTTAGACCTGTGACGGGGACGAGGGGGCATCCTCTACGTCTGGAGGAAAGAAGGTTTAGCCATAATCACAGATGCAGATTCTTTACTGTAAGAGCAGTGAGACTATGGAACTCTCTGCCGTCTAATGTTGTAATGAGTGATTCCTTACTAAAATTTAAGAGGGGACTGGATGCCTTTCTTGAAAAGTATAATATTACAGGCTATATTCACTAGTTTCCTAGATACAGCGTTGATCCAGGGAGCTAGTCTAATTGCCGTATGTGGAGTCGGGAAGGAATTTTTTTCCCCAATGTGAAGCTTACTGTTTGCCACTTGGTGTTTTTTTGCCTTCCTCTGGATCAACATGTTAGGGCAGGTTAGGATAGGATATGGGTTGAACTAGATGGACTTAAAGTCTTCCTTCAACCTTAATAACTATGTTACTATGTTACTATGTAATTGAGCTGGGATACGGTTGGCTGTTACTTGTATGGAGCCTGCTCAGTTTCCTGCTCTGCTGCGTAGCCGTACATGGGTGGTTAGGTCTTTGCTCTGCTGCATGACCATCCGCATGTGCGGTCCCTGATTACTGCTGTGGAAGCTATCTGCAAGTTATGAGTTCATTTGCAGATGGTGCATAACTTTCCACATGTGTCTGGGCGTGCAGCCACTGCCAGGTGCCCTGAACCCCACTTATTGTGCTGTAATGGTTTCTGTTTGTGCTTTGAGCGTGCGCGGCCACACCTCCCCTGCTTTTATCAGGGTTAGTGTGTGTACTTGAAATGCTGTCCCCTGCCAATTGCTGAGGGGCAGCTCCTATATAAAGTTCTCCTGCCCTATGGGTGGGCCTGAGCTACTCACAAAGCTCCTAAACTTTGTTATGTGTGTTTTGTGTTCCTGCACCTCTCCTGTCTGTTTTGGTACCAAAGTCCTTGCCTTGATTCCTGTTTGGTCCTGTTCCTGCGTCTGTCTTGGAGACGATATATCCAGGCCTGAATCCTTGATCCTGTACCTGTCCTGTACCTGACCCTGTCTGAACTGTGTCTGCTGTGTTATGTTCCTGAAATCCTTCCATGTCTGGACCATGTACCCAGTTACTTTGAGTCTCTTGTAAACGGTGGTTCTGCTGAGCATTTACTACTCTGTGCTCTAACTACCATGCGGTGCTAGCTCCAGACAGGCCCAGCAATCCTGCGGTTCTAGCACCATCATACTTAGGTTCCTTCCTAGGTCTGATGCGCGGAGCCTGACGACTGCTGTCTGGAACCTGATGACCGCTACCTGGAGCTTGGAGCTTGATGACCGCGGTGGTGCCTGTAGGTCGTGTCAGATTTCAGGAACCGAACAACTCCTGTCTGTTGTCTGCCGGTGACCCTTATGTCCTGATGTCCTAATGTACTGCCTGCGTCCTGATAACCTTGTGTACCCTGATGTCCTGCCTCTGTCCTTATGTACCGTCTATGTGTGCCTCGGTGATCCGTTGGTGCCTTGGGGTCCACTGGGTGGTATCCTTCTGGGAGGTGTGGAGTCTGGAGCCTGGCATAGTCATGTTTGGTTTATGTACTGTGTGACTTTACTTTAGTAAACTTTACTTTCTCTATACCTGAAGTTGTGCGATGTAATCAAGTCTTACATGTCTGTTCCTTGTCCACATGCTCAGCTGCCACAGAACCCCGGTCTCTGCCCTTCCCTAGTTCAGGTAGGCCCGTGTCCCCCTCTGCGGTATAGAGGGTTCATATTGCGTGCCCAGGGGACACGTGCCCCACGCCGTCGTGGTTGTTCGGCATGGGGGCATTTATGGGCTGGGCACCTTTTAAAATTGCTGGATTTTCACACTGTGCTAGGAAAAGGATATGGCTGTATTGTGCAGTGTGAAAAAGCAAATGGAGAAATAAAAAAGGTTCTGGATTGCTTTCCAATAAAATAAGCTCTATTAACCTGGCTAAAAAAATTTTCCTAGCCAATTAGACCTGGGGCTAGCTATATATGATGAATATATCCTGTAGGTAGCAGCAGAAGACAAGGAAGGAAATGGACCCTCTTGATGTATGCACTGATATCTATATACATACATACAGTGCCTGCAGGCCTTCTACAATCCCCTGCCTACCTAACACTGCAACCTATATACTCCGGAATTAGTCCTTAGAAGGACTGTTGGTTTAGCCGGATTTGAGTACTTTAGGATGGTAGACCCCACACTGACTAAGGCCTCTTTCACACATCCGTCTTTTTGTATCAGGCATGATCCGTCCTATGCCTGAAGGGACGGATCCGGCGCTGAAACAAAAAAACTGATGCAACGGATCCGGTTTTTGCTGGATCCGACCTGAACTTTTGAACCCACAAAAAGAGGGTTTCTGATGCCCAGAGACACTGGAAAATGTAGTAGTAGTAGTAGTAGTAGTAGCAGCAGCAGCAGCAGCAGCAGCAGCAGCAGCAGACCTCGATTTCCAGAATCCGGATCAGACTTTTGCCGGATTGCACAAAAGTCTGATCCGGTTCCATTGAATTCTATTGTTTCCGGCCGCCTGATGCGCCGCTTCAGGCAGCTCCGGCAAAAAAAAAAAAAACGTTACATGCTGCGTTGTGTCCGGCCGCCGGAATGTACATTTCCGCCGGATCAGGACAAAACCGGATACAACGCACTGACATCAGGCGCCATCCGGCGCTAATGAAAGTCAATGCAAAAAAAACCGCATCCGGCATTACATTTCGCCGGATGCGCTTGGACAAAAAAATGCCGGAGGGTGCCGTCAGGCGCACAACGGATGTGTGAAAGAGGCCTAAGAAATCCACAAATCTGACATCTCAGCAGCAGTTCTCCCTACACTATCTAAATCCGGAGCTGAATACGCTGAGAAGGGCGGTGTCCGGTCTCTTATACCCCTGATGATGCTGTGTGGCCAGCCAATCACTGCAAGACCACAACAAAGATGGCTGTGGCGTATCCGTGCCTGGCAGACAATCCCTGCATGGTGATTGGGTCTTTAAAGTCCGCCAAAAATGCTGGGTGGAGACCCGAGTTCCCGCCGAGTAATCCCAGAAATGCTCGGTGCTTGCTGAGTACACCAAGTACCGTGATACTCGGGCGAGTAACGAGTAGTGGCGAGCATATTCGCTCATCACTACTCAAGATTTTTTTTCCCCAAGAAAGCAGTGAGGCATACAGTGTGCATCCCAGTTCTAGACTTCCAACCCTAGGAACTTCAAAGCGTCATCGCAAAAACATTAGCAGCAGTAGCAGTGTAAGTGGCATAAGCAATTTCTGTGAGTAATTTCACACATTTTTAGACCAGCCTGTGCACCAGCAGAACACAGTAAAAGTCTGACACGGCTGTCCCCTGAAAGTGTAGACTGCCTAACTTTCATCAAAAAGAACAAGTCAAGGATCTCCAATGACTTTTGCACCCCAGTCGCAGACTAGGCAATGGTGTCGTTTTTAGTGTCATGCATTGATCTTGCGTCATTGCAGTCTGTGACACCTTTGTCGTGGCTTCTGTGCCTGCTGTTGCTACTGCTGCTTATATTACAAAACAATTTGTTAAAATATGGAAAATCCAAGTTGGGTCTCCATCTGGTGAGTTTCCTATAGTGGAAGGTGTTTCAGAGGCCAATCATACTGTTCCTACTCTGTGAAAATTGTTGCCACTTTAGGGGTGTGTGACAATAATTTTTGAAAATATGGAGAATCAAAGTTGGGTCTCTTTCATGTGTGTGGACTGTAGCAGTAGGGCTCCCAGACAGGCAGGCCTGCCCTTAATTTCACTAAACTACCTCTGTCTTACCATGCTTGAATTTTTCTACTAATTGTATGCTATGAAACTGATGTTTATGCCATCTGAGCATGGCTGTAAAATAAAAAAAAAGCTGTTGTATGAGGAAATAGGGTTCCCAGCAAAGAAGGCTTAAACAGCTCCCTTTACCACCAATTCTTAATTTAAACTCCAATTCAAAGCTCTGTATGCTGGACTGGACCCTGATGGCCTATGGTTGACTGCTTCTGAGCCACTGTAAAATATTCTACTGTGGATCAATTGATTAGTCAACTACCTGTGTTATTTTCCTTACATTTTTCTACCAATAGTTCTCCATGAAACTGATGTCTGTGCCATTGGAGTTTGGCTGAAAAAAAAATTGCTGCATGAAGTATTAACCACCAGTAGAGATGATCGACTTTGCCTCCGGGAGGGTCGAGTCGGGTTTCGGACCACCAGACTTTCCCAAAAGTCGAGTCGAACGAGATCGGCCGACTAACAGGCGGCAAAAGTCGGATTTTCGACAAAAAACGAAACCCGACCCCAATGCAAGTCAATGGGGAATAGAAGTCGCCAGTGACTGGAGGACAGTAAACACACCTACAGTGCCCATTTCAATGCCAACGACATCAATTCTTACTACTTAAGCTTGTCAACCTTAATTTACTTTATAATAATAGTAACGCATTGAAAACTGGGGGTTATTTGGCTAAAATTGTGGGGGGGCCAGGGCTGGCTCCAGGTTTTCGTGGGCCCCAGGCGAAAGAGTCTCAGCGTGCTCCTTTAACACATACCACAATTCATGATGCTCTGATACGGCAGAGAAATATAGGTATAGTACAGAGCCAAAGACTTCACTTCTTACATTACATGAGTGATATCTATTGTAAATTCTACAATAGCTCAAAAACCAGACAGTATATTCCTCCATACAGTATTATGGGCACCACATAGTGTAAAATACAGAATAATGAGCCCCATATATTGCTCTATACAGAATAATGAGCCCCATATATTGCTCCATACAGAATAATGAGTCCCATATATGATGCTCCATACAGAATAATGGGCCCAATATAAAGCTCCATACAGTATATGATGGGCCCCATATATTGCTCCATACAGAATGGGCTCCATATAATGCTCCATACAGAATAGGCCCCATATGTGCTCCATATGATGCTCCATATATAAAGGGCACTATATGATGCCCCACAAAAACTGAACCCCATATGATGCTTTAGTATATGATGGGCCAAATATATGATGCTCCAGTGTATGATGAGCCCCATAAAATGCTCCAAATTTAATGGTCCCCATATGTAATGCTCCATATATAATGGGCCACATATGATGCTCCAGTGTATAATGGGCCCCGTATATGATGCTCGAGTGTATGATGGGCCCCATTTATAATGCTCCAGTGTATGATGTGCCCCATATATAATGCTCCAGTGTATAATGGGCCCTATCTATGATGCTCAAGTGTATGATGGGCCCCATATATAATTCTCCAGTGTATAATGCTCCACATATATTGCTCCAAACATTAAAAAAAATGAAATACCTCTCCTCGCTGGGCACTGCTCTACTCTGGACTCCTCAGCGTTGCCATCTTCCAGCTCTCTGCACTGTGATTGTTCAGGCAGAGGGCGCACAGACGTGATGTCATCACGCTCTCTGACCAGAATATCACTGTCAGGAAACGCGGAAAATGTCATAGCGGTGGAGCAGGGAGAGATAAGTATTGCAAGTGCTGGGGCCCTGAGCAAGCAGGGGGGCCCACTCGTGGGCGCCAGCACTTGCACAGGGCACCTTATAGTACACTGGTGTCTCTGATGGCGAGTGGGCTCCCCACCTGCTCAGGGCCCTGGCACTTGCCCGGTGCGCCAGGTGCAGATGCCGGCCCTGGGAGGGGGACAGCACAGTTAGGGAGGTGGAAAAACTGGCATATGTTGAGGTGTAGGCTGGACATTCAGCAACTGCAAATGGAGGAATTGGAGAAGTCTGAGGAAGAGGAGGACAAAGTGAGCCATTTTGCTAGCAACCTATGTGTCATCAGGGGAAGGTGGTACAAAATCCTTTGATACCCAGGCATGGTTCATTTTAATGAAGGTGAAATCACCTACATTTTTGGTCGACAGCCGGGTCCTTCTTTCTGTCAGGATTGAACCAGCAGCACTGAAGGCTCTTTCTGATAGCACACTACCAGCAGGGCAAGTGAGCTCCAAGTAAGGCATATTGTGCCAATTCAGGCCAGGTGTCCAGTTTACAGGCCCAGTTGTCAAAGGGGAATGAACTGTGAGGGAGAACATTGATAGGGGAGGAGAGGTAATTTTGAACCATAGTTGACAACTGCTGTCTCCTGTCTGTTGCAATCGATTCAGTATTACTGGTTACCAGTTGTGTGAGCAGTACTCAAGAAATCAGTCCACAACATGGTCATGAAACCCCTGTCTCCAATGCCACTTCGGCTGTGTGCACCACGAACACCTCTTCCATGTTGCCCAGTACGGCTCGTGGTAGAACCTGCACCACTGCTGTGTGCTGGGAATGCCTCTAACAAACGGTTTACCAGAGTTGCTTGTTTGTTCGCCAATATTAGCTCTAGGTTCTCCTGTGGCATGATGTTCTGTAATTTGCCTTTATAGTGTGGATCGAGGATGCTGGCCAACCAGTAGTCGTCATCCTTCATAATTTTGGCAATGCGGGGGTCCCTTTTTAGGATCCGCAAGACATATTCACACATGTGGGCCTATGTTCCAGGTGTCAATGATGCACTGCCAGTGGTGGGTGGAAGATCACTTTCTGCCAAATCCACATCCCTCCAATCACGCACAAACCCTGTACCTGACCTTGGCAAGCCAACATTTTCTCTTGCCCCCTGAGAAGCATCCTCCCCAAAATAATCATCCCCTCATCCTCCTCCTCCTCTCCCTCTTCTTCCTCCACCTCGTCCAGGACAGTTCCCTGAGCAGACAATGGCTGACTGTCATCAAGGCTTCCGTCCACCTCCTCCCGCTCGTCCTCCACCGCTGCAGACGCCTGATCCTTAATGTGCGTCAAAGTTTGCTTGAGCAGATGCATAAGTTGGATGCTCATGCTTATGATGGCGTCGTCTGCGCTTACCAGCCATGCGCCTTCCTCAAAACACTGAAGGACTTTACAGAGGTCTTTAAGCTTTGACCACTGCACACCCGACAACTCGATGTCTGCCCTCAAACTGCCTGCCCGTGTATCCTCCCACAAATGCATTACAGCCTGCCTCTATTTACACAGCCTTTCAACCATGTGCATGGAGGAGTTCCACCTTGTTGCAACGTCTATGATTAGGCGGTGCTTGTGGAGGTGGAGCAATCTGCATACGACTGGAGTCTACGGGCGAGCGACGTATGTGCGAGCACAGTCTTCGCACCTTATGGAGCAGGGCTTGTAACTCCAGATAATTATTCATGAAGCACTGCACCACCAGGTTCAAGGTGTGAGCCAGGCAAGGTATGTATCTGAGTTTTGCCAGGGCTATGGCTGCCACAAAATTACGGCCATTATCACTGACTACCTTGCCTGACTCAAGATGTAGACTGCCCAGCCATGACTCAGTTTCTCGCTGCAAGTAGTCAGCCAGTACCTCCGCGGTGTGTCTGTTGTCGCCCAAAGACATCATCTTTAAAACAACCTACTGACATTTACCACTAGCTGTTCGATAGTGGGACACCTCGTGTGCAACACTGGCAGCTGCTTATGGAGTGCTCGTGCGACTGCACTCTGTCGACGAGCTTTCGCTTATGGAGTAGGAGGGTAGAACGCCTACAGCCAACTGTTGCCTATACCGTCGGCTAGCCAACACTACCCCACCACCGCTGTCCCCTGTGGACCCTGCATCCACCACATTAACCCAGTGTGCAGTGATGTACATGTAATGGCCCTGGCCATGCCTACTGGCCCATGCATCTGTTGTAAGGTGCACCTTTCCACTCACTGATTGTTTGAGTGCATGGACAATGCGGTTTTTCACATGCAGGTGGAGGGCAGGGATGGCTTTTCTAGAAATGAAGTGCCGACTGGGTAGGCCATGAGCTCTCGGAACGCTGCGCTTTCAACCAAACGGAAGGGCATCATCTGGTATTCACATTTCAGAGATTTTTCCCTCGGCTCAAGGTCCTTCCGCACTTCTTACAGATAACCTTTGCCTCATCTATAGGATTTTGGTCAAAAAAGTAAAGTGCCACACTGCACTCTTCCTACTATGGGAAAACTTTTCAGGGCTTGCAAGCTAATTTGACCGTCTGGCCAAGCTGTCCTGCAACTCTTTTTGTTTTTTTAACACGTTTTTGAACTGCTACGGGCCTGCCAGATAACCGCAGCTGCGATGTCGATGCCTGCTGCGGATCCTCCTCCTCTTCTGAGCTATTGCCAGCGCCACCCTCTTTCCCCAATGGATGCCAATCCGGGTCAACAACTGGGTCATCCATCACCTCCTCTTCAATTTCATCTGCACCTTCCTCTGTGTCACTGTGTAAGGTGTTAGAGTATGCGGGAAGGGGCACCTGAGTTTCATCAGGTCAGATTCTGGCTCAATAGACTGCGAGGGCAATGTAGTGCTCTGGGTGAATGTACCAGGAGAATCATCTAGCAGTGGCTGTGCATCAGTGCACTCCATGTCATATTCATCTTGGACTGGGGAATTCAGGATTTCACTTGATAACCCAGGCATGGTATGTTAAAAGAGCTCCAGGGAGTAATCTGAAGTGTGGCCTGCCGCATCCTTCACTTTTGTTGGGGGTGAAGGACACAAGGAAAGGTGTAGTTCCTGACCAGGAGCCTGCACTGATGACTCAGTGCTTGCAGTTTTTGAAACTTCAGAAGAGGAGGCGATAGAGCTGGAGGCTGTTTCGCAATGTAAGCCAAAACCTGTTCCTGGGCCCCGGCTTTAAAAGCGGTTTGCCTACTCCAAGAAAAGGGAGCCTTCCGGCCTTCTGGAGCCAGACAATGACGCAGGCTCAACATCTCCTGCCTTCGGTGCTATTGTGCTTTTGGCACTACCAGCAGATGCTCCACCTTCCACCATCAGTACCAGCTGCCCCCCCCGCCCACGTCTGCGGCCTCTTCCACTATACTTTCTCATGTTTGGGAAAATGTACCAAAAATACCAGCAGATATATGGTACTGTATCAGAAGCGTACAGCTGTATACAGTGTAGGGGAAATTGTAAATCTCCGTATATATTTCCTGAGTCACACACAGATAGTCAGCATGTATTTGTCCACGATACCAGCCGGTACACGGTACTGTGTGAGGAGCGTACACCTCTATACAGTGTGGGAAAAAATGAACGCTCGGTAACTGTGCAGAAAAAAGAATAAAAGTATTAGTGCTGTGTAAAAAGCAGTCTGCACAGCAGTGTACACACAGCAATACAGCTAGCAGGCAGCCTAATAACCAGCGCTGCTGTACACAAGAAAATCCTCCCCTGTCACTGGCAGGCAGCCTAATAACCAGCGCTGCTGCACACAAGAAAATCCTCCCTGTCGCTGCACACTAACTGTACAGCACAATTGCTATCAGCACAAGCACATAGGAACTTCTCTTTCCAGCCCTAACTCTCTCCCTACTGATAAACAGTGTCAGCAACCTCTCCCTACTGTTAAGATCGGCAGAAGTAAAATGGAGGTCGGCGGTCAGGGCTTTTATAGCCACTATGACGCCCCCAAAGCAAGCTAATCACTGCAATGCCCTTCTCTAAGATGGTGGTGGACGCTGCCCATGTCAGCTCGTTGCCCACAGTGTACGTCCTTGTACATTGTCTGAAAAAAGGCACCCGCAAGCATTATGGGAAAACCGACTTTGGCGCTCGGGTTGACGACCGCATGGCCGACTTCACGCTATGCTCGGCGAAACCCGACTTCGTCGGCCTATGAATCTGACCGACCTGTTTCGCTCAACTCTAACCACCAGTTCTTAATTTAAACTTGAATTCAAAGCTCTAAATGCTAGGCCAGACCCTGATACCTCATCCATGGCCTATGGTTGACTGCTGCTGTTCCATTAGCAAATTTCTACGGTGGCTCAGTTGATGCCACTTTTCAAGGTATCTTCCCTAATTTTGGCAGCTTGGGAAGCTTTTTGTTTCCTCTTAACGTGTTGTGTATAAGTTTGGCTTTGCCTCCCATTGAATTTAATGGGGTTTGGGTACTTTTGTTGAACTGTTCGGTGAACATCAGGATATTCGGCAAACAAAACCAAACCGAACCTAGAAAGGCTCACTCATCTCTACTGGTAAGTCACTGTATTACTTATACACTTACACAATACACTGAACCCTGTAGAGAGCTCCTGTGAATAATGTCACTGGTAATAATATTAGTGTTATTAGTATTGTGTTTTTTATTAATGATCAGTATTGTAGTATTCGGTCACTATGTGATGGCAATATGTGGTATAGTCATGGTTTGGGGCTATTTTTCCCTTGTATGTTATTATTATTATTAATTATTATTATAGCGCCATTTATTCCATGGTGCTTTATATGTGAAAGGGGTATACATAAAAAACAAGTACAGTAATCTTAAACAATACAAGTCATGACTTGTGCAGGAGGAGAGAGGACCCTGCCCGCGAGGGCTCACAATCTACAAGGGATGGGTGAAGATACATTAGGTGAGGATATAACTGGTCTTGTAGTGGATTGGTGGTTACTGCAGGTTATAGGCATTGTGTAAAAAAATATTTAGAATTGAGAGTCCTCAGTGGTTGATACCTTTTAACTGAAAAGATGGTAACAAATTGCAAGCTTTCGAGACTACTCAGGTCTCTTCATCAGGCTAGACTAATACAAAATATGAAGAATCACATATTTATACACAAAGCAGCACAGAAATAACGCAATAGATAAGACGTGACGCCTGATGAAGAGACCTGAGTAATCTCGAAAGCTTGCAAAGGTATTGAGCCGCCCTCCCAGAGCAGTGGGGTACTCAGATCCGAGCCTATTAACTTCCATGGGGGATGTCACGGCAACACAACTCGGTCCGTGGCCCTGGGCGCTCACCCATAAATGTAGGATATTTACAGGGGAATTGAATGTTGGTATGGCGATTCGTGACGCCACCTGTAGTACCTGGTCAGAGTGACCAGCGCTGCTGTGCAGATCCACTGAAGGGTTGGTGTTGTGCAGCTAGATGTTAGGCCTCCCACAGGTGAAGCTAAGTCCTTCAGGGCTGGTAGATATATATGAAAGCAGGACGAGGGTGAGACCCGGCAGTTAGGGGTAAGAAGATGGACACACACACAAGTCACTTTGGTACCTTTACTGAAGATGTTGCAGGCACTCCCCGGAGCACTGTAGGGTGAAGGATGCACATCCAGACTCTCCCACTGAGTAGCTGTTTGGCCTCCTGTTTCATGCCATACTGTAATAAAGTCCTGGCCGGCATGAAGCTGGGCCTAACTTAGTCTCTGTCCTGCACCTGGCTGACCTTGTGGTTGAACCTTTTCTTGAAGCACACAGTCCCTGCTTGCAGTGCCCTGCCTGCCGGACTCCGTCCTCCTGGCCCGTTACGTATCTGTGGTAGTCCCGGGACCTATAGTCCTCCAGAAACTCCGGTGTTCTCCTATGCGTCGTGGAGATCCCTAAAGGCTCGGACCCCGGCGTCCGGTAGTACTCGTTGAGGTGAGCTGTTGAGGCTCCTCTGCCTCCTTTTACTACTCTTTTCCACTTGCCTTCGGCCTACTCGGGCCCTCACACGACTACACACACTGGCAGTTGGTGGGCTGCCTCTTCGCCGCTCTCAGAGCGTTGGCACGCTCCTGGCTCTCAACTTGAGCTATGGAGTCCCTTACTGCAAACTCCACTCGTCTGCAGACTACTCACTTGTCTCAGCTCTGACTAGACTGGAATGGATTCGACTCCACTCTAATAGACTACACTTTACTGAACTGAACTCTGTCCTTGCTCTCTCTAGACCGACTGGACTTTACTGGAGCCATACTGAACTAAACTGAGTTGCAGGCTGCAGACTTCAGACTCATTGCCTGTCTGACTGACTGACTTAACTGCTCTGCAGTCTCTCAAATCTGAACTCTGACTCCAATCTGCTTTCTGAACTCTCTTCCTATCTTCACCCTCCTTTTATATGCCTAACAGGCTCCCTCTGGTGGTCTTAGGGATGGGTGAAGATGTGTGTATGAATTAGGACCTCTAGTGGTTAAATCTTTTAGTGCACCCTTCCAGGAGATGTGAAAATCCTAGCACAGCTGGGGCTCCACAGTATCAACTACTGAGGACTCTCAATTCTAAATCATTTTCTATCTACTGGCTAAGGCTACTTTCACACATAGGGTTTTTGGTGTCAGGCGAAAACTAACGCCGGATCAGTTTTTTTCCCATTGACTTGTATTAGCGCCGTCTCGCTGCATGGCCTTGCGGTTCTTCCGTTTTTTGCCGGATCCGGCTAATCTTAGCATTCCGTCGTCTGGAAAAAACGGCGACAGTAACGTTTTTTGTCTCCGGCGCTTCAGGCTTTTTGCTTCAATGGAAGTCTATGGACGCGGCAAAGCGCCGGATCCAGAAAAAAAAGGATTGGGTGGCCGGATCCGGTTTTTATGTCTGAGCATGCTCAAAAGTTGCCTAGCCTCCAGGAAACATATATATATATAAACCATGCCAGTGGGGCCCTTAGCCATTACCATGCAGCCTGCCAAGCAAAGAGGAGCCAGCCGCAGGAGATCAAGGCTTCAGCCTTCAGCCACCCAGCAGCAGCCTTCAGCCACCCAGCAGCCGGAATCAGCCACTCAGCAGCCGACATCAGCCAGCCATCATCCAGCAGACGGCCATCATCCAGCAGACGGCAGCAGAGGGCAGCATCCGCCCAGCAAGGGCCAGCATCCGCCGCCCATCAGAGGCCAGCAACATTTGCCGCACAGCAGCAACTGCCAGCAGCAGCAGACGCCGCCCAGCAGCAGCCGCCAGCAGCAGCCACCCAGCCACCCAGCAGCAGCCACCAGCAGCAGACGCCCAGCAGAGTCAGGACATGTCTTCTTCTTCTGGGAGCCCTCCCTCACGTCGTCAGCGCTTAGAGGTAAAAAAAAAATTTTAAATTTTTTTTGTTTTATGTATTTAGGTATTTCACAATCCATCTCTGATATGCCATCTCTGAGCATGTCGTCCTAGTGCATCTGCTGTTTGGCAGTGCTTCATTTTGTGTCCACCCATATTTGTGCCCTCTAGATGGCCCCCTAGAAAATCTGAATGCCCTGTGCAAGTTCCCTAGAAAACAGTGACCAGATTTTACCCCTAGAAAGTAATGATGCCCTGTGTATTATTTTGATGGTCACATAAGTGCTCTTCTATGCCCCCTGTAAATGTATATGTGTATATATATCTAAATATATTAATCCAAATTTTTTTGTATAACAGGAATCTGAAGCTGAAGAGGTGCTCCCAGAAGAAGAACGAAGGGGTCGAGAGATACACGGAGTAGGCTCGCAAATCGTAAGTTTCTTGCATGCATCGCAGAAACACAACATCACACTACACACAACATATAGAAAACAATTTAGTACAGACATCACACTGCAGACAACACATAAAAAGAGATCATTGCAGATATCACACTGCACACAGCACATATGCCTACATCCAAGCACGTAATTTTTTTATTTTTTCTTTATTATAGTCTTCTGAATCTGGTGCTCGTTCAAGAGGTCCTCGAAGCGCCTCCCAGGGTTGTCGGCGTCAGCAACAGGGCGGTCTCCATCGTGTAAGTAACTTTTTTTTGTAATCTCCTTTTTTTAATTTTTTTTTGTTTTTTCTTTAATTTTTTTTTAAAAATTTGTGTTTGTAATCTACTTATTTATTTTTTTTGTTTTTTTCTTATATTTTTGGGGGATTTTTTTTATTTACTTTTTATTGTTGTTTTTAGTCTGTGTTTTTTTTTCTTTTTTAACAGGCTTCACAGAGTGCTCCTGACTCGGACGGTGAGGAGGTGGGGCTGAACATTGACCTCCTCATTGATCTGATATGAGAAAGGGAGACGCTGTGGAACATGGGGGACCGCTGCCATGCTGATCTACAGTCATGGCCAAAAGTTTTGAGAATGACACAAATATTATATTTTCACATGATCTGCTGCCCTCTGGTTTTTATGTGTGTTTGACAGATGTTTTTATCACAGACAGAAATATAATAATTGCAAACATATGAGTAACAAGAGCTTATATTGACAGTTAGAATGAGTTAATGCAGCAAGCCAATATTTGCAGTGTTGACCCTTCTTCTTCAGGACCTCTGCAATTCTCCCTGGAATGCTCTCAATCAACTTCTGGACCAAATCCTGACTGATAGCAGTCCATTCTTGCACAATCAATGCTTTCATTTTATCAGAATTTTTAGGTTTTTGTTTGTCCACCCGTCTCTTGATGATTGACCACAAGTTCTCAATGGGATTAAGATCTGGGGAGTTTCCAGGCCATGGACCCAAAATCTCTATGTTTTGTTCACTGAGCCATTTAGTTATCACCTTTGCTTTATGGCAAGGTGCTCCATCATGCTGGAAAAGGCATTGTTGATCGCCAAACTGCTCTTGGAGGGTTTGGAGAAGTTGCTCTTGGAGGACATTCTGGTACCATTCTTATTCATGGCTGTGTTTTTAGGCAAGACTGTGAGAGAGCCGATTCCCTTGGCTGAGAAGCAACCCCACACATGAATGGTTTCAGGATGCTTAACAGTTGGCATGAGACAAGACTGGTGGTAGCGCTCACCTTATCTTCTCCGAATGAGGCATTTTCCTGATGTCCCAAACAATCGAAAAGGGGATTCATCAGAGAAAATAACTTTACCCCAGTCCTCAGCAGTCCACTGCCTGTACCTTTTGCAGAATATCAGTCTATCCATGATGTTTTTTCTGGAGAGAAGTGGCTGCTTTGCTGCCCTCCTTGAGACCAGGCCTTGCTCCAAGAGTCTCCGCCTCACAGTGCGTGCAGATGCACTCACACCTGCCTGCTGCCATTCCTGAGCAAGCTCTGCACTGCTGGTAGCCCGATCCCGCAGCTGAAACACTTTTAAGAGACGGTCCTGGCGCTTGCTGGTCTTTCTTGGGCGCCCTGAAGCCTTTTTGGCAACAATGGAACCTCTCTCCTTGAAGTTCTTGATGATGCGACAGATTGTTGACTGAGGTGCAATCTTTCTAGCTGCGATACTCTTCCCTGTAAGGCCATTTTTGTGCATTGCAATGATGACTGCACGTGTTTCTTTAGAGATAACCATGGTTAACAGAAGAGAAACAATGATGCCAAGCACCAGCCTCCTTTTAAAGTGTCCAGTGGTATCATTCTTACTTAATCATGACAGATTGATCTCCAGCCATGTCCTTATCAACACCCACACCTGTGTTAATGGAGCAATCACTGAAAAGAGGTTAGCTGGTCCTTTTAAGGCAGGGCTGCAATGATGTTGAAATGTGTTTTGGGGATATAAGTTCATTTTCTAGGCAAATATTGACTTTGCAAGTAATTGCTGTTAAGCTGATCACTCTTTATAACATTCTGGAGTATATGCAAATTGCCATTAGAAAAAGTGAAGCAGTAGACTTTGTAAAAATTAATATTTGTGTCATTCTCAAAACTTTTGGCCATGACTGTAATTGTGACCCGTCGGCTCTGGAAGCAAGTATGTCAACAAGTAGTGGACCACTGGGAGGACCTCGATGCTCGGGCCCAAATTCAAGCGCGTAAGTATATACAGTTCAGTTATGTTGCTGGATGTAAAGCAGTGCTTCCCAAACTGCAGTCCTCGTGGCCCCCACCGGTCATGTTTTCAGGATTTCCTTTGTATTGCGCAGATGGTGGAAGTATCATCAAGGCATCAGAGATTCTCTCACCTGTGCAACACTATGGAAATCCTGAAAACATGACCCATGGGGGCCATGAGGACTGGAGTTTGGGAAACCCTGATGTTGTATACTAACCAATTTGTGCTTTCTCTTTTCAGATGAGAGAATTGTGAAGCGGTGGCGGTCTATCAGGGATCGCTTCAAGAAGGAGTTCAACAAAGAAGATGCGGGCCACGAGTGGATATGGAGGACGCAGGAGCAAGTACAAGTATGTGCACGCCCTGTCGTTCCTCTGGGCAACAATGGTGACCAAAAGTAAATATTACACACCGCATTAAAAAAAATGTTAACATGTCTAACAAATTTTTGTGTTTCAGCCAGGTCCATGCAATATCAATATATTATTTGTATTTTTTTTCTTTATTCCACAGCACCATGACCAGCACTCAGGAGCCTGCACAGTTGGAACGTTCTCGGGCGATTCCTCAGGAGTCCGCCACCGAGGGACACTACGACCGCCCTGGCCCATCTGCACCTTCCCAACCTTCCCTCACATCTGATCCCTCTGTCCCATCCACCAGCGCTGGAGCATCGTGGCCGACTGCATTGCATGAATCTGCTCGTGAGGATATAGCTTTTCCTTTACCCCACCCCTCTGCCGCTGCCACCTCTAATACACCTGTGGGTACTGGGCGGCAGCGCCAGAGGGGCCAGGAAAAGAGCTATGCGCCCGAGTTCTTGCATCTGAATGCATCCTTCCAGAACTGTCTTAAAGTGTTGTCTGAGCAAATGGCCGCAGGATTTAATATGCTCAACAACAGCATTCTGGAGGTCAAAACTCTTCTGCAAAGCATGCATTCAGATGCAAGTAGATCTCCAAACCACACCTTTTTCCGGTCTGTAGTCGAGCGCATGGATACGCTATCTCCAGACGAGCTGATGCATGTAATGCATTTGTGCCACAATGCTCTAGCGCAGGTTACCTCCCAAGCTCCTCTACCCACCCCGGTAGTTCCTCCCACACCTGCCTTCCCTCCAGCCACTCTCCCTCCTTCCCCTCCTATTCAATACCAGCAACCTCCCCAGTACCAGCAACCTCCCCAGTACCAGCAACCTACCCAGTTCCAGCAACCTGCACCGTACCAGCAACCTGCCCCGTACCAACATCCTTCCCCGTACCACTTCCCGAACACATCATATGCGCCTCCAGTCCCTGCCCAACCCTCCTCTCCACCACCCACCACCTCTTCTGCCTCCCACATGTCCACCTGTTCTATTTCTTTTTCCACCCCTTCACCTCTTTTACCTACTGATCCTTCCCCACCACCATCCCAGTCCTCTCTCCACACTCCCAATGTCGAAGTGTCCCAAACAGGCTGCCCCTCCAGCATTATCTCCACCCTACACTATGTAAATTTATGAGTGATATTTTTTCCTTAAAAAAATAATATATTTTTGCTTCAAAAATATTTTCCCAATAAAAATTATTAATATTCAGAAAATAAAATCACAATTTGTTGGTTAAAAATGTTGTCTTTAATCTATTTCTAAGGTTAAATATGTTTAAAACAAAGGTAAAATACTGTGGTTAAAGAAGGTAAAATTGATTGGGTATACACAACCAGGTACATAACTTTGGGTAAAAGGTAAAATAATTTGACCTTTTGGCCAAAGTTGTCTACCTGGTTGTGTATTACCCAAAGTATTTCACCTTTTACCCAAAGTTGTGTACCTTGTTGTGGATTACCTAAAGTATTTATGTAATCCACAACAAGGTACACAACTTTGGTTAAAAGGTGAAATACTTTGGATAATACACAACCAGGTACACAACTTTGGCCAAAAGGTCAAATTATTGGGGTAAAATACACAACCATGTACACAACTTTTGTAAAAGGTAAAATACTGTAGGTAATACAAGGTACACAATTTTGGTTTTAAAAGGTATACTGTGGGTACAGAAGGTACATGACTTTTGGCTACAAGGTCCCAGAGTGATTTTTCAAACTCTCTCATCCTGCCAGTCTATTCTTCCTTCAGGTGAATTAAAGTATTCTGCAAATTTGTCCCTCATTCTGGAAACTGCCACAGAACTTCTATAGGTAATGTTCTGGTAATCATGCAAGGTGGTTTCTTCAGAGTGGTCCTCAATGGAAATCTGTTCCTTGCAGATAACAAAATTGTGCAGGACCAGACAAGCTTTGATCACCTCATCCACAGTTTCAGTCTTGAGGTTGATAGCGGCCATTTGGGTGTCAGAATACCAAAAGCGCACTCCACCATTCTTCGTGCTCGTGTGAGGCGGTAATTAAATATTCTTTTTGTTGGCATCAATCCACTGCTGGAGTATGGTTTCAAAAGGTGTTCTGATAGCTGGAAGGCTTCATCCCCTTCACAGACAAAAGGCATTGGTGGGCCTGTTGTTTCAGACAGCGGTCTAGGGGGTGGGAATTGGAAGGTGTTTGCATAGAGATGACACCCCATTGCTGACAATTTGAATACTTGTGAGTTATTGGAGCGGCCATAGGCCCCAATATCAACAGCTATAAATTTGTATTCGGCGTCAGCGATGGCCATGAGCACAATGGAGAATTATTTTTTGTAATTAAAATATTCGGATCCAGATCCAGCAGGTTTGACAATGTGGATATGTTTCCCGTCTACTGCACCCAAGCAATTAGGAAACTGACAGATTTTTTGGAACTTGTCAACAATTTCCAGCCAACTCTCCGTTGTGGGATGTGGTATAAATTGGTCAAGTAAAGAGTCCCACAATGCAAGGCATGTGTGCTTCACAATTCCAGATATGGTGGAAATCCCAAGTCTGTACTGGAAATGGAGTGACAAAAGGGATTCTCCAGTTGCAAGGAATCTGTGAATTTAAAAAAGGTGACAAATGAGTTCAAAATCACAGCAATAGCATAACAGTTATAAGTCAGCTTTAACAGTTGGAGATACTATAAAAAGAATTATTACAAACTACCAGCAACAACATTCCAGTACAAGTGTGCTCTCAAGCGAGCAGATCCAATAAATATGGCTTACCAAAGAGTCACCATCAGACGCTCCGCCCGTGAAATGGAGAAGCGGCAATATGTGTCACTTCTTCTGATGAGGTGTCCAATTTGTTCCACGAATACATCAAAGTTCTCTATTTGCATCCGAACATACGAGAAAAATTTCTCAGGGTTTCCTCGTAGCTCCAAGTAGAGTGTAGAATACACCCCACATGTCATTCTCTGGGCTGTGATGTGGTGGATCCACAAACGTTGTCGGGCTGACGCATGATGCGCTGCTGTCTCTCTCTCTCCTTCTCCAGAACAATCGCTTTCAAACTATTCGCCTCAACAGTGAAATCCACCAAATTCTTCAGAATGTTTGCTATCACAACGTCCATCTTGGCCAGCCACTTGTTCTTCTCTCCAACTTGCACTTACTCTCTACAACCTGTCAAAGATGGGCTGTAGGAACACTGTATATATAGGTTTTCAGTAGCCAATCACATTTGGGAGCCCCCCCAGGGACATTTTTAAAAACCGGATCCGTCGTAATCCGTCGAAAAACGGATAAAAAAAATGGAAAACCGGATCAGTTTCATCCGTTTTTACATAATTTGAGCCGGATCCGGGGCTCCGGCTCCACGCCGGATCGCGCCTGACACCAAAAACCTGATGTGTGAAAGTAGCCTAACACGGTGCAAAGATTCACATCTTTCCTGTATAGGCATTATGTAGGCATTTATGTGGCATTATTTGGTCACTATGGGGTGGTAATATGTGGTTTGGTCCCAATGTTGCAGTATTTCTCCCTTGCATGTGGCAAGGGAAATGGGTTCCTGAGACCAGTTGTGATCGGCCTATGGTGCACAGAATTTTATTATGCCCAAGGGCCTGATGAGCAGAAGTAAAAGAGGTGGAGGGCCAAACTGGGTCCCCCTGCTTACCGGGCCTCATAGGCCAGCAAGGGCAGTGAAAGGCAGCCCTGGTAATTACGTTTGATAGTTAACAGTTATACACAGTAGTTGCCTTCAGTCTCAATAACATTTGACAATTTTATTTTGTTTTCATTTTACAGGCAGTTTATGTTACTTCTACTTTCCCATACATTGTTCTGACAATATTCTTAATTCGTGGCTTCACATTGCCGGGTGCCGCTGACGGATTACAATACCTTTTTACTCCTGACGTAAGTTTAGAATCTTTACAATAAATTGCTAATTAACATAATGATCAATGTCGAACCTAAACACCTAAAAGTGAGGTGTAATGTGGAAAATCAATTCAGAAAAAGCATATTGTTCCATACCGTCATGGCTGAAATTGTTGACACCCTAGAAATTGTTCCAGAAAATAAAGTATTTATGTCCCGAAAGTTATTGCAATTACACAAGTTGTGTTATACACAAGTTTATTTCCTTTGTAGCCTGGCATGTCAGAGTGAAATGACTTATAGGCAACGCATGCTCCTCTGGGATATTTTCTGAGAGGAAGAAGACTAGAATTCTAGTGCTAATTATCGGAAGCTGCGAAACTAAAAGTCAATACCGACTCTTTAACAAGCCTTGCAATATGTTAGGATCGCTGCTTCCAATAGGTGGCACTAGAGTTCTAGTCCTCTTCCTCTCCGAAGAGACAATTGGCATGTG
This sequence comes from Oophaga sylvatica, assembly GCA_033576555.1. Lineage (NCBI taxonomy): Eukaryota > Metazoa > Chordata > Amphibia > Anura > Dendrobatidae > Oophaga > Oophaga sylvatica. The sequence continues at coordinate 175,605,444 of JARQOD010000006.1, forward strand.
TGAATCTCTGAAAATCATGTTTCAGAATATCCAATGGAAAATTCCCTATAGTAAGGCAGATGGAGACAATATGGACTCTATCTGGCCTGTGATCGGCAATGTCCGTCTTATTAATAGCATGGTCAACCACTTCTGGTGTTGCTGTCTTGTATGAGGACACCAGAAGTAGAGCTGCACCTGCAAGGGATCGTCAATGAGGTAAATATGAAAAGCTTTTTTTTCTCTTCTTCTCTTTATAAAATGAACTAAATGGATGAGGGATAGCTGGAGGGAGACAGCAGTGTAGGGGGACTGCAAATGATGAAGTTAGGGGAGGGGGTCTGCAAATGATTAATTGGGGAAGGGGGACTGCAAATTATGAAGTGTGGTGAGGTGGACTGCAAATGATTAAGTGAGTGGGAAGGAGACTGAAAATGATGAAGTGAGTGGGGTGCGGGGGACTGTAAATAATGAAGTGAGGGGAAAGGGGACTGCAAATGATGAAGTGAGGGGGAAGGGGCCTGAAAATTATGAAGTAAGGGGGAAGGGGACTGCAAATGATGAAGTGAGTGAGGGGAGGGGGACTGCAAATGATGAAGTGAGAGACGAGGTGGACAGCAAATCATGAAGTGAGTGAGGGGAGTGTGACTGCAAATGAAGTGAGGGGGAAGAGGACTGCAAATAATAAAGTGAGGTGGAAGGGGACTGCAAATGATGAAGTGAGTGAGGGGAGATGGACTGCAAATGATGAAGTGAGGTGGAGGGAACTGCAAATGATGAAGTTGGGAGGTGGGGGACTGCAAATGATGACATTGGGGGGAGAACAACAGTAAATGATGAAGTTGGGTGGAAGTGGACTGCAAATGATGAAGTGAGGGAGGGGAGGGGGACTACACATGATGAAGTGAGTGGGGGAGGGGGACTGCAAACTATGAAGTGAGAGAGGAAAGGGAGACTGTAAATGATGAATAGAAGGGGGAGAGAAGTTGATAATGAATAGAGGGTGGGTGTGGGAGAGAGAGAAGACATGACATAATGAATTGGGGCAGAAGGGGCATGTAAATATAATGAATCAGGGAAGTGGGAGGTACATAGTGGGGGCTGTTAAGGATGCAGTGACTGGAGTTGAATTGGGGGAAAGAGTACAGAGGCTAATTAATTTATATATTTATTAGGTAGGGAAAGTGGCTGTTTATAGTTAGTGGGGCACAGTGGTGGATTACAATTTACATTTGGAATGATGGGTTGCATAATAGCTAGTTATATATTAATGGTGGGTGCACGTCTGTATTCAGCTGCGAAGTGTAGAAGAAAGGGAAAAAGTGGGGAATATGCCCTGGAAGCGGTGCTCAAGATAAATGTGTCATTTTATCCGTAGACGAGTCCTTGGGGAAGAAGGGATGGCGGTCTGTGCTGGATGAAGAAGGAAAGAAAGATGATGGACCTCAACTGGAGACATCACTGGTAAGTCAGTGTGTTACCTGTACACTACTGTATACTATATACAGAGCTCCTGTGTATAATGTCACTGGTGGTCCCTGTATACTATATACAGAGCTCCTGTGTATAATGTCACTGGTGATCCCTGTATTACCTGCACAATATATACAGATCTCCTGTGTATAATGTCACTGGTGATAACTGTATATTACCTGTACACTGACCATATATACAGAGCTGTGTATAATGGCACTTACTATTGTGTTTTTTTATATGTATTGTATACAAGAAAAGCAAGGGGCTATTCTCAATCCAAGAAAAAACAAGGAAGAAAGCTACTTGAAAAAAATAAGACTTATCTTTAATTAAGATATAGAAATAAAATATCTCCTAAAAAAAGACATACAACAATAAAGTGCAAATGTGCCAGTGATATATATAAAACACCAAGAACAATAGCTCACAGTAACAATTGGTCACTATCAAGTTATACACAGAGCAAAAAACAAAAAATGAAAAAAAAAAACAACAAATAAACAATTTCTCGTAGATGGCATAGACAATAGTGATAAGCGAGCACTAAAATACTCGGGTGCTCAGTGCTCGGGTCGAGCAAGCTGGAATGCTCGGGTACTCGACCCAAGCAACGAGCCCAATGTAAGTCTATGGGAAAACCAAGCATTTTTGCCGCAATCCCCCCTGGGAGTCCTTTTAGGGTCTAAAAATGTCTGAAATCGTTGGAAACAGTGCTCAAATGACATGGGAACATCATGGGGAATACCTCTGGAAGCAGTTCTGACTCCTAGGTCACTGCTGTGACCAATGTTGTCAGAGTGTGATGTCACTTTTATAGGCGCACACTAAAACATACGAAAACAAAATCAAAATGGATTTTCCAGGAAAATATATTAAGGAACATCCTTTCCAGGGTAATGATTTATATGTAAGGCAAAAGAAATAATCCCCCAAAAAATGTACCTGCACCACTTTTGCTATGTTCACACGTAGCGTTTTTGACGCATTTTTCAACTTTAGCATTGCTTTCAACCAATACAAATGCATTCACTGGGAACTGTCATTTTAACATTTAACAACCTTAGCTGGCCATGTAGTGTGTGACACATCATCAGACACATCCTGTTTCATTTATGAAGGAGGGACTCTGGAAGTCACAAAGCCTATTTTTATAGGGGCATCAGGGGGCATTAATATTCTTAAAGGGCCATCAGGGCTATGATTTGTTGTTACCATTATTAAATAGTGGGTCTCCTATACTGTTATTGCCTGTGCAGTGAGTGGCTTGGCTGCCAAAAATTAGGACGCATGCCAATTCCTCTTTGATGAGACATACAGGAGGGCCTCCTGAAAAAAATGTTCCTATTATAAGAAAGTGGGTCTCCCACAGTGTTTGTCTCTGAAGTGAATGCAAGGCCTGCTCCAAATTTGGATGCACCACAATAACTCAAAACACAGACATCCTGGATGGCCACATGAAACCAAAGTTCAAATTATGCTTATTTTTTTTACTCCCATACAGTTTGCCCATGGAGTGAATGCAAGGCCTGCCCTGCACCAAAGTAACACGCACCCCAATAAGCCTTTGAACCCACATACTGGATGGCCACATGAAAACCAAGTTCACATTATTCATTTGGTACTCCCATACTGTTTGCTTATGCATTGAATGCAAGGCCTGCCCTGCACCAAAGTAACAAGCACCGACATATTAGAGGGCCCCATGACAAAAATGTTCAATTTAGAAGACAGTGTGTCTCTCATAGTGTAAGCCTATGCATTGAATGCAAGGCCTGCCCTTCCACAAACTTACACTCACCCCAATAACACTTGGACGTGCTGGACATCCTGGATGGCCACATGAATCCAAAGTTCCCATTTTTTTATTTGGTACTGCCATATTGTTAGGCTATGCATTGAATATAAGGCCTGCCCTGCCACAACGTTACATGCACCCCAATAACACTTCAAACACTTGTTGAGTTCCGGAGTTGCAGAGGTTGTGTTTGTAAGAAAGGAAGTTGCAGTTGGTGCCAACAAAAAATACTACAACAGATACCTAGAAGAGCAACTAATGAAATGCAGTCTTCCTTTGAATGTTACTGTGATAACATCAGAACAGCCCACACTTCTAAGATTAAGTGACACCCCATCAAAGAAGGAAGATGAATCTAGAAGAAACACAACCTCCTTCTCCTTCAGTGTTGCTTAAAATCCACCAGCTGAAGTTGATCCTGATTCTATCTTAAAAACACTCTTTAAATCCTCAGGGTCATCATTAGTCATCCAACCATCTGCATTTAAGATTAAGCTCTGATGACACCAACACAACTTGGAGACTGTAATAAGAGAGATTCACAATTCACATATGGACATATGGGCCCAGAGACTACTTTAAAAAAAAACAAAACTTAATTTTTCTCTTTGGTTTTTGTTTAGCGCTGATGATCAACAGCAGGTAGTTGATGTTTGAAGGAGTCTGTCATCAGACATTGGACAATTTATCCTGTTCCCAGCATTGTAGTACAGTTCACCTTCGTTGTGGGGCATTTGCGTTATTGCATCATGAATTTCGGTTTTTCCCCTTACTCTAGTATTGTGATACAGTACGATTATGGTTCTACTGTTCTGTCAAGGGAGGCTAAATAAATGTTGAATAACTTGTTTCAATTTTTTCAATAATCTGTTTCTAATTAAAAGATAATCTTTGTTGTTTCGTAGTTTTAAATAATATCTGGATTAGTACAAATGGATCTCAAGACCTTCATATTCCTTTAAATGGGGGGAATTACTAAGTGTCCACTGACTGTGTTTTACACAAATACATTTTTTATGCCTAATTAATGTTTCACACTGCAAAATGCTATATATGTGGATCGTCCGCCAGGGCAGTGGGGTACTCGGTACCAGGCCGCTTCTTAAAGGGGCAGTATCACAGCGGCAGTGACCCAGTCCGTGGTCCTGGGTGTCCAATAGAAAGGGAATATTTACATGGGATGATAGAGTTTGTAATAAAGTGTTTGTGACGCCACCTGTGGTTTCTGGTCAGAGGTGACCAGCACTGAAGTGCAGATCCTCTGGGAATGGTGGTGATGCAGCAGAGTTGGTATAGCTCTCCAAAGGCAGAGCTTAATCCCAGGGCAGATGTAATATAACTTGGATGGTAAAGATGTAGTATTTGGTAAGGGATGTAGCAGTGCTGAGTGGGTGTTGTAGGAAGAACTTGAGAAGACTAGTGTTGAGCATTCCGATACTGCAAATATCGGGTATCGGCCGATATTTGCTGTATCGGAATTCGGAATCTGAGATCCGATATTTTTGTCATATCGGATACCGGAATCAGAGTTTTCCTCTAAAGTCTATGGGGAGTTCCTGTGTCACAGAACGAAGTACGTGACACAGGAACTTCCCGAAAGTGTCACTGTCAGTGTCGGTCGGGTCTGTCAGGTGTCAGCAGCACTTACCTGGCAGAAGATCCCCGGCGGTCACGTCCATCCATCCATCCAGGCCGGCCATTATCCTCTCCCTGGCGGTCACGTGCAGCTTCTCGCGATAACTGCAGTGACTGCCGGGTACTGGGTAATCTCGGCCAGCTGTACTCTCGCGACAGCTGGCCGTAAACCAGTCCGATGACATCACCGCCGAGGAATCTGCACTGGTAAGCTGCTCTGCTCTATGTGGATGTCAGGCTCAGCCTGGCATGCAGATGTAGCAGTGCTGGACTCGTCGTGGGACACTCGTGATTTTGGACTGCATCGGACAGGGAGTATTTGTGTTGGTTTGTTATTTTTGTTTTTTTTACAGGAGAAAGATGGCGTCGCAGGATGAGCGTGCAATAAAAATAACGAAAACTGTTGTGTTTTATTTCATTAAAATACTTTTTTCTGGCTGTGTCTTTTTTTACAAATATACAAACTTTATGATTAATAATGGATCGGTGTCTTATTGACGCCTCTCCATTATTAACCGGGCTTATTGTCACCATTCAATCAAAGGTGACATTAACCCCTTATTACCCCGCTTGCCACCGCTACAGGGCAAGTGGGAAGAGCCGGGTAAAGTGCCACAATTGGCGCATCTTTGAATGCGCCAATTGTGGGGCTGCTGCAGTCTGGTATTTTTAGGCTGTTGAGGGCCAAAATCCATGGGCCTTAACAGTCTTTTAATACCAGGCCGCAGCAGTCTGCTTTTTACTTGGCTGGTTAACAAAAATAGGGGGACCCCACCACGCCATTTTTTTTTCCGAGGAGATCCCCTATTTTTGTTAATCAGTTCATTTCAGGTCAGCCGGGATTCCCTCTGACGTCACTGATGCTGTGCGGTGTCCCTGGCTGACCTGAAGTGAAAGTGGGAAGCAATCAATTATGCTAACCACTTCCTCTCCTGTCAGCCAAGAGAGGAGATGATTCAGTGGGGGGTTTACTGTGAGGCTGTCAGAATTAGCTGAGGTCCCTGCAGTAAACATTAACCCTTTCAGAAGGATTACATCAGGGGACCTGACTAAACATCGGATAGGTAAGAATAATGTTGCTTTATTATTTTATTTTTATTACAGGTGAACAAGGGCTTCGCAAGGAATGGCAGTAAAATAAAATATGGTCAAAAACTGTGTGTTTTTCATTAAAATGATTTTTAATTAAAGTGTGCATGTTTTATTTTTATTTCGTACAATAGGATTAATAATTGATAGTTGTCTAATTGACAGCTCTCAATTATTAACCTGGCTTAAAGTCACCTTTCAATAGCAAGGTGTCTTTAACCCCTTATTAACCCATTCACCACCGCTACAGGGCAATGGGAATAGATGGGCTAAGTGCCAGAAAGGACGAATCTAATTATAGATTTGCCTTTTCTGGGGTGTCTGGGGGCAGATGTTAGTAGCCAGGGGGGGCAAAAATAATGGTCCCTCTCTGGGCTATTATTATCTGTCCCCACTCGCTGGCTTTGTCTGTCTGGTTGAGAAAATAGGGCAGGAGCCCACGCATTTTTTTCAACAATTTTACACCTCATATATATATACACATTGTTAGGGTCTGCGGAACGCACCAAATATAAGATGTGAAGAGGTGCGTTCGCAGCCCGGGGTCCACCGTGCAGGCGGAGCCTGCTGCTAGTAAAATGGCGCAAGAAGCGAACTCTGTTATCCAGAGTCGCCAAAATAAACGCCGTAACGCGCTGTGGCAATATGTGCGAACTCTGTTAATCCACAGAGCCGCTAGAAGGAGTGCCGCAGCGCTATATGGCGATGTGTGCGAACTCACTTAACACAACTGAGTCGCAAAATAAACACGCTAGGACGCTGTCTAGCGTTGAAAGCGAACCCTGTTCCATCACAGAGCCGCTGAGACAAACTTCTGTGTCCTGTCAGGCACCCAGGTACACATTGAACAGCTAAGCGAACATAGAACGTGATCATGCGCTAATGTCCTCGCGGGAGTCACCCGCAATCTATGGCGTCTGAACACCAGGCCCTGAATACGGCAATCAAACTCCTCACCGGTTATGCCGGCAATCTAGGGCATCTAGGACACCGACCCTGACCAGCTAGCATACCAAACTCCTCACCGATTAAGTCGGTATTCTAGGGGCTTATTTCAGCCGGGCCCTAACCACACACACGCATGACCACACTGGCGCTAAGCATATAATGATTGATATTAGCGCATGGCGGCCCAGCCATGCCACCCTTTTATAGCAACAGCTAAAGGACCTGCCAGAAACAAGGACCAATGAGAAACTGTTCCAAACACATGTAGTTTCATGACCTTCCTGGCGGACCAATAGGAGCTGCTGCAGTACCTGAACATGTGACCCCTGATCTCCAATGAGAGATCTTACCCTGGGCATGCTCAGAAGGGGAAAACCAGGACTTCGTCCCAAAGATGTCTGCTCCAGTACTGGCTATAATAGCAGATCCAGGAGAGGCAGCAGCAAGTCTCTGCACAGTACTGGAATGGGCAAGACGCTGGGATCGACGTCTCTGCTGAGCATGCTCCACTGTGGCCGGAGATGAATGGGGGACTGCAGCGGGACTGGTTCGAGACTCCCCTTATACTTGATAAAGGCCTGAAAATGGCCGAAAAGTCGTATTTTATGGTGGCTGAATAAAGACTTGTTATACTTCACCTGGATTGGATGCTGTTCCTATTATTTCGTTGGACTGTTGTTCATTTGGATCCTTGAACGCCTGAACGTGCATCCGTGCTAACTCCGAGTGCTGTCAGCTGCTTGAATACTTGTGTCCCCTTATGCAGCAGCGGGAACTCGAACCCTAACATACATGTCATTGAATTTGTGACACATATATATATTTATAGTACATACATTTCTACTAAGTATAATAGCCGCTAATTCAATTGCCGGCTTTTGTGAAATTACAGACCCGACATGAAATGACACATGGTTTACATAGAGTTAACCATGTCAACACCTTTAATTAACCCCTACATGTGTCAAATTTTGCACACATACACTCATGTAATTGTTAGTGAAAACCATATATCAAACTACATGAAATGACATGGTTAACTCTTTGTAAACCATGTGTCATTTCATGTCGGGTGGTTCTGTATTTTCACAAAAGCCAGCATTGCCCGGCAATTGAATCAGAGGCTATTTTACTATGTAGAAGTGTATGAACTATAAATATATGTATATTTTATATATATATATTATATATATATATGTGTATTCTATGTGTGTATATCTAGTGTTTACGAGGAAAGAAAGAGATTTTTTAATTCCGATATTTCTGTCCCATTGACTTGCATTGGGTTTCCGGTATCGGATCGGCGATACCCGATACTTTCTGAGTATCGGGCCGATCCAATCTAATCCGATATTTCGGGATATCGGGCAGTATCGCTCAACACTAGAGAAGCTTTATTCACTTTTCTGGTGCACACAGATGCCCGCTTGGTGCCACGTCCTCCAGGTGAGGGATCCAGCCAACTTTCAGGCAGATGGAGAACACCTTTCCAGAACTCCCTGTCAGTATATGCCTTCCCTGGCCGTCTCACTGTGCTGATTTCCACTCCTCTTCCTTCCCAGCACCACACAATCAGTGTCCCAGGCTAGCAGCTGTGAACCCTGTCGGATAAAGTGCCCAAAGCGTTTCCTTGATTCTTTTTAGCTGCCTTTCTGGAGAAGATATTTTTGGTTAATGGCAAAAGTTGCCACACCTGTCGGCTTGCTGGCTGAGTCCTGTTGTGCGCTCCACTAGACTAGGGGCTGAGACCCTTCTGCGACCTGAATTTTCCCCCAGCTGACGTCCGTCAGCCCGAAACGATCCCCACGGGTAACACTTTTTCTGCCCGTGCCTCTGAGAAATCCTTTCCTCCTTCAGGGAGCCTCCTTCAGTCTTTCAGTCCATCTCAGCAGCTCCTCCAGACGAGGAGACGGCTGTACAGTTCTATCTCTTCCCTCCTTACTCTATGGGAAGGTTGCCTATGCACGTCTTTCCTTTTCTTCCCCATATGGGAAGACTCACTCTCACTTCCCTCAATTCTCCCTCTCTAACCCTCAAGCTCCACCCACCTTCTAACACTCTTTCCTAGCCAGCAGGATTGAGAGCGGAACTGTTGCTAGTGTGTGTGATGGATGTAGTGTTGTGTCAGAGCCAGGTCAAGCGTCTCCATCTTACCAGAAAGATGGGATACCACACCTCTGGTTGAGGTGCAGTACCTCTGTGGCGACAGGTAAATACACTTCGCTTTCCTGGGAGGCACCGTGGCTTTGAAAGTTACTCAATAACATTATCTTACATCATCTATTTTTAAACATTACTGGTAGCAACCGTTACGACTGTGGAGTTCTCTACCAGGACAGGGCCCACTTTCCCTGCAGAAACACTAACACTTGTTCTTTTCTTTAGACTCCTTGGGTAGCAACTGTGGCTAAAAGGTTCACCATCTGATCTGGGCATCTTGTCCCTGTCACAATGCTTTCCTATCTGCTAGTAGACATTATTATTCTCATAACATATTTTACAAAAAGTGCTTTCAGTTCCTACATAACAGACTTTTTACATATCAAGTGGTACCTGCTACCAATATCTGTCATTTTTTATGTCTACAAATACTATTCAATAACTTTGCAATATAAAACAATTCGTACTGTACATCAGGCATAATATTACAAATATAAGAACATTTTGTATTGAGTACAATCAGAAGCTGTCATCATTTGAGGTAATTGGCAGATACTATCCCAGCCGGGGTATCTTCTAATGTCCTTCTCCTGTATGGAGGACCTGCTCAAAACCTCCAACATTTGTCTTAGGTGGGCTGCAAGACATAACTGGTCTCCCCCCTTAGACCTCATCTTCGGCCACACCTAACGGGTTTTTCTTCTGGTCTGTAGTTGTGCAATGATGAAACCTTATTTTTCTAAAGGTGTATGTAAGACCATGAAGGAGTACCTAAAAAGGCACTTAACTATTTACAAATTAAGTTTCTGGATCATTCAGTGTCCATGATCTCTCAGTCTTGATTCCTTAATGAAGCCTAATCAGAGAAACTGGTAGAACATTTTGCAAAAAACCCCTGGGGTTAACTATATACAATTCAGTTCCATTTTTCCTTTCACTTGACTGAGGCTGAGTGGTACAGCCTCCTTGCTAAGTGGAAACGCTGGGATTCTTCTGCTTCCAGGGTAACACTTGTTGGTGGATGTTTCCTGCGGTAGTGGGAGCAACTGAAGACATGGTCACTGCTGGTGACACAATGGTTACTGTAGCAGCCTGGGTGGACACTGCTTGGGGAACCTCATCTGCTTTAATCTCTTCCGGTTTCGTAGCTATCTCTGCTGCCAAGATGGTTGGAGATACAGGTGGGGTAGTTACAGCTCGAAACATTTTTGGCACTGCTGTAGCCGGTGTTACTGCTACTTGCTGCGGAGCTGTTGATGGTGCTGCTGCTCTGCCCACCACTGGATGAAGTAACGGAGCTATCCCAGTGGCTGTTGGGGCTGTGGTGGTTACTGTTGCCACCTGGTGGTCATGTGGAACTTTTGATGATGCTGGGGCTATCAGTTCCGCGGGGATCCGGCGCACGTGCAAGGCGTACCAGCCCCTTTCCCCGTAATGGCGGGTGAATGAGACGCATTCCCCCTGGAAGATGTCACGTTATGGGGGTCCCCGGGTAAGGTGGGCTTCCACATCCCTCAGGTTTACAAACAGGTCGGGAGCCGGTTTAGAATCTTGGATAAAACCGTACCCCTTCTCCAGGTCAAAACTTAGAACCGTGCCCCAACCCATCGGGTTCCAGGTTCCCATTCTCTCACCCCGGGTCTGGGTCTTTGCACACAGGTCCCGCTCCACCAGGGCCACCTGCTGGGCTTGCAGCTCCCTCTCCTCCTGCTGCAGCTTCAGGACCTGCCGGTGGCAGAACTCCTTCCGCGTGATGGGGAACCCCAGGAGATCATTCCCAGTGTCCCCCCCAGATGATGACCTCTGGCCTGTGCTGCACTATGAGAGACTGCTGCTGTAGCGGAACGGGCTCTAAGATTCCCCCCTGGGTGCAATCTCCCTGTCCCAAGCGACATCCATTACCACCTGGCCAGACTTAGGGGTTGGCGGCAATCCGATGAGGCCTAGCAGGTCCTCCCATGTCCCAGGGACGGTGCCCGCACCTGCAGTCCCTGTGCTGTGGTCATCTGTCACAGGGCTCCGATGTTTTGGGGACTGGTGCGGGGACTGGTGCGGCGGGTACCGGTGACGTGGGTACCCAGGAACTGACAGTGGGTTCCAATGGCGTTGGTACCGGGGACCTGGCAGCTTCCTCCTCTGCAGCCTGTTTCTTCCTTTCTAGAAGAGCCTGCTTCTGCTCCAGACGTCGGACTAGCTCTTCAATTTCCTGTTCCATGCGAGCCAGGTCAGTTTCCACTGAGGGGTAGGAGCCTGGCTTTGCAGTGCTGGGAGAAGTTTCCATTTCCCTCCCGCACGCTGCTGGCCTCCTTCTGCTCTCCATCAGGGCCTCCTGATGTACTGTCTTCTCCTTCGCTCTCTTTTCCACCGCAGGGCTTCTCTCCACCCCGAGGGGCTGTGTCTTTTTCCTTTGCCGCCATACCAAGCCAGGATACCGACCCCTCTGGCGGTCGGCCATGATGCAGTTGCATAGAAGTACAGACAGGGGAGGTTCATGCTGTTTCGCGTTCTTTTTTGGGTACCACCCACGACGGCACCGCCTACTGCACACCTCGTGGAACCGCCATGGCAGCCATCTTTACAGTTCAAATCACAGTTCAATAAATTTACTCCCATGCACATTCTGTTAGGTGCACAAGACCCTCGTTGAAGGGTCGGTTCATCCTGTTCGTGACGCCAAGTTGGATCGCCTGCCAGGGCAGTAGGGTACTCAGTACCAGGCGGCTTCTTAAAGGGGCAGTGTCACAGCAGCAGTGACCCGGTCCGTGGCCCTGGGTGTCCAATAGAAGGGGAATATTTACAAGGGATGATCGAGTTTGTAATAAAGTGTTCATGATGCCACCTGTGGTTTCTGGTCAGAGGTGACCAGGGCTGAAGTGCAGATCCTCTGGGAATGGTGGTGATGCAGCAGAGTTGGTATAGCTCTCCACAGGCAGAGCTTAATCCCAGGGCAGATGTAATATCACTTGGATGGTAAATATGTAGTATTTGGCAAGGGATGTAGCAGTGCTGAGTGAGTGTTGTAGGAAGAACTTGAGAAGACACAATCAGATACAGTTTCCAAAACTTTACTCACTTTTCTGGTGCACAAAGATGCCTGCTTGGTGCCATATCCTCCAGGTGAGGGATCCAGCCAACTTCAAGGCAGATGGAGAACACCTTTCCAGAACTCCCTGTCAGTATATGTGTTCCCTGGCCGTCTCACTGTCCTGATTTCCACTCCTCTTCCTTCCCAGCACCACACAATCAGTGTCCCAGGCTAGCAGCTACGAACCCTGTCGGATAATGTGCCCAAAGCGTTTCCTTGATTCTTTTTAGCTGCCTTACCGGAGAAGATAATTGTGGTTATTGGCTGTGACTCCTAACGTTGCCACAGCTGTCGGCTTGCTAGCTGAGTCCTGTTAAACGCTCCGCTAGACTAGGGGCCGAGACCCTTCTGCGACCTGGATTTTCCCCCAGCTGATGTCCGTCAGCCCGGAACGAGCCCCACGGGTAACACTTGTACAGCCCGTGCCTCTGTGAAAAACCATTCCTCCTTCAGTGAGAATCCTTCAGTCTTTCTGTCCGTCTCAGCAGCTCCTCCAGACCAGGAGACTGCTGTACAATTCTAGCTCTTCCCTTCTTCCCCTATGGTAAGGTTGCCTATGCACATCTTTCCTCTTCTGCCCCTACGGGAAGACTCACTCTCACTTTCCTCAATTCTCCCACTCTAACCCTCAAGCTCCACCCACCTTCTAACATTCTTTCCTAGCCAGCAGGATTGAGAGCGGAACTGCTGCTAGTGTGTGTGATGAATGTAGTGTTGTGTCAGAGCCAGGTCAAGAGTCTCCAACTTGCCTGAAAGATAGGATACCACACCTCTATGGGGGCTATATGGAGAGACATGAGGTAGAATGGGAAGACATGTGGGGTCCAGAATGGGAGGACATGTGAGGTCAAGAATTGGAGGACATAGGGGGTCCAGAATGTGGGATATTATTACTGTAAGGGCTAATTAAAGGATATAATTTTTGAGGATACTGTTTTCAGTGTGGGGAAGGAGAAGTCATATTACTGTGCAGTGCAACATGGTCACTTTTTTTTCATTTGGCGTAGTAGAGATGTTGGGGAATATGCTCTAGATAATTGTTATTTTCTGCAGCGACGAGTCCTGGCTGGAAGAAGTGATGGCGATCTGAACTGGATGAAGAAGAAAAGCGAAAATGAATGACTTCAACTAGAGACATCACCGGTGAGTCAGTGTGTTACCTGTACACTTACACTATATACTGTATACTATATACAGAGCTCCAGTGTATAATGTCACTAGTGATCATGGTATTACCTGTACACTGACACTGTATACAGATCTCCTGTGTATAATGTCACTGGGGATCCCTGTATTACCTGTACACTAACAATATATACAGAGCTCCTGTGTATAATGTTACTAGTGATCATGGTATTACCTGTACACTGACACTATATACAGAGCTCCTGTGTATAATGTCACTGATGATCACTGTATTACCTGTACACTGTATATTAAGTACAGATCTCCTGAGTATAATGGCATTAGTATTATGATTTTTATTAATGATCAGTATAGTAGTATTTGGTCACTATGTAACGGTTATATCTGGTCCGGTCATGGTGTGGCATTATTTGTTCCTTGTATATGTTATTATTTGGTCACTATGTGGTGGTAATATGTGGTCTGGTCATGGCATGGTGGTATTTGTTCCTTGCATGTGGTATTATTGGTCTCCATGTGGTGGTAATATGTGTCTGGTCATGGTGTGGCGGTATTTATTCCCTGTATGTGGTATTATTCGGTCACTGTGGTGGTATTATGAGATCTGTTCATGGTGTGGTGGTATTTGTTTTTTGTATGTGATATTATTGGTCATTTTAAAAATTGAAAAATAAAAATATACACAAAATTGTATTGGATATGTTAACAAATGTTTAATAAGTTACAGTAGAGTAGAGCCCGGCCAGAAGAGTCTACCTTGTTGTGGCGGATTAAAAAATCTTTTGGCCAAAACAAAAGCTGCTGGCTATGTTTGTGATCTGCTGATGGGAACTGTTAAGGGCCCGTCTCACATAGCGATATCGCTAGCGAGATCGCTGCTGAGTCATTAGTTTTGTGACGCAGCAGCGATGTCCCCAGCGATATCGCTGTGTGTGACATTCAGCGACGATCAGCCCCCCTGCCGGGTATCGCTGATCATCGCTGAAATGTCAGGACATTTTTTTGATCGCTGGTCTCCCGCTGACAGGCATGCATCGCTGCGTGTGACAGGCGGGAGACCAGCGATCCGCTGGTAACAAAGGTACACAGCGGGTTTTCAGGCGCGGGGCAGTGCCTAGAAACCCGCTGTGTACCTTGGATACCAGCTCCCTGAAGCAGGGAGCTGGTAACCAAGGTACACAGCGGGTTTCCAGGCACCGCGCAGCGCCTGGAAACCCGATATGTACCTTGGTTACCAGCTCCCTGCTTCAGGGCGCTGGTATCCAAGGTACACTGCGGGTAACTAGCGATGTTTACCTGCAGTGTCCTTGTGCTGATCGCTGCCTGAGCTGCCTGTTTGGCAGTTCAGCAGCGATAATATAGCGATACACCAGCGATCCTGATCGTTGTCGGGATCGCTGGTGTATCGCTATGTGAGACCCAGCCTTTAATGTGTGTTGGGGAGGACATGGGGCAGAAATGGAGTTTTTCCAAGAGAAGGTGGGTGGGACTGTGCAAGGTTTGAGGGGTGGAGGTGGGGCTAGGGTGGAGCCTGGGCAGAGTTTCAAGGGGGCACTGAATATTTTGCCAGTAAGGGGCCCCGAAATTCCTAGTGGCAGCCCTGTATTCAGCTTCTATCTGCAGCCACCTTATTCACCCTGACATCTCTTCATAATAAGGGTAAATTATTAGCAAAGCTACTGTATGTAAAGAACCCAATAATACTGGACATAACCCAATTAACATTTTTACTGTTAGTATTTTTAACAGTATGGAAAAATGCTAGGTGAAACATGAGAGTTAGCTCATCAAATCATGACTCACTTAAAATTCTAATTAGGCATGTTCGCTCGGACATGCCCGAGTCCAGGCTTCATCAAATATTTTAAACAGGTAGAAAGTCCAGTGATGTAAACCATTTTAAAACTTCAAATTTATTAGGAATTTTTAAAACAAAAACTTCATCTCAAGTAAAGACTCATCCACATAAGGAGTTCTGGCCTACTCGTTTCAGTGTAAAGCCTTAAAGTGGACATCCTGGACTTTGTGAAAAATAAAACATGTGCCTAAGCAGTAACAGGCACAAAGTTGCTACCTACCTGCCTGTTGGGCCCAGCGCTGTTCTTTGCTGACACAGAGCGGTCACAGCTGCTTCGGCTGATGTCACATCGACAGAGCGGCGGCTTTTTCTTATTAAATAGTATTAAAGTTTATATTATTATATGATTATCTCATCTTACAGAAGACCCGTCCCTCTTAATGTGCATGTTAAACCACTAGGTGAATGGGGGGTAAAAAGAAAGAGTGGGAGAAAATGTACATGTCTTCATAGAAACATAGATGTGCATATAGTATATATAGTGCACATAGTGGCATGAACTACACTGTTATGTCTTGTGACAAAATTCATTTTTCTTTTTTTTCTCTAGATGGCAATATTGATGAAACCACGAGTATGGTTGGACGCTGCAACCCAAATATTTTTTTCCCTTTCCTTGGGCTTTGGAGGGTTAATTGCATTTTCAAGTTATAACCCTGAGCAGTAAGTATATTTTTGTCTCATTTTTATAATATTTTAAAACATAACTTTGTTTTTTAACCCCTTCATGACATATGATGTACCTAGTCATGGTCAGGTAGGGGTTCCCGATCAGGCGATCATGCATGTGTAACGTGTCGTGGGGTGGTAGCCGTGGGCATGGGCATACCCAGGATCAAAACTAGGGGGGGCAAGACAATGTCGCATCTTATACAGGTTACATCATATACACTGTACATTATCCTGCATATTAGGTATGGAGCATTAGAACTGTTGTATATTGTATAATGCAGCAGTGTATGTGACACTACGCTGTATATACCATATATTATACATGACACACTAACCTCTATACAAAGAATAAGAGCATTATAACCTGTATATGAAAAGTATAATACAGCAGTGTATATACACTCTATATACCGCACACGATGTGTATGACCCTGTATACACCATATACTACACTCTATATACCGCACACGATGTGTATGACCCTGTGACCCTGTATACACCATATACTACACTCTATATACCGCACACGATGTGTATGACCCTGTATACACCATATACTACACTCTTATTTTGAAGTAAAAAACAAAACAGAACAGCAACAAATACAATACTTAAAATAAAGAACAAGTAAAGTTAAAAATCAACAAACTTACTGGTATTTCAATGGAAACTATGGGCCTGCTTTTGGCTAATGAGATGGTCAATGTTCGGTTCCATATTTGTCACTGCTAGTCGTAACAAGTGAAGCAATTTTTCTCTTTCTTGATATCATTTCCTAGGGATTCCAAATTGCTATTAGTAAAATACCAATATATATACAGCGCTACAAAAACAATATAGCAGCAATAAAACTGCCCACACAGAGACATACAGCCTGCACTGCCCATCACTGCAGCCTTGCCAATCCATATCATTTCATCTCATCAGTGCACATATTGGCGCAACTCCGCTTTTAGCTCAGGATCAGACTGGTGTGGTGCGAGAGTCCCTAATAGGCAGGTAAATGTCCCCAATAGGCAGCATTGGTCCCCAATAGGCAGGTAAATGTCCCAATAGGCAGCATTGGTCCCCAATAGGCAGCATATGTCCTCAATAGGCAGCATAGGTCCCCAATAGGCAGCATAGTCCCCAATAGGCAGCATAGTCCCCAATAGGCAGCATATGTCATCAATAGACAGCATAGGTCCCCAATAAGCACCATAGGTCCCCAATACGAAGCATATGTCCTCAATAGGTAGGTAAATGTCCCAATAGGCAGCATAGTCCCCAATAGCCAGTATAGTCCCCAATAGGCAGCATAGTCCCCAATAGGCAGCATAGGTCCCCAATAGGCAGGTAAATGTCCCAATAGGCAGCATATGTCCCCAATACGCCGCATATGTTCTCAATAGGCAGGTAAATGTCCCAATAGGCAGCATAGTCCCCAATAGGCAGCATAGTCCCCCATAGGCAGTATAATCCCCCATAGCCAGCATAGTCCCCCATAGGCAGCATAGTCCCCCATAGCCAGCATAATCCCCCATAAGCAGCATAGGCCCCAATAGGCAGCAGAATCCCCCATAGCCAGCAGAATCCCCCATAGCCAGCAGAATCCCCCATAGCCAGCAGAATCCCCCATAGCCAGCAGAATCCCCCATAGCCAGCAGAATCCCCTATAGCCAGCAGAATACCCCATAGCCAGCATAGTCCCCCATAAGCAGCATAGGCCCCAATAGGCAGCAGAATCCCCCATAGCCAGCATAATCCCCCATAGCCAGCATAATCCCCCATAGCCAGCAGAATTCCCCATAGCCAGCAGAATCCCCCATAGCCAGCAGAATCCCCCATAGCCAGCATAATCCCCCATAAGCAGCATAATCCCCTATAGCCAGCATAGTCCCCCATAGGCAGCATAATCCCCCATAAGCAGCATTGGCCCCAATAGGCAGCAGAATCCCCCAACAGCCAGCAGAATCCCCCATAGCCAGCATAATCCCCCATAGGCAGCATAATCCCCCATAGCCAGCAGAATCCCCCATAGCCAGCATAGTCCCCCATAAGCAGCATAATCCCCCATAGCCAGCATAGTCCCCCATAGGCAGCATAATCCCCCATAGGCAGCATAGGCCCCAATAGGCAGCAGAATCCCCCATAGCCAGCATAATCCTCCATAGGCAGCATAATCCCCCATAGCCAGCAGAATCCCCCATAGCCAGCATAGTCCCCCATAGGCTGGGCCCGGCATTAAAAAAAAAAAATGCCAGTACTCACCTATCTCCCCTGCTGCTCTGAAGAAGTGCGCTCTGGACTCCGACTTCTCCTGGCACAGGTGGCATGACGTCATCAGGGCGCGCAGGGGGCGTGATGACGATCATGTCGTCTGTGCTGCATATGGAAGGCCGCAAGGCCTTCCTCACTCACCCACGATTAAAGGGCCCGCCGGCACTGAACTGTCAGTTCAATGTCGGCGGGGCCGGTTCTTTAACTGTGCACCCCTGCTTCTAGGGGGGGCAGCTGTTTGACAGTTCAACGAGGAAGACCACCAGTTTAAAATGAACTTTTTACTTAGCATCAACTTGAGGGGGTTATATACAGCAGATAGTGGGTACATATCTTCTCAAAGTTGACGTGTAATATTTTCCTCACACAAATTCAATCCCTTTCTCTTTTCTCTCTTTACTTGTCCTCTGTCTTCACTACTCCTCTCTACTGGACCACAACCCAGCTCAACACTACAGTTCAGCTTAACAAGAGTCCTTTACTCAACCTGTGGAGAGCAATGATGCCAGTATGGCCAGTACTTATCTTCTCTTCTACTGATGCTCTGGAACTCCCACCTGGGTACTCTATTCATCTCACGTACTCCATTCCATCCTGTCTAGGCCCATTACCTTTAGGAGTTATGAACTCTGGGCCTTACTGCTGAACGTCTTCTCCCAGGACCCGTCTCCAGTAAATCACTCTGTTTCTTAGTCACTTTTCGTCTTTAGTGTGAACCGGAGCATTAGCTCTTTCTCCTGGTCTCCTCCCACTTTAAGGACACCCAAGAATGTGGTAATGTTCACAATGGATCTTAGGTCCTTTCACTATACACTCCAGGCCCTATCTTCCTTCCTAACAGGAACTGTCTCCTGTCCCTTCAGCTTAGCCCCTCCCACTCTGTGCTAGTTCCAACCATTAACTCTTGCTATCCCTATTGCCAGCAATTCACAATATCAGCATCATTAACACAAGTCACAATTGACATTATACATTACAGCCAAGATTATAACACTCGTTTCTTCAAGGGGGAACGTGGGTAGTATGTCCATCTCCTTACACAGGAAAATGCAGGAAATGGAGCATGCCAGGAGCATGGTCTAAGATGCTTCTGTCACTGTAACGCCAACAGGTATAATGCATTGAAATACTGTGGCATTGCAATGTATTTTACCAGCTCTCAGAGAAATAAAATTTAAAGGCCCATATAGAGACTAAGTAACTAAAGGTAAAAAAAGAGGCGTATTTTTTAAAATCACAAAATAATGAAAAAAGTGAAAACAATGTAATACTAATAAATATACAGTATATATTTATGTAAAAACAAAAATAAAACAAAAAAGTAATTTCATAATAGTTAACCCGATCAGTAAACACCATAAAAAAAATCAATAAAAACATGGCAAAAAATATGCTTTTTTCATCATACTGCTAAAAAAGTAGAATAGAAACGTGATCAATAAGTCAAGTTGAAAATGTCATCTTGTCCCACAAAAATACAGCTGAAAGCACCGCTTACCTGCCCAGGTCTCTGAACAAATGCACTACAGGATGCAGTCAGCACATGTAGCAAAGATGTCAGCAACACAGGTGCAAAATGCTAAATAGACAACCACAGGTATTAGTCGATATTTTTGCCAAGTCCTCACGCTTGCGAGTCCTAATACTAAACTGAGTAGCAAAGCCACAAAAGAGGACTAAAAATCCTCCAAAAATTCAAAAATACAGCTGAAAGGGGACAGCACATCTTACCTGCCCAGGTTTTTGAACAAATGCACTACAGGATGCAGCCAGCCCATGTAGCAAAGATGTCAGCAATACAGGTGCAAAATACTAAATAGACTGCCACTCACAGCCTACCAACTCATGGAGTGGGTAACTGCTTAGTATATATTTGCACAATAGAGGCTTGTATAGGGCACTGTTCACATGCAGGTAATGCATAGTGTCTGTTTCACAGCCTATTAGTCACACCCATACTATTTGATTAGGTGGTCTGGTCAGCACTGTCTAAATGAATCCCATGTGGACACCCCTGTTTACAAGACCTAACGTGCTGGGCTTGGCTGCACCCTGAAAAATAAAGTGCACAAAATACATATAAATATGTGAGGTATTAGTCGATATTTTGGCCAAGACACTATGCATTACCTACATGAACTGATAGGCTGTGAGTGACTGTCTAAATAGTATTTTGCACCTGTGTTGCTTACGTCTTTGCTACATGGCTGGCAGCATCATGCAGTGCATTTGTTCAGAGACCTGGGCAGGTAAGCGGTACTCTACCTTTTCAGCTGTATTTTTGAGTTTTTGGAGTATTTTTAATCCTCTTTTGTGGCTTTACTACTAAGTTTAGTGTTAGGACTCGCAAGCGTGAGGACACTTGACACAGGTTGAGAGCTTGCATATCTTAGCCAAAATATCGACCAATACCTCACATATTTATATGTATTTTGTGCGCTTTATTTTTCAAGGTGCAACCAAGCCCAGCACTTTGGGTCTTGTATACAGGTGTGTCCACATGGGATGCATTTACAGAGTGCTGGCCAGCCGCTTAATCGAAAAGTATGGGGTGACTAATATGCTGTGAACCAGATACTATAGTAACATATTTAGCAAGGCCGAAAAAAGACATTTGTCCATCCAGTTCAGCCTATATTCCGTCAGAATAAATCCCCAGATCTACGTCCTTCTAAAGAACCTAATAACTGTAAGATACAATATTGTTACGCTCCAGGAAGACATCCAGGCCTCTCATGAACCTCTCGACTGAGTTCACCATCACCACCTCCTCAGGCAAGGAATTCCAGATTCTCACTGCCCTAACAGTAAAGAATCCTGTTCTATGTTGGTGGAAAAACAATCTCTCCCAGACACAGCTAATGCCCCCTTGTGACTGTCACCTTCCTTGGTATAAACAGATCCTCTGAGAGATATTTGTATTGTCCCCTTATATACTTATATTTGGTTATTAGATTACGCCTCAGTCGTCTTTTTTCTAGACTAAATAATCCTAATTTTTCTAATCTCTCTAGGTATTGTAGTTCCCCCATCCCCTTTATTAATTTTGTTGCCCTCCTTTGTACTCGTTCTAGTTCCATTATATCCTTTCTGAGCACTAGTGCCCAAAACTGTAAATAGTACTCCATGTGCAGCCTAATCAGGGATTTGTACAGAGGCAGTATAATGCTCTCATCATGTGTATCCAGACCTCTTTTAATGCACCCCATGATCCTGTTTGCCTTGGCAGCTTCTGCCTGGCACTGGCTGCTCCAGTTAAGTTTATCATTAACTAGGATCCCCAAGTCCTTCTCCATGTCAGATTTACCCAATGGTTTCCCATTCAGTGTGTAATGGTGATATTGATTTCTCCTTCCCATGTGTATAACCTTACATTTATCATTGTTAAACGGCATCTGTCACCTTTCGGCCCAAGTTTCCAACTTATCCACATCCTAATGTAGCACAATACTATCTTCTCTTGTATTGATTGCTTTACATAGTTTTGTATCATCTGCAAATTTCAATATTTTACTGTGTAAACCTACATGCATTGTTTGCACAATATTACAGGTGTACATCACGTCCCTTAATCAACATTGGATTATTATATTTACTTGTATGCTTTTATTTAAAAGCCAAGAACACTGAAGTCTAACCTTCGCACTGCAGCTGTTGTCAAAGTTCAACCCACATTATGCACTTCCAACATTGCAGCATTTGAGTCATGATGTGAGTTGGATTTGTCTAAGCTATGGAGTGACAAGGTTGACCATCAGTATCCTATAGCATAAGTAGGCTTTTGTGTTAGCATTTGTTTTCGACATGTGCATATCTGAAATAATATGTCACAATTATTTTGTTACAGATTTGTGACAAAGACTAATCATTTTATGGTTTTAAAGCTGACGTTTCAATTGTTTACAGCTTAGAAATCAGGGTGTAGCCTCATATCTATGTGTAGCACTAGACACTTTGACATGTCATGTTTTTTTCACCATGTGTAGGTAGCTAGCAGTAATTTTTGCCGGACACACAGCAGGGGAACAGCAGGCGTTACTGAACCCCACAAACACATCAGCGATTGTTTTCATCTGTGCATCTAACACTTCTGAGCAGCAACTGGCGGTGTTGAAGCCCAGGGTCAAGGAGGGTGTAGGCAGAGGCCTAGTATGAGATGTTTGAAGTTGAATTTGTAGTTAGCAGCAGTAATTTTTGCCAGACACACAGCAGGGGAACAGCAGGCGTTACTGAACCCCACAAACACATCAGCGATTGTTTTCATCTATGCATCTAACACTTCTGAGCAGCAACTGGCGGTGTTGAAGCCCAGGGTCAAGGAGGGTGTAGGCAGAGGCCTAGTATGAGATGTTTGAAGTTGAATTTGTAGTTAGCAGCAGTAATTTTTGCCAGACACACAGCAGGGGAACAGCAGGCGTTACTGAACCCCACAAACACATCAGCGATTGTTTTCATCTGTGCATCTAACACTTCTGAGCAGCAACTGGCGGTGTTGAAGCCCAGGGTCAAGGAGGGTGTAGGCAGAGGCCTAGTATGAGATGTTTGAAGTTGAATTTGTAGTTAGCAGCAGTAATTTTTGCTAGACACACAGCAGGGGAACAGCAGGCATTACTGAACCCACAAACACATCAGCGATTGTTTTCATCTGTGCATCTAACACTTCTGAGCAGCAACTGGCGGTGTTGAAGCCCAGGGTCAAGGAGGGTGTAGGCAGAGGCCTAGTATGAGATGTTTGAAGTTGAATTTGTAGTTAGCAGCAGTAATTTTTGCCAGACACACAGCAGGGGAACAGCAGGCGTTACTGAACCCCACAAACACATCAGCGATTGTTTTCATCTGTGCATCTAACACTTCTGAGCAGCAACTGGCGGTGTTGAAGCCCAGGGTCAAGGGGGGTGTAGGCAGAGGCCTAGTATGAGATGTTTGAAGTTGAATTTGTAGTTAGCAGTATATAGGAAAGATGTGTATCTTCGTACCGTGTTAGCCAGTACATAGAAAAATATTTAGACTTGAGAGTCCTCAGTGGTTGATACCTTTTAGTTAGCCATTAAAAGGTATCAACCACTGAGGACTCTCAAGTCTAAATATTTTTCTTAGTTAGCAGCAGTAATTTTTGCCAGACACACAGCAGGGGAACAGCAGGCGTTACTGAACCCCACAAACACATCAGCGTTTGTTTTCATCTGTGCATCTAACACTTCTGAGCAGCAACTGGCGGTGTTGAAGCCCAGGGTCAAGGAGGGTTTTGAAATAAAATATTGAGTTATTGCCTTGTTACGTGGCCATTGCAAATGTATGTACTTCAAACAAGAATAAATGAAGTTTTACTAGGACAATAAAATGATGAATTTCAATTCCAAGAATAGAAAAATATTTTTACTTGAGAGTCCTCAGTGGTTGATACCGTTTAATGGCTAACTGAAAAGATGGTAACAAATTCCAAGCTTTCGAGACTACTCAGGTCTCTTCATCAGGCTAAGACTAAAACAAAAAATGAAGAATCACATATTTCTACACACAACAGGACACAGGAATAGTGCAATAGGTAAGACAAGTGACGTGAAGCAGAACTGTCATTATGGCAGAGGGATGATCATAAATATTGGAACAGTTCATAGATAAGGAGAGAAAGTTTTATTGCCCTCTGATTGGGGTCTGGTGTTCTGTTTTGATGCCCCTAGAAGGTCAGAGACGTAGATTCCTTAATTGATATAGAATAACATGAATCCGTGTGATCTATTCATTACAGCACTAAGAGTGTCAAAGGTCATCATGAGTTATATTCCCAAACCTTTCTATCTTTCTCAGATTTGAAGTTATATTTTAATACCAGTAATTCCATATCCATCATGCTATGACCGGGCATACAAGTGTTTTGCCACAGGTAAATCCATTATTTTTTCTCTTATTGTGTGGCGATGATAATTCATCCTTGTTCTCAGTTTTTGGCCGGTCTCCCCCACATACAGACCCCAGTTGTACATTTTGTACATATAATTAGGTACACCACATTAGATATGATGCAGCTGAAAGTACCTTTGATCTTGTAGTCCTGATGGGCGTAGGGGATCTTTATCTTGTCCGTGGTCATTATAGATGCACAGGTTTTACATTTCTTCTTGTTGCAAGGAAAGGTTCCTGCAGCTGTTGGGGAGGACAGGGAGCTTCTGACAATGATGCTTCTTAGTTTTGGGGGCTGCCTAAAACACAGTACTGGGGGGTCGCCTCAGAAAGACTTTTTTGAACCAGGGATACCATCCAAGAACAATTGAAAACCAAATTTCAAGAGCCAACAGAATATCAAGGAATCACCTGCTACATTACAAAGGTAAAGAAGAAAATAACCGGGTGCCTCTAGTGGTCACCTACAATCCAAATCTGGAGGTGCTAAGGGGAGCTCACGGAAACTACAACCTTTACTACAAAAAGATGCCCGATATTACAATCCATATTTCCAGACCCCCCACTACTGTGTTTTAGGCAGCCCCCAAATCTAAGAAGCATCATTGTCAGAAGCTCCCTGTCCTCCCCAACAGCTGCAGGAACCTTTCCTTGCAACAAGAAGAAATGTAAAACCTGTGCATCTATAATGACCACGGACAAGATAAAGATCCCCAACTCCCATCACGACTACAAGATCCCAGCTACTTTCAGCTGCATCACATCTAATGTGGTGTACCTAATTATATGTACTAAATGTCCAAATGGGGGTCTGTATGTGGGGGAGACCGGCCAAAAACTGAGAACAAGGATGAATTATCATTGCCACACAATAAGAGAAAAAATAATGGATTTACCTGTGG
Source organism: Oophaga sylvatica (assembly GCA_033576555.1). Lineage (NCBI taxonomy): Eukaryota > Metazoa > Chordata > Amphibia > Anura > Dendrobatidae > Oophaga > Oophaga sylvatica. Next base: position 175,630,349 of record JARQOD010000006.1, read on the forward strand.
CAAAAAACTTTGGTATGCCCGGTCATAGCATGATGGATATGGAATTACTGGTATTAAAATCTAACTTCAAATCTGAGAAAGATAGAAAGGTTTCGGAATATAAGCTCATCATGACCTTTGACACTCTTAGTGCTGGAATGAATAGATCACACGGATTCATGTCATTCTATATCAATTAAGGAATCTGCGTCTCTGCCCTTCCAGGGGCATGAAAACACAAAACCAGACCCCAATCAGAGGGCAATAAAACTTTCTATCCTTATCTAGGAACTGTTCCAATATTTATGTTCATCCCTCTGGCATAATGACAGTTCTGCTGCACGTCACTTGTCTTACCTATTGCACTATTCCTGTGTCCTGTTGTGTATAGAAATATGTGATTCTTCATTTTTTGTTTTAGTCTTTGCCTGATGAAGAGACGTGAGTAGCCTCGAAAGCTTGCAATTTGTTACCATCTTTTCAGTTATCCATTAAAAGGTATCAACCACTGAGGACTCTCAAGTCTAAATATTTTTCTATCTACTGGCTAACACAGTACGAAGATACACATCTTTCCTAATTTCAAGAATAAAAATAAAGACCCTGCAAATATAAATGCATATATGCACATGGCAACAAGAAATGGAACAACACACCACCCAAAAATTAGTTTACAAAATATAGTGTTGTAAATTTAAGAATAAAAGTCCATTTTTGTATTTATGAATAATGCTTAAGGAACGCTATGTTAAACCATAACATAGTGAAGACAATGGATTTTGTAATAGTCACTCATCATCATCATTGCAATTTATATGTGACAGTCACAGACATTTCAATTATTTAAGTTAATAAAATCGTTACTTTGTACAGCATGTATGACATGTCCAGCATGGACTCATCAATGTGATGACGCAATAATGTACGATAAAAAATAACCATTTAAAAAAACATTATGCATTGTCACAATTTAAGTGTGTGCCTGCAAGTGTAGGTGAAACAAAGGCTACGGATAGCAAAGGTATATTCTATGTCTGTATCAGACAGTGGACAGCCTCTGATGGGTAATGGCGATGTTATACTGTACGTCAATAAAGTCTGCGGCTGCAATCATGCATTTTTTGCTTGTACAGTGTTGAAGAGGGTAAAAGCATGTCTGGTTGCGCAAGGCTTTATCCGTCAACACTACCTTCCTACTGTCACGCGTAGGGTAGGGTAGCGTGTGTCTATTAGATGACTCTCTATAAAATGTGACCTTACGCAGCGTTATTCTGCCCTAGGGACGCCAAAAATACGACAGCAGTAATCATTTACTGTCTAATACTCCACCTATGACCAACAAAAAAAGCACGTTCCCTCTTTAACAATCTACAAGACTAACAAGCATAATGGTTGACGCTGACTTTATTGAGGTACAGTATTACATCGACATTGTCCATGAGTAACTATGCACTGTGATACCTATATACCATTATTAATTTATATCTGTTGTGGTTGTTTCAACAGCACTTGCAGGTATAACTACCTATTGTCAGTATGCATGATGCACTTTCTAGATGTAATAATTTATTATTGCACATTATTACCAGGTTTAGATGCTGGCCATTTCATATATGGTGTGTGAAGTTACAGTTGGCATCAGTCTGTGTATTTTATAATGTCTGTCATAAATATAACTCGTGATGATGATGATGAGGATGTTTATGATTCGTACATCCATTGACTGCATTATCTTACAGGTACAGATAAAGTTCCTTAAAAAGCATTGATAAGTATGAAATGTACTTTTATGCATTAATTTCAAAAAGTGAACACTATGTTTTAGTTTTTGTTACAATTTCTAATAGACATGTGCAGATATGCGCTGTGATGACAAATTATTATTTGTCCATATTTGTTATAAAAATGTATCATTCTAGGCCTGGAAAACTTCACAATTTCCTGTTTTAAGCATAACAATCAGGGTGACGGCTCTTCCCTATTTGGAGCATGTTCGACATGGGTTTTTCTGTGCATGTGTAGGGAACATGAGACTTCTTGCCGGACACACAGCAGGGGAACAGCTGGCGTTACTGAACCCCACTAACACTATAGCTTGTGTATTGGTCTGTGGACACGACACTTCTGAGCAGCAACTGCCAGTGTTGTAGCCCAGGGAGTAGAGTTCAGGTGGTAGAAAGATGAACATAACAGGAGACATGGATAACGTTGCGAACCAGTTATTTAATCTGAAAACGGACAGACAAATTCAGGCGAGATCCATGCCTTGTTCATTTTCAGAAAAGTAAGCTGGTCTACATTATCGGAGGATAGTCGCATGCGACGGTCTGTTAGTACACCACCTGCAGCACTAAAGACGCGCTCCGATAATACACTGGCAGCAGGGCAAGCCAGCACCTCCAATGCATACTGGCTAAGCTCTGGCCATGTATCCAGCTTAGAGACCCAAAACTTGAATGGGGAAGAGCCATCTGGGAGTACACTGAGAGGGAAAGACATGTAGTCTGTCACCATCTTACGGAAACGTTGCCTCCTGCTGACTGGAGCCGTCTCGGATGGTGTAGACATTTGTGGCGCTGCCACAAAACTTCGCCACATTTGGAACATACTGGTCTTGCCCTGTGCAGAGGCGCTGCTTCTGCTCCCTCTTGTTGCAGAGCTGTCTCCACTACCTCGACGCACAGAGCTGCTTTGTAAAGCAGTAGCAGCAGCAGTGCTCTCAGCTGGAATTGAGAACATTATGGATTGCACCAGTGTGTCTTGGTACTCCCGCATTTTACGCTCCCGGTTCAACGGTGTGATGAGGCTTTGTAAGTTGTCCTGGTAGCGAGGGTCTAGGAGGGTGTACACCCAATAATCAGACGTGGTGAGAATGTGGGCGATGCGGCGGTCGTTTCTCAGGCACTGCAGCATGAAATCAACCATGTGCTGCAGACTCCCAACTGGCCAAGAAACGCTGTCCCCTGCAAGAGGCGTCATCTCTGCCTGCTCTGCATCACCCCACCCTCGCTCTACATACTGACTAGAGCGTTGTGTACCTCCCTCTGGAGTGATGTTTTCCTCCTCCATTGACTCCTCCTCATCCTCCTCACAAAGTGAGCCCTGCCCAGCCCTTTGTGAGGAACCACGTTGCGCTGACTGTCCAGAAGGTGATGGAATTTGTGACTCCTCATCCTCCACCTCTTCCAAAACCTCATCCCTTAGTGCTTGCAGTGTTTTTTGAAGCAGGCAGATAAGGGGGACAGTCAGGCTGACTAGTGCATCATCTGCACTCGCCATACGCGTTGACTCATCAAACGCACGCAAAATGTGGCAGATGTCCTTCATAGAGGCCCACTCAGTAGTGGTGAAGTGTGAACGGCGCAAATTGCGAGTTGATTGCGCCTGATGCAGCTGATACTCCATTACTGCTGGCTGCTGCTCACACAACCGCTCCAACATATGTAACGTGGAATTCCACCTGGTGGGTACGTCACATATGATACGATGTTCAGGAAGGCGAAATCTGCGTTGCAGAGCTGCAATGCGCGATCTAGCCATGCTGGAACGTCGCAAGTGAGCGCACTCTAGGCGGACCTTGTGCAGCAGTGCATCAAGATCCGGATAGTCCCTCAAAAAACTCTGCACGACCAAGTTGAGCACATATGCCAGACATGGTATGTGAGTGAGGTTGCCAAGGGCCAGAGCTGCCACCAGATTTTGGCCATTGTCACACACTACCAAGCCTGGCTGGAGATTAGCTGACAAAAACCACACGTCGCTCTCCTGCTTGATGGCATTCCAGAGCTCCTGCGCTGTGTGGCTTCGATTCACCATGGAAATTAATTTCAGGACGGCCTGTTGACGTTTGGCCACGGCTGTGCTCATATCGGTTGCAACAGGTAAGCGTTCACGGGTCCATGTGGAGGTAGACCGTGACGGCTCCTGCAGCGATGATTCTGAGGAACTGGAGTAGGAGGAGGAGTCAATGTGGACAGACTGGATTCCTGCAATCCTTGGAGTTGGCAGAACACGTACAGCGCCACTCGCAAGATCTGTACCCGGCTCCACAACATTGACCCAATGGGCAGTGAGGGAAAGGTATTGTCCCTGGCCATGGGTACTGGTCCATGCATTGGTGGTCAGGTGGACCTTGCTACTGACGGCGTTTAGTAGCGCATGTTTAATTTTTCCCTCAACATGCTTTTGCAGACCAGGGACGACTTGCCTGCTGAAATAAAATCGGCTGGGCACATTGTATTGTGGGACTGCCAATGCCATTAAGTTACGGAAACTGTCAGTCTCCACCAGCCTGAATGACAGCATTTCAAGGGACAGGAGTTTTGCAATGCCAGCATTCAGAGCCTGTGCTCGTGGATGGTTTGCCGAGTATGGCCGTCTTTTATCCCATGCCTGTGCTACCGATGGCTGTTTTGTGGCCTGGGAGTGTGAGGATGACAGGGAACTTGCAGCTGTGGGTGGAATAACACTGGGTCTCTGGACAACAGTGACAGAGGTTCTTCCATGGCGATCCTGTGAGGAAGCCGAACCAGCTGTGTGTGAGCTGGAGGAAGAGGCTCCAACACGAGCTGAAGATGTAGGTGCTGCTGTAGGTTGGCCTACATCTCCAGTGTGTCTTTGTAACTCAACCACGTGCTTTGTCCGCACATGTTTCCACATATTTGTGGTATTAAGGTTACTGACACTTTTACCTCTTTTTACTTTTTGATTACACAGCTTGCATTTGACATAGCAAATATCATCTGCAAGTGTGTCAAAAAAGGACCACGCAGTGCAAGTCCTGGGAGCGCCCATTTTGGCTGTTGTAAGAGAACTGCTACGAACGGGTGCCAAACTGGAGGCTACAGGCAACCGAGTCTGCAGCCTACCTCTCCCTACTGTTTGGACCGTTGGGGCAATCTCTTCCTCAGAGCTGCTACCACCACCTTCCTGTTCCTCACGCCATGTTGGGTCTTGGACCTCATCATCTCCACTACCCTCTTCCAACACCTGCTGCTGTTGGGTGGTCTGGCCAGCACCATGCTCAACAGAAACTGGCACCTGAGTCTCATCATCATCAGATGCGTTCTGCGGTGTGCTGACCATCGGCACTGGCTCACCCGCCTCTTCAGATTCAGAGAGACACAGCTGTTGTGCATCACTGCATACTCCCTCTTCTTCACATTCCAGAATGCTGCTTGGCTGGGCCCCTGTTTGCAAGCCAACAGATTCTGAGAACAGAAGCAGAGACTCAGCTGGCTCCTTTACAGAGCTCTCTGACTGCCTGGGCAATTTGGCAGGCGGTGAAGAGACAGATGGTTGTTCAACAGTGCTGTGGTCCTGAGAGGAGGTGGAAGCAATTGAAGTTGATGCATTGGCTGCCATCCAACCAACAACGGCTTCAATTTGTTCTTCCCGCAGCAGGGGGGTACGCCGAGCTCCTACAAAAGTGCGCATAAAGGAACGCTCACGGGGAAAACTGGTGGATGCTGTGTCACTGGGTGCGGCAGCAGCCACAGAATCCCCACGTCCTCTCCCTGCTGAAACTCCACGGCCACGACCACGTGCCTTACTCCCTGCCTTCTTCATCTTGGTAGATTGATAAAGAAAGTCAGAAAAGTTATAAGGCCTAAATGTGGTTATTCCTCAGAGACTGCAGTGAACACTGCAGACAACTGTTCACTAGCTGTGAAAGGCCCCTTTGTGTACTTCTACAGTGTTTGCAACCAATGTATTGTATACGGATGGAAGCGCGTCACACTAATAGATTAGATTTTTTTAAAATAGAATGGAGCAGCACCAATTAGAGAAAAATGTCAAGGATGAGGCAGTGACACACGCTCAGCAGACTACAACCAGCAGTGGTTGAAGAACTAACTGGAGCGTAATCTGCACTCAAAAAATGAAAAGCTCACAGAATACAGTGAACACTGCAGACAACTGTTCAGTAGCTGTGAAAGGCCCCTTTGTGTACTTCTATAGTGTTTGCAACCAATGTATTGTATACGGATGGAAGCGCGTCACACTAATAGATTAGATTTTTTTTAAAATAGAATGGAGCAGCACCAATTAGAGAAAAATGTCAAGGATGAGGCAGTGACACACGCTCAGCAGACTACAACCAGCAGTGGTTGAAGAACTAACTGGAGCGTAATCTGCACTCAAAAAATGAAAAGCTCACAGAATACAGTGAACACTGCAGACAACTGTTCAGTAGCTGTGAAAGGCCCCTTTGTGTACTTCTATAGTGTTTGCAACCAATGTATTGTATACGGATGGAAGCGCGTCACACTAATAGATTAGATTTTTTTAAAATAGAATGGAGCAGCACCAATTAGAGAAAAATGTCAAGGATGAGGCAGTGACACACGCTCAGCAGACTACAACCAGCAGTGGTTGAAGAACTAACTGGAGCGTAATCTGCACTCAAAAAATGAAAAGCTCACAGACTACAGTGAACACTGCAGACAACTGTTCACTAGCTGTAAAAGGCCCCTTTGTGTACTTCTATAGTGTTTGCAACCAATGTATTGTATACGGATGGAAGCGCGTCACACTAATAGATTAGATTTTTTTAAAATAGAATGGAGCAGCACCAATTAGAGAAAAATGTCAAGGATGAGGCAGTGACACACGCTCAGCAGACTACAACCAGCAGTGGTTGAAAAACTAACTGGAGCGTGATCTGCACTCAAAAAATGAAAACCTCACAGACTACAGTGAACACTGCACACAACTGTTCACTAGCTGTGAAAGGCTCCTTTCTGTACTTCTATAGTGTTTGCAACCAATGTATTGTATACGGATGGAAGCGCGTCACACTAATAGATCACTGTTAATTTCAATTGAATGGAGCTGCACCAATTCCACAAAATAAAATAAAAAAAAGAGTCAGTGAGTGACACGTGCAGATGCCTACAAACACCGGTGGATGCAGAGCAAACTGCAGCGTCACCTGCACTCTCACACACACACCTTGCACAGAGCTGTTAAAACAACACTGCAAGGCAAAAGGAAGCTTTACACAGCGGTTGGTAAACTAGCCTGCCTAAAGCACAGTACACAAAATCGCAATCTCTAACTGTCCCTCAGAGTCAGCAGAGCAGCGTTCTGTCCCTAACTGAGTTCACAGCACAGTGACGCTAAAATGGCGGCGGCGCCTTTTATAGTGCATTCTGACATCATTTCAGCAGCCAATCACAGCCATGCCATTAGTTAAGATGACCGCAGCATTACAGGATGTGCCCACACTTCGTAGGATTCCTCATTGGCTGACTAAAATCACAGTGCCTCTCAAAGAATTATGGGAACTTCCGATTCCGGTATACGATATAGGAAAAATATCGGAACTAAGTATCGGAATTCCGATACAGCGAATATCGGCCGATACCCGATACTTGCGGTATCGGAATGCTCAACACTACTCTTGTACCATCTGATACCCGTCCGTGTTCCAGTAACGTCAGCTGGTTCTCGGAAGTTAGTCAGCCTTCTTGTACCTTCACCTACATTTCCAAATTGAAGATTTTTTAAATGTTTTTTTGGGTAATCACTATGGATCTCCAACAATGAAGACGACGACCCTGATGACCACCCCGAAGAAGACGACGAGCCCGAAGACGAGGACCCTGAAGAGGACGACGACGACGACCCTGGAGACCACCCCGAAGAAGACGACGACCACAAGGACGACGAGCATCAAGCCAACCAGCCTGAACACCATCACAAAGAACAAATAAAAGATTACCCCGAAGAAGATCACCAACAGGACAAAAGAAGGTTAAGACAAACTACAAGATACAGAACAAGAGACAGAAGAACAATAAGCAGAAGATCAAAAAGCAGACGAACATGAAGTATAAGACCAAAATTAAGAGCTAAATATATGCTCTAAATTATAAGCAGAAGAAGACTAAGCAGTGTATGGGGGTGAGTCCGTTCCTCCTCGTGTGCCCCTGGAAAATGCCTGCTGCTGCTGCAGGCTAAACTGAACGCGGACAAACACTGTTGTAATTTAAATCTTTGGTGACAGCAAGAACGGAAGGATGAAAAATTCATACTTTTACAGATTACAAGTACAGGAATCTCTGTCACAAATAAGAATATGATGAAGAAGATGAATAGGAAGAAGATGAAGAAGTAGAATATGAAGAAGAATAATAGTTTAATAAGAAGAATATGAGTAATGTTAACAAAAAGATCAATAGCAAGAAGTTTAAGAAGAAGATAAATAAGGTGAAGATGAAGAATAATTTGATGAAAAAGATGATGCTTCTGAAGATTATGAAGGAGAAAGTGTGGCAGAAGTTAAAAAGGTGAAGAGCATGGAAGTTGTGAAACATACATATTTGCCAAAATAGAAAAAAGGTTAACAACATTGTCAATTTCTTCGTCAATCAGAACGTCTTTAAAAAAAAAAGTATTACTGCTATTTCATTTGATTGGGTTAAACATCTATGCCTTTAATGTCTCCTCAACCTCCCCCAATACATTCTACATTACTCTTTGTTGTTTTCCTTCATGTACAATTAACCAACAAGGCAAGAATGGGCTTTTTTTAATTCCGATATTTTGTTCCCATAGACTTACATTGGCTTTCCGGTATCGGTATCGGGTATCGCCGATACTTTTTGGGTATCGGCGATACCCATTCCGATCCGATACTTATTGATATCGGAAAGTATCGCTCAACTCTATTCGTAACAAAAAAAAAATTTTTATTCCCAAAATTGTGCTGATGTAAAGTAGACATGTGGGAAATGCTATTTATTAAGAAATTTGTGTGACATATCTCTGATTTCAGGGCATAAAAATTGAAAGTTTGAAAATTGCTAAATTTTCAAAATTTTCGCCATATATCCGTTTTTTCATAAATAAAATCAAGTCATATAAAAAATTTTTTACCACTAACGTGAAGTACAATATGTCACGAAAAAACAATCTCAGAATCAGCTGGATTCGTTAAAGCGTTCCAGAGTTATAACCTCATAAAGTGACAGTGGTCAGAATTGTAAAAATTGGCCCGGTCATTAAGCTGCAAAATGGCTGTCACTAAGGGGTTAAAGTTTGCAACAAGCCACCTGGGAGACACACCAAACATGTGGAAGAAGGTGCTCTGGTCAGATGAAACCAAAATCAAACTTTTGGCAATAATGCCAAACGATATGTTTGGCGTAAAGGCAACACAGCTCATCTTCCTGAACACACCATCCCTACTGTCAAACATGGTGGTGGCAGCATCATGGTTTGGGCCTGCTTTTCTTCAGCAAGGACAGGGAAGATGCTTAAAATTGATGGAAGATGGATGGAGCCAAATACAGGACCATTCTTGAAGAAAACCTGTTGGAGTCTGCAAAAGACCTGAGATTGGGACGGAGATTTGTCTTCCAACAAGACAATGATCCCAAACATAAAGCAAAATCTACAATGGAATGGTTCACAAATATGCGTATCCTGGTGTTAGAATGGCCAAGTCAAAGTCCAGAACCTGAATCCAATCGAGAATCTGTGGAAAGAGCTGAAAACTGCTATTCACAAACTATCTCTATCCAACCTCACTGAGCTTGAGCTGTTTGCCAAAGAAGAATGGGCATGAATTTCAGTCTCTCGATGTATAAAACTGATAGAGACATACCCCAAGCAACTTGCAGCTGTAATCGCAGCAAAAGGTGGCGCAACAAAGTATTAAGTTAAAGGGACTGAATAATATTGCATGCCGCACTTGTCAGTTTTTGTATTTCCACAAAAATTTAAAATAACCAATAAATTTCATTCAACTTCACAATTGTGTCCTACTTGTTGTTGATTCTTCACCAAAAATTAACATTTGGTATCTTTATGTTTGAAGCATGATATGTGGAAAAGGTTGAAAAGTTTCATGGAGTCGAATACTTTCGCAAGGCACTGTAGCCGGTCTAGTATACAGGCACTTAGCAGTTTTGACATACAGTACATTTTTCTGATCAGTAAAGCGCCCTTCAACCAATGTTTCTATTGTTCGAAAGTTTTCTTAACTGTTAAGAGTTCCCGATCGCCTATTTCATAGTTGGACTCAAGGATGAAAGTAACAGTCCTTCTTCTGTGAAAGAACAGACATCTACCTCAACCACAAAAGGCAAAGATAACATCAGGTTGATTGAGGACTGAACCTTTTGAAAAGGTTATCTTGAGAGCAGCAAAAGCATCAATAGCCTCACAAGACTAAAGCCCCTGTCACACACAGCAATCTCGTTAGCGAGATCGCTGCTGAGTCACTAGTTTTGTGACGCAACAGAAATCTCCCCTGCGATATTGCTGTGTGTGACACTGATCAGCGACCGCCCCCCTGCCGGGTGTCGCTGATCGTTGTCCAAAGGCCAGGACATTTTTTTGATTGTTTGTCTCCCGCTGGCCAGCACTCATCGCTGCGTGTGGCAGGCAGGAGACCAGCGATCAGCTGGTAACCAAGGTACACATTGGGTTTCCAGGCGCCGAGCGCGCTGCTGCAGGGGAGCTGGTAACCAAGGTACACAGCGCCTGGAAACCCGATGTGTACCTTGGTTGCCAGCTCCCTGCACCAGCGGGCTGGTATCCAACGTACACTGCGTACACTGCGGGTAACTAAGCGACGTTACCCGCAGTGTCGCTGTCCTGTTCGCTGCCTGAGCTGCCTGTTTGGCAGCTCACCAGCGATCATGTAGCGACACACCAGCGATTCTGACAAGTGCATATCATTGTCGGGATCGCTGGTGTGTCGCTATGTGTGACGGGGCCCTAAGAGGTAAAGTCACCACTTTTCTTAGTCATTTCAGTGACTATGACTGATAAATCTTTAATTAACTTACAATAATAATTAGCAAAACTGAAGAAGCTCTGTAAAGCTTTAAGATTAGCAGGTTGCACCCAATCAAGAATCCATTTGAAACAGAATCCATTAACTGAATGAATTTGAAAAACTTCAGCAGAAACCAAATGACCCAAAAACTGAATCTGCTGCACTTCAAACTTACAAAGTTTTCTCTAGTTTGGCAAATAAATGATTGTCACGAAGAACCTGAAGCACCGTCGAACAAGCTTTTGATGCTTCTCACGAGAACCTGAGTAGATCAAAATATTATCCAAGTATATCACCAGAAATCTACCCACCAAAGAAGAAAAAATACCATTTATGAAATTTTGGCACAGGATCTGGGTGAAGTGTCAGTGGATGCGCTGATGATGAATATATTCAGATAGTCGATTATATTTTTATTCAAAATAGAGGAAGGAAGTGAAAAAAAAAGAGAAGACCCATATAAGTAGATCAACACTGACAGTAGCCATAGGTTTTGTCCTGATGAAGATGTGACTTCGAAACACGTTGACCTGAAACCTGTCCAATAAAGCTTTTGAAAATATCAACTATCTGAATAAATTCATCAGCTGCGCATCCGCTGACACACGGATCCTGTGCCACTCTTTCCCTATGGACCTGTGTCTTGCAGCGGCTGATATGTACTAAATATGTTGCTTAGGTGCAAGTTTATCAGGCGAGCAGATTCCTTTTTTCTCTGCACTTCGTGTTTATCAGTTAAGACCCTATTGCGCTTTGTTTTTCCTAGTTTCCAATATCTATTTATGAAGTTTTTAAATACATCAGGAGCAGTGTTCAAGCCGAATGGCATCACCAATTCTCAAAGTGACCCTCGGGAGTATTGAAGGCAGTCTTCCACTATCACCTTGGCAAACACGTATAAGGTTGTATGCCTCTCTCTGATCCATTTTAGAAAACTACAAAATGCCCCTCTGGGGTATAAAACGCCGTCTTCCATTCATCACCGTGCTTGATGCGAATAAGATTATACACCCCCCTGAGGTCAAGCTTGGTAAACCAACTAGCAACTTTCACTCTGAAAAATAGGTCAGAAATCAAGGGTAACGGATATTGATATTTAACAATGATCTTATTCAGAAGATGATAGTCAATACACGGTCTTATTGAGCCATCCTTCTTGGCCACAAAGAAAAAGCCGGTACCCAAGGGTGAAGAGGATGGTCTGATATGACCCTTCTCTAAAGACTCTTTGATATAAGATCGCATAGCATCATGCTCAGGTACAGATAAATTAAAGAGTCGACCCTTGGGAATTTTACAACCGGGTACTAAGTCAATAGCGCAATCATAACTCCTATGAGGAGTTAAGGATGCAGACTTACTCTCACTAAACACATCAGAAAACATCATCTTGAGACTGGGGAGAGGCAGAAAAAGCAGGAGTGTCAGTAGGAACACATTGACAACCCCAACTCGACACAGACACAGATTTCCAGTCCAAAACAGGATTATGAGTCTGTAACCAAGGAAAACCCAGTACAATAATGTCATGTAAATTATGTAACACCAAAAATTTACAATTCTCTTGGTGGTCTGGTTCAACCCACATTATCACCTGGGTAGAAAACTGGGTTTATTCTCCGCCAAAGGGGTTGAATCAATGCCCAGCAAAGGAATAGACTTCCACAGGGGTATCATGGGAAAACCACAACGTTTAGAAAAATCAAAATCCATCAGGTTTATAGCTGCTCCTGAATAAACAAAAGCCTGAGCCGAAAATGTGGACATGGAGCAAATTAAGGTAACAGTCAACAGAAATTTAGTCTGAACAGTACCCAAAACAACTGAGCGTGCAAAACGTCTTCCCCGCTTGGGGCAGACGGAAATAGCATGAGGAGCGTCACCACAGTAGAAGCACAACTTATTACGCTTTCGAAACTCATGACGCTGTGCCCCAGAAGTCACTCCATCACACTGCATGGGCTCAGGGGCTGGCCCGCAAGGCATCACAATCACAATCTCACGCATATTTCCACGCTCACGCAAACATCTGTCAATTTGAATAGCTAATGACATAGAGTCATTGAGACCAGAGGGGACAGGGAATCTCACCATAACATCCTTTACAGTTTCTGCCAGACCCTTCTGAAAAAGAGCTGCCAAAGCATCATCATTCCATTTAGTAAGGACTGCCCACTTTCTGAATTTTTTACAATACAGCTCTCCGGCTTCTTGACACTGATTAAATGTCAACAAGGTTTTCTCAGCTTGATCAGTAACATTAGGTTCTTCGTACAACAACCCCAAAGCTTGAAAAAACACATCAACATTATTCAAAACAGGATCCCCAGGTGTCAGGGAAAAGGCCCAATCCTGAGGGTCGCCGCGCAACAGGGAGATGACAATCTGAACCTGCTGTGCCGCGTTCCCTGAGGACTTAAGGTACTGCCACACTGCACGATCCCGCTAACGATCTCGTTAGCGTCACATACTAATGAGATCGCTAGCGGGATCGTTTACAATATCGCTAGTGTCGGCCACATTTAGCGATGTCGTTAAGGACGCTATCGCGGTTAGCGATCTCCTTAACGACTTTAGCGGTACAAAAGTACCGCTAAATTGCTAAAAAAGGTGCCACACTCAGCGATATATACTTACCCAGCGGGACGCCGACGATCAGAATAGGGTCCGGAACGATCAGGACGACGGACGAGATCACAGCAGGGGCCACGTCGTTGCTGCATGCCGCACACAACAACATCGCTAACGGATCGCTAAATAGTGACGTTTTTTAGCGATCCTGTTAGCGATGTTGTTTAGTGTGGCATACCCTTTAGGCTTTAAGGCAAAAAACAACTTACAGTTATTTTTAAAATTCAAAAATTTAGACTGATCCCCCAAAAATAAATCCGGCATAGGGATCCTAGGTTCCACAACAGGTAACCCAGCAAGATGGATAGCAATACTCCAAACCTCAGCAGCAAGCTGCTCCACACAATCGGACAAATGCTTGACCTCCATTGGGGAAAAAATTCCTCCTCAGCCCCCAGAGAAAAAAGAGGGAAAAAAATGTAACAAACAAAACAAAAAAAAAATTCTGACAACTCTGACAGCTTTTTTTTTTTTCTTTACAAGTTTTTCCCTTCTGTTGAGTACCATACCATTTTCAGTATGGCCGATTCTGTTATGTTTTGGTAGCTGAGTAGGGCAGGAGCAAAAACCACAAAGGCAGCCAAACACCAGTGAGGTTGGGATCTAATAAGTTGCAGACCCCTAAACTAACTGCACAACTAGAAGCAGCCGTGGGACGTTCCTACTGTGCCCTAGACGCCTCGTCACAGCCGGAGAGGTTAGCTACCCCTGAAGATGGAAAGAGGTAAGCTAACTGCCCTGGAGTAGAGCCCCGAAGGAATAGGAAGCCCCCAAACATATAATGGCGGTTAGACAAGATGAAAACACGAACGCAGACAGAAAATAGAATGAGCAAACGCTGGGGCCCAAATCTGTCTAGATAGGACAGCATAGGAGAGAATACTGTCTGCAACCCAGAAAAACCCTAGGAAAAAACTCCAACACTTCTGATTCCAAAAATGCTGAAACCACACGGTCTCGACCAACTGTTGTGTTATGGTAGCTGAGGAGAATAAGCAAAAACGGCAATACACCAGAGAGGCTGGAATCTATTGGATTACAGTAACCTGAACTAACCACACAACTAGAGGTAGCCGTGGAGCATTCCTACGTTGATCCTAGACGCCTCGTCACAGCCTGAGAGATAACTACACCTAAAGGCAGAAAGAGGAAAGCTATCTGCCCCGGAGCAGATCCCCAAAGAAAATAGGAAGCCCCCAAACATGTAATGGCAGTTAGACAAGAAGAAGCACAGACACAGACAGAAAATAGAATGAGCAAACGCTGGGGCCCAATCTGTCTAGACAGAAAAGTACAGGAAAGGATACTCACTGCAATCCAAAAATACCCCTAAAAAATACCAACTCTTCTGATTGCAAAAACACCTGAGATCACACGATCTCTACCACCTAAATCAGATCTCTGGTGTAACAAAACTAAGCCGCAGCCACTGAAAAAACAGGAAATAGCAAATGAACAAATAACAGTGGCTTCAGATAAACTGAGAGGAGCACAAGCTCCCCGGAGGGGACCTGGCTGACCTCCACAGAAGTGCAGGGAACAATGCAAAAAGCAAGCACAAAAATAAAAGCAGAAAATATCTCATCTGATAGCAGAAGATGCAGGCAAGACTCAGCAAACTTCCAAATGAACCAGGAACCACAATTGAGACAAGAACAATTGATCACCGGCAACCATCATGGGAGGGAACCTCCCTTATATCAGTCCAGTCAGTGATCCCAGATTGCCATTCCTCGCTGAAAGGTTCAGTACTGTCTGTAACCACCAGAGGGAGCCTCTGCTCAGAAACCATCTCTAGCACATTCATAACAGTACCCCCCCTTAAGGAGGGGTCACCGAACCCTCACTTGTGCAACCAGGCCGATCAGGATGAGCTTGGTGATAGGCACGGATCAGTCTCCTAGCATGGATGTCCGAAGCAAACACCCAAGAATTGTCCTCCTGACCATAACCTCTCCACTTAACCAAATACTGGAGTTTCTGTCTGGAAAAAGGGGAATCCAATATTTTCTCAACCACATACTCCAGATTGCCCTCAACCAAAACAGGGTCAGGAGGCGCAGCCATAGGAACCACTGGCTCGACAAACCTCTTCAATAAGGACTTGTGGAACACGTTATGGATCTTAAATCTCCCTGGAAGAAGCAAACGGAAGGAAACAGGAATAAGAATCTCCATGATCTTATAAGGTCCAATGAACCTAGACTTAAACTTTGGAGATGCAACCCTCATAGGGATATTTCTTGAGGACAACCAAACCAAGTCCCCCACTTTAAACCGAGGACCATCAGTCCTATGCCGGTTGGCAAACCATTGGGCCTTATCCTGAGAGAGAGACAACCTCTCCACTACCTGGTCCCAAATCTGCTGCATTCGCTCCACAACAGAGTCAACACCCGGACAGACAGAAGCCTCCGCCTGTCCCGAAGAAAATCGAGGATGAAACCCAAAATTGCAGAAAAATGGAGACACCAAGGTGGCAGAGCTAGCCCTATTATTAAGAGCAAACTCAGCCAAAGGCAAAAAAGAGACCCAGTCATCTTGATCAGCAGACACAAAACATCTCAAATAAGTCTCCAAGGTCTGGTTTGTTCTCTCGGTTTGTCCATTGGTCTGAAGATGAAAAGCAGAGGAGAAAGATAATTGAACACCAAGTTTAGAACAAAATGTCCTCCAAAATCTGGAAACAAACTGGACTCCTCTGTCAGACACAATGTTCTCTGGAAGGCCATGTAACCGAACCACATGCTGAAGGAACAAAGGCACCAATTCGGAGGAGGAAGGTAACTTAGGTAATGGCACAAGATGTATCATCTTGGAAAACCTATCACAGATTACCCAGATAACGGTCATTCTCTGAGAAACAGGGAGGTGGGAAATAAAATCCATAGAGATATGGGTCCATGGACTCTTGGGCACAGGTAATGGCATTAACAAACCACTAGAGTGAGAGCAAGGCTTGGATTGAGAGCAAGTCCCACATGACTGCACAAATTCCCTGATGTCACGAGACAAAGTAGGCCATCAAAAGGACAGACTCACCAAGTCTCTGGTACCAAAAATCCTGGGATGACCAGCCAATGCGGAGCAATGAATCTCAGACATCACACTCTTCTTCCATTGGTCTGGGACAAACAATTTCCCAATAGGGCAGCGCTCAGGTTTTTCTTCCTGACACCCTTCCAGATCCAGTCTCAAATTGGGTGAGATGGCGGAAAGAACTACACCCTTTTCCAAAATAACAGTAGGATCAGATAACTCTGGAGAGTCCGCAAAGAAACTCCTCGAGAGGGCATCCGCCTTAACATTCTTAGTGCCAGGAAGAAAAGAAACCACAAAATTAAAACGTGTGAAAAACAAGGCCCACCTGGCCTGTCTAGGATTAAGTCGTTTAGCTGATTCGAGATAAACCAGATTCTTATGGTCCGTGAGGACCACCACCTGATGTTTGGCTCCTTCCAGCCAATGTCTCCACTCTTCAAAGGCCCACTTCATGGCCAATAACTCCCGATTACCCACGTCATAATTACGTTCAGTTGGAGAAAATTTTCGAGAGAAAAAGGCACAAGGGTTACTTTTAGAGGTCTCTGGATCTCTTTGGGACAAAACGGCACCTGCCCCAATTTCAGAGGCATCAACCTCCACCTGAAACGGTAGAGAAACATCAGGCTGCCGTAGAACAGGAGCAGAAGTGAATCTCTGCTTAAGTTCCTGAAACGCAGAGACTGCCTCAGGAGGCCAATTCACCACATCAGAACCCTTTTTGGTCAAATCAGTCAATGGTTTAACAATAACAGAGAAATTACCAATAAATTTACGATAAAAATTGGCAAAACCCAAAAATCTCTAAAGAGCCTTTAATGAAGTAGATTGGACCCAATCACAGATGGCCTGAACCTTGACCGGGTCCATTTCAATAACAGACGGTGACAAAATGAATCCCAGAAATGAGACCTTCTGTACGCCAAAAAGACACTTTGATCCCTTCACATACACTGCATTCTCTCTCAAAATCTGGAACACAGTCCGAACATGTTTCACATGAGAGTCCCAGTCATTGGAAAAAATCAAGATATCATCCAAATAAACAATCAGAAATTTATCCACAAAATCCCTGAAAATATCATTCATGAAGGATTGGAAGACGGAAGGAGCATTAGTGAGCCCAAAGGGCATAACTAGGTACTCAAAATGCCCCTCTGGGGTATTAAACGCCGTCTTCCATTCATCCCCGTGCTTAATGCGAATAAGGTTATACGCCCCCCTGAGGTCAAGCTTGGTAAACCAATTAGCACTTTTCACCCTGGAAATCAGGTCAGAAATCAAGGGTAACGGATATTGATACTTCACAGAGATCTTATTCAAGAGACGATAATCAATACACGGCCTCAATGAACCATCCTTTTTGGCCGCAAAGAAAAAACCGGCACCCAAGGGTGAAGAGGATGGTCTGATATGACCCTTTTCCAATGACTCCTTGATATAAGATCGCATATCATCGTGTTCAGGTACAGACAAGTTAAAAAGTCGACCTTTAGGAAATTTACCACCAGGCACTAATTCAATAGCCTAATCGTAGCTCCTGTGAGGGGGCAAGGATGCAGATTTACTTTCACTAAACACATCCGAAAAATCAGTCAAAAAGTCAGGAACATCCTGAGACTGGGGAGAGGCAGAAAAAACAGGAGTATCGGCATTAACACATTGGCAGCCCCAACTGGTCACAGACACAGATTTCCAATCCAAAACAGGATTATGAGACTGTAACCAAGGGAAACCTAGTACAAAAATGTCATGCAGATTAGACAGCACCAGAAATTTGCAACTCTCCTGATGATCTGGTTCAACCCTCATTATCACCTGAGTAGAAAACTGGGGTTTATTCTCCACCAAAGGGGTAGAATCAATGCCCAGTAGGGGAATAGACTTCCGCAGGGGTATCATGGGAAACCCACAACGTTTGGCAAAGTCAAAATCCATCAGGTTAATAGCTGCTCCTGAATCAACAAAAGGCTGAGCAGAAAATGTGGACAGGGAGCAAATCAGGGTAACAGTCAACAGAAATTTAGTCTGAACACTACCCAAGACAACTGAGCGTGCAAAACGTCTTCCCCGCTTAGGGCAGATGGGAATAGCATGAGAGGCATCACCACAGTAGAAACATAACCCATTGCGCTTTCGAAACTCATGATACTGTGCCCCAGAAGTCACTCTATCACACTGCATGGGCTCAGAAGCTGGCTCACAAGGCAACACTATCTCAAGCATACCTCTGCGCTCACGCAAACGTCTGTCAATTTGAATAGCCAATGACATAGAGTCATTGAGACCAGAGGGAGCAGGGAATCCCACCATGACATCCTTTACATTCTCTGACAGCCCCTTCTGAAAAAGGGCTGCCAAAGCATCATCATTCCATTTGGTCAGGACTGCCCACTTTCGGAATTTCTGACAGTACAACTCAGCTTCTTCAAGACCCTGATTTAATGCCAACAATGTTTTTTCAGCTTGATCAGTGACATTAGGTTCATCGTACAATAACCCCAGAGCCAGAAAAAATACATTAATATCATTCAAAACAGGATCCCCAGGTGTCAGGGAAAAAGCCCAATCCTGAGGATCGCCGCGCAGGAGAGAGATGACAATTTGAACCTGCTGTGCTGCGTTCCCTGAGGACTTAGGCTTTAGGGCAAAAAACAACTTACAGTTATTTTTGAAATTCAGAAGTTTAGCCCGATCCCCCAAAAACAAATCTGGCATGGGAATCCTAGGTTCCACAACCGGCAACCCAGCAAGATAGGTAGCAATACTCCGAACCTCAGTGGCAAGCTGATCCACACGGCCAGACAACTGTGCAAGCTCCATTGAGAGAAAAAAAAATCCTCCTCAGCACCCAGAGAAAAAGAGGGAAAAAATGCAACAAACAGGAAAAAAAAAATCTCTGACAACTCTGACAACTTTTTTTTTTCTTTCCACACTGTTTTTCCCTTCTGTGAGTACCATATAATTTTCAGTTTTGCCGGTGATACTGTTGTGTTATGGTAGCTGAGGAGAATAAGCAAAAACGGCAAAACACCAGAGAGGCTGGTACCTATTGGATTGCAGTAACCTGAACTAACCACACAACTAGAGGTAGCCATGGAGCATTCCTACGTTGATCCTAGACGCCTCGTCACAGCCTGAGAGATAACTACACCCACCTAAAGGCAGAAAGATGAAAGCTATCTGCCCCGGAGCAGATCCCCAAAGAAAATAGGAAGCCCCCAAACATGTAATGGCGGTTAGACAAGAAGAAGCACGGACACAGACAGAAAATAGAATGAGCAAACGCTGGGGCCCAATCTGTCTAGACAGAAAAGCACAGGAAATGATACTCACTGCAATCCAAAAAAACCCCTAAAAAATACCAACTCTTCTGATTGCAAAAACACCTGAGATCAAACGATCTCTACCACCTAAATCAGATCTCTGGTGTAACAAAACTAAGACGCAGCCACTGAAAAAACAGGAAATAGCAAATGAACAAATAACAATGGCTTCAGATAAACTGAGGGGAGCACAAGCCCCCCGGAGGGGACATGGCTGACCTCCACAGAAGTGCAGGGAACAATGCAAAAAGCAAGCACAAAAATAAAAGCAGAAAATATCTTATCTGATAGCAGAAGATGCAGGCAAGACTCAGCAAACTTCCAAATGAACCAGGAACCACAATTGAGACAAGAACAATTGATCACCGGCAACCATCATGGGAGGGAACCTCACTTATATCAGTCCAGTCAGTGATCCCATATTTCCATTCCTCGCTGAAAGGTTCAGTACTGTCTGTAACCACCAGAGGGAGCCTCTGCTCAGACACCATCTCTAGCACATTCATAACACCACCTATATCAGATCTCTGATGTGAACACGCAGCTATCCAGCAGTAAAAAACCACAGGAACTGAGCAAATGAACATATACACAAAAAGAACAGAGACCAGCACAAGCCCCCAAAGGGGAACCGGCTGAGCTCAAAAAGCAAGGCAGCAAAAAACAAGGAAAATCAAACCACAGGAAAAAAAACAGAAAGTAACTTATCTGAATGATAGCAGGAGACAACAGAAAAGCAAACTGAATTCCAACCAAGACCAGGAAGTAACAATTGATCACCGGCGAGGATCATCGGAGGTCAGCTCACTTATATCAGGCCAGTCCGTCCCCCCTGATAACCATTCATCCATTGCAGGTGGTGGACTTTTGCTGTTCAACATAGGTTCAATACCCTCAGCAACCACCGGAGGGAACCTCAGCTCTGAAGTCATCTCTAACGCGTTCACAACAGGGGTCCTGCCCACGACTGCACGCCCTTCTTCTCCCTGCACGCCTCTTGGTGCAAATATGGTGCAATTGTACAAAACCAGCAAAGTTTCTGTTATGAAAGTTAGTTCAAAGTAGGCGCACAGGACCCCTTTTTAAAGGGTCAGTTCATCCTGTTCGTGACGCCAAGTTGGAGCGTCCGCCAGGGCAGAGGGGATACACGGTACCGGGCCGCTTCTTAAAGGGGCACTTTCACAGCAGCAGTGACCCGGTCCGTGGCCCTGGGCATCCAATAAAAAGGGCATGATGATGAAGAAGGAGAAAAATAAAGAGTTTGTAATAAAGTGTTCGTGACGTCACTTGTGGTACTCGACAATAAAGATGTTAGCCGACGCTGCAGATTCAGTCCACTGGGACAGTTATTAATGCAGCAGAGTTGGTTTAGCCCTCCACATGCAGGGCTATGTCCCAGGGCAGATGTAGTATGTACAAGATAGTAATGATGTAGTATTTGGCAAGGGATGTAGCAGTGCTGAATGGGTGTTGTAGGAAGAACTTGAGAGGACACAGTCAGTGCAGTTTCCAAAGTTTTAATCACAGTTTTAGCATGCACAGATGCCCACTTGGTACTGTGCCCTCCAGTTGAGTGGTCCAGCAAACTCCCAGGTAGTTCAGGATACACCTTTCCAGGACTCCCTTCAGTATGTTCCTTTTCTGGCCGTCTCACTGTGCTGACTTCCCACCCTTCCTATCCAGCACCTCACAGTCAGTGTCCCAAGCCAGCAGCTGCGGACCCTGTCGGGTGACGTCCTATCTGAGTACCCTTGTTCCTACATGGCTGCCTTTTCAGCGAAGATAACTGTGGCTGTGGCTGAAGCACCTACAGGTGCCACTGCCTCCGGTTTGCTAGCTGAGTCTTGAAGTCCTCCACTAAGCTTGGGGGCCAGTACCCCTACTGCAACCTGGTCCCTCCACTACTGGATCTGGCCCCACGGATGGACTACTCACTCTCCGTGCCCCTAGGAACCCTTCTGTCCTTCTGGAAGCTTCTTTCTGTTTTGTTCTTACTACTAGCTTTCTGCATCCAGGGACAAGCTCCTCACAGCTTGAGCTCCCCTCTCACTCTGACTCTACACTCTCCTTCCCTCACTAAGCTCCCTTCCCTTCCTTCTACTTTCTCCACCCACTCTCCCAACACCCTTTACTACCCAGCCTGGGATGAGACCATCCTCCCGTAGTTTACGTCCAGAGTGCCCTGCTGCAATAGTCTGTGTTTGGTACAGGTGTTAGAGTCCTGGGTGGTGCTCCCTCCTTACCTGAGAGTCAGGTACCACACCTCTGGATGAGGTGCAGTATCTCTGTGGCAACTGGCCCCACGTTGGGCACCACATATACTTCAAAAAGACCTATTGCTGGCCAAACATCATATCATACCATGGCGGAATAAAGCTTTTTTCAACTTCACTTGGGTGGGATGCTGTTCTTATTCATTTTTTCCTGACTACTCTGAACTCCATCTGGCCTTTGTTCAGTGGTGTCCCTCTTTTCAGAAGTGCACAAAACTGTGGCCACCTGCACTTTTATGCAATCCTGAAAAGACGGACACCACCGCATCATAGGCCAGATGGCATCCACAATGCCTCCATTTGCCTCATTAAAGGGAATCTTCCGCCAGAGGCTTCGTCTGAATCACATATTTCAGAGATTTACACTGAAACCCGATGCAAGCGCTCAGCTCAGAACGTAGGATAAATGTGCGTCGAGCCTTACTATGATCTTTGGGAGGCAGAATGAAAAAATCAACAGCAGGTAAAGAATTGGTATCATTTATTTTTTACGCCATTCCTCGTGCGGTATAAGTGATTAGGTGACTTTATTCTTCGGGTCGGTGCAATTACAGCAATACAAGATTTATATTGGGTTTTTATGTTTGGCTGCTATCACACACTAAAAAACGCTTTTTATTGCAAAAAATAGTTTTTGCATCCCCATATTTTGAGAGCTATAATTTTTCCATATTTCAGCCCACAGAGTTATGTGAGGGCTTGTTTTTTGCAAGACGAGTTGAAGTTTTTATTGGTACTATTTTCAGACACATGACATTATTGATTGCTTTTTATTCTGATTTTTGTGAGGCAGAATGAACAAAATCCAGCAATTCAGGAATTTTTTTTGAAGGGAGTTTATGTCGTTCTGTGTGTGGTGAAATTTATAAGGCAATTTTATTCTTTGGATCAGTATGACTACAGCAATACCACAGTTATATCATTTTATGTTTTGTTGCTTTTACACAATAAAAACTATTTTATTGAAAAAATAATTATTTTTGCATCGCTTTATTCTGAGAGCTAAAACTTTTTTATTTTTCCATTGATGGAGCTGTGTAGTGGCTTGTTTATTGCGGGAGAACATGACGTTTTCAGTGGTACCATGTTTATTTATATCCGTCTTTTTTATTACATTTTATTCCATGATGATAAAGCATTGTTTTTTTTCCTTGTTTTTTATTTATTTTTTATGGTGTTCACTAAAAGGGTTAACTAGCTAGACAGTTTAATAGGTTGGGTTGTTCTGGACAGGACAACACCAAATATGTATAATTTTATTGTTTATATATATTTTTTCATACAAACATTTATTTATGGGTACAATATAGTTTGTTTTTTTATTATTTTTTACTTTATTTTAATATTTTTACAATGATTTAAAAACTCTTTAAACTGTCATTTTTTGCAATGCTGATCGCTTGTATAGCATAGAGATGCAGCAGCCTCTCTATGCTATGCAAACTGTCCGTGCTGCACTGACAGATAAAGTTGCTGATGATCATGCTCTAAGCATTATCTAGCAAATTTGCTAGCTCTGGTGAACCGGATGTTGTCATGACTACATCAGGTCACCATAGCAGCGATAAGGTCCACGTGATGACGTAGCAGGGTTACCAATCCAAGGGCAGAAGGGCTGTCTTCCCTCTGACTGCTCCCGAAATGCTGTGATCGAGTTTGATCGCAGCATTTTGGGGACTAAAATGTACTGAGCGGTGCGGGATTGCTCCTGCCGCTTAGTACTGGGAATCAGCTGTCAGAATCAGCTGACACCCTGTTGCGATTGCGTGTGCTCAGCCTGTGTGCACGCACAATCGCCTGCTCGTATACATCAGTCCCAGGTCAATATGGCCCAGGTCACAGGGATATATGGATACGTCCAAGGTGAGAAAGAGATTAAAAATTAAAAACTTGGCACCAAATCAATATTTTAGTGGAAAAATTGTAATTTTCTATTTACTCAGCCCAATGTTATACAATTCAGTGAATCAGATGAGGGTTAAAAATGCTCACTACACCCCTTGATGATTTCCTCAAGAGATATAGCTTCCAAAATTGGTTCACTTGTGGGGTTTTTTGATGTTTTGGCATGTCAGCAGCTATTCGAATGAGAAATGGCATCTGCAATCTATTCCAGCCAAAATTGCTCTCCAAAATTCAATTGGCACACCGTTCCTTCTGAGCCCTGTTGCTTGCACAAACTGTAGTTTTCCTTCATAAATGGGGTATTGGCATACTCAGCAGAAATTCACAATAAAAGGTATGGTCCATTTTCTTCTGCTACCTTTGTGAAAGGAAAAATTGTTGGCTGAAGCAACATTTTTGCAGGAAAAATGTATTTTTTCACTTTCATTACAAAACGTTATAAAATTTGGTGAAGCACCTGCGGGTTAAAATACTTAACACACATCTAGATAAAGGGTGGAGTTTAAAAAATGTGGTCACTTGTGGGGATTTCCACTGTTTAGGTACATGAGGTGCTCTGCAATTGCAACATGGCGTTGTTAGGCCAATAATATTTTTATTATTATTATTAGGTGTCAAAATCCTGCCGCTGCACAGGGGTGAATCTCGAGCCATATTCTCTGCAGTCTCCAATTCTTCTTCAGCCACAGAGGATCCTGCTCGTGCTAATGCTATGTGGTTGATTGCTGCTGCCGCCCCAGGTTCAGATATAGCAACCAGTGTTAGTCAGTGGCGAGCAGACGTTCCTGGGACTAAATATAGCAAATAAACTCAGAACTCAACTTCAGTAGAGTGATGATTTTTAATCGTGTCCACAGTAATAACAGAAACGTTTCGGTCCTGAACTTGGACCTTCATCAGTCACTGTGTGGTTATAGAAAAAGTAAAATAAAGTAAAATAAAAGGATTTTACAAAAGGGAAACAAAGTATGTACAACAATAGTAATAAATCTTGGTCAAACGAAAATAACAGTTCATGAGTATGCTGTAATTCAGGAGCATAACTAGATCAAAAATTGAGGACGGATGTGATGCGAGAGTAATAGGTAATAAAACATACCATGGACTACTGTGAGTAGGTGGACCCAGCAAAAAGGGGGGCTATGCCCGGAATATCTGTATAATGATATAATAGGCATAGTGAGACAATGTGGCTAAGTAAAAGGATCAGTGATAAGTGAGAGATAAACCTACCAGGTTTAAATTCTGTTCGATATAGGTGATCAAATATGGCAGCGGTTACCTGGAGAAAAGCAGGTGGAACATGAGCAGAGTGCGGTACTGAGCGGTATTCCATGAAGGATATACTGGATAGCGAGTAACTAACCTGGGGGGTCCCGGTGGAGCAAAAATGTGCCTGCGGTGGACGCGGTATCCGCCGCTAGTCCGTGCATGTAGTGAATGCAATTGTGCAGGCTAAATAAAGGGAAGAGGCGGGACTATGTAGCTATGGTGCCTATCAGGCGGCTCCAGCTCAGAACAGGAAGTGACGTGGCAGGAAGTGAATGGCCGTGCGTGTCACTGTCAGGTGATTTATTCCAGTGAATAGCCAGGATTCTCCTAGGTCTTAAAGAGCGGTGCTGTGAGAGGAGGCATTTTGTAAAGTAGAAACAGGTAGTGCGGATATCAAAGTAAGGTGTCCGGCATGTGAGGAAACATGTTCAAAAGGCTAGTATAGGCAGCAGAAAGGAAATATTTGTTAGTCCTTATATATTAAGGCGGTATTATATCATAGCAGAAAAAAGATTCATACATAAGTTATGTTCTATTTATGTAGGTATCGTCAGGATGGTTTTATCCCAAACCATTCAACAGGGACATAAAAATTGCATATATAGTAGAAATATAGTAACCACTTGAACACTTAGTACATTTACTTAATTATGATGTCACACATTTTTAACCTATGGGTGAGAAACAGATATGGAGTCAATGGACAGCGGTTCTAAATACAAAGTTGAGATATATAAGAGCTTATATACACACAGCAGAGGTATAAGTTGATAAACAGCCACAATTTGTATGAAGGGAATACAGATATTGTATGTGACAAGTAGGTTACGTAAAGGATAATAGATCGTAATCCCTATTTAGTCCTTTAGGAGATAAGGTATCCAGGGTGTGTATCCAGTAGGCCTCACGGCGTTTTAATTGTCGTATACGGTCACCACCTCTCCTTGGTTGTGGTACTTGTTCCAGGACCTGGAACCTCAGTTGAGCTATGGTATGACCCTGGGTTAAGAAATGATGTGGTATAGGGAAGTGTATTCTTACACCTGATTGTGGACTTGTGTTTGGATATACGGTCCTTAACGGGTTGGGTTGTCTCCCCCACATACAATAATCCACAGGGACATTTAATGACATAGATGACAAAAGGAGTGTCGCATGTGAAAAAACCTCTAACTTTGTATGCTTTGCCTGTGTGGGGGTGATGAATAATTTCACCCTTTAGTACGTTACTGCATTGTGTGCAGTTTAAGCAAGGAAAAGTGCCCAATTTGGGTCTTTTGAGGAATCTCTGTGTTCCCTTAGGTTTAGTTGGGCCCAAATCCGCTCTAATTAAAGTGTCCTTGAGATTGGGTGGACGGCGAAAGCAAGGAAGAAATGGTTTTGCGAACTCAGAGATGTCTGGATGTGCCGTATGTAGGAGGGGCCAGTGTTTCCGAATAGATTTGTGCAGTATATAAGCAAAAGGATGGTATGAGTGTACAAAGGCTATTCTGCCCTTAGTGTCCTGTTTCTCATGAGTATGGGGTGTGAGGGATGAGTCCAAAACTTTTTGTGGGTAACCCCTATCTCTGAACTTTGAATTAATCTCAGATAGGCGGACCTCCTGAGTGGCTTGGTTAGAGACAAACTTGCGTACACGGTGAAACTGAGACTTCGGAATGGATTTTTTCATGGCAGTGGGATGGAAGCTGTTGAAATGGAGTAGGCTATTGTGGTCGGTGGGTTTGACAAAGAGGTCTGAACTTAGATAGCCCTCAGTATCTTTCATGATTAAGGTATCTAGGAAATTCATTTTGGACGGGTCCTGGGAAATTGTGAAACTCAGCCCTGGCCATGAGTTATTTAAGAAATCATGGAAAATTGATAGGGACTCTAACGTGCCACCCCATATGCAAAAGATATCGTCTATGTAGCGTTTCCACGTTATGACATTATCTTTGAAGAGAGAGCAGGTGTATATGGTTGTCTCCTCAAAATGAGCCATATAACAGTTAGCATAGGGGGGCGCTACGTTCGAGCCCATTGCGGTCCCGCGTATTTGTAAAAAGAAGTCATCCTGAAATAGAAAATAGTTTTTATTGAGTACTGTGGAAAGGAGGTCTATACACAGATTAATTTGTGTTGTGTTAAGGTCAGATGTTTCCAATAGGCGTTGGACCGATCGAATGCCCTGTGCGTGAGGTATGGAGGTATAGAGATCCTTCACGTCAAAAGTGACTAGTAGGGAGTCTCTAGGGACTTGACCAATGGAATGGATGATGTCCAAAAAAGAGCCTGTGTCCAAAAGAAAAGATTGACTGAGTTTGGTTAGTGGAGTAAGAATCTTTTCTAAGTAAATTGCAATTGGTGAAAGTATGGAATCTGAGGCGGCAACTATGGGTCTGCCAGGAGGTTGTTGAAGGTTTTTGTGGATTTTCGGTAATATGTAAAATACCGGTATGACTGGGTTTTGGGAGATGAGAAAGTCCTGAGTTTTTTTGTCTAAAGTTCCTAAATCACTATATCGTTGGAGTATCCCCTCTATGTGGGATCTGATAGTGCTTGTGGGATCATGGGGTAGCTTCTGGTATACAGTGTTGTCACTAAGTTGACGAAGGGCCTCAGTGATGTAATAGGACCGGTCCATAACAACTATGGCCCCCCCTTTATCAGCGGGTTTTATAATGATATTGGAGTCTTCTTGTAGAGATTTGATGGCATGGTGGTCAACCGCTGGTAAATTGGCAGGATAGTGTAGTTTACCTTTTTCTATGTCTGTTTTCAGACTAAGAAATGAAGATTGAATGAAATCAATGAATGTCTCTAAACCATTTGAGCCCAGTGGTGGTCTGAAGTGGCTCTTAGATCTGAGGCCTAAGGTGGAGGCAGAAAGTCGGTCTGCATCCTCTATGGAGTGAGAAGGGGTGCCTGTGTTAGTTGGAGGTTTAGAAAAATAGGCCTTAAGTCTAAGTGAGCGGAAGAACCGTTGAAGGTCCATCTCCAGTTCAAATGTCCTGTACTTGTAAGATGGACAAAAGGATAGTCCTTTCTGAAGGATGTTATATTCCGCTATACTTAGAGTCCGTGACGAGATATTAACGACGAGGGGGCACGTACCTGGGACCGGGTAGTCCGTATTTGATTGTGATTGCCCCTGCGGTCTGTGCCCCCGTCTGGTCCTCTTCTTCGTTGTGGTCTCCTTCGTTGTCCTAAAAAAGTCGTTGGGATTGAGGAGGAGCTGCCACGGTCTTGTTCTGAGCCTGAAGTAGAAGCATCGGTGGAGGATATTTGTCCTGGTCTGGAGTAAGGATGCCATGTGGGAGGTCTGTCACGCCACTTGTAGACGCGATCTAAATCGTAGTCCTCCTGGTCTCTAGCAAATTTGTGTCTCTTGCGGTCCTCAATGTCCTTTCTATGAAGTACAATGTTGCTGTTGATTTGAGTTTTCAAAGAAGAGACTTCCTCTGGTGTGCCTGTTGAGGCTAATTGGGCCTCAATAAAGTGGACTTGTTCGGTGCTGCTGTGAATCGCCTTTTGTAGATGCTCTATGGTTAGAAGCATTAAATCGAAAGAACATTTATTAAGAATTTGTTCATATTTGTGACAAAATTCGGAAGAATCAGAAAAGAGAGTGGGACGGAGAGGCACCCTTAAACCACGCGGGATCCTCTGTACACGTACGTACTCCGTGAGAGTGGCGCAGTGTAGCTCTAGGTTAGTGCGGTGGCGGAGTTCTCTTTCCAGATCACGTCCACGGGTCTCCCTTGGAGGGGCCTTGAGGAAGTCGCTAGAAAGGGTGGTTTGAGCTAGAATGCTCGAGGTCTCATCAGCATTGTATGAAAAAGTGAGAGCAGAGAGTGACATGACCAAGTGGGCGTGCTACACGTACGGGATTATCAATGCAAAGTGAATAATCATGTGCACAGCCGTATAGGAGTATCTGAGTAGGTTCCCACACCATATAAATATAGCAAATAAACTCAGAACTCAACTTCAGTAGAGTGATGATTTTTAATCGTGTCCACAGTAATAACAGAAACGTTTCGGTCCTGAACTTGGACCTTCATCAGTCACTGTGTGGTTATAGAAAAAGTAAAATAAAGTAAAATAAAAGGATTTTACAAAAGGGAAACAAAGTATGTACAACAATAGTAATAAATCTTGGTCAAACGAAAATAACAGTTCATGAGTATGCTGTAATTCAGGAGCATAACTAGATCAAAAATTGAGGACGGATGTGATGCGAGAGTAATAGGTAATAAAACATACCATGGACTACTGTGAGTAGGTGGACCCAGCAAAAAGAGGGGCTATGCCCGGAATATCTGTATAATGATATAATAGGCATAGTGAGACAATGTGGCTAAGTAAAAGGATCAGTGATAAGTGAGAGATAAACCTACCAGGTTTAAATTCTGTTCGATATAGGTGATCAAATATGGCAGCGGTTACCTGGAGAAAAGCAGGTGGAACATGAGCAGAGTGCGGTACTGAGCGTATTCCATGAAGGATATACTGGATAGCGAGTAACTAACCTGGGGGGTCCCGGTGGAGCAGGTTAGTTACTCGCTATCCAGTATATCCTTCATGGAATACGCTCAGTACCGCACTCTGCTCATGTTCCACCTGCTTTTCTTCAGGTAACCGCTGCCATATTTGATCACCTATATCGAACAGAATTTAAACCTGGTAGGTTTATCTCTCACTTATCACTGATCCTTTTACTTAGCCACATTGTCTCACTATGCCTATTATATCATTATACAGATATTCCGGGCATAGCCCCTCTTTTTGCTGGGTCCACCTACTCACAGTAGTCCATGGTATGTTTTATTACCTATTACTCTCGCATCACATCCGTCCTCAATTTTTGATCTAGTTATGCTCCTGAATTACAGCATACTCATGAACTGTTATTTTCGTTTGACCAAGATTTATTACTATTGTTGTACATACTTTGTTTCCCTTTTGTAAAATCCTTTTATTTTACTTTATTTTACTTTTTCTATAACCACACAGTGACTGATGAAGGTCCAAGTTCAGGACCGAAACGTTTCTGTTATTACTGTGGACACGATTAAAAATCATCACTCTACTGAAGTTGAGTTCTGAGTTTATTTGCTATATTTATATGGTGTGGGAACCTACTCAGATACTCCTATACGGCTGTGCACATGATTATTCACTTTGCATTGATAATCCCGTACGTGTAGCACGCCACTTGGTCATGTCACTCTCTGCTCTCACTTTTTCATACAATGCTGATGAGACCTCGAGCATTCTAGCTCAAACCACCCTTTCTAGCGACTTCCTCAAGGCCCCTCCAAGGGAGACCCGTGGACGTGATCTGGAAAGAGAACTCCGCCACCGCACTAACCTAGAGCTACACTGCGCCACTCTCACGGAGTACGTACGTGTACAGAGGATCCCGCGTGGTTTAAGGGTGCCTCTCCGTCCCACTCTCTTTTCTGATTCTTCCGAATTTTGTCACAAATATGAACAAATTCTTAATAAATGTTCTTTCGATTTAATGCTTCTAACCATAAAGCATCTACAAAAGGCGATTCACACCAGCACCGAACAAGTCCACTTTATTGAGGCCCAATTAGCCTCAACAGGCACACCAGAGGAAGTCTCTTCTTTGAAAACTCAAATCAACAGCAACATTGTACTTCATAGAAAGGACATTGAGGACCGCAAGAGACACAAATTTGCTAGAGACCAGGAGGACTACGATTTAGATTGCGTCTACAAGTGGCGTGACAGACCTCCCACATGGCATCCTTACTCCAGACCAGGACAAAGATCCTCCACCGATGCTTCTACTTCAGGCTCAGAACAAGACCGTGGCAGCTCCTCCTCAATCCCAACGACTTTTTTAGGACAACGAAGGAGACCACAACGAAGAAGAGGACCAGACGGGGCACAGACCGCAGGGGCAATCACAATCAAATACGGACTACCCGGTCCCAGGTACGTGCCACCTCGTCGTTAATATCTCGTCACGGACTCTAAGTATAGCGGAATATAACGTCCTTCAGAAAGGACTAGCCTTTTGTCCATCTTACAAGTACAGGACATTTGAACTGGAGATGGACCTTCAACGGTTCTTCCGCTCACTTAGACTTAAGGCCTATTTTTCTAAACCTCCAACTAACACAGGCACCCCTTCTCACTCCATAGAGGATGCAGACCGACTTTCTGCCTCCACCTTAGGCCTCAGATCTAAGAGCCACTTCAGACCACCACTGGGTTCAAATGGTTTAGAGACATTCATTGATTTCATTCAATCTTCATTTCTTAGTCTGAAAACAGACATAGAAAAAGGTAAACTACACTATCCTGCCAATTTACCAGCGGTTGACCACCATGCCATCAAATCTCTACAAGAAGACTCCAATATCATTATAAAACCCGCTGATAAAGGGGGGCCATAGTTGTTATGGACCGGTCCTATTACATCACTGAGGCCCTTCGTCAACTTAGTGACAACACTGTATACCAGAAGCTACCCCATGATCCCACAAGCACTATCAGATCCCACATAGAGGGGATACTCCAACGACATAGTGATTTAGGAACTTTAGACAAAAAAACTCAGGACTTTCTCATCTCCCAAAACCCAGTCATACCGGTATTTTACATATTACCGAAAATCCACAAAAACCTTCAACAACCTCCTGGCAGACCCATAGTTGCCGCCTCAGATTCCATACTTTCACCAATTGCAATTTACTTAGAAAAGATTCTTACTCCACTAACCAAACTCAGTCAATCTTTTCTTTTGACACAGGCTCTTTTTTGGACATCATCCATTCCATTGGTCAAGTCCCTAGAGACTCCCTACTAGTCACTTTTGACGTGAAGGATCTCTATACCTCCATACCTCACGCACAGGGCATTCGATCGGTCCAACGCCTATTGGAAACATCTGACCTTAACACAACACAAATTAATCTGTGTATAGACCTCCTTTCCACAGTACTCAATAAAAACTATTTTCTATTTCAGGATGACTTCTTTTTACAAATACGCGGGACCGCAATGGGCTCGAACGTAGCGCCCCCCTATGCTAACTGTTATATGGCTCATTTTGAGGAGACAACCATATACACCTGCTCTCTCTTCAAAGATAATGTCATAACGTGGAAACGCTACATAGACGATATCTTTTGCATATGGGGGGCACGTTAGAGTCCCTATCAATTTTCCATGATTTCTTAAATAACTCATGGCCAGGGCTGAGTTTCACAATTTCCCAGGACCCGTCCAAAATGAATTTCCGAGATACCTTAATCATGAAAGATACTGAGGGCTATCTAAGTTCAGACCTCTTTGTCAAACCCACCGACCGCAATAGCCTACTCCATTTCAACAGCTTCCATCCCACTGCCATGAAAAAATCCATTCCGAAGTCTCAGTTTCACCGTGTACGCAAGTTTGTCTCTAACCAAGCCACTCAGGAGGTCCCCTATCTGAGATTAATTCAAAGTTCAGAGATAGGGGTTACCCACAAAAAGTTTTGGACTCATCCCTCACACCCCATACTCATGAGAAACAGGACACTAAGGGCAGAATAGCCTTTGTACACTCATACCATCCTTTTGCTTATATACTGCACAAATCTATTCGGAAACACTGGCCCCTCCTACATACGGCACATCCAGACATCTCTGAGTTCGCAAAACCATTTCTTCCTTGCTTTCGCCGTCCACCCAATCTCAAGGACACTTTAATTAGAGCGGATTTGGGCCCAACTAAACCTAAGGGAACACAGAGATTCCTCAAAAGACCCAAATTGGGCACTTTTCCTTGCTTAAACTGCACACAATGCAGTAACGTACTAAAGGGTGAAATTATTCATCACCCCCACACAGGCAAAGCATACAAAGTTAGAGGTTTTTTCACATGCGACACTCCTTTTGTCATCTATGTCATTAAATGTCCCTGTGGATTATTGTATGTGGGGGAGACAACCCAACCCGTTAAGGACCGTATATCCAAACACAAGTCCACAATCAGGTGTAAGAATACACTTCTCCCTATACCACATCATTTCTTAACCCAGGGTCATACCATAGCTCAACTGAGGTTCCAGGTCCTGGAACAAGTACCACAACCAAGGAGAGATGGTGACCGTATACGACAATTAAAACGCCGTGAGGCCTACTGGATACACACCCTGGATACCTTATCTCCTAAAGGACTAAATAGGGATTATGATCTATTATCCTTTACGTAACCTACTTGTCACATACAATATCTGTATTCCCTTCATACCAATTGTGGCTGTTTATCAACTTATACCTCTGCTGTGTGTATATAAGCTCTTATATATCTCAACTTTGTATTTAGAACCGCTGTCCATTGACTCCATATCTGTTTCTCACCCATAGGTTAAAAATGTGTGACATCATAATTAAGTAAATGTACTAAGTGTTCAAGTGGTTACTATATTTCTACTATATATGCAATTTTTATGTCCCTGTTGAATGGTTTGGGATAAAACCATCCTGACGATACCTACATATATAGAACATAACTTATGTATGAATCTTTTTTCTGCTATGATATAATACCGCCTTAATAATATAAGGACTAACAAATATTTCCTTTCTGCCGCCTATACTAGCCTTTTGAACATGTTTCCTCACATGCCGGACACCTTACTTTGATATCCGCACTACCTGTTTCTACTTTACAAAATGCCTCCTCTCACAGCACCGCTCTTTAAGACCTAGGAGAATCCTGGCTATCCACTGGAATAAATCACCTGACAGTGACACGCACGGCCATTCACTTCCTGCCACGTCACTTCCTGTTCTGAGCTGGAGCCGCCTGATAGGCACCATAGCTACATAGTCCCGCCTCTTCCCTTTATTTAGCCTGCACAATTGCATTCACTACATGCACGGACTAGCGGCGGATACCGCGTCCACCGCAGGCACATTTTTGCTCCACCGGGACCTCCCAGGTTAGTTACTCGCTATCCAGTATATCCTTCATGGAATACCGCTCAGTACCGCACTCTGCTCATGTTCCACCTGCTTTTCTCCAGGTAACCGCTGCCATATTTGATCACCTATATCGAACAGAATTTAAACCTGGTAGGTTTATCTCTCACTTATCACTGATCCTTTTACTTAGCCACATTGTCTCACTATGCCTATTATATCATTATACAGATATTCCGGGCATAGCCCCTCTTTTTGCTGGGTCCACCTACTCACAGTAGTCCATGGTATGTTTTATTACCTATTACTCTCGCATCACATCCGTCCTCAATTTTTGATCTAGTTATGCTCCTGAATTACAGCATACTCATGAACTGTTATTTTCGTTTGACCAAGATTTATTACTATTGTTGTACATACTTTGTTTCCCTTTTGTAAAATCCTTTTATTTTACTTTATTTTACTTTTTCTATAACCACACAGTGACTGATGAAGGTCCAAGTTCAGGACCGAAACGTTTCTGTTATTACTGTGGACACGATTAAAAATCATCACTCTACTGAAGTTGAGTTCTGAGTTTATTTGCTATATTTATATGGTGTGGGAACCTACTCAGATACTCCTATACGGCTGTGCACATGATTATTCACTTTGTTCCTGGGACTAAGTCCTGCTGTTCTTCATCTGAGCATGCCCGTGATAATCTGAGCTTGCCGTGAGACTACCGCTCATTGATGGTCGGAGGTCACATACTCAGGTCCTCAAGCAGTTCGGATTGGGCCATCAACAAGGTCCTGGAAGGCTGCAGTTATAAAAGGATCACACGGCCGCACGCTAGTATAAACCATGTGGTGTGTGAGTGAGTGTATATGCTACCACTCTGTTTATGCACGGGTGTTTGGGCCGAGAACCTGCCGCTCTATCGGCGTGTATGATCGTCTAGTGTTCCTTAGTTAGGCAGATTTTTACTCGGCTTGACCTAGCGCCTGTCTAGGCCACGTGTGTTTGTTAGCACGGGCTTTTTAGAGGGCACAGTCAATCCACGTGCTCTGGCACATACCTTTTGGTACCGCTCTGTGGTCAGTTGAGCTTTTTATGCTTGTTTTTTAGTTAGCTGTGTTTTGCTACCACTGAGCGCCAAGTAGTGACATCGCTAGTGCGACGTCGTTAGCATTGTGGGTCCGGTCAGACTCAAGTCCCCGCGTTCTAGGGGTTGAGCCTAGAGACTTCACTTGCGCCATATCAGCTGTGTCCTGTGACGTGTAACAGGAAACAGCGTTCTATTACTTTGTTACAGCGGCTCTGTGAAGCAACAGAGTTCGCCGCTGTTCATACCGAGTGACATCTAACCCGCGTGTTGTCGGCGTTCAACCACCACCTTGTTCTGCCATTGCTTAGCAGCAGGTACCATCTCTGCACGGTGGACCCCGGGTTGCGAACGCACCTTATTATTTTTATTACATATATTTCATTTTGTGTGTTCTGCCAACCCTAACAGGCGTCTGCTATCTATTCCAGCCAATTTTGAACTCCAAAGGTCAATGGCGCTCTTTCCCTTCCGAGCCCTGACATGTGCCCAAACAGCAGTTTTTCACCACATATGGGGTATCGATGTACTCAGGATAAATTGCAAAAATTGTATCATTCATTTTCTGCTTTTACACTTGTAAAAATGAAAATTTGGGGGCAAAAGCAACATTTTTGTGGGAAAAAGTAACATTTTCTTTTTTTTCTTTCACATTGCCTTAATTCCTGTGAAGCACCTAAAGGGTTTATAAACTTTTTAAATGTTGTTTTGAGCACAGTGCAGTGTGTAGTTTTTAAAATTGTGACAAATTTAGGTGTATTCAGTCAATTAGGCCCCCCCTAAAAGTCACTTCAAATGTAATGTGATCTCTAAAAATAATATTTTTGAAAATTTTGTTGGAAAAATGAGAAATGACAAACTTAATCATTCTAACATCATAACAAAAAACAAAATTATGTTTCAAAAATTATGCTGATATAAAGTAGCATGTGGTAAATGTTACATATTAGCTATTTTGTGTGATCTAACTATCTGGTTAAAGGGCATAAAAATTTAACCCCATTCTGCCATCAGACGTACTATCCCGTCCATGGTACCTGGGCCCGTATGACCATGGACGGGATAGTACGTCACATGCAATCGGACGGCTCCCTGGGAGCCTGTCCGATCGCGGCCAGGTGTCAGCTGATTATCACAGCTGCCACCCGGCACTATGTGCCAGGAGCGGTCACGGACCGCTCCCGGCACATTAACCCCTGGCACACTGCGATCAAACACGATCGTAGTGTACCGGGGCACAGGGAAGCATCGTGCAGGGAGGGGGCTTCCTGCGTGCTTCCCTGAGACCCTCAGAACAGTGCGAAAGCCTGCAGCACTGCCTGTGAGATCGCCGATCTGACAGTGCTGTGCAGTGTCAGATCAGCGATCTAACTATATACAGTGATGTCCCACCCTGGAACAAAGTAAAAAAGTAAAAAAAATAAAAGTCACATGTGTAAAAAAAAAAAATCCTAAATAAAGAAAAAAAAATATTCCCCAATAAATTCATTTCTTCATGTAAATAAAAAAAAACAATAAAAGTACACATATTTGGTATCGCCGCATCCGTAATGACCTGCCCTATAAAACTGTCTCACTAGTTAACTCCTTTAGTGAACCCCTTAAAAAAACAAAAACAAAGCATAAAACAATGCTTTATCATCATACCGCCGAACATAAAGTGGAATAAAACACGATCAAAAAGACGCATATAAATAAACATGGGACCGCTGAAAATGTCATCTTGTCCCGCAAAAAACAAGCTGCCATACAGCTTCATCAGCAAAAAAATTAAAAAGTTATAGCTCGCAGAATAAAGCGATGCAAAAATAATTATTTTTTATATAAAATTGTTTTTATTGTGTAAAGCGCCAAAACATAAAAAACTGATATAAATGAGGTATCGCTGTAATCGTACTAATCCGAAGAATAAAACTGCTTTATCAATTTTACCACACGCGGAATGGTATAAACGCCCCTCAAAAGAAATTCATGAATTGCTGATTTTTGTTCATTCTAACCTCCCAAAAATCATAATAATAAGCTATCAAAAAATTTCACGTGCCCAAAAATGGTACCAATAAAAACGTCAACTTGTCCCGCAAAAAATAAGACCTCACATGACTCTGTGAGCCAAAATATGCAAAAATTATAGCTCTCAAAATGTGGTGATGCAAAAACTATTTTTGCAATAAAAAGCGTCTTTTAGCGTGTGACAGCGGCCAAACATAAAAACCCACTATAAAGAGTAAATCAAACCTGTTATGTTTCGGTAGCTTAGGAGAAAAAGCAAAAACGGCAATATACCAGAGAGGCTGGAACCTATTGGATTGCAGTAACCTGAACTAACCACACAACTAGAGGTAGCCGTGGAGCGTTCCTACGTTGATCCTAGACGCCTCGTCACAGCCTGAGAGATAACTACACCTAAAGGCAGAAAGATGAAAGCTATCTGCCCCGGAGCAGATCCCCAAAGAAAATAGGAAGCCCCAAAACATGTAATGGCGGTTAGACAAGAAGAAGCACGGACACAGACAGAAAATAGAATGAGCAAACGCTGGGGCCCAATCTGTCTAGACAGAAAAGTACAGGAAAGGATACTCACTGCAATCCAAAAAAACCCCTAAAAAATACCAACTCTTCTGATTGCAAAAACACCTGAGATCAAACGATCTCTACCACCTAAATCAGATCTCTGGTGTAACAAAACTAAGCCGCAGCCACTAAAAAAAAACAGGAAAAAGCAAATGAACAAATAACAGTGGCTACAGATAAACTGAGAGGAGCACAGGCCCCAGGAGGGGACCCGGCTGACCTCCACAAAAGTGCAGAAAATTATGCAACAAGCAAGCACAAAAAGAAAAGCAGAAAATATCTTATCTGAAAGCAGCAGAGGCATGCAAGACTTCAGCAAAATTCCAAATGAACCAGGAACCACAAATGAGACAAGAACAATTGATCACCGGCGACCATCATGGTAGGGAACCTCCCTTATATCAGTCCAGTCCGTGATCCCAGATTGCCATTCCCGCTGTAAGGTTCAGTACTGTCTGCAACCACCAGAGGGAGCCTCTGCTCAGAAACCATCTCCAGCACATTCATAACACAAACCCCCCTTTATCACCCTTAGGGAAAAATAATAAAATTAAAAAATGTATTTATTTCCATTTTCACATTTGGTTTAGGGTTAGGGTTGGGGCTAAAGTTAGGGTTAGGGTTGGTGCTAAAGTTAGAATTAGGGTTAGGGGTCTATTAGGGTTGGGATTATGATTTTTTTATTTTTATGGCTCTACGTTATAAACTTCTGTGAAGCACTTGGGGGTTCAAAGTTCTCCACACATCTAGATAAGTTCCTTGGGTGGTCTAATTTCCTTAATGGGGTCACTTGTGGGGGGTTTCCAATGTTTAGGCACATCAGGGGCTCTCCAAACGTGACATGACATCCGCAGACCTTTCCATCAAAGTCTGCAATCCAAAATGTGACTACTTCCCTTCCGAGCCCCGACGTGTGCCCATACAGCAGTTTTGTCCCACATATAGGCTGTCAGCGTACTCAGGACAAATAGGACAAGAACTTTTGAGGTCCAATTTCTCCTGTTACGCTTATGAAAATAAAATATTGGGGGCGAAAAAATCATTTTTGTAAAAAAAAAGCGATTTTTTTTGTTTTTACAGCTGTACGTTATAAACTTCTGTGAAGCACTTGGGGTTCATAGCGCTCACCACACATCTAGATAAGTTCCTTGTGGTCTGTTTTCCAAAATGGGGTCACTTGTGGGGGTTTCCACTGTTTACGCACATCAGGGGTTTTCCAAATGCGACATGACGCCCGCAGACCATTCCATCAAAGTCTGCAATCCAAAACGTCACTACTTCCCTTCCGAGCCCTGACGTGTGCCCATACAGTAGTTTTCTCCCACATATGGGGTATCAGCGTACTCAGGACAAATAGGACAACTACTTTTGGGGTCTAATTTCTCCTGTTACCCTTGTGAAAATTAAATATTGGGGGTGAAAAAATCATTTTAGTAAAAAAAAAGGATTTTTTATTTTTACAGCTGTACGTTATAAACTTCTGCGAAGCACTTAGGGGTTCAAAGTGCTCACCATACATCAAGATAAGTTCCTTGGGGTCTAGTTTCCAAAATGGTGTCACTTGTGGGGGGTTTAGGCACATCAGGGG
Organism: Oophaga sylvatica; assembly: GCA_033576555.1. Taxonomy (NCBI): domain Eukaryota; kingdom Metazoa; phylum Chordata; class Amphibia; order Anura; family Dendrobatidae; genus Oophaga; species Oophaga sylvatica. The sequence continues at coordinate 175,669,751 of JARQOD010000006.1, forward strand.
CTTTCCAAATGAGACATGGCGTCCGATCTTAATTCCAGCCAATTCTGAATTGAAAAAGTCAAATGGCGCTCCTTCCCTTGCAAGCTTTGCCGTGCGCCCAAACAGTGGTTTACCCCCACATATGGGGTGTCGGCGCATTCAGGAGAATTTTCACAACAAATTTTGGTCTATTTTCCAAAATAGGGTCACTTGTGGGGGTTTCCACTGTTTAGGCACATCATGGGCTCTCCAAATGCGACATGACGCCCTCAGACCATTCCATCAAAGTCTGCAATCCAAAACGTCACTACTTCCCTTCCAAGCACTGACGGGTGCCCATACAGCAGTTTTTCTCGCACATATGGGGTATCAGCATACTCAGGACAAATTGGACAACAACTTTTGGGTCCAATTTCTCCTGTTACCCTTGGGAAAATAAAAAGTTGGGGACTAAAAATCATGTTTGTGGAAAAAATATGATTTTTTTATTTTCATGCTCGGGCATTATAAACTTTAGTGAAACACCTGGGGGTTCAAAATTCTCTCCACACATCTAGATAAGTTCCTTGAGGGTTCTAGTTTCCAAAATGGTGTAATTTGTGGGGGATTTCCACTTTTTAGGCACATCAGGTGCTCTCCAAACACAACATGACATCCAGCAAATTGCTCCTTTCCTTCCGAGCTCTGCCATGCACCCAAACAGTGGTTAATCCCCACATATGGGGTATCAGCGTACTCAGGACAAATTGCATAATAACTTTTGGGGTCGTGTTACCCTTGGGAAAATAAAAAATGAGGTGAAAAGATCATTTTTGTGGAAAAAATATGATTTTTTAATTTTACAGCTCTACGTTGTAAACTTGTGAGTAGCACTTGGGGGTTCAAATTGCTCACCACAGATCTAGATAAGTTCCTGAGGGGGTCTAGTTTCCAAAATGGGGTCACTTGTGGGGAGTTTCCACTGTTTAGGTACATCAGGGGCCAGGGTGAACCTAGCCTCTGTGCTGCCTGAGGCAAACTGCAAAACGCCCCCCCCCAACTTGAGGGAGAACAGTTGCGGCGCGCATAGTCACACCCATGTCCACGCCCCGACCACACCCATTTAGCACTGGTGATCACACTGACTGGTACTGAGGGCACAGTGACTGGTACTATGGGCACACTGGTACTGAGTAAAAGAAAGAACAGAGAGAAAAAAAGAAAACAGAGAGAAAGAGGGGAAAGCAAGAAAGAACAGAGAGAAAGTAGAGAGAGAAATAAATAAACAAAGAAAGGGAAAAGAAAGAACAGAGAGAGAAAAAAAACAAAGAGGGGAAAGAAAGAACAAAGAGAGAAAGAAAAAAATACGGGAAAGAAAGAACAGAGAGAAAGAAAGAAAGAACAGAAAAAGAAAGAGGGAACAGAAAAAAAGAACAGAGAGAAAAAAAGAAATAGGGGAAAGAAAGAACAGAGAGATAGAGAGAAAGAAAGATGGGAAACAAAGAACAGAGAGAGAGAAAGAGAAATAAAGAAAACAGATAGAAAGAACAGAGAGAGAGAGAAAGAAAAAACGAAAGAAAGAGTGGAAAGAAAGAGAAAGAAAGAAAGAAAGAAAGAAAGAACAGAGAGAAAGAAAGAACAGAGAGAGAAAGAAAGAGAAAGAAAGAACAGAGATAGAAAGAAAGAGGGGAAAGAAAGAACAGAGAGGAAGAAAAAGAACAGAGAGAGAAAGAAAGATGGGAAAGAAAAAAAGAACAGAGAGAAAGAGAAAGAAAGAGGGGAAAGAAAGAAAGAAAGAAAGAAAGAAAGAAAGAAAGAAGAAAGAGAAAAAGAAGGGGAAAGAAAGAACAGAGAGAAAGAAAGAAAAAGAACAGAGAGAAAGAAAGATTGGAAAGAAAGAACAGAGAGAGAAGAAAGAACAGAAAGAAAGAACAAAGAGAGAGAAAGAAAGAGGGAAAGAAAGAACAGAGAGAGAAAGAAAAAAGAACAGAGAGAAAGAAAGAAAGAAAGAAAGAGGGGAAAGAACAGAGAGAGAGAAAAAGAAAGAGGGAAAAGAACAGAGAGAGAAAAAGAAAGAGGGAAAGAACAGAGAGATATAGAAAAAGAATGAAACAGAGAGAGAGAGAAAGAAAGAGGGAAGAAAGAACAGAGAGAAAGAAGAAAAAGAACAGAGAGAAGAAAGATGGAAAGAAAGAACAGAGAGAAAGAAAGAAAGAAAGAACAGAGAGAAAGAAACAAAGATTCTATAAAGATACCATAGCAGCCCGGCTCCCATTGTAGTGCCCACCTGAGCCTCCCGGTGCAGGACATATCATGATCCGCTCACATGGCCGACATCCCCGATTCCAAGGCGAGGACACGGTAATGGATCTGAAGCATTCCCTGAAGTGCCTCCATGGTTCCATCACAATCTCCTCCTGGAATTACCTAATTTCCGGTCATCTTCCAGCACATCACTTCTGGTGGAACATCACGTGCGAGTTTTAAAGTGCTCCTCGGGGCTCCGGCATGTACTCCTGTGTCCACGGGAAAAGCTCCCAGCCGGGACAGCGGGGCAGACCCTCAAAATCGGTAGTGTCCTGCTGAATTCAGGATGCTTGGGAGGTATGAATGTTCCCCACCATATACCTTGTACACGCATGGCTCTGCACACCTCATACACACACGGTTCCACTTTGTATGCCTCGTACACACACGGCTCCGCTCCGTCCACCTCATACACACAAGGCTCCACTCAGTATACACATGGCTCCACTCCGTACACCTTATACACACGCAGCCACGCTTTGTACACCTTGTACACACACGACTCCACTCCGTAAACCATGTACATATGCGGCTTTGCAGCATACACCTCGTACACACGTGGTTCTGCTCCGTACACCTTGTACACATGAGGCTCCGCTACATACACACAAGGCTCCACTCCATACACACGGAGCCCTGTGTGTACAGAGCTGAGCGGCTCAACTCCGTAAACTTTGCACACACAGGGCTCCGTTTCTTATACACACAGCACTGCTATATCCACCTCGTACACACGGCTCCGCTCCGTAAACCTTGTACACGCGCAGCTCAGCTCCGTAAACCTCGTACACGAGCGGCTCCACTCCGTAATCCTCGTACAGAGACACGACTCCGCTCCATCCAGCTCGTACACACAAGGCTCCGCTCCATACACCTCGTACACACATGGCTCTGCTCCATACACCTCGTACACACACAGTTCCGCTACGTACACCTCATACACACACGGCTCTGCTCCATACACCTCGCACACAGTACAGCACTGCTACATCCACCTCTTACACACACGGCTCCGCTCCATACACCTCGTACTCACACGGCTCCGCTCCGTATACCTCGTACACACACGGCTCCGCTCCGTACACCTCGTACACAGTACAGCACTGCTACATCCACCTTGTACACACACAGCTCTGCTATGTACAACTCGTACACACACGGCTCTGCTCCGCACACCTCGTACACAGTACAATACTGCTACATCCACCTCGTACACACACGGCTCCGCTCCGTACACCTCGTACACACACTGCTCCGCTCCGTACACCTCGTACACAGTACAGCACTGCTACATCCACCTCGTACACACACGGCTCCGCTCTGTACACCTCGTACTCACACGGCTCCGCTTCGTACACCTCGTACACACACGGCTCCATACACCTCGTACATACACGGCTCTGCTCCGTACACCTCGTACACAGTACAGCACTGCTACATCCACCTCGTAAACACATGGCTCAGCTCCGTACACCTCGTACTCACACGGCTCAGCTCCGTACACCTCATACACACATGGCTCCGCTCTGCACACCTCGTACACACACGGCTACGCTCCATACACTTTTCACACGGCTCTGCTACATCCAACTTGTACACACTACAGCTCTGCTACATCCACACTGTAAACCCGTCCCGACCCCACATACAAACTTACCCTCAGTCATCCAGCACCATGACAACCATCACAGCAGTCCTGCACACAAGGAGGACACTGATCATGTGACCCCTGACTCCTCCCCTCCTGTGACCTCATCACAGGTCCTGTGGGCACAGAAGAGTTCAGCATAGCAGCGTCATTGACAGCTGTGACAGGCTGAGCTGTAAAGGCAAGGAATGGGTGCATGGGGGAGTGGCGGCTCGTCTCACTATGGGACATATAGTGTCCAGCTGGAGGGGGGGGTCAGATGTGACTGTGTGAGGGATTAAGGAGAGCCAGCCGACACCACACCACGTGTTATGAGTTCCGCTCTGCAGCCCCCTGGCTGCCGCCGTCTGAGACAACAGGCTCAACTCACCTCATTATAGCTGCGGCCCTGTCAGGGGCTCTCCAAATGCAACATAGCATCCAATCTCAATTCCAGCCAATTTTGGTTGGAAAAAGTCAAATGGCGCTCCTTCCATTCCGAGCTCTGCCGTGCGCACAAATAGTGGTTTCCCCCCACATATGGGGTATCAGCGTACTCAGGACAAATTGCACAATAACTCTTATGGTCCAATTTCTTCTGTTACCCTTGGGAAAATAAAATATTGGTGGCTAAAATATAATTTTTGTGGGAAAAAGGATTTTTTATTTTCATGCCCGGGCATTATAAACTTGTGTGAAGCACTTGGGGCTCAAAGTGCTCTCCACAGATCTAAATAAGTTCCTTAGGGGATCTAGTTTCCAAAATGGAGTCACTTGTGGGGGGTTTCCACTGTTTAGGCACATCTGGGGCTCTGCAAATGGAACATGACACCCATCAACGTCTGCATTCCAAAACATTATTACTTCCTTTCCAAGCCCTGTCGTGCACCCAGTTTCCCCCCCACACACACATGAGGTATCAGCATACTCAGAACAAATTGGACAGCAACTTTTGGGGTCCAATTACCTTGGGAAGAATTAAAAATTGGGTACTAAAAAATCATTTTTGTGGAAATTTTTTTTTCACACCAAGGCATTATAAACTTTTGTGAAACACTTGGGGGTTCAAAGTGCTCACAACAGATCTAGATAAGTACCTTAGGGGGTCTAGTTTCCAAAATGGTGTCACTTGTGGGGGTTTCCACTGTTTAGGCGCATCAGGGGCTCTCCAAACACGACATGGCGTCCAATCTCAATTCCAGCCAATTTTGGTTTGAAAAAGTCAAACTGTACTCCTTCCCTTACGAGCTCTGCCGTCCGCCCAAACAGTGGTTTTCCCCCACATGGGGTATTGGCATACTCAGGAGAAATTGCAGAACTACTTTATCTGTCCATTTTCTCCTTTTACCCTTGTGAAAATAAAAAAAAATGTTTGTAAAAGATCATTTTTGTGACTAAAAAGTTAAATGTTCATTTTTTCCTTCCATGTTGTTTCAGCTCCTGTGAAGCACCTGAAGGGTTAATAAACTTCTTGAATGTGGTTTTAAGTACCTTGAGGGGTGCAGTTTTAAGAATGGTGTCACTTTTGGGTATTTTATGCCATATAGACCCCTCAAAGTGACTTCAAATGTGAGGTGGTCCCTAAAAAAAATCGCTTTGTAAATTTTGTTGAAAAATTAGAAATCACTGGTCAACTTTTAACCCTTATAATTTCCTAACAAAAAAATTTTGGTTCCAAAATTGTGCTGATGTAAAGTAGACATGTGGGAAATGTTATTTATTAACTAATTTGTGTGACATATTTCTCTGTTTTAAGAGAATAAAAATTCAAAGTTTGAAAATTGCAAAATTTTCAAAATTTTCGCCATATTTGCGTTTTTTTCCAAAATTAACGCAATTTATATCAAAGAAATTTTACCACTATCGTGAAGGACAATATGTCTCGAGAAACATTCTCAGAATCGCGAATATTCGTTAAAGCGTTCGAGAGTTATAAGAGACAGTGGTCAGAATTGTAAAAATTGGCCCTGTCATTAACGTGCAAACCAGCCTTGGGGGTAAAGGGGTTAAAGCTTGAAAATTGCAAAATCTTTGCAAATAAATGTAAAAAATATTGACCTAAATTTACCACTAACATAAAATACTATGTGTCATGACAAAACTTTCTCGGAATCACTGGGATATGTTGAAGCTTTCCAGAGTTATTACCACATAAACTTACACTGGTCATAATTGTAAAATTTGGCCTGGTCAGGAAGGTGAAAACAGGCTTGTGGTTAAAAGGGTTAATGATGAATATTTTTGCTTAAAACTATTAAAAATCAGACAGTTTTTCTCAAAGCCAACCAAAAATATTAAGTGTGTGCTTTATTGTCTCTCTGACAACAGAAATAAATAACCATAAATGAAGTTCATATACGAGGTGCGTTCGTTAAACTATTCCCCTAACCCACTCTATTTATCACAGGACACTGAAACTGCACATGTGTAATGATATAAGTCTCTACTAGAGATGAGCGACTTTGCCTCTGGGAGGGTCGAGTCCGGTTTCGGACCACCCGACTTTCCCAAAAGTCGAGTCGAACGAAATCGGCCAACTGTCGGAAAAAGTCGAAGGTCCGACTGAAACTTGAACCGAGCCCAATGTAAGTCAATGGGGAAGAAAAGTCGGCAGGGAGTGACCCGACATGAAATGACACTTGGTGTACATAGGGTTAACCATGTCTTTTCATGTCCTTTGCTATCTAATTTGCACAAACAATTAAATCAGTCTATGTGTGCAAAATTTCACACCTGTAGGGTTAATTAAAGGTGTAAATTCGTAGCAAAAAAGTCCGTTTTTTTTACAACGAATTTACACCTTTAATTAACCCTACAGGTGTGAAATTTTGCACACATAGACTGATTTAATTGTTTGTGCAAATCAGATAGCAAACGACATGAAAAGACATGGTTAACCCTATGTACACCAAGTGTCATTTCATGTCGGGTGCTTCTGTCTTTTCACTGAAGCCGGCTTTACCCGGCAATTGAATCAGAGGATATTTTACTATGTAGAAGTGTATAAACTATACATATATGTATATATATATGTCACAATGACATGTATATATATATATATATGTATTCTATGTGTGTATATTTAGTGTTTACAAGGAAAGAATGGGGTTTTTTTAGTTGCGATATTTTTGTTCCCATAGACTTACATGGGACTTCCGGTATCGGTATCGGGTATCGCCGATATTTTAGTGATATCGGCGATACCATTCCGATTCCGATACTTTAGGATATCGGAAAGTATCGCTCAACTCTACTGGCAACCTATATGTCATCAGGGGATGGTGGTACAAAATCCTTTGAAACCCATGCATGGTTCATTTTAATGAAGGTGAGATCACCAACATTTTTGGTCAACAGCCGAGTCCTTCTTTCTGTCAGGATTGATTCAGCAGCACTGAAGACTCTTTCTGATAACACACTACCAGCAGGGCAAGCGAGCTCCTATAAGGCATATTGTACCAATTCAGGCCAGGTGTCCAGTTTACAGGCCCAGTAGTCAAAGGGGAATGAACTGTGAGGGAGAACATCGATAGGGGAGGAGAGGTAATTTTGAACCATAGTTGACAACTGCTGTCTCCTGTCTGTTGCAATCGATTCAGTATTAACAGTCGTGTGATCGGTACTCGAGAAATCAGTCAACAACATGGTCATGAAACCCCTGTCTCCAATGCCACTTTGCCTGTCTGCACCACGAACACCTCTTCCATGTTGCCCAGTACGGCTCGTGGTAGAACCTGCACCGCTGCTGTGTGCTGGGAATGCCTCTAACAAATGGTTTACCAGAGTTGCTTGTTTGTTCGCCAATATTAGCTCTAGGTTCTCCTGTGGCATAATGTTCTGTAATTTGCCTTTATAGCGTGGATCGAGGATGCTGGCCAACCAGTAGTCGTCATCCTTCATAATTTTGGCAATGCGGGGGTCCATTTTTAGGATCCGCAAGACATAATCACATATGTGGGCCAATGTTCCAGGTGTCAATGATGCACGGCCAGTGGTGGGTGGAGGAGCACTTTCTGGCAAATCCACATCCCTCCAGTCACGCACAAACCCTGGACCTGACCTTGGCAAGCCAACATTTTCTCTTGCCCCCTGAGAAGCATCCTCCTCCCCAAAATAATCATCCCTCTCATCCTCCTCCTCTTCCTCTTCTTTCTCCACCTCGTCCAGGTCAGTTCCCTGAGCAGGCAATGGCTGACTTGTCATAAAGGCTTCCTTCCTCCTCCTCCTCTTCCTTCTCCGCTGCAGACGCCTGATTCTTAATGTGCGTCAAAGTTTGCATGAGCAGACGCATAAGTGGGATGCTCATGCTTATGAGGTATGTGTCTGAGTTTTGCCAGGGCTATGGTCGCAACAAAATTATGGCCGTTATCACTGACTACCTTGCCTGGCTCAAGATGTAGACTGCTCAGCCATGACTCAGTTTCTCACTGCAAGTAGTCGACCAGTACCTCCTCGGTGTGTCTGTTGTCACCCAAAGACATCATCTTTAAAACAGCCTGCTGACGCTTACCACTAGCTGTTCGATAGTGGGACACCTCATGTACAACACTGGCAGCTGCAGATGGAGTGCTCGTGCGACTGCGCTCTGTCGATGAGCTTTTGCTTATGGAGGAGGAGGAGGGTCGAAACGCCTACAGCCAACTGTTGTCTATACCGTGGGATAGGCAACACTGTTCCACCGCCGCTGTCCCCTGTGGACCCTGCATCCACCACATTAACCCAGTGCACAGTGATGGACACGTAATGGCCCTGGCCATGCCTACTGGCCCATGCATCTTTTGTGAGGTGCACCTTTCCACTCACTGATTGTTTGAGTGCATGGACAATGCGGTCTTTCACATGCAGGTGGAGGACAGGGATGACTTTTCTAGAAAAGAAGTGCCAACTGGGTAGGTCATAGTGTGGGACAGCATAGGCCATGAGCTCTCGGAACGCTGCACTTTCAACCAAACGGAAGGGCATCATCTCTAATGAGATCAGTTTGGCAATGTAGGCGTTCAAAGCCAGTGTACGCGGATGAGAGGATGAGTACTTTCTTGTCCTACTCAGAGTGTCTGCTAGGGTGAGCTGGACTTCAGAGCTGCATATGGGGGAACTAGCGGTGGACATGGCGGACTGAGAGGGGGTTGGTGATGGTAGTGGTGGTAGTGGTGATGACCTAGATTCAGTCTTTCGTTGGTAAAACATTGTGATTCCCTGACTGCTTTGGCCTTGCGACGACACCTCAACATATCTTGCTGGTGGTGTGCTAACCGGTGGGCTTACAGTTGGGGAAGCGATGTAGCATTGCTGACTAACTTCAGTCGGAGCAGGTGCACATGTGCTACCTGAGGTTTTGTAGTACGTCCACACTTGCAAGTGCATAGTGTTTAAATGTCTAAGCATGCAACTGGTATTCAAATTTCTGAGATTTTTCCCTCGGCTAAAGGTCCTTACGCACTTCTTACAGATAACCTTCTTTGCCTCATCAATAGGATTTTGGTCAAAAAAGTGCCACACTGCACTCTTCCTACTATGGGATAAATTCGGGGCTTGTACGCTGTGCTAATTTGACCGTCTGGCCAAGCTGTCCTGCAACTCTTTGTTTTTTTAACACGTTTTTGGACTGCTACGGGCCTGCCAAATAACCGCAGCTGCGATGTCAATGCCTGCTGCGGATCCTCCTCCTCTCCTGAGCTATTGCCAGCGGCACTCTTTTCCCCAATGGATGCCAATGCGGGTCAACAACTGGGTCATCCATCACCTCCTCTTCAATTTCATCTGCACCTTCCTCTGTGTCACCGTGTAAGGTGATATAGTATGCGGGAAGGGGCACATGAGTTTCATCAGTGTCAGATTCTGGCTCAGTAGACTGCGAGGGCAATGTAGTGCTCTGTGTGAATGTCTGTGTGAATGTACCAGTAGAATCATATAGCAGTGGCTATGCATCAGTTCACTCCATGTCAGATTCATCTTGGACTGGGGAATTCAGGATTTGTCGTGATAACCCAGGCATGGTATGTGAAAAGAGCTCCAGGGAGTAATCTGAAGTGTGGCCTGCCGCATCCTTCACTTTTGGTGGGGGTGAAGAACACAAGGAAAGGTGTTGTTCCTGACCAGGAGCCTGCACTGACGACTCAGTGCTTGCATTTTTTGAAACTTCAGAAGAGGAGGCGATAGAGCTGGAGGCAGTTTTGGCAATGTAAGCCAAAACCTGTTCCTGATGCTCCGGCTTTAAAAGCGGTTTACCTACTCCCAGAAAAAGGAACCTTTCAGGCCTTCTGGAGCCAGACGATGACGCAGGCTCAACACCTCCTGCCATAGGTGCTATTGTGCTTTTGGCACTACCAGCAGATGCACCACCACCACCACCATCAGTACCAGCTGGCCCCCTCCGCTTACGTCCGCAGCCTCTTCCACCATACTTCCTCATGTTTGGGAAAATGTACCAAAAATACCAGCAGATATATGGTACTGTATCAGAAGCGTGCAGCTGTATACGGTGAAGGGGAAAATTTAAATCTCCGTATATATTTCCGGAGTCACACACAGACTCTCACTCAGTATGGCTTAGACCAGAATATAAAAAGCAGAAAAAGGGTACTGTATCAGAAGCGTTCAGCTGTATACAGTGTAGGGGAAATTGTAAATCTCCGTATATATTTCCGGAGTCACACACAGACACTCACTCAGTATGGATTAGACCAGAATATAAAAAGCAGAAAAAGGGTACTGTATCAGAAGCGTTCAGCTGTATACAGTGTAGGAGAAATTGTAAATCTCCTTATATATTTCCGGAGTCCTGGAAGCAACAATTGATTACCGGCGAGGATCATGGGAGTTCAGCTCACTTACATCAGGCCAGTCAGCCCCACCTGACACCCATTCCTTAATTGGTTCAATACCCTCAGCAACCACCGGATGGAGCCTCAGCTCCGAAGTCGTCTCCAACACATTCACAACAGTACTGTATCAGAAGCGTACAGCTGTATACAGTGTAGGGGAAATTGTAAATCTCCGTATATATTTCCGGAGTCACACACAGACGCTCACTCAGTATGGATTTGACCAGAATAAAAAAAACAGAAAAACGGTACTGTATCATAAGCGTACAGGTGTATACAGTGTAGGGGAAATTGTAAATCTCCTTATATATTTCCGGAGTCACACACAGATAGTCAGCATGTATTTGTCCATGATACCAGCCGGTACACGGTAGTGTGTGAGTAGCGTACAGCTCAATACGGCGTGGGAAAAAATGAACGCTCGGTAACTGCAGAAAAAAAGAATGAAAGTATTAGTGCTGTGTAAAAAGCAGTCTGCACAGCAGTGTACACACAGCAATACAGCTGGCAGGCAGCCTAATAACCAGCGCTGCTGCACATAAGAAAATCCTCCCCTGTCACTGCACACTAACTGTACAGCACAATTGCTATCAGCACAAGCACATAAGACCTTTTTTTTCCAGCCCTAACTCTCTCCCTACTGATAAACAGCAAGTAACCTCTCCCTACTGTTAAGATTGGCCGAAGTAAAATTGCGGTCTGCAGTCAGGGTTTTTATAGACACTATGACACCACACAAAGCAAGTCAATCACTGCAATGTCCTTCTCTTAAGATGGTGGTGGACCCTGCCCATGTCATCTCGTTGCCCACAGTGTACGTCCTTGCTCATTGGCTGAAAAAAGGCGCCTGCAAGCATTATAGGAATACCGACTTTGGCGCTTGTTTTGCCGAACGCATGGCCGACTTGATGAGCGAACCCGGCTTTGGCGAAATTCGGCAACTTATGAATCTGACCGACCTGTTTCGCTCAACTCTAGTCTCTACAGGTTACGTGCCAATTGGCAACTGCGAACTGATAACAGTCTTGATTTTACAGGTGCTGAAGTCATGTGAGGTTTGATAATGGACACAGTGGAACACAGAGCACTAGTGATGAGTGAGCACTAAAATGCTCAGGTGCTCATTGCTCGGGTACGAGCAAATTGGAATGCTCGAGTGCTCGTCCCGAGCAACAAGCTTAATGTAAGTCTATGTGAAACCCGAGATTATTTGCCGCGATCCCCCCGGAGGTCTTTTTAGAGTATCAAAACATCGGAAATCTATGGGAACAGTGCTCAAATGACATGGGAACATCATGGGGAAGACCCCTGGAAGTATTTCTGACTTCTAGGTCACTGCTGTGAACAAGGCCGGTTTTAGGCAAAGTGGAGCCCTAGGCAAAAGTTTAATATGGGGCCCCAAATGCTAACATAATGCACAGTACACAAGCATTTCGGTTGTATTTACGTGCGCTGAGATCAGGCCGCTAAACGAGTGTGATTGACAATATTGAAGTAGTTTGACGCTTGTTTCCCGGCCTCTTTAAACAAACTGAGAAAGTATGATGGGAACAGAGCAATCACTATTAGATCAATCTATCCCCATACAGGATCATGTTATCAGCAGCACATCAACAGTTTACACTGGCGATGTGCTGCTGAGAACAATGATTTTTGTTCGGGCACAAACAATTCAATCACTCAATGAATATGCAGCATTTTGCTTGTTTAGTATAATACACCTCATAGTCCTCCATATATTATAATATGCACCATAGTCCTCCATATTGTAAAGTGCACACCCCATAGTTCTCCATATAATATAATGTGCCCCATAGTCCTCCATATAATATAATACACTCCCTATAGTCCTCCATATATTAAAATACACTTCTCAGTCCTCCATATAGTATTATACACTTCCCATAGTCCTCTATATAGTATAATACACTCCTCATATTCCTCCATATAGTAAAATACACTCCTCAGTCCTCCACATAGTATTATATACTATGTGGAGGACTGAGGAGTGTATTATACTAAATGAAGGACTGAGGAGTTTAATACACTCCTCAGTCCTCCATATAGTATAATACACTCCTTAAAGTCCTCCATATATAAAAATACACTGATCAGTCCTCCATATAGTATAATATGATACGATACGATACACTTTATTGATCCCGGGGGGAAATTACAGTATTACAGCAGCAATACAAACAGCATTACATAAAATATTAGGACACAAATCTAATACACTCAAATCTAATACACTCCTCATAGTGCTCCATATAGTATAATGCACCGCCATAGTCATCCATGTAGTACAATTCACTTCCCATAGTATAATGCACCCCATAGTCCTCGATACAGTATAATGCAGCCCACATATAGTATAATACAGCCACCCCATAGAGCATAATGCAGCCACCCCACAGAGTATAATGCAGCCACGCCATACAATATAATGTAACGACCCATAGTATACACCATGTTCCAAATTATTATGCAAATTGGTTTTAAGCGTCTTAGCGTTTTTTTATTTTTTTTGTAAATGAAACCCATTGATGGTATTGTGTCTCAGGGTTCTTTGGATCACTGAAATCAATCTCAGATACCTGTGATAATTAGTTTGCCATGTGAGCCCAATATGCTATGGGCATAAAAGGAGATAAACTCATGGTGTGGCCACCATCTTCCCCTGACCTCAACCCTATAGAAACCTTTGGAGTATCATGAAGCATAAGATCTATGAGGGTGGGAGGCAGTTCACATCAAAACAATAGCTCTGGGCAGCTATTCTGACTTCATGATAAGAAATACAAGCAGAAACTCTCCAAAAACTCACAAGTTCAATGGATGCCAGAATTGTGAAGGTGATATCAAAGAAGGGTTCCTATGTTAACATGTAACTTGGCCTGTTAGGATGTTTTGGAGTTAAATAGCTGTTTTGTTCACTGAATCTGACCTCCTAATGCTGCAAATTCCACAAATGAGCAATTTCAGTTCTTTAAAACATATAAAATGTTTAGACATTCTACTGTGCCTAATAATTTGGAACAGTGCATTTTGAGTTTTTATTCATCTTGGAGATTATACTGTTAGCATTGGGAGGTTTCTTCAATAAAATTCGATATAGGTGTGGTCGGGCATGAAACAGCTAACTGGGTTTAAGGCAAAGTCGGAGCATGGGGAAGTGAATCTGCCCTGTGCTAATGAAATGAATGAGTTTTTCAACAGATTCACCAACACAAGCACAGTGTCATCAGAAATGGGGGATGGATCCAGGAAAATATCTGCAGCATTGACATTGGGGGATAAGCTGCCTGCTTTCACTGTGTCCCAAAGCGAAGTGAGAAGACAGTTTAGCAGACTTGTTATTGGCAAAGCAGCTGGGCCTGATGGCCTCAGTCCACGTGTCCTAAAAGTGTGTGCAAACCAATTGTGTACTGTCTTCCAGCACCTGTTTAACTGGAGCCTTCAATCACAGGGGGTACCAGAACTGTGGAAGACCACCTGCCTGGTGCCAGTTCCTAAGACCACTTTTCCAACTTCCCTACATGACTATCGTCCAGTGGCCTTAACATCGCATGCTATGAAGTCCTTGGAAGAATAATACTCGCCTACTTGTGCCCGAGGGTGAGGGCCTACACTGGCCCCCTGCAGTTTGCGTACCAGCAGAGATTGGGGGTGGATGATGCTGTAGCGTCTCTTCTACATACAATGCATTCGTTCTTGGACAATGATGGAACTGCAGTGCGCGCCATGTTCTTTGACTTCTCTAGTGCTTTCAATACCCTACAGCCGCTCTCACTATGTAATAAGTTGACTGATATGGCGGTAGATGAGGGGATGGTGAACTGGATAAGTGACTACCTGACAGACAGGCCGCAGTTTGTAAGGATGGGGAGGTGGTATCTGGCAGTGTACGGAGCAGTGTTGGAGCCCCTCAGGGTACAGTGCTGTCACCCTTCCTCTTCACATTGTATACAGCTGACTTTCAGTATAAATCTGATTTTTGTCACCTCAAAAAATTCTTAGATGACTTCGTGATTGTAGGGGGCATTGTGGGGGGCCGGGGGTAGGAGGAATATAGAAGGGTGGCTTCTGACTTTGGGGATTGGTGTCAGACTAACTGTCTAGAACTAAATGTAAAGAAAACCAAGGAGATGGTGGTGAGTTATAGAAGGAAAAAGGAGGATTTCTTACCGATCACTATTGCTGGCCAGGAGGTGGAGATTGTTGAGAGCTACAAATATTTGGGGGTTCACCTTGACAGTAAACTTGATTGGAGGTGTCATACAGAAAATGTTTACAAGAAGGGAATGAGCAGACTGTACTTTCTGCTGAAGCTCAGGTCGTTCAATGTGTGCAGTAAAATGCTGGAGATGTTCTACCAGTCCGTAGTAGCAAGTGCCATCTTTTTTGCTATCATTTGCTGGGCAGTAGTGTGCGAGTAGCTGACGCTAATAAGCTCAACAAACTTATCAAGAAGGCAAGTGCAGCTGTTGGCCTCCATCTTGACTCTTTTGAGGAGGTATTGGAAAATAGTATTCAAAAGAAGTGCAGGGCTATAATGAACAATAATACACACCCTCTATACAAGCTGTTCTTGAAGCAGAAGAGCACATTCAGCAGCCTTCCAATCCTATTAAGGTGCAAGAAGGAGAAATTCAGGAAATCGTTTGTACCTACTGCTATGGGGATGTATAATAATTTCCTAAGGGTGGTAGAAAATAATGACTGATGGCTGGTGTACTAATGTCAATTAACATTGACTTATATACACCTGAACTACCCACTTTTATTTATTATGTAATGTTGGTATACCTGTGCAAGATTTGTGTCCTAATGTTTTATGTACTGCTGTTTGTATTGCTGCTGTAATACTGTAATTTCCCCCGGGATCAATAAAATGTATCGTATCGTATGTATGCTCTGATGGGTGATGACTTTTATTAGACTGTCATTTGCACCAACCACTTAGGAAAATCAGAGAAAAATATAATTTGCATAATAATTTGGAACATGGTACATAATGCAGCCCCCCTCCTATAGTATAATGCCGCCACCCCTTAGAGAATAATGCAGCTACCCCACAGAGTATAATGCAGCCACGCCATACAATATTCCCCACGGAATATAATGTAACCCCCATAGAATATACTGTACTGCAGTTCCCCTCATATAGTATAATGCAGCCCCTCCATAGAATATATGGCAACCCGCTCATAGAGTATAATGCAACCCCTTATATAGTATAATGTAGCCCCTCCATAGAATATAATGTAGCCCTCCTCATATAGTATAATGCAGCACCCACAGAATATAATGTAGCCTCCTCATAAAGTATAATGAAGCCCCCGTACAATATAATCTAGCCCCCCATAGACTATAATGCAGCCCCCCATAGAATACAATGTAGCCTCCTCATAAAGTATAATGTAGCCCCCTCATAGAGTATGATGCAATCACCCTCCAAAGAATATAATAAATATAATACAGCCCCATATAGAATATAATACAGCCCACCTCCACATAGAATATATTGTTGCCCCCATATTATATAACACAGCCTCCTACATAGAATATAATGTAAAATGTACCCCCCATGGTATATATAATACAGCCACATAGTATATAGCCCAGCACCACATGGTATATTGCCCAGCACCACATGGTATATAGCACAGCCACACGAGGTAAATAGTAGAGCATCACATGGTATATAGCACACCAAATGGTATATAGCACAGCACCACATGGTATATAGCACAGCCCCACATGGTATACTGTACAGACCAAAAGTTTGGACACACCTTCTCATTCAAAGATTTTTTTGTATTTTCATGACTATGAAAATTGTACATTCACACTGAAGGCATCAAAACTATGAGTTAACACATGTGGAATCATATACTTAACAAAAAAGTGTGAAACAACTGAAAATATGTCTTATATTCTAGGGTCTTCAAAGTAGTCACCTTTTGCTTTGATTACTGCTTTGCACACTCTTGGCATTCTCTTGATGAGCTTCAAGAGGTAGTCACCAGAAATGGTCTTCCAACAGTATTGAAGGAGTTCCCAGAGATGCTTAGCACTTGTTGGCCCTTTTGCCTTCACTCTGCGGTCCAGCTCACCCCAAACCATCTCGATTGGGTTCAGGTCTGGTGACTGTGGAGGCCAGGTCATCTGGCATAGCACCCCATCACTCTCCTTCTTGGTCAATAGCCCTTACACAGCCTGGAGGTGTTTGGGGTCATTGTCCTGTTGAAAAATAAATGATGGTCCAACTAAACGCAAACTGGATGGAATAGCATGCCGCTGCAAGATGCTGTGGTAGCCATGCTGGTTCTGTATGCCTTCAATTTTGAATAAATCCCCAACAGTGTCACCAGCAAAGCACCCCCACACCATCACACCTCCTCCTCCATGCTTCTCGGTGGGAACCAGGCATGTTGAGTCCATCCATTCACCTTTTCTGCGTCGCACAAAGACACGGTGGTTGGAACCAAAGATCTCAAATTTCGACTCATCAGACCAAATCACAGATTTCTACTGGTCTAATGTCCATTCCTTGTGTTCTTTAGCCCAAACAAGTCTTTTCTGCTTGTTGCCTGTCCTTAGTAGTGGTTTCCTAGCAGCTATTTTACCTTGAAGGCCTGCTGCACAACGTTTCCTCTTGTTGTAGAGATGTGTCTGCTACTAGAACTCTGTGTGGCATTGACCTGGTCTCTAAACTGAGCTGCTGTTAACCTGTGATTTCTGAGGCTGGTGACTCGGATAAACTTATCCTCAGAAACAGAGGTGACTTTTGGTCTTCTTTTCCTGGGGTGGCCCTCATGTGAGCCAGTTTCTTTGTAGCGCTTGATGGTTTTTGCAACTGCACTTGGGGACACTTTCAAAGTTTTCCAAATTTTTCGAACTGACTGACCTTCATTTCTTAAAGTAATGATGGCTCCTCGTTTTTCTTTACTTAGCTGCTTTTTTCTTGCCATAATACACATTCTAACAGTCTATTCTGTAGGACTATCAGCTGTGTATCCACCAGACTTCTGCACAACACAACTGATCGTCCCTACCCCATTTATAAGGCAAGAAATCACACTTATTAAACCTGACAGGGTATACCTGTGAATTGAAAACCATTTCCGGTGACAACCTCTTGAAGCTCATCAAGAGAATGCCAAGAGTGTGCAAAGCAGTAATCAAAGCAAAAGGCGGCTACTTTGTAGAACTTAGAATATAAGACCATGGTATATAGCACAGCAGCACATGTTATATAGCACAGCCACACATGGTAAATACACAGCCCACCATGGTATAGAGCACAGTACCGCACAGTATATAGCACAACACCACACAGTATATATCACAGCCCACAATGGTACATAGCACAGCCCACCATGGTATATAGCACAGTACCACACGATATATACACAGCCCGCCATGGTATACAGCACAGCACCACATGGTATATAGCACACCCCACCATGGTATATAGCATAGCCCACCATGGTATATAGCACAGTACCACATAGAATATAGAACAGCACCACATTGTATATATCCCAGCATGGTATATAGCACAGTACCACAAAGAATATAGAATAGCACCTCATGGTATATATCCCAGCAT
Source organism: Oophaga sylvatica (assembly GCA_033576555.1). Taxonomy (NCBI): domain Eukaryota; kingdom Metazoa; phylum Chordata; class Amphibia; order Anura; family Dendrobatidae; genus Oophaga; species Oophaga sylvatica. The sequence goes on from JARQOD010000006.1 coordinate 175,688,085, forward strand.
GGTGTATATCACAGTACTACATAGAATATAGAACAGCACCACATATTATATAGCCCAGTATGGTATATAGCACAGTACCACATAGAATATAGAACAGCACCACATGGTATATAGCCAGCGTTGTATATAGCATGTAGAACAGCACCACATGGTATATAACCCAGCATAGTATATAGCATGGTATATAGCTTCCCACCAAGAATGGCCCCACAGTCCAGTAATCACACTGATATATTTAAAAAAAACAAACAGTATCCTCACCTTCTCCTCGTGCCCGCGATGCTCCCAGCTCCTGTGTCCTGCTCTGCCTGGTACACAGTGAGTGCACGCTGACGTCATCGTGCACCTGCTGTGTCAGAGGCAGAGAGAGATGAGAGAGGGAGCGTCAGCTGACGCTCTCTCCTCTATTCGATGCAGCAGTTGGGGGAGTCGGCACTGGGGGCAGTCATACCCCCCTGCCTCACGGGCCCCATAGCGGCTGTGGATCGGGGGCCCTAGGCAGCTGCCTGCTCTGCCTGCCCCTAACGCCGCCCTGGCTGTGAACAATGTTGTTAGAGTGTTATACCACTTTTACAGGCACACACTAAAACATACAAAAAATGAAACCAAAATGGATTTTCCTGGGAAATATGTTAATGAACAGCCTTTCCATGGTAATGATTTGTATGTTAGGCAAAATAAATAACCCATCAAACAAAATGTACCTCCACCACTTGGGCTATGTTCACACGTAGCCTTTTTGATGCGTTTTTCAACTTTAGCATTGCTCTCAACCAATACAAATGCGTTCACAGGGAAATGTCATTTTAACATTTAACAACCTTAGCTGGCCATGTGGTGTGAGCCACATCATCAGACACATATTGTTTCATTTATGAAGAAGGGACTCTGAAAGTCACAAAGCCTATTTTTATAGGGGCATCAGGCAGCATTAATATTCTTAAAGGTCCATCAGCCGGCTATGCTTTGTTGTTCCTATTACTAAACTGTGGGTCTTCTATACAGGGTGCGGCATTTATATGGATACACCTAAATATAATGGGAATGGTTGGTGATATCAACTTCCTGTTTGTGGCACATTAGTATATGGGAGGGGGAAAACTTTTCAAGATTGGTAGTGACCATGGCGGCCATTCTTAAGTCAGCCATTTTGGATCCAACTATTTTTTCCAATGGGAAGAGGGTCATGTGACACATCAAACTTATTGAGAATTTCACAAGAAAAGCAAAGGTGTGCTTGGTTTTAACGTAAATTTATTCTTTCACGAGTTATTTAGCAGAAATATGGCGGACGAGTCGGTGGATGAAGTGTTCAGGAAAAGGGGCATGGTGACGGCAGGAATGGGAGCGTACAGGATTAATAACAGGGGGGGGTATGGGAGGTATGAGATCCAGCCTACATTGATTAGTCATTTACCCACCACCAATTACCAGAATGCATTTGATGCCCGTCAGAATATAGGTGTATCAGATGCGCGTCTGAAGCTCGGCATAAAAGATACCTGTGAGAAATTGGTTGCCAAATATGCACGTGTCTGTATAAAGGGTAAAGTGCAAGATGCTTGTGTGATGCTTAAAGAGGAGTGCACCGGCCGTAACTATCAACTCACCCGTGGCACAAGGTTCTTCATCTTCTTCCATTCATATTACCAAGACCATCCAAATTTCACAGCCGAAAACTATTTTTTCAGGTGCAACGAACACTGTTGAATGAATTCCAATAAACGTAGTTAACCACGAACCTGGGAAACAACATATTTCCTCTTTACAAGGTATGGACGATGATGGCATTGATGATCACTTGGAACCTTCCCACATCCCCATCAAGAAGATGAAGATCACAGCTGCCAACACTGTGCAAAAAAGGCCAGGAATGTCTGGAAATTCATTTTCTCTTTGGCAAAATTTACTTCTTACTAAAGTGGTACAGAATGATGCATACACAGCTCCCATGTCTACTCAGCATGAGACTTCGCCACCTTTATTGCACACAAAAGCTCTAACCAACGTGTCACGGATACTTGTCACAAAGTAGGCCAGTTCATCAGTAGGGCCCACTCCAAAAGAGTCTGTCTTTAGCCCTTTAGAAGGCACAAAAATGACCATTAATAATTTGCATCCAAGAGTTACAGAGGAAGATATTGTGGAGCTTTTCTGTGTATGCAGTGCCTTGAAGCGCACCTGCTTGTTGAGTTCCAGAGTTTCAGAGGTTGTGTTTGTAAGAAAGGAAGATGCAGTTGGTGCCTACAAAAAATACAACAGATACTTAGATGGACAACCAATGAAATGCAATCTTCCAAAGAAAAATACACTGGCGCTACCTGAAAAAAACTATTAAACAACCTGGTATATGGGTGCCTATGGACGTGAACAATCCCCCTATACCAATAAGGGGTTATAGAGGCTGCTGGAGTAATGTCAGCCCCTGTGAGATGGCTGACCAAAAGAGTTAAAGCAAATATATAAAAAATGTGCTACCTGCGCCTCCATAGTTATACACCCAAAATAAACTGCCGGGCTAACACACTTTAAAAGGTAGAAGTATTCCTATATATAATTGATAACATTAAAGTGCCTAAATGTAGTCAGACACAGATCATGTGACTTAGAACTTACTTAAGGTTTGCTGGGGACTGGACCGGTATTGATGCTTCAGAGGGAAGGAGCCGATGCTTCCAACAAATGACCGCAGATCGTGCTTGTAGCAGAGGAGGCAAGATGACAATCAAGCAGGGAGCGTCCTCCCTGCTATCTTATAATGCTTTCTTACTTGCTGCGCTGCTGTTTCTGCAGACAGCGGTGTCCTCCGACCGAGAGGCACCGCTGAAGGAAAGCGGACAGCATGGTGGGCAAGACAGGGATTGGGTGACGTCACCACGGGACAGAGAGTGGGAAGGGTCAAAAATACCAACGCGTTTCAAAGGCTCGCAGACCTTTTTCATCAGGGATAGCGACCCTCTGCGTACCCCTGCTTATATCCCTACAGCGGTCCAAAGCCCCTCCTCCCTCCAAACACCATCAATGACAGAAAAAAAACGCAAAGGGAGTGTGGTCTAATATACTGTTTGTGTGATTTCATCAGGACAATTGCTGCAAATAAAATATATATATATATAAAAAAAGGAAGAGCCACATCCAGTTAGGGTCATCAGTGTTAAAAAGATAAATAATAATACAATAAAATGTGAACTTTATTAATTATTTAATTAAAAAACTAGTCGTAACTGTTACCTGAAAATGCATTAGAACTATCCACATAGATAGAACCACACAATGGTGGATTTCTTAAAAACATCACACTAAAAGCTACAAAAAAGTGAGCATGTCATATATTCATTATGTATATGCATATTGTAAAATATGGGATATAAATAAAGTAAAAACATATGCATATTAGTATGTATATACAGTATATATATATATGTCAAAACCACACAAACAACAGCCGTATAGTCTCAGAAATATAACTTTATTACAAAAATGCAAAACATGATAAAAACTGGACAAGGATGGCACAGGAAAAATGTGATCCAAGGGTGGCAATCACAGGGATGTGGATACAAAAAGGCTTAACAGCAAAAACTGCTCAGATGAATAGCCGTGTATAACAAGAAGAAGTCAAAATAGTAGTAACATCAGGGTCCCTATAAATACAAGATGCTGCAGATATATCATAATGGCAGCAAAAGAAATGCATGCATGTAGATAGTTGCTGAAGCACAATGTCTATAGCAAGGTATAATACAAAACAACTAATATGTCAGTGCAAAATGAACTAAACGATACCTGTAAATCATACAGCCAATACAAACATGCAACTTATCCGTATATTAGATGTGATACAAATCTGAAGCAAATGCAAATGCTAGCATACCGAGTGATAGAACGCTGATGTCAGCCAGCGATGTAAATCCATAACAATGGTGGCATAAAGAACGCTATGTTACCTTAACACTGAGCAGAAGAAGCCGTCTAGCCCTCCCCGACGCGCGTTTCGGAGCTGCAAAAGCTCCTTCCTCAGGGGGCGTGCAATTAGCTGACAGGTGTCTAGATTTATATCGCCGCCGCCAGGAAGTGTAGCGGCGACGATAACTGCAATCAGCCCAAACAAACCCCTCCCCACACCACGTCACCCCTGAAACAGGAAGGGACGTGACAAGAGGAGGGGAGGCGCCAGTGGAAACTAGCGCATGCGCAAAAGGCCCCAGAAGGGATCGCCGCCATATTGAAAGGGGGCAAAGGGAAAAAGATAAAAAACAGCGCAAGCTGTATAAAAGACCCCAAGCCATAGCGACCAGGCAAATCACCGATGTCCATACATGTATATGAAACCATTGTGGGGCCCCACAAGGAAAGATACAATCAGGACACGGGACAGACAGGCCGCAGGTATACAAGGGTAAGTATGTCAGAATACAAATATGTACCCTAGCTTATGGCGACCCATAAATAAGAAATAACAAAAAAGGACAAATATGATAAAAAGTAGATAAGTATATATAAATAAACAAAAAAGGGGGAAAAAATTAATAGATAAACAGCCTCAACATGCAAATAAAGAGAAGTTTACAAACGGTAAGAGCTAATAGCAGTTATAACACAACATGAAGTCACATACAATACTTATTGCAAATATTATATCAATAGTCAGACAATAGTAATAAAACAATTAGAGCATCAGCAAAAGCGTGACGAATCTTCATGTGGTGCTTGTGACATGCGAACAGCTTCATACGAATTCTTGTAGCTTGAGGCCACTGTGGACTGAAGGGCAATAGAAGCAGAACATCCAGAGACATATAACTAGGAAAAAACAGTAAAAGTTAAAATAAAATAAAAATGTGTACCACAACAAAATGACCGCCACACAGAAAGCAGAAAGCAGAGATCCTGGGACTGTGGGAGAGGGATCTTTTCCTGTCAGATAAACAGGGGTCGATTTGCCGTGTTCCGCTTTGGACACGGTATATCGACGATATCTTCTTTGTCTGGCAGGGCACCTCGGCCGACCTTGCGCAGTTTGTTTCCGCACTCAACAATAATGATCTTAATATTTTCTTGACATTGACATGGGATCCCCAGTCTATTGATTTCCTGGATGTCACTATCCGGAAAGATGGTCAGGGATTTATCCAGACTGATATTTTCCGTAAGAAAACGGCTACGAATACACTATTACATGCTTCCTCCTGCCATCCTCCACATGTTATTCGTGCCATTCCAGTAGGACAATTCTTGAGATTACGACGTATCTGCTCCACAGATCTCGATTTTGAATATCGGTCCAGAGAGTTAAAAAATCGGTTCCTGGCTCGTGGTTACAGTGGTCGTTCGATTAAGAAAGCCTACCACCGTGCTAAATACTCTTCACGGAATAATCTCCTTCATAGGAATGTGTCACATAACTCTAATACCTCCAACGTACCAAGATTTATCACCTCATATCACTCCCAGACTCATGCTATGAGATCTGCTATCAATGGGCTTGGCCCATACTCCAAGCTGATCCCATCTTACGGAAGTTTCTCCCTGAGCGTCCTGCGATCACATTTAGAAGAGCTAAAAACCTTCGCGACCGCCTCTCCCATAGTCATTATACAACAACTGCTCCCTCTCATTTTCTTAGTGCAGTGCCAAACATTGGTGGATGTGCTCCGTGCGGGAGATGCGTCGCCTGCCCAAACATGGTTCGAGGCACCAATTTTACTAATGCCAAGGGAGACGTGTTATACACTATTAAACACAGAATTACCTGTATTTCACGTTATGTTATATATCATGCCACGTGCCCTTGTGGCTTGATATATATAGGCCTCACCACAAGACAACTTAAGTGTAATGTATTGTCATGTGTGCATCGCCACGAAGATCGTCGCGGTTGCACATTCTGACTTCTCACAGCTGAGTTGCTGTTTCTTTGTGTTTGGCAGTTAGGGAGTTAATTCTGTCTGTGCTCAGTTCTGGGACTGGGTGCAGTTTCTCCCGGCTGCAATTAATTATTTGTTGATTGGTTTCCTTTAAATCTCTGGTGGTCTGTTTTGGGAGTTGCCAGTGAAATTCTTCATGCAGACCACAGATAGGATTGTATCTGTATAGACTTAAGTTAAAGAGCTCCTTAGTTGTTTTAAGCTCACCTTGCTTAGAGTTTAATATCCCAGATCATTTATGTTCCTTCTGTGTTTGAGTGTGTATGCAAGTCTGTGTTTTCTCCAGTCTGTCTTATATTGCTAATCTGTGTATTTAGCAGAGATCAGCCCATATCCCTTTGGTGGTAATCAGAATCCTTCTTAGGACTGATTACAGGGTTCAGGGACTGATAGGAGACAGGGTTAGGCTGGAGACTTGGACCTCTGAACCATTATCAGTACCTCCAAGGTGAGGGATTAGTTAGGACCCCAGTTTAGGGTCAGGTTAGACCCCCGGTCCTCTTCTTTCCTGTTACAGTGTATCAAGTCCTCAAGATTAATCCTGAGTTCAACGGATATCGTGTCAGGTAAATCTATTCTATATTTACATGCTGATGTTGCTAATCTATATGTTGTATAGAGTGTTGTTCTTTAATGAATAGTTTACTGACATCGTACACATATCATAAGACCGCGTGACATTTTCACTGGCCCAATAAAATTATTCCCAGTTGCCATGGATCCAGTAGCCCAGCTGGCTCTGCAGTTGCAGGGATTATCCATGGAGCTGACGGACATTAAGTCCAAAGTTTTGTCTCCCTCGGAGCAAACCAGATTTGAACCTAAAGTAGCTCTCCCGGACAGGTTCACTGGTGGGCGAGACAAATTTTTTACCTTCAGGGAAGCATGTAAATTGTATTTTCGGCTTCGGCCTCGATCATCAGGGAGTGAAGAGCAGAGAGTGGGAATTGTTATCTCGCTCCTACAAGGGGACCCTCAATCCTGGGCATTTTCCCTTCCTCCGGGATCCCCGGCTCTACAGTCAGTAGATCGATTTTTTACTGCCCTGGGTTTGGTATATGATGACCCAGATCGGGTCTCTCTTGCTGAGACAAAATTACGTAAGATACAGCAGGGGGATCGTCCGGCGGAGGAATTTGCTTCTGAGTTCCGTAGATGGGCCACAGATACTCAGTGGAATGACCCAGCTCTTAGGAGCCAGTTTTGTCATGGGCTTTCTGACAAATTAAAGGACGTTTTGGCTCAGTATGATTCTCCTCCATCACTGGAGGCTGCTATGGCCCTGGCTATCCGTACTGATAGACGGCTCCGGGAGAGGTGCGAGGTAACTCCGCCCCCTGTTGTTACTCCACCTACTACTAAAGTCCCTTATGTTGAGGTTCCCCTTGTCTGTTCGGAGGAGCCTATGCAGTTGGGAGGGACATCATTTCGTAGGAGGGGATTGGCGGTACGCCGCAGGACTAGAAGGTGTTTCTTCTGCGGGAAAGAGGGACATTTTGTTGGGGGATGTCCGTCCCGTGCCTTGTTGAGCAAGAAGTCGCCGGAAAACTGTTAATCCCAGGTTGTGTGGTGGACGACAACCTGGGAGTATGTATTTCGTCCGCTAGTTCTTCTCAGTTCCTTGTACCAGTGGAGGTGGTGGTTGGTACGAGAGTGGAGAGATTTTCTGTTCTTCTTGATAGTGGGTCCGGGGCTAATCTGGTTGACGCTCAGTTTGCTCAGGCTCAAGGTATGCATCTGAGTGTATTGGTCAAACCGATCCCTATATTCTCCATTGACGCCAGGCCTCTCGGCCAAGGTAGCTTTGTTCATGAGGTTCATAACATTGACCTTCGGGTAGGGGCAATACATAGGGAACTATTATCTTGTTATGTGTTGGAGGGTCTACCTACTCCTATTGTGTTGGGACTTCCTTGGTTGGTTAAACATAACCCTGTGATTAATTGGCAGTCCAGAGAGATAAGCCAATGGGGTGAGTTTTGCAAAAGTAACTGCATGAACACAGTCATCAGTGCGGTCGTGCCTAGTACTTTGCCTCCTTTTTTGGAGGACTTTGGGGATGTGTTCTCTGAGGAGGGGTGTCAGGAGTTGCCTCCTCATCGCGTATATGACTGTTCTATTAATTTACTTCCTGATGCTAAGTTACCTAAAGCTAGGTTATATAACCTTTCTGGTCCTGAGAGGCAGGCTATGAAAGATTATATTTCGGAAAGTCTGGCCAAAGGGCATATTAGACCTTCATCTTCCCCAGTGGCCGCGGGGTTCTTCTTTGTGAAGAAAAAAGATGGAGGCCTACGCCCTTGCTTGGATTTCCGCGAACTTAATCGGATTACTGTTCGAGATCCGTATCCACTCCCTCTGATTCCTGATCTCTTCAATCAAATTGTTGGCGCCAAATGGTTCTCTAAATTGGATCTCAGGGGGGCGTATAATCTGATTAGGATAAAAGAGGGGGATGAGTGGAAAACGGCGTTTAACACGCCGGAGGGACATTATGAGAACCTTGTCATGCCTTTTGGTCTGACTACTGCACCAGCAGTATTCCAACATTTTGTTAATGACATTTTTCGTCATCTGGTGGGGCTGTTTGTGGTCGTATATTTGGATGACATTTTAATTTACTCGCCAGATCTTGTGTCTCACCAGGAGCATGTGAGACAGGTGTTGCAGATCTTGCGAGACAATAAACTATACGCCAAACTGGAAAAGTGTGTATTCGCCGTACAGGAACTTCAGTTTTTGGGTTTCTTGGTATCAGCCTCCGGTTTCCGTATGGACCCTGAAAAGGTGAGAGCAGTGCTTGAATGGGATCAGCCAGAGGATCTTAAGGCTCTGCAGCGTTTTCTGGGGTTTGCTAACTACTACCGGAAATTTATTTGTAATTTCTCATCTGTTGTCAAACCTCTCACTGACATGACAAGAAAAGGGACGGATTTTTCTAAATGGTCGGACAAAGCTTGCCAAGCTTTTTCCTCTTTGAAAAAATGTTTTGCTTCGGCACCCGTTCTCATCCAACCAGATGCATCACAGCCGTTCGTTGTGGAGGTGGACGCGTCTGACGTAGGGGTGGGTGCAATATTGTCCCAGGGTCCGTCCCCTGGTAAATGGCATCCGTGCGCTTTCTTTTCTAAGAAATTGTCGTCCGCCGAAAGGAATTATGATATCGGCAATAGGGAACTTTTGGCCATTAAGTTGGCTTTTGAAGAATGGCGTCACTTTTTGGAGGGGGCAGTCCACCCGGTCACCGTCATTACTGATCACAAGAACCTGCTGTATTTGGAATCTGCTAAGCGTCTGAATTCCAGACAAGCTCGATGGTCGTTGTTTTTTACCAGGTTTAATTTTGTTGTCACTTATCGCCCTGGATCTAAGAATGTTAAGGCGGATGCCTTGTCTCGCAGTTTCCCAGGGGCTGGGAAAACGGATGACCCGATTCCTATCCTTCAGGAGGGGGTGGTAGTGTCGGCTGTATGTTCTGAGCTTGAGGAGGAGGTATTAGAGGCTCAGGGGGACGCCCCTGCAGGACCTCCAGGGAGACTGTTTGTCCCAAATCAGTTGAGACAAAAGGTTATTGAGGCACATCATAATTCTGCTTTAGCAGGACATCCAGGGAGTAAGGCTACTTTAGATCTCCTTTCTCGCCGGTTTTGGTGGCCTAACGTTAATAAAGATGTTTTAACTTTTGTCGCGTCCTGTGGGGTTTGTGCTCGCTCTAAGACCCCTCATACCCGTCCATCTGGGACCCTCTTACCCTTGAAACTTCCGGAGCGTCCATGGACTCATTTGTCTATGGACTTCATCACGGACCTTCCTCAGTCGTCAGGGAAGACTGTCATACTGGTGGTTGTTGACAGGTTCAGTAAGATGGCACATTTCATTGCTCTTCCTGCCCTCCCTAATGCTAAAACTCTGGCGCAGGTGTTCATTGGGGAGATTGTGAGACTTCATGGGTTGCCTTCTGATGTGGTGTCAGATAGGGGGTCTCAGTTTGTGTCCAAGTTTTGGAGGGCATTTTGTTTACGTCGGGGGATGCAATTGTCATTTTCCTCGGCTTTTCATCCGCAGACCAATGGTCAGACAGAGCGTCTGAATCAAAGCCTAGAGACTTATCTTCGGTGTTTTGTCTCAGAGAACCAGGAGGACTGGTCTTCTTTCTTGCCTCTGGCAGAGTTCGCTCTTAACAACAGGCGGAGCGAGTCCACTGGTAAATCCCCGTTTTTTGGGGCATATGGTTTTCATCCCCAGTTTTGTACTTTCAATGGGGGGGGCCCTTCTGGGGTTCCTGAGGAGGAGCGTTTCTCGTCGTCACTTGCTTCAGTGTGGAGAGGTGTATTGAATAATCTGAGTGCTATGGGGAACCGTTATAAACGTATGGCTGATAGGAGGAGAGTTTCTGGTCCAGATCTTAATGTGAACGATCTGGTATGGTTGTCTACCAGGAATATAAAACTTAAAGTTCCCTCCTGGAAGCTGGGCCCCAGATTCATCGGGCCGTACAGGATCAGTTCCATAATTAATCCTGTGGCATTTCGTCTGGACCTCCCTCCTACGTTTAAATTCATAATGTGTTCCACAAGTCATTACTTAAGAGGTACGTGGCACCAGTCATACCATCACCTCTACCTCCTCCTCCAGTGGTGGTCAATGGTAATTTGGAGTTTCAAGTGTCAAAGATCATTGACTCACGTCTGAATCGCCGGTCCCTTCAGTACTTGGTGCATTGGAAGGGGTATGGTCCAGAGGAGAGGACGTGGGTTCCTGCGTCTGACATTAACGCAGATCGTTTGGTGCGGACCTTCCACAGAACTCACCCGGGCAAACCTGGCCCTGAGGGTCCGGAGGCCCCTCGTAGAAGGGGGGGTACTGTCATGTGTGCATCGCCACGAAGATCGTCGCGGTTGCACATTCTGACTTCTCACAGCTGAGTTGCTGTTTCTTTGTGTTTGGCAGTTAGGGAGTTAATTCTGTCTGTGCTCAGTTCTGGGACTGGGTGCAGTTTCTCCCGGCTGCAATTAATTATTTGTTGATTGGTTTCCTTTAAATCTCTGGTGGTCTGTTTTGGAGTTGCCAGTGAAATTCTTCATGCAACCACGATAGGATTGTATCTGTATAGACTTAAGTTAAAGAGCTCTAGTTGTTTAAGCTCACCTGTTAGAGTTAATATCCAATCATTTATGGTTCCTCTGTGTTTGAGTGTGTATCAAGTCTGTGTTTTCTCCATCTGTCTTATATTGCTAATCTGTGTATTTAGCAAGATCAGCCCATATCCCTTTGGTGGTAATCAAATCCTTCTAGACTGATTACAGGTTCAGGACTGATAGGAGACAGGTTAGGCTGAGACTTGACCTCTGAACCATTATCAGTACCTCCAAGGTGAGGGATTAGTTAGACCCCAGTTTAGGGTCGGTTAACCCGGTCCTCTTCTTTCTGTTACAGTGTATCAAGTCCTCAGATTAATCCTGATTCACGGATATCGTAGTCAGGTAAATCTATTCTATATTTACATGCTGATGTTGCTAATCTATAGTTGTATAGAGTGTTGTTCTTTAATGAAAGTTACTGACATCGTACAATATCATAGACCCGCGTGACATGAGAGTTATGCTAGTACCAGTTACAGTGTAAACCGTTAGCGTCTGCAGTGTGCTGGGTGCAGTAAATCATCATGATCACAGGTTTGCATATAGTGAAGAGTCCTGTTATTACTTAATGACAAGTTTGCGAAGAAATTGCGGAATGTATGTATCATTCATAGCTTGTTGGTCGATGAAAATGAGTACGTTGTTAAAAGTCCTGTTTACTCATACAGTGGCAGAAATCACAAGTTGCAGACCAACAGGAGACACAGCAGGCCAGAGTAATCCAAGCTCAGCAATCACTCTCCAATACAGATTCAGGATCTTCTTCTCTGTTACCGTAAGTCCATGCAAACGTGGGTCTTTCAAAGAGCAGGGTTCAGAGTCCACAAGTGCTTCAGAGTTCCTCAGTAGGAATAGCTGGAGTACAAGGTCCAAGGCTTACAGGAGTCAAGTCACAGGTTCACTGCAGGCTAGATTCTGAAGCACTGATTGCTCAGCTGTGGCTGCTTAAGAAGCAAAGGAGAGAATCAGGGCGGAAACATGCAAGCTGGAAACTCCATTTTGACTGAGGGCAAGATAGCTGCAGCAAGACAGAAAGTAAAATGGCTGACGAACAAACTGAGTTTCAGGAATATATACATAGAACCTTACATTACTCCCCCCTTAAGGACAACCTCCGGATGACCTCAGACCAGGCTTGTGTGGGTACCTCTGATGAAACTGACGGAGCAAGCGAGGAGCATTAACGTTATTGACCGGTTCCCATGAGTTGTCCTCCACTGGGTAGCCCTGCCATTTAATCAGATATTGTAACTGATTTCTATACAACCTGGAATCTAAAATCCTTTCCACCACAAATTCTTCCTGACCATCGACTAGCACTGGGTCAGGGCAAGGAGAGGAACGTCCAGGAAACGTATTGGGTGTCGCAGCCTTTAGTAGGGATACATGAAAGACAGGGTGGATTCTCATAGTTCTGGGCAGTTGAAGACGACAAGCAACGGCACTTATAATTTTACTGATTTTATAGGGTCCAATGTACTTATGTCCCAACTTAGACGATGGAATCCTTAACTTAAGATTTCTGGTTGACAGCCAGACCAAGTCTCCTACCTTGAAAGCTGGTGCAGGTTTACGAAATTTATCTGCTGCTTTCTTGTACCTTTCTTGAGCCGATTCCAGATTTTCCTTTAGAAGATCCATATTCTTCTGTAAAGACGTGATTCTTTCAGCCACTGCTGGTAAAGGCGTTTCTATGGGAAATCGTGGTAGAATGTTAGGATGATAACCTAGATTAGAGTAAAAAGGAGACTGTTTAGTGGAGGCACTCTGAGAGTTGTTATACGAGAACTCAGCTAATGGAAGTAGATCCACCCAATCATCCTGTAGGTGGCAGATAAAGCAGCGGAGATACTGCTCCAGGGTTTGATTGGTTCGTTCGGTCTGTCCATTAGTCTGGGGATGAAAAGCAGAAGAAAGGTTTACTTTAATGTCCAATGCTGCACAGAAATTTTGCCAAAACCTAGAAGTGAATTGCACCCCTCGATCCGAAATAACCTCATCCGGTACTCCATATAAGCGAAACACATCTTTAATCATCAAATCTGATGTCTGTTTTGCAGTGGGTAAGCCGACACAAGGGATAAAATGAGCTGCCTTTGTTAGACGGTCAACCACCACTAGAATGGTGTTCTTCCCCTGAGAGGTTGGTAACTCCACAATGAAGTCCATAGAAATGGATCCCCACGGCGGGACGGGGTGGGAAGAGGCTGTAACAGACCAGTTGGTGAGGAGCGAGGTGTTTTGCATCTTGCACAGACCTCACATGAAGTGACATAATTCAAAACATCCTTCCTGCAAGTGGGCCACCAAAAGAAACGAGAAAGAAATTCCTGTGTCTTTAGAATTCCTCTATGCCCAGCTATCTTGGAATCGTGAATGAGTTGCAATACTCTTAATCTGACTGTTTCAGGAATATACAGACGTTGTCCCTGAATCCACACACCATTCTTAAAGACAAGACTTACGTCCCTTGGGGGTTGTGCCAAAAAGGAATCCGCATGGTATGCTTCCTTGATGTCCTTAAGTAGGTCTTGATTATGAATTACTCCTAGGAATCTAGAGTCAGGAAGAATAGTCTTAGGAGGAGTAATTGGACGTGTCTCTGCTGAGTAAATCCTAGAGAGTGCATCAGCCTTTCCATTGCGCGATCCTGGTCTATAAGAGATGATAAAATTAAATTGGTTTAAGAAAAGATTCCAGTGAGCCTGGCGAGGAGTCAGGCACTTAGCCGACCTGATAAACTCAAGGTTACGATGGTCTGTCAGGACGACTATTTGCTGTGCAGCTCCCTGAAGAAGGTGTCTCCATTCTTTGAAGGCGGCAATAATGGCCAACAACTCTCTATTGCCCACATCGTAGTTCCTCTCAGCCGAAGACAACTGCTGGGAAAAGAAGGCACAGGGATGCAAAACATTCTTCTCACCTGTTCTCTGAGAGAGTATAGCTCCAACGGCACAGTCTGAAGCATCCACCTCTATTATGAAGGCAAGCTCGGGGTTGGGATGTACTAGGTTAGGTGCAGTGGTAAATTTATCTTTTAGATGGGAAAATGCTTCCTGGGCTTGGGGAGTCCAGGAAAACCTAGACTCTTTCCGGGTAAGTTGAGTGATAGGTGACACTACCTCAGAGAAATTTCTAATGAAACGTCTATAGAAGTTGGCAAACCCGATGAAGCGCTGTACCTCCTTCACATTTCTAGGACTTGGCCAATCCTTGATGGCTTGGGTTTTGCTTCCATCCATACTAATTCCTTGTGTAGACAGTACATACCCCAGAAATTGAATTTCGGTCCTATGGAATTCACACTTTTCAAGTTTGATGTAAAGATGATTTTGTCTTAGACGTTCCAAGACCATTCTCACATGTCCATGATGTTCCTCTGTGGAGTTAGAAAAAATTAGAATATCATCCAAATAAATTACCACGAATGTATCTAGGAGATCCCTGAAGATGTCATTCACCAAGTGTTGGAAAGTGGCTGGGGCGGTACTCAGACCAAAAGGCATAACTAGATATTCAAAGTGTCCATAGCGTGACCTGAATGCAGTCTTCCATTCATCCCCAGGTCTAATACGGACTAAGTTATAGGCCCCACGAAGATCTAGTTTAGAAAAAATTTTGGCATGTCGCACTCTCTCCAATAACTCAGGGATTAAAGGCAATGGATAACGGTTTCTAATAGTAACCTTATTGAGTTCCCTATAGTCTACGCATGGTCTCAGAGATCCATCTTTCTTCTTTAAAAAGAAGATGGGTGCACCTGCAGGAGATGAAGAGGGGCGTATGAAGCCCTTGGCTAGATTTTCATCTATGTAATCCTTTAAAGCCTTTAGCTCGGGCCCCGCCAGGGGGTAGATCTTACCAAAAGGTATCTCTGCTCCAGGCAATAATTCAATTGGACAATCATATGGACGGTGAGGAGGAAGCTGGTCAGCGTTCTTCTTGTCACATAAATCCACATAGTCCTGGTATACAGCTGGTAGTTCAGGGACTGACATGATTCCTTTAGGAACAGAGCAAGCTGAAACTTTTGGACTCATCTGTTTCTCTGGAAAGTGTAATTCCTTGGTCTCCCAGTTAATGGTAGGATTCTGAGCCTGCAGCCATGGTAGCCCTAGAATAATGGGAAAGTGGGGAGAAGAGATAAGCATAAAGGACAGTTTCTCTTGATGATCTTTACCCATAAGAACCCTCAAAGGCTCTGTTTCCTGATCCACTGGTCCAGAGGTCAGCAGGGAGCCATCCACAGTTTCCATCTGTACTGGAGTAGCCTTCTTCACTGAACGTATTCCCTGTTTCAGAGCAAAGGAGACATCCATAAAATTTCCACTTGCTCCTGAGTCGATCATAGCAGAGCTAGACACCCAAGCTGAGTCAACCCAGAGTTTGATGGAAAGAAAGCAATGAGAATTGTTTTTCTTACAACTCAGCTGGGACACCGCTGAGGAAACTTGAAAAATGGCAGCGTTTACACAGTCAACGTCCTCAGAGGTAACGGAGTTTAAGTCCGAGAAATCAAGATCTGTTGCTGCAGATCTCTCTGGAGCCTGAGGCTCGGACCTGACAGATCCCCTCTCGCAACACTCACAATGAATGAGTGCTGCAGTAGTCTTACGAGAACGGCTGGGGCAGTTTATAATGAAGTGCCCTGACTTACCACAATAGAAACATAGATTCTCCTTAAAACGATGTTCCTTGCGTGCATCACTAACCCGTCGTTGTAAAGAGTCTACCTGCATGGGTTCAGGTTCAGGTTCCCGTGTAATCCTACTCAAAGGTTCCTTAGCTGGAGAGGAAGGTAGGAAAAGGTTAGTACGATTGCTTTCGAACCATCTCTCTTGCCTGCGTTCAGTCAGACGAGTATCAATACGGATGCAGTAGTTAATAAAGTCACCTAACGCAGTGGGAGGGTTGGCACGAGCAAGTTCATCCTTAATCAGTGGAGATAACCCCTTTCGAAAAATAGATTTTTTGGCGGAACTGTCCCAGGTGGTATCAAGGGCCCATCTCCTGAAATCCAAGGCATATTCAGCTACCGAGTGCTTACCTTGGCGCAAAGCTAACATGGCTGCTTCAGCTGTTGCACCTCGATTGGGGTCATCAAACACCTGCCCCATGGCTGAAATAAAATCATCAAGGTGATTCAAACAATCATCCTCAGTCTCAATCAGAGGGTTTGCCCACATTAAAGCCTTGTTGGTAAGCAACATAATTATAGTAAGCACCTTAGATCGTTCAGTGGGAAATTGTGAAGCATGTGCAGAAAAAAAAAGATTGCATTGATTAATAAATCCCCTGAATTTCTCACGTTCACCGCCAAAACGAAAAGGGGGCAACTTGGGAATCCCAGCACTCGGGGCTACGGCAGGAGCCTGGACTCGCCCCTCTAGAACCTCAATCCTGGCTCGCAAATCCTGGGTAGTCTGTCCAACCACTTGCAAATTGTGATTATTGAGGTCCTGTAGATTTGTAGATTTTCCAGATCTTTTAAGACAGGATTACTGGAAGAAGAGGAGAGAAAAAAAAAACAATAGTGTTCACCTGTGGCAACACTGCAGAGAGAAAAAAAAAATTAAGGGAACTGCTCACCTGGAATGGTTGTGAGAAGTCACAACCACTATCATCACAGAAAGTTTCAACCAGACATCTGATATCCAGAGTTACAGCAGACAAAAAAGAGAAAAGAAAGGAAAAAAAAAAAAAAAAAACAATAGTGTTTACCTGTGGTAACACTGCAAAAAGAAAAAACTTAAGGGAATTGCTCACCTGGAATGGTTGTGAGAAGTCACAACCACTGTCATCACAGAAAGTACAACCGGACGTCTGATATCCACAGTACAGCAGACACAGCCTTCCAGACCCAGCAGACACTAACGTTTTGGCTTCAGAATCTTGTAATGTATGTAGTACAGTTCCTATAGCGTCTTGTGCTTGGGTGCGATGAAAACACAGGAGTCACAGGTTTGATATAGAAAAGTCCTGTATTACTTCATACAAGTTGGCAGAAATAGTCACACAGTTTGCAGACACAGAAACAGGAGACACAGCAGGCCAGAGTAATCCAAGCTCAGCAATCACTCTCCAATACAGATTCAGGATCTTCTTCTCTGTTACCGTAAGTCCATGCAAACGTGGGTCTTTCAAAGAGCAGGGTTCAGAGTCCACAAGTGCTTCAGAGTTCCTCAGTAGGAATAGCTGGAGTACAAGGTCCAAGGCTTACAGGAGTCAAGTCACAGGTTCACTGCAGGCTAGATTCTGAAGCACTGATTGCTCAGCTGTGGCTGCTTAAGAAGCAAAGGAGAGAATCAGGGCGGAAACATGCAAGCTGGAAACTCCATTTTGACTGAGGGCAAGATAGCTGCAGCAAGACAGAAAGTAAAATGGCTGACGAACAAACTGAGTTTCAGGAATATATACATAGAACCTTACATTAAGGTTCGTATCAGAGAACATGTGTTGGGCATAATGGCGGCATACTCCTGCACGGATCCCTCCACCTTGAAGACACTGCCTAGGCACTTTTGGGAGCACCATAACTGTGATGCTACATTACTTAGGGTGCTTGGGATTGACCTGCTCAACATTAACATTAGAGGTGGCAGCTTGTCCAAAAGACTATCCCAACTAGAAACAAGATGGATTTGGACCTTGGGCACCGTTGTTCCTAACGGCCTCAATGAAAATCTATCATTTGTCCCTTTCCTGTGATCTCTGCTTTCTGCTTTCTGTGTGGCGGTCATTTTGTTGTGGTACACATTTTTATTTTATTTTAACTTTTAGGCTAAGTGCACACGATCAGGAATAATTGCGTTTTTTTCGCGGTTTTTCCGCGGTTTTCCGCGGTAAAAACGCGATAAAAACGCAAGCATTAAGCATCCTATACATGTTAATTGATTCCGCATGTTTTGGCCACATGTTGCGTTTTTTTCCGCGAAAAAAACGCTTCGCGGAAAAAATAGCAACATGTTCATTAATTTAGCGTAATCGCGGTGATTCCGCCGCCATAGGAATGCATTGAACCGCTTACTTTCCGCATGTGGCTATGCCCACCATGCGCAATGTAAGCGGTTCATGTGCGATGGTACCCAGGGTCTGGAGGAGAGGAGACTCTCCTCCAGGCCCTGGGTACCATATCCCTGGTAAAACAATAAAATAAAAAATAATGATATTCTCACCTTCCGGCGGCCCCCGCAGCCTTCCCGCGGCCCCGCAGCCTTCCCGCCTTCAGCGACGCTCCCGGCAACTTCCGGTCCCAAGAGTCCTTTGCGAGAATCACCCAGATGGCATAGCGGTCTCGCGAGATGCTACGTCATCGGTGTGATTTGTCGCAAAGCACTCCTGGGACCGGAGTTGCCGGGAGCGTCGCTGAAGGCGGGAAGGCTGCGGGGGCCGCCGGAAGGTGAGAATATCATTATTTATTATTTTTTTTATTATTTTTACATTAGATCTTTTTACTATTGATGCGGCATAGGCGGCATCAATAGTAAAAAGTTGGTCACACTTGTCAAACACTATGTTTGACTCGTGTGACCAACCTGTCAATCAGTTTTCCAAGCGATGCTACAGATCGCTAGGAAAACGCTAGCATTCTGCAAGCTAATTACGCTTGCAAAACGCTATTATTCTGGCGGGAATCAGCATACAAAAAACGTGCGTATTTCCCGCGGGAGAAGTGCGGGATTGCCGCGGGAATTTCCGCGGCAATTCCGCAACGTGTGAACTTAGCCTTACTGTTTTTTCCTAGTTATATGTCTCTGGATGTTCTGCTTCTATTGCCCTTCAGTCCACAGTGGCCTCAAGCTACAAGAATTCGTATGAAGCTGTTCGCATGTCACAAGCACCACATGAAGATTCGTCACGCTTTTGCTGATGCTCTAATTGTTTTATTACTATTGTCTGACTATTGATATAATATTTGCAATAAGTATTGTATGTGACTTCATGTTGTGTTATAACTGCTATTAGCTCTTACCATTTGTAAACATCTCTTTATTTGCATGTTGAGGCTGTTTATCTATTAATTTTTTCCCCTTTTTTGTTTATTTATATATACTTATCTACTTTTTATCATTTTTTGTCCTTTTTTGTTATTTCTTATTTATGGGTCGCCATAAGCTAGGGTACATATTTGTATTCTGACATACTTACCCTTGTATGCCTGTGGCCTGTCTGTCCCGTGTCCTGATTGTATCTTTCCTTGTGGGGCCCCACAATGGCTTCATATACATGTATGGACATCGGTGATTTGCCTGGTCGCTATGGCTTGGGTCTTTTATACAGCTTGCGCTGTTTTTTATCTTTTTCCCTTTGCCCCCTTTCAATATGGCGGCGATCCCTTCTGGGGCCTTTTGCGCATGCGCTAGTTTCCACTGGCGCCTCCCTCCTCTTGTCACGTCCCTTCCTGTTTCAGGGGTGACGTGGTGTGGGGAGGGGTTTGTTTGGGCTGATTGCAGTTATCGTCGCCGCTACACTTCCTGGCGGCGGCGATATAAATCTAGACACCTGTCAGCTAATTGCACGCCCCTGAGGAAGGAGCTTTTGCAGCTCCGAAACGCGCGTCGGGGAAGGCTAGACGGCTTCTTCTGCTCAGTGTTAAGGTAACATAGCGTTCTTTATGCCACCATTGTTATGGATTTACATCGCTGGCTGACATCAGCGTTCTATCACTCGGTATGCTAGCATTTGCATTTGCTTCAGATTTGTATCACATCTAATATACGGATAAGTTGCATGTTTGTATGGGCTGTATGATTTACAGGTATCGTTTATTTCATTTTGCACTGACATATTAGTTGTTTTGTATTATACCTTGCTATAGACATTGTGCTTCAGCAACTATCTACATGCATGCATTTCTTTTGCTGCCATTATGATATATCTGCAGCATCTTGTATTTATAGAGACCCTGATGTTACTACTATTTTGACTTCTTCTTGTTATACACGGCTATTCATCTGAGCAGTTTTTGCTGTTAAGCCTTTTTGTATCCACATCCCTGTGATTGCCACCCTTGGATCACATTTTTCCTGTGCCATCCTTGTCCAGTTTTTATCATGTTTTGCATTTTATATTGCAAGTTATATTTCTGAGACTATATGGCTGTTGTTTGTGTGGTTTTGCTGTATTTGGTACAGCTCTGTCTCTCTACTATGTCCATTATGTACATGTCTCTTAGATGAATTACTTTATATCTATTCATTTGATCCATTTGTGACATGTTAGTTACCAGTAATTTGTACTTCGTATATATATGTGTGAGTGCACCAATACATATATACAGGTCCTTCTCAAAAAATTAGCATATAGTGCTAAATTTCATTATTTACCATAATGTAATGATTACAATTAAACTTTCATATATTTTAGATTCATTACACACCAACTGAAATTTGTCAGGTCTTTTATTGTTTTAATACTGATGATTTTGGCATACAACTCCTGATAACCCAAAAAACCTGTCTCAAAAAATTAGCATATCAAGAAAAGGTTCTCTAAACGACCTATTACCCTAATCTTCTGAATCAACTAATTAACTCTAAACACATGCAAAAGATTCCTGAGGCTTTTAAAAACTACCTGCCTGCTTCATTACTCAAAACCCCCATCATGGGTAAGACTAGCGACCTGACTGATGTCAAGAAGGCCATCATTGACACCCTCAAGCAAGAGGGTAAGACCCAGAAAGAAATTTCTCAACAAATAGGCTGTTCCCAGAGTGCTGTATCAAGGCACCTCAATGGGAAGTCAATGAAAACGCTGTACAACGAGAAGAGGTGACCGGACCCTGAGGAAGATTGTGGAGAAGGACCGATTCCAGACCTTGGGGGACCTGAGGAAGCAGTGGACTGAGTCTGGTGTAGAAACATCCAGAGCCACTGTACACAGGCGTGTGCAGGAAATAGGCTACAGGTGCCGCATTCCCCAGGTAAAGCCACTTTTGAACCATAAACAGCGGCAGAAGCGCCTGACCTGGGCTACAGAGAAGCAGCACTGGACTGTTGCTAAGTGGTCCCAAGTACTTTTTTCTGATGAAAGCAAATTTTGCATGTCATTCGGAAATCAAGGTGCCAGAGTCTGGAGGAAGACTGGGGAGAAGGAAATGCTAAAATGCCTGAAGTCCAGTGTCAAGTACCCACAGTCAGTGATGGTGTGGGGTGCCATGTCAGCTGCTGGTGTTGGTCCACTGTGTTTCATCAAGGGCAGGGTCAATGCAGCTAGCTATCAGGAGATTTTGGAGCACTTCATGCTTCCATCGGCTGAAATGCTTTATGGAGATGAAGATTTCATTTTTCAGCACGACCTGGCACCTGCTCACAGTGCCAAAACCACTGGTAAATGGTTTACTGACCATGGTATTACTGTGCTCAATTGGCCTGCCAACTCTCCTGACCTGAACCCCATAGAGAATCTGTGGGATATTGTGAAGAGAAAGTTGGGAGACGCAAGACCCAACACTCTGGATGAGCTTAAGGCCGCTATCAAAGCATCCTGGGCCTCCATAACACCTCAGCAGTGTCACAGGCTGATTGCCTCCATGCCACGCCGCATTGAAGCAGTCATTTCTGCCAAAGGATTCCCGACCAAGTATTGAGTGCATAACTGAACATTATTATTTGATGGTTTTTTTGTTTGTTTTGAAAAAACACTTTTATTTTATTGGACGGTTGAAATATGTTAATTTTTTGAGACAGGTTTTTTGGGTTATCAGGAGTTGTATGCCAAAATCATCAGTATTAAAACAATAAAAGACCTGACAAATTTCAGTTGGTGTGTAATGAATCTAAAATATATGAAAGTTTAATTGTAATCATTACATTATGGAAAATAATGAAATTTAGCACTATATGCTAATTTTTTGAGAAGGACCTGTAAATTCCTTTGCTGTACGGCCATTATCTAAAAAACAATAATAGTAGACTCATTCACATACGTCAATATGGATGTGAGCACTTATATTTGGTACAATGGCTAGCTGCATGGATTCTTAAGGGAAAGCATAGAGTTCAATCTCCTGGTTGAACTCTATAGGTGCCAAACTATCCAGAGTAAAAATCCAGTGGGATTCCATCAGCAACATTTGTTTTAGTTAGTCGCCACCCCTCATGTTCTTGTGAATTACATGTATCCCACAAAAGTGTATACCACGTACAGATTTATTATGGTGCTCTAGGAAATGTCTAGACAATGGGTGACCAGTAAAACCTTTTTCAATATTTTTAAAGTGTTCCTTTATGCGGTCCATAAGTTTACGTTTAGTATGACCTACATATATTTTACTACAGGGGCACTGTATTAAATATATTACCCCCATGGTAAAACAAGAAATATGATCCTTAATTTGAAAGTAATGTTTGTTGTGGGCACCCTGTGGCACATGTTCGTGTTGTATTCGGACTAA
Source organism: Oophaga sylvatica (assembly GCA_033576555.1). NCBI lineage: Eukaryota > Metazoa > Chordata > Amphibia > Anura > Dendrobatidae > Oophaga > Oophaga sylvatica. The sequence continues at coordinate 175,710,551 of JARQOD010000006.1, forward strand.
TTTCCGGAAAGTCAGGCAAACCAGGTTTTATGATGCTTTAATGTTATCCCTTTATATAGGAATACTTCTACCTTTTGATGTGTGTTAGCCCGGCAGTTTATTTTGGGTGTATAACTATGGAGGCGCAGGTAGTACATTTTTGATAGAAATGCAATCTTCCTTTGAATGATAATGTGATAACATCAAACCAGGCCATACTTCTAAGATTAAGTGACACCCCATCAAAGAAGAAAGGTGAATCTAGAAGAAACACAATCTCCTCCTCCAGTGTTGTTTAAAATCCTCCAGCTGAAGTTGATCCTGATACTATCTTAAAAACACTCTTTAAATCCTCAGGGTCATCAGCAGTCATCCAACCACCTGCATTTAAGATTAAGCTTTGATGACACCAACACAAATTGAAGACTGTAATAAGAGAGATTCACAATTCACATATGGACCCAGAGACTCCTTCTTGATTTTTGTTTAGCGCTGATGATCACCAGCAGGTAGTTGATGTTTGAAGGAGTCTGGCATCTGACATTGGAATATTAATCCTGTTCCCAGCATTGTAGTACAGTTCACCTTTGTTGTGGGGCAGTTGCGTTATTGCATTAAGAATTTGCGTTTTCCCCTTGCTCGAGTATTCTAATACAGCACGATTATGGTTCTACTGTTCTGTCAAGGGAGGCTAAATAAATGTTGAATAACTTGTTTAAATCTCTTCAGTAATCTGTTTCTACTTAAAAGATAATCTTTGTTGTTTTGTAGTTTTAATATCTGGCTCCCTACAAATGGATCTCACCTTCATATTCCAGTAAATGGGGGGGGGGATTTACTAAGCGTCCACCGACTGTGTTCTAGACAAATACATTTTTTAGGCATAATTAATGTTTCACACTGTGAAAATGTCATCCAGAACTGTTCAATCATAGGCAATACTTATTGCCCTGTGGCTGAAGCATGTTGTGATATCAGTGATCTGAATACAGAAAAATGCTGAAGGGAAATAGATCTTGCTAATAGTGATGGAAATACTGAAATGTGTACAGAGGAATGCTAGTAGGACTCAGATTGTGGTTTTCTATCAACATCATCTGCATTTTAAAAGTTTTATTTAATGCTGAAAATTAAAAAAAAATAACTCTAGTGTTGGCAGGGCGCAGTGCCATACCACGACTATCTATTTACTCTTCCTGTACAACCCTATAATTTTTTTTAAATTCATATTTATTTGGAGCCCTCATTGGGAGGGGGGAGACACAAGAAACAATAGGTGAACTCTTCTTAAGACCAAAAACACACCTTTGCAAACAATAACGTGGCTGTTGCATCACGGAACATGTTCACCCTGATCATCAAGTGGTGGTGTCTGAAGAGACATGGACAATGGCCTCCTGAAAATCTTTGCCCAATTTAAAGGAGCGGGTCTCCTATACTTGTAATCCTGTCAGCATTTTCAGTTGACAGGCGGATGCGCTTATTAGTTAGAATTACACCAGCGGTGCTAAATACCCTCTCTAACAAAACGCAAGTGGCAGGGCAGGCAAGGACCTCCAAGGCGTACAGAGGAAGTTCATGCCACTTGTCCAGCTTGGATACCCAATAATTAAAAGGCACAGTGGAATCACAGAGGACATTGGTATGGTCAGCAATGTACTCCCTCAGCATATTCCAAAACTTTGCACTCCTTGTCAGAGTACCCCACGCCTCAGGGCCTGTGCAATGGGAGGTTCTGAGAAAACTCTCCCAGAACTTTGCCAGTGTTGCCCTGCCTCTGCTGGATTGGATTTGTGTCTCTCTTTCCTGTACTCCTTGGTTGTCCAATGAACTGTGACCTCTGTCGCCATCTTTTTCAGATGGGAATTTTTTTAATCATTCCACAAGGGCCATCTCTTACTGCAACCATTTTAGTAAACACAAAGCAAAAACAGTTGAATGGTGGTCTGAAATGCCACAATTTGTAGCCCACAGATAATTGAGGCGTGTGACATAGATACTACATTGTAAAATATGTGGCCTGTATTTCTTTTTATAGCAAAATAGTGTTAATAATTGGAGTATGATACAGCAAAACCAGTAGAATGGAGGCCTGAAATGCCACAATTTGTAGCCCACAGATATATGAGGCGTGTGATGGAGATACCAGACTTTCAAATATCTGGCCTGTATTTTTTATTTTTTTTTGGCCAGTAATATTGTGTCAATAATTAAGCTAAGACACAACAAAAACAATTCTATGGAGTCCTGAAATGGCACAATTTTGAGCGCAATGATATGCGATTTGTGTGACGGACAAAACTCAGTGTAAAATATTGAATCTGCCCTGTAGCTTAATTGTTTTTTTGTCAGCTAAATATTTTTTTGGCAGGAAAATGGTGTCAAGAAATTGTATAAGACACTCCAAAAAATTTTTTACAGTACCACAAAAAAGGCAGAATTTTCTGCACACTCGTATGTGATCGCTGGGATGGGCAAACCCATTTAAAATAGTTGGATTTTCACACTTTACTATGAAAAGGATCTGGCTGTATTCTGCAGTCCCAACAAGCAAATGGAGAAAAAAATGTGTGCTCTGGATTGATTTTGAAATAAATAATCAGGATTAAGATGCACCAAGAATTATTCCTGGCCACTGATACCTGGGGCTATGTATGTCAATATATGTAATAGGCAGCAGCAGCAGACAGTAATGGAATGGACCCTCTTGATGTATGCAATGAAGTATGCCACATGCAAAGCCTGCCTGACTAGCAGTGATATCTATATACCCACATACAGTGCCTGCATACCTTGTACTGATATGTATATACCCACATACACTCCCTGCCTATCTAGCACTGCAATATATATACCCCGTAATTAGTCCTTAGAAGGACTGTTGATTTAGCAGGATTTGTGTATTCAATTATGGTATACCCACACTATCTTTGAAAACCCCAAATATGACCCTATCCCGGCAGCAACTCTCCCTACATTAGCTGATTTTGGAGCTGAATGTGATGTGCAGGGCGGCGCAAGGTCTGATATAAACCTGATGACGCTGTGCGGTCAGCCCAGGGCCGGCTCCAAGTTTTTATGGGCCCCGAGCGAAAGAGTCTCAGTGGGCCCCTTTAACACAGACCACGATTCATGATGCACAGATACTGCAGAGAAATATGGGTATAGTACAATGCCAAACACTTCTCTTTTTCTATTACATGAGTGATATCTATTGTAAATTCTACAATAGTTCAGAAACCGCCAAATCCTCACAGCGCACAGTACAGACTGGACAGTACAGTTCTCCATACAATATTATGGGCACCACATAGTCCTCCATGCAGTATTATGGGCCAAATATAATGCTCCATAAAGAATATTGGACCCCAAATAATGCTCCATACAGGATACTGGTCCCCATATAATGCTTCATACAAAATATGGAGCTCTACTCTGCACTGTGCTGCGTTCTGCGCTGTTACGGCTCAGGAAAGGGTGCTGTGGAAAGACTCCCCATCATCATCATCATTGTCTCCCCATCATTATTATCATTGCCTCCCCATCATCATCATCATTGACTTCCCATCATCATCGCCTCCCCATTATCATCATCATTGCCTCCCCATCATCATCGCCTCCCCATCATCATCGCCTCCCCATCATCATCGTCTCCCCATCATCATCATCATTGCCTCCCCATCATCATCGCCTCCCCATCATCATCGCCTCCCCATCATCATCATCATTGCCTCCCCATCATCATCGTCTCCCCATCATCATCGTCTCCCCATCATCATCATCATTGCCTCCCCATCATCATCGCCTCCCCATCATCATCGCCTCCCCATTATCATCATCATTGCCTCCGGCTCCTCACCACCATCACTGCCTCCCCCCACCACCATCACACATACAGCACCACACACAGACAGCACCGCAGCACTCTCTCACATACACACACACTACATACACACACAGTGATACACACAGACACACACACAGACACATACACACACCTCACATCTCACCTGTCCGGCGTCCATGCTCTCTCTGCCACAGCCGGCTGCTGAATGATGATGTCATTCAGCGGCGCTGCTGTGAGAGGAAGTGCGGACGCCCTGCAGAGGGAGTCTGGAGCTGCGGATTGCGGAGGCACGGGGAGAGGTGAGTATTGTGCCGGGATGGCTGCTGGGGCCCTGAGCAAGCGGGGGGGCCCAGTGGCGGCGCTGGCACCGCTCTCCTCTGCTGACGGGCGCCGGGGTGCACGATGGCGAGTGGGCCCCCTTGCCTGCTCAGGGCCCCGGCACTTGGCCGGGTATTCCGGGTGCTGACGCCGGCCCTGGGTCAGCCAATCACTGTAATGCCACAACCAATATGGCTGCGGCATTACAGTGCATGGCACACAATCCCTGCTTGTTGATTGGTGCTCTAAAGTTAAAAGTTAAGTTTTATGACCACTTTTTTTTGCTATGTATTCTGTGATTCAGAGTGGTATATAGATGCATTTCTAATTACACACTGTTAGCCACATAGCTATGCCCTCATAGGTAACCCAGGCCCAGTGGCACAGTGGGTTCTGGAAACCATGTACACTCTCTGCGTGCTTGACAGTTTACTGGGCCTTGCTGATTCTCAGTCCTCTCTGTGTTCGGAGCTGTGTCAGCAGCTGAGTTACCAGTGAGAGAGCCAGGAAAAAATGTCTCATTTGCAGACACTGGATGCCCAATTGGAAGCCAGCTGTCAGATGCGCCTGCCCAAGTTGCAGTACCTACAGCGGTGCTTATTCAACATGAAATTCACACTTCTGGAGTGGAACCAGTCCTGTCTGTTCTGCCACGGTACTATGGGGATCCAAAGCAGTGCAGTGGCCCAAACATGGCTCAACCACCAATAAGTAAAAAAGGACTTATATCACCTCAGACCTGCAGGTCTTCCGGGTGGCCTTCCAAAAGGTCTTCGATGAGCCGAATCTGGAATCTTCTGCAACATCTTTCAGACAAGTAATGCGTGTGAGGAAGCATTCACATCTGGCCCTGTCCTTCCAAAGACCACTCGTTCCCCAGCCTGTTGAGGCAGCTACCTGTGCAGGATCCATGAAAGTGGACCGTGTTTGGCTGGCTTAGCAGAAACCAGAACTCTGCTGTGAGAAGGGATTGCAGTATTGCTGTATTTGTGTGGAACGTTCTGACGGTCTTTGTACTGAGAAGTCTAAAAAACTCCAAAGTCTTGGGCTAGTAGAAGAGGCTGCCCTTGGCGATAGTATTCCCTCTCCACCAATGACTGTGACTGTATCCGTGGCAAGTGGAGGCTTTGGTTCAATGGGGACGTTTGTGCTGCAAGCTGTGAAGAGTCAATGTCAGATTCCCGTCTGACAGCTCCAGAATATAAAACTTTAAAAGAAGCATGTGCAAAGCAAATAAATCCCACAGTATTGGACATAGATGGAAAAAAGTATACTCACATAATAGGGAAATGTAGGGGATGTAGTGGAAGCCCTGCAATATCGTGTCAGGTACAGTGTCCAACAATATCAAAATATTTAGAGTTGAGAGTCCTCAGTGGTTGATACCTTTTAATGGCTAACTGAAAAGATGGTAACAAATTGCAAGCTTTCGAGACTACTCAGGTCTCTTCATCAGGCATAGACTAATACAACATTTGAAGAATCATATATTTATACACAAAATAGCACAGAAAAAATGCAATAGGTAGGACAAGTGACATGAAGCAGAACTGTCATTATGGCAGAGGGATTTCTGTGCTATTTTGTGTATAAATATATGATTCTTCAGATGTTGTATTAGTCTATGCCTGATGAAGAGACCTGAGTAGTCTCGAAAGCTTGCAATTTGTTACCATCTTTTCAGTTAGCCATTAAAAGGTATCAACCACTGAGGACTCTCAACTCTAAATATTTTTCTATCTACTGGCTAACACGGTACGAAGATACACATCTTTCCTATACAACAATATCAATGCTGTTAAATCTCAAGCAATAACTAGTGATCAGATGGTATAATAAATGTGCATAGATTACTGAATCTAGGTCCAAGTTAATGCTGCAGGTAATAATAAATCCTAATACCTGAAGGGTAACACCAGCAGAAGCTCACAGGATCCGTGTGTCTGGCCCAATGCGCATTTTGGATGTATGCCTTCATCAGGGAGCATAAGACATAGCGGAAGGACGAAGTAAGGGTAATCACCGGAAGTCGTATTGCCGCAGACTGGAAGTGATGCATCTGTCACCATGGCAGCCATGATGCTGGCCGGCATCCACGTCATGGAGTAGGTGATGTCAGGAACAAATGGGAGTACGCGTGATCCAACATCAGACACTGCATGAAGACCCCGAGAGCCAGCAGGGATAGCAGGGATAAGGTACGCATGCTTGCTGTCCATGGCACTGAGTGCATTGTATGAAGTATGCTGTATGCTGGGTGCTGATAGGGATGACCCAGATGGAAATGACTATACAGAAGACCCATTATTAGGGATGAGCTTTCCATATTGCAATATCGGAAATCGGCCTGATATTTGCTATATCGGAACTCCGATTTCCGATTCCGATACTTTTTTCACATCGGAAATCGGAAATCCCATAATAATCCTTCAGCCTCTGAGCGCTCCGTGGAGCCAATCAGGAGCTGAAGAATTGCTGACTAGATATATACACACAGAATACATATATATATATATATACATGTCATTGTGACATGTATATATATATTTATAGTACATACACTTCTACATAATTGAAACAAAAGTCATACAATAATAATGCCAAATGATGGTGAAAAATAATTCACCCCCAAAAAGATATTGGCCCTGATGCCAATAAAAAGAAGAAACTCCCAATAATAACTATACGGACAAGAAAAAAAGGAGTAAATATCACATCTTAAAAAAATAATCAAATCAATCTTTATTTTAACAATAAATAATGCCAACAATAACGGCCCAAAAGACATATAGAGGTGTGATGAGGATGAGCTGTCGGTAGGAGAAACAGCAACAGACTCATAAGTAGCCAGGGTAAATTAGTATAAACATATAGCCATCTGCGTTAATGTAAATGAGAATCAACCAAACAGATTTCTCTGTGTAACATCATGGCAATACTAAAGTGCATAGTGCATGTCACAAGTAGTGCTTACCCATATCAGTGGGCCAAGTCTGTGCGTCTCCCAAACAGACTCCCCTGACGCGCGTTTCGTGGCGGTGCTTTCTCAAAAGGGGACTCACAATGTCATAACCCCAGGGCTTTTTATACAAGGTAGGATCCAGATAATGTCGGTGTAACAGGGCGCATATGTTCCCGACATCACACGCAGCTGAAAGTGCCACCCCCCTCTCACGGCCGTCAATGCGTCGCTCACATGCAGGCGAAAATCGCCCAGTGACGTCATCAATATGCGCGCGAGGCATCAGAGACGGCCGTGAAGGAGGACGGAAACAGCGTGAAGCAGGGCGCATGCGCGCGCCACCACAGCCATCATCATGGAGACCATAGAGGCAGACATTTTGGAGGAGATCGCAACAAGTATAAATGTATAGATAAGTGCATAATTGAAATAAAGTGCAAAAAATAGACTGTAGTGATAAGTGAAGATATACATATGATACATAAGAGTAAGTATAATACCAGATATAAAGCCCCACTACTCAAAAATAATATACAAATTAAATATACAAACAAGGGGCAATTATAAAGTGATAGTGCATATGGTGCAGACAAAAATACCAAAATATATGTCTAGTCAACATAAATCATATAATATAATATAATATAATATAATATAAAAATGTAAAACGATCTTCCGTCCAGGATGTTCAGCCGGAATGTATCCATAGCTATTCGGAGATCAATATGGAGAAACAGCATGCCCAGAGGAATCTCCAAGTCCAGCATATGGGAAAAAGGCATGCTGAGAAAAGTCTCCAGATCCAAATACAACGACATTAAATAAATTAAAATAAAAAACTGAGAGAATGACATAATTAAAAATAATATTAATTAAAAACGAGGTGGATAGATTCATCAGTATATATTTAATTAAAAGGACTACAAAAACGGCGAACGAGAGAATGGTAAGCAAGGCATAAAAGGGACACAGCGGTGAGCAGGAGGGTAACAAACTGGCTACTTATGAGTCTGTTGCTGTTTCTCCTACCGACAGCTCATCCTCGTCACACCTCTGTATGTCTTTTGGGCTGTTATTGTTGGCATTATTTATTGTTAAAATAAAGATTGATACATATTTTTTTAAGATGTGGTATTTACTCCTTTTTTTCTTGCCCGTATACACTTCTACATAGTATAATAGCCGCCAATTCAATTGCCAGCTTTTGTGAAATTACAGAACCACCCGACATGAAATGACACATGGTTTACATACAGTTAACCACGTCATTTCATGTAGTTTGATATATGGTTTTCACTAACAATTACATGAGTGTATGTGTGCAAAATTTCAGACATGTAGGGGTTAATTAAAGGTGTAAATTCGTTGAATTTTTTTTCAAAAAAATTAAGTAATATACCTGGACATAATGCATACTAATAATATACATCCATACAATCATGTAACATGCAGTGTATGATATGACACACTAGTGGCGCAACCCACAGTGTACCATAGGTTACAGTATCCAATCCTCACAGATTTAGTATGACTAAACAAAGATTATTTTCCCCTGAAGAAGCCACTTGAGTGGCGACAAGAGTCAGGCTGACACGTGCCCAACCTCACCGCTGCACCTTCACTCTCCACCTTTCTGAGTCCTGTTCTATGAGCTTTCACTTCAGACCCTCACCTGCGATGCCGCAACCACAGCGCTGCAGGTAAGACAGCACTTTGGGACTATCTTTTTTTGTGGCCTTCTCTATTTAGCGTGGCCCCTGCCTCTGTTTGCTTTTATATAGCCTAGTGTGCTTTAGTTACAATTGTCTTCACTGCTGACATTTGGTCTCTGTGACTGTCTAGCCAAGTAACCTTATTACAGGTTATTGGCCCTTTACTATCAGTCTATTTGATAGCAGAGTTTCTGTACTTTGTGCCAATCACTACCATCAGTCTATTTGATAGCAGAGTTTCTGTACTTGGTGCCAATCACTGTGTTTTTTATATATACAGTATATTTGAACTAGTGATTCAACTATTTCTGTGATAGCTTGCATTTATAGCCTGTTACTTATGAGTGTCAGTTGGTCAGGTTGGGCTCTTGCCCTTAGATGGGTATGAGTCACCTACATTTGTGTGCTTTGTGTTTTTAAACAGTTTTAACTAATGTTAGCTATTGTATACACTAATAAAATTTGGATTTTTTTATGGTGTTCCCTATTTCTATGCATGTCTCTCTTTTCTTGTATTCTTCGTTTAAATGCTCACAAATTATAGTCTTTACAAATTGTATGTTAGATTGTATCATCATGGCACATCACTGCTATAGCCACCAATGTCTCATATGTACAGTGTAGTGACCCATATAGGCGTCACTATACATATATAGACTAACAGAACATGCAAATAGTCAATACAGACAATTACAATCTTCTATCTACAGATGCATAGAAATTAGGATGACCATAAAATACATATTAAAGATTGAACTATCATCAGCAGTAGTTTAATGAGCCTGTATTGAATAGCCATGTAAGGTCCCAGGCAGCACCAGAAGAGTGCACAAGAAAGTGTACAGCACTCACACAGCACATAAAGTGCAAGAAATAGTCCTAAAATTGATAAATAAATTACCGCAATTAATACAAATATAAGTACAAAAGAATTAAAAACACCAGTGTATGAGAGAACATAAGCATAGAACACAGCAAAATAGTGATCAAAGAAACGAGGCAAAACTGAGGTTTTTTTACTTAGGCCCTGCAGATGTAAGGTTTGCAGGGTCCAAATCCACCTTGATTCTAATTGGGCAAGGCGTTGGGACATTTTACTTTCCCAGATGCCAATATCAAGTGCATCGATACCTCTAAACTGTAGGAGATTGATATTACATTGATGGAACAGTTTGAAGTGGCTTGGTATTGTCTTAAGTGTGGATGTATCCGTGTGGTCAACTGCAACCTGTATACCGAGAACATGTTCCCTCACGCCAACTTGGCGCAAGGTGAAACCAACGTAGATCAAGGTACATGGACATGTGGCATAATAAATTATATATCTAGAGCTACATATGATTGATTTTTTTATCTTGTAACTCCTTGATCTGCTGGAATCTGTAAAGGAGTCACAGCGGTCAGTGTTGGAACAAGCCAAGCAGTGTCCACATGGAACACATCCACATCTAGGGCCAAAATTATCTAGGAAAGTAGTCCTAGGTTCACCCACATAGTGGCTGCGAGTAAGATGGTCACATAGATTTTTGGCAAGACTGATGGTAATAGATGGTCTATCAGGTATTAGTTTAGCGATGGTAAGGGTCTATTTTAAGTATGGGCCATGATTTTTGTAAGGCCGCTCTCACATGTGCGAAATTAGAGTGATAGTTTGTGATAAACGTAACTTTTGCTCTATTGCTCTTATTATTTTTGTTTTTATATAGCAGGGTGTCATGGTTGTGGACAGGGTTCCTTCCCTGTCCTCTCGGGGTTAATTTGTAAGACCTCTTTTTGGTTTGGGGAGGGCTATATTTACCCGCCTTCATCTGGGGATCCATGTCAGTGATAAATTCATTCCTGGCTGTGTGTCTGACCCCCTGGTGTGCTTCCATACTGTGTTCTGTTTGCTACTCTGTATATGACCCTGTCCGTTTTCTCATTCTTTGCTTTGCCTTGTTACTCTGTTATTACTGTTCTTTTCCAGTTCTGCCCTTTTGGCTTGACTACTCTTACTCTGCACCTTGTCTGCCCCATTTGTACTGTACCGCAATCTCCTGCTTCCTGACCTTCTGCTACGTCTTGACCACTCTTTACGTATCACCCTTCGGCATTTCTCTGACCTCCTGGCTTGACTTTGGCACATCTGACTTTTCTCTGGCATCGCCGGTCACCGCCGCTACTCGGCGCCTGACTCCGCCCCCCCGGCTACTCCCGCGGTGGTCACATGCTTCAGGTCCTGCACTGCTGTGGGTAAGCTCACCACAGCACTCCTTACACACTCTCTGTCCTTCTGTAAAACGTGCACAGACTCCTGCTGTAAGTTTGCAGCAGGGCTCTTGATACAGGGTATTGCGAGAGCAATATCTTGCCCTATTGTAGGCTTTTTTAATCATACACTGACTGTAATCCTGTTCGTAGAAGCATGTTTTGAGTTCCTCAGCGTGCCTCTCAAAGTCCAGATCTGTCGAGCAGATCTGATGGAGGCGGAGAAATTGGCCAATAGGGACCAACTGTATCATCTGTCCAGGATGGAAGAAGGAGGCATGCAGCAGCATGTTGGTAGATGTGGGCTTCCTATATACAGTATGTATGTCTGTATCCAGGAATTCAATACTGTCTGAGTCACATGTAAAGGTGAGATGAATGTTGAGATCATTGCTGTTCCAGCCGGTCATAAATTCATGGAGAGATATGGCCCAGCCCTGCCAGATCAAGAGGATATCTTCAATGTACTGCATCCAGGAGAGGACACGGTCCATCAACGTCTGTTGATCTTACAGGAAGAGGTCCCAGGAACAGATTGGCATAGGACGGTGCAAAAGCAGCTCCCATAGCTGTTCCCTGTAGGAATAAGGACCAGTTAAAAACAAAAAGGTTGTGCATCAATGTGAACTCTAACAACTCCAGTATGAGGGCCATCATACTGGAGGATAGGCTAGACATATCCAAAAAATATTGTGTGACCCTTAGGACATCACTGTGCCTAATGTTGGTGTATAGTGACTTGAAGTCCGAAGTCACCAATATAGTGTCAGAGTCCAAGAACATGCCATCAACTTTTCAAAGGAGTTTATCCGTGTCCTTCAAAAAGGACGGCAAGTTCTCAACCAATGGCTGTAGTTTGGAATCTATCCATTGGTTTATGTGCTCCAAATGCAAGTGCTTCTCACAAAATTAGAATATCAAAAAGTTAATTTATTTCAGTTCTTCAATACAAAAAGTGAAACTCATGTATTATATAGAGCAGGGGTGGGCAATTAATTTTCCAGAGGGTCCACATGAGAGACTGTGACTGTTGTGGAGGGCCGAACTAATAGTCTGAAATTAATTCTACTCAATATTAATATTGATATATTATAATTATTATATTATTGATAATACTATTAATTGTATCACTTAATATTGAGCAGAATTAAGTATGCTAACAATCCGCTAAATATCATTTGAACCTGAGTACAACCCCTCCTATATATACTACAGGAACCCCACACAGCCTCGCTATATATACTGCAGAAGCCCCACACAGCCTCCCTATATATACTTCATAAGCCCCACACAGTCTTCCTATACATACTGCATGAGCCCCACACAACCTCCCCCATATACAACATAAGCCCCACACAGCCTCCCCTATTTACAGCATGAGCCCCACACAGCCTCCCCATATACAGCAAGAGCCCCACACAGCCTCCTTATATACACTGCATGAGCCCCATACAGCTTCCCCATATACACAGCATGAGCCCCACACAGCCTCCCCATATACACTGCATGGGCATCTCACAGCCTCCCCATATACATTGCATGAGCCCCACACAGCCTCCTCATATACATTGCATAAGCCCCACACAGTCTCCCCATATACAGCATGAACCCCACACAGCCTCCCCATATACAACGTGAGCCCCACACAGCCTCCCTATATATACTACATGAGCCCCACACAGCCTCCCTATATATAATGTATGAGACCCTCACAACCTCCTTATATATCCTGCATGAGGCTCCCACAGCCTCCCTATATACAGCATGAGGCCCTACACAGCCTCCCTATATACTGCATGAGGCCCCCATAGCCTCCCCATATACTGAATTGAATGAAAATCCAAAAGTCACTATCTCAGTAAATTAGATTATTCTATAACACCAGTTTCAAAATTATTTTAAAATCTGAAATGTTGGCCTACTGAAATGTATGTTCAGTAAATGTACTCAATACTTGGTCGGGGCTCCTTTTGCATCAATGCGGCGTGGCATGGAAGCGATCAGCCTGTGTCACTGCTGAGGGGTTATGGAAGCCCAGGTTGCTTTAATAGCAGCCTTCAGCTCGTCTGCAGCCTTCAGCTCATCTTCTTGACAATACACCACAGATTCTCTATGGGGTTAAGGTCAGGCGACTTTGCTGGGCAATCAAGCAGAGTGATTATGTTGTTTCTAAACCAGGTATTGGTACTTTTAGCCATGTGGACCGGTGCCAAATCCTGCTTGAAAATGAAATTTACATCTCCAAAAAGCTTGTCGGCAGAGGGAAGCATGAAGTGCTCTAAAATTTCCTGGTAGGTGGAACTGACTTTGGACTTGATAAAACATAGTGGACCTACAACAGCAGATGACATGACTCCCCAAACCATCACTGATAGTGAAAACTTCACACTAGACCTCAAACAGCTTGGATTGTGTGCCTCTCCACTCTTCCTCCAGACTCTGGGACCTTGATTTTCAAATGAAATTCAAAATTTACTTTAATCTGAAATCAACACCTTGGACCACTGAGCAACAGTCCAGTTCTTTTTCTCCTTGGCCTGTTATGTTTCGGTAGCTGAGGAGAAAAAGCAAAAACGGTAATACACCAGAGAGGCTGGAACCTACTGGATTGCAGTAACCTGAACTAACCACGCAACTAGAGGTAGCCGTGGAGCATTCCTACGTTGATCCTAGATGCCTCGTCACAGCCTGAGAGATAACTACACCTAAAGGCAGAAAGATGAAAGCTATCTGCCCCGGAGCAGATCCCCAAAGAAAATAGGAAGCCCCCAAACATGTAATGGCGGTTAGACAAGAAGATAGCACGGATACAGACAGAAAATAGAATGAGCAAACGTTGGGGCCCAATCTGTCTAGACAGAAAAGTACAGGAAAGAATTCTGACTGCAATCCAACAAAAACCCTAAACATTACCAGCACTTCTGATGCCAAAAAAAACCTGAGATCACACGATCTCCACCACCTAAATCAGATCTCTGGTGTAACAAAACAAAGCCGCAGCCACTGAAAAAACAGGAAAAAGCAAATGAACAAATAACAGTGGCTACAGATAAATTGAGAGGAGCGCAGGCCCCAAAAGGGGGACCCGGCTGACCTCCACAAAAGTGCAGAAAATATCTTATCTGAAAGCAGCAGGTGCAGGCAAGACTCCAGCAACTTCAAAATGAACCAGGAACCACAATTGAGACAAGAACAATTGATCACCGAGACCATCATGGTAGGGAACCTCCCTTATATCAGTCCAGTCCGTGATCCCAGATTCCCATTTCTCGCTGTGAGGTTCAGTACTGTCTGCAACCACCAGAGGGAGCCTCTGCTCAGAAACCATCTCCAGCACATTCATAACAGTACCCCCCCGATTGAGGAGGGGTCACCGAACCCTCACTTGTGCAACCAGGCCGATCAGGATGAGCTCGGTGATAGGCACGGATCAGTCTCCTAGCATGGATGTCCGAAGCAAACACCCAAGAATTGTCCTCCTGACCATAACCTCTCCACTTAACCAAATACTGGAGTTTCTGTCTACAAAAACGAGAATCCAATATTTTCTCAGCCACATACTCCACATTGCCCTCAACCAAAACAGGGTCAGGAGGCGCAGCCATTAGGAACCACTGGCTCGACAAACCTCTTCAATAAGGACTTGTGGAACACGTTATGGATCTTAAATGTCCCTGGAAGAAGCAAACGGAAGGAAACAGTATTAAGAATCTCCATGATCTTATAAGGTCCAATGAACCTAGGCTTAAACTTTGGAGATGCAACCCTCATAGGGATATTTCTTGAGGACAACCAAACCAAGTACCCCACTTTAAACCGAGGACCATCAGTCCTATGCCGGTTGGCAAACCGTTGGGCCTTCTCCTGAGAGAGAGACAACCTCTTCACTACCTGGTCCCAAATCTGCTGCATACGCTCAACAACAGAGTCAACACCCGGACAGACAGAAGCCTCCGCCTGTCCCGAAGAAAATCGAGGGTGAAACCCAGAATTGCAGAAAAATGGAGACATCAAGGTGGCAGAGCTAGCCCTATTATTAAGAGCAAACTCAGCCAAAGGCAAAAAAGAGACCCAGTCATCTTGATCAGCAGACACAAAACATCTCAAATAAGTCTCCAAGGTCTGGTTTGTTCTCTCGGTTTGTCCATTGGTCTGAGGATGAAATACAGAGGAGAAAGATAATTGTACACCAAGTTTAGAACAAAATGTCCTCCAAAATCTGGAAACAAACTGGACTCCTCTGTCAGACACAATGTTCTCCGGAATGCCATGTAACTGAACCACGTGCTGAAGGAACAAAGGCACCAATTCGGAGGAGGAAGGTAACTTAGGTAATGGCACAAGATGTATCATCTTGGAAAACCTATCACAGATTACCCAGATAATGGTCATTTTCTGAGAAACAGGGAGGTCTGAAATAAAATCCATAGAGATATGGGTCCATGGCCTCTTGGGCACAGGTAATGGCATTAACAAACCACTAGAGCGAGAGCAAGGCTTGGAACGAGAGCAAGTCCCACAGGACTGCACAAAGTCCCTGACGTCACGAGACAAAGTAGGCTACCAAAAGGACCGACTCACCAAGTCTCTGGTACTAAAAATCCCGGGATGACCAGCCAACGCGGAACAATGAATCTCAGACATCACACTCTTCTTCCACTGGTCTGGGACAAACAATTTCCCAACAGGGCAGTGCTCAGGTTTATCCTCCTGACACCCCTCCTGAGCCAGTCTCAAATTGGGCGAGATGGCAGAAAGTACTACACCCTCTTTCAAAATAACAGCAGGATCAGATAACTCAGGAGAATCCGCAAAGAAACTCCTCTAGAGGGCATCCGCCTTAACATTCTTAGTGCCAGGAAGAAAAGAAACCACAAAATTAAAATGTGTGAAAAACAAGGCCCACATGGCCTGTCTAGGATTAAGTCGTTTGGCTGATTCGAGATAAACCAGGTTCTTATGGTCCGTGAGGACCACCACCTGATGTTTGGCTCCTTCCAGCCAATGTCTCCACTCTTCAAAGGCCCACATCATGGCCAATATCTCCCGATTACCCACATCATAATTACGTTCAGTTGGAGAAAATTTTCGAGAGTAAAAGGCACAAGGGTTACTCTTAGAGGTCTCTGGATCCCTTTGGGACAAAACGGCACCTGCCCCAATCTCAGAGGCATCAACCTCCACCTGAAACGGCAGAGAAACATCAGGCTGCCGTAGAACAGGAGCAGAAATGAATCTCTGCTTAAGTTCCTGAAATGCAGAAACTGCCTCAGGAGGCCAATTCACCACATCGGAACCCTTTTTGGTCAGATCAGTCAATGGTTTAACAATACCGGAGAAATTACCAATAAATTTATGATAAAAATTGGCAAAACCCAAAAATCTCTGAAGAGCCTTCAATGAAGTAGGTTGAACCCAATCACAGATGGCCTGAACCTTGACCGGGTCCATTTCAATAACAGACGGAGACAAAATGAATCCCAGAAATGAGACCTTCTGTACGCCAAAAAGACACTTTGATCCCTTCACAAACAGTGTATTATTTTATTATATTATTATTATTATTATTATACATTTATATAGCGCCATTTATTCCATGGCGCTTTACATATGAAAAGGGAAAAATATAGACAGGTACAATAAACATGTGCTAGACAAGGGACACACAAGTACAGAAGGAGAGAGGACCCTGCCCGTGAGGGCTCACAGTCTACAGGGATGGGTGAGAATACACTAGGAGAGGGTAGAGCTGGTCGTGCGATGGTTCAGTACACTGAGGATCATTGCAGGTTGTAGGCTTGTCGGAACAGGTGGGTCTTCAGGTTTTTCTTGAAGGTCTCCGTTGTTGGTGAAAGTCTGATGTTTTGCGGCAGGGAGTTCCAGAGTATGGGGGAAGCCCAGGAGAAGTCTTGTATGCGGTTGTGGGAAGAAGAGATGAGGGGGGAGTCGAGAAGGAGATCTTGAGAGGATCGAAGGTTGCGTGTAGGTAGGTAGCGGGAGACCATGTCACAGATGTATGGAGGAGAAAGGTTGTGGATGGCTTTGTATGTCATGGTTAAGGTTTTGAACTGGAGCCTCTGGGCAATAGGAAGTCAGTGAAGGGCCTGGCATAGTGGGGAGGCTGGGGAATAGCGGGGAGACAGGTGGATTAGTCGTGCAGCAGAGTGTAGGATGGACTGGAGTGGTGCCAGAGTGCTAGAGGGGAGGCCAGACAGTAGGAGGTTGCAGTAGTGGAGGCGGGAGATGATAAGGGCGTGCACTAGTGTTTTTGTGGTTTCATGGTTGAGGAATGAGTGGATCCGGGAAATATTTTTGAGTTTGAGGCGGCAGGAGGTGGCGAGGGCTTGGATATGTGGTTTGAAAGAGAGGGCAGAGTCGATGATCACCCCAAGGCACCGAGCATGTGGGACTGGGGAAAGCGAGCAGCCATTGACATTGATGGATAGGCCTGGTGGAGGGGTAGAATGAGGTGGGGGAAAGATGATGAATTCTGTTTTGTCCATGTTCAGTTTGAGAAAGCGAGCAGAAAAGAAGGCTGAGATAGCAGACAGACACTGTGGGATTTTGGTCAGTAGGGAGGTGAGGTCAGGTCCAGATAGGTAGATCTGCGTGTCATCGGCGTAGAGGTGATACTGCAAGCCGTGGGATTCTATGAGCTGTCCCAGGCTGAAGGTGTAGATGGAGAAGAGTAGGGTCCTAGGACTGAGCCTTGGGGAACACCGACAGACAGGGGGCGAGGTGAGGAGGTGGTGTGTGAGAGGGAGACACTAAATGTTCGGTCTGTTAGGTATGATGAGATCCAGGATAGGGCCAAGTCTGTGATGCCAAGAGATGAGAGAATCTGTAGCAGGAGGGAATGGTCCACGGTGTCAAAGGCAGAAGACAGGTCCAGGGAAGGAGGACAGAGTAGTGTCGCTTGCTCTTGGCGGTTAGCAGGTCGTTAGTGACTTTAGTTAGGGCAGTTTCAGTTGAGTGATGCGGTCGAAAGCCTGATTGTAACTGGTCAAAGAGGGAACAGGAGGAAAGGTGGGAGGACAGTTCAAGATATACATGCTGTTCCAGTAGTTTTGAGGCGTAGGGGAGAAGAGATATCGGGCGATAGCTAGACGCAGAGGATGGGTCGAGGGAGGGCTTTTTGAGGATCGGTGTGATTGAAGCATGTTTGAAGGATGAAGGAAAGACACCATTTGTAAGTGAAAGGTTGAAGAGGTGTGTGAGAGTAGGGATGAAGACTGTGGCAAAGTTAGGGATGAGGTGGGACGGGAGTGGGTCAAGCGCGCAAGTGGTGAGGTGTGATCTTGACAGGAGAGTGGAGAGCTGATCTTCTGTCATGGTGGTGAAGCTGGTTTTGGAAGAACAGGGCTGAGTGGCTAAGAGGGGCATTGGGGGCTGCGGGCCAAAGCCTTCTCTGATAGTATCAATCTTTTGCTTAAAGAAGGAGGCAAAGTCTTCGGCAGAAATGAGAGGAGAGGGAGGAGGTGCTACGGGATGGAGTAGAGAATTGAAAGTGTTGAAGAGCTGTTTAGGGTTGTGAGACAGGGAGGATTCTGGAACACAGTCCGAACATGTTTCACATGAGAGTCCCAGTCATTGGAAAAGTCTAAGTTACTTACCGTTAACGGTATTTTTCGAAGTCCATGACAGCACCCAACGAGAGAGGGTATCCGCCCTTCAGGAACAGGAAACCTACAGATACAAAAGGGCGGCACCTCTCCACACGCATCAGTTGGTTTACAGAGCACAAGAGGACTAGCCAGGTTAATGACAATCACAAGCTCTATATAACTTTATTGCGTAATGAAAATTTCATTTTATGTGAAACTTATAAGAGGAAGAAGTGCGCGCCGATAAGATAAAGGGAGGGAATACAAGGGGTGCTGTCATGGACTTTGAAAAATACCGTTAACGGTAAGTAACTTAGACTTTATTCGAAGCCATGACAGCACCCAACGAGAGAATTACAGAGAGTAATAACTACTCAGGAGGGACTACAGCCTGCAGCACCTTTACCCCAAAAGAGAGATCAGAGGAAGCACCCAAGTTTAATCTATAATGATTATAGAAAGTGCTTGGAGAGGACCAAGTGGCGGCCTTACATATCTGGTCGATGGAGACTTCCGACCTTTCTGCCCACGAGGTCGCCATGGCTCGAGTGGAATGTGCCCTCAGCTTTTCTGGAGCCGACCTGCCTTTCGAGGTGTATGCTAATGTAATAGCTTCCCTGATCCATCTAGCTAATGTGGATTTTGATACTCTAAGGCCCTTTCTGGACCTTGGAAAGAAACAAATAAGGCATTATCTTTTTTCCAGGGATTAGTAACAGCAAGATACTCCAAGAGACATCTCCTCAAGTCTAGGGTATGGAGTTTCTCTTCTTTTTGGTTACTAGGATTAGGTAAGAAAGATGGTAAGACTATCTCCTGAGATCTATGAAAGGTGGATGCCACCTTAGGTAGATATGCCGGATCAGCCCTAAGTATCACTCTATCGTCTTGGATTTGTGAATATGGAGGAAGCCTAGAGAGTGCCTGGATGTCACTCACCCTTCGGGCTGATATTAAAGCTACCAAAAAGGCAACCTTGATAGAAAGGGTTTTAATCGAAGCGACTGAGATGGGTTCAAATGGAGACTCTGTCATAGCTGTGAGTACTAAATTTAAATCCCAAGGCATAAATCTATTTCTGACTATGGGTCTCGATCTTGCTGCCGCCTTGATGAATCTACTGATCCAATAGTTCCTAGCTATATTACAGTGAAAAAGGGCTCCCAGGGCAGAAACCTGCACTTTAAGGGTACTAGTGGAAAGACCCATCTCCAACCCCTTTT
>JARQOD010000006.1:175730542-175942828 GCA_033576555.1 Oophaga sylvatica
CGGAAGGGATTGTGTGATGCAAAAGTCACTCTATTTTTCGCAATGGTGTTATATAATATTTCCACACCAGAGAGGCAATGGGAGATTAGGGAGGTTAATAAGTGGCTCAAGAATTGGTGTAGGAAGGAGGGGTTTGGGTTCCTGGAGAACTGGGCCGACTTCTCAGTTGGCTACAGGTTCTATGCTAGGGATGGGCTGCACCTCAATGGGGAGGGTGCACCTGTGCTGGGGGAGAAAATGGGTAGAAGGTTGGAGGAGTTTTTAAACTAGGGACTAGAGGGGAGGGTATTCATTTTATAGGAGGGGAAGGCAGTGCAGATAGAGACCTGGGCACAAATAATGAAATTGGGGGTGGGGGTGGCATGGGGGGTGGGGTTAGAACAGGTAATAATTTAAGAAAGAATAGAGGTTCAGAGAGATACATAAAGTGCATGTATACTAATGCTAGAAGCCTCACCAACAAAATGGCGGAATTAGAATTAATTTTGTTGGAACATAATTATGACATGGTGGGGATATCTGAGACTTGGCTGGATGAGAGCCACGACTGGGCGGTTAATTTACAGGGCTACAGTCTGTTTAGAAATGACCGTAAAAATAAGCGAGGTGGGGGTGTGTGTTTATATGTAAAATCATCCTTAAAACCCATCCTGCGTGATATCTGTGAATCTAATGAAGATGTAGAGTCTCTGTGGGTGGAGATTAGGGGAGGGGGGAAAAATAATAAATTACTGATAGGGGTTTGTTATAAGTCTCCTAAAATAATGGAAGCAACAGAGAATATACTCGTGAAGCAAATAGATGAAGCAGCAACTCAAGGAGAATTCATTATTATGGGGGACTTCAACTACCCTGAAATACATTGGGGAACAGAAACCTGTAGTTCCAGCAAAGGTAATAAGTTTTTGGCAACTATGAGAGACAATTACCTTTCACAACTAGTTCAGGACCCAACAAGAGGGGGGGCACTGCTAGACCAAATATTAACCAACAGGCCAGACCGCATATCAAATATAAGGGTTGGGGGTCACTTGGGTAATAGTGATCACAAAATAATAAGCTTTCATATATCCTTTAATAAGATGTGTAGTCGAGGGGTTACAAGGACACTAAACTTCAGGAAGGCAAATTTCCAACGGATGAGAGATGATCTTGGTGCAATAAACTGGGACGACATCCTGAGACATAAAAATACACAAAGAAAATGGGAGACGTTTATTAGCATCCTGAATAGGACCTGTGCACAGTATATACCCTATGGGAATAAACATGCTAGAATTAGGAGGAAACCACTATGGCTAAATAGAGCTGTAAGGGGCGCAATAAGGGACAAAAAGAAAGCATTTAAGGAATTAAAGCAAGTAGGTAGTGATGAGGCATTAAATAAATACAGAAGACTGAATAAATTCTGTAAAAAGCTAATCAAGACAGCAAAGATTGAGGCAGAGAGACTCATTGCCAGAGAAAGTAAAAATAATCCCAAAATATTCTTTAACTACATAAATAGCAAGAAACTAAAAAATGATGGTGTTGGTCCCCTTAAAAATAGTCTGGGTGAAATGGTGGATGAGGATGAGGAAAAAGCCAATATGCTAAATGACTTTTTTTCAACTGTATTTACACAAGAAAATCCCATGACAGATAACATGATCAGTGATAAAAAAATTTCTCCATTAAATGTCACCTGCTTAACCCAGCAGGAAGAATGGCGGCGTCTAAAAATCACTAAAGTTGACAAATCCCCGGGCCCGGATGGGCTACACCCCCGAGTACTGCAGGAATTAAGTACAGTCATAGATAGACCATTATTTTTAATCTTTAAAGATTCCATAATAACGGGGTCTGTACCACAGGACTGGCGTAGAGCAAATGTGGTGCCAATATTCAAAAAGGGGGCAAAAACTGAACCTGGAAACTATAGGCCAGTGAGCTTAACATCTACTGTGGGTAAAAACCTGGAGGGTTTTTTAAGGGATACTGTTATGATTTGGTAGCTAAGGAGAGCAGGCAAAAACGCCAATACACCAGAGAGGTTGGAATCTACTGGATTGCAGTACCCTGACTAACCACCACAACTAAAGGCAGCCGTGGAGCGTACCTACGTTGGTCCTAGACGCCTCGTCACAGCCTGAGAGGTTAACTACACCTAAAGATAGAAAGAGGAAAGCTATCTGCCCCGGAGCAGATCCCCAAAGAACATAGGATGCCCCCAAACATGTAATGGCGGTTAGACAAGAGGAAATACAGACACAGACAGAAAATAGTATGAGCAAACGTTGGGGCCCAATCTGCCTAGACAGAAACGGATAGGAAGGATACTTACTGCAATCCAAAAAAAACCCTAAAAAAGCCAATGCTACTAATTGCAAAAACACCTAAGATCACACGACCTCTACCACCTAAATTAGTTCTCTGGTGTAACAAAACAAAGCCGCAGCCACTGAAAAAACTGGAAAAGGCAAATGAACAAATAACAGTGGCTCCAGAGGAACTGAGAGGAGCCCAAGCCCCCCGGGGGGGAAACCTGGCTAACCTCACAGAAATGCAGAGAAATATGCAAATGGTAAGCACAAAAACAAAAAACAGAAAATATCTTATCTGAGAGCAGGAGAAGAGGCAAGACTCAGCAATCTTCCAAGTGAACCAGGAAACAACGTTGAGACAAGAACAATTGATCACTGGCAACCATGATGGGAGGGAACCTCCCTTATATCCAGCCAGTCTGTAATTCCTGATTGCCAATCCTCATTGAATGGTTCAGCACTGTCTGCAACCACCAGAGGGAGCTTCTGCTCAGAATTCATTTCTAACACATTCACAACAGTACCCCCCCCCTTAAGGAGGGGTCACCGAACCCTCATTTGTGCAACCAGGTCGGTCAGGATGAGCTCTGTGATACGCACGGATCAGTCTCCTAGCATGGATGTCCGAAGCAAACACCCAAGAATTGTCCTCCTGACCATAACCTCTCCACTTAACCAAATACTGGAGTTTCCGTCTAGAAAAACGAGAATCCATATTTTCTCAACCACATACTCCAGATTGCCCTCAACCAAAACAGGGTCAGGAGGCGCAGCCATAGGAACCACTGGCTCGACAAACCTCTTCAATAAGGACTTGTGGAACACGTTATGGATCTTAAATGTCCCTGGAAGAAGTAAACGAAAGGAAACAGGATTAAGAATCTCCATGATCTTATAAGGTTCAATGAACCTAGGCTTAAACTTAGGAGATGCAAATCTCATAGGGATATTTCTTGAGGACAACCAGACCAAGTCCCCCCACTTCAAACCGAGGATCATCAGTCCTATGCTGGTTGGCAAACCGTTGGGCCCTCTCCTGAGAGAGGGACAACCTCTCCACTACCTGGTCCCAAATCTGCTGCATACGCTCCACAACAGAGTCAACACCCGGACAGACAGAAGCCTCCGTCTGTCCCAAAGAAAATCGAGGGTGAAACCCAAAATTGCAGAAAAATGGAGACATCAAAGTGGCAGAGCTAGCCCTATTATTAAGAGCAAACTCAGCCAAAGGCAAAAAAGAGACCCAGTCATCTTGATCAGCAGACACAAAGCATCTCAGATAAGTCTCCAATGTCTGGTTTATTCTCTCAGTTTGTCCATTGGTCTGAGGATGAAAAGCCGAGGAGAAAGACAATTGAACACCAAGTTTAGAACAAAAAGTCCTCCAAAATCTGGAAACAAACTGGACTCCTCTGTCAGACACAATGTTCTCAGGAATGCCGTGTAACCGAACCACGTGCTGAAGGAACAAAGGCACCAATTCGGAGGAGGAAGGCAACTTAGGTAATGGCACAAGATGTATCATTTTGGAAAACCTATCACAAATCACCCAGATAACGGTCATTCTCTGAGAAACAGGGAGGTCGGAAATAAAATCCATAGAGATATGGGTCCATGGTCTCTTGGGCACAGGCAATGGCATCAACAAACCACTAGAGCGAGAGCAAGGCTTGGAGCGAGAGCAAGTCCCGCAGGACTGCACAAATTCCCTGACGTCACGAGACAAAGTAGGCCACCAAAAGGACCGAATAACCAAGTCTCTGGTACCAAAAATTCCGGGATGACCGGCCAACGCGGAACAATGAATCTCAGACATCACACTCTTTTTCCACCGGTCTGGCACAAACAATTTCAAAATAGAGCAGCGCTCGGGTTTATCCTCCTGACACCCTTCCAGAGCCAGTCTCAAATTGGGCGAGATGGCGGAAAGAACTACACCCTCTTTCAAAATAACAGCAGGATCAGATAACTCAGGAGAGTCCGCAAGGAAACTCCTCAAGAGGGCATCCGCCTTAACATTGTTAGTGCCAGGAAGAAAGGAAACCACAAAATTAAAACGTGTGAAAAACAAGGCCCACCTGGCCTGTCTAGGATTAAGTCACTTGGCTGATTCCAGATAAACCAGATTCTTATGGTCCGTGAGGACCACCACCTGATGTTTGGCTCCCTCCAGCCAATGTCTCCACTCTTCAAAAGCCACTTCATGGCCAATAACTCCCGATTACCCACGTCATAATTACGTTCAGTTGGAGAAAATTTTCGAGAGAAAAAGGCACAAGGGTTACTTTTAGAGGACTCAGGATCTCTTTGGGACAAAACGGCACCTGCCCCAATTTCAGAGGCATCAACCTCCACCTGAAATGGCAGAGAAACATCAGGCTGCCGTAGAACAGGAGCAGAAGTGAATCTCTGCTTAAGTTCCTGAAACGCAGAGACTGCCTCAGGAGGCCAATTCACCACATCAGAACCCTTTTTGGTCAAATCAGTCAATGGTTTAACAATAACAGAGAAATTACCAATAAATTTACGATAAAAATTGGCAAAACCCAAGAATCTCTGAAGAGCCTTTAATGAAGTAGGTTGGACCCAATCACAGATGGCCTGAACCTTGACCGGGTGCATTTCAATAACAGATGGGGACAAAATGAATCCCAGAAATGAGATCCTCTGTACGCCAAAAAGACATTTTGATCCCTTCACATACAGAGCATTCTCTCTCAAAATCTGGAACACAGTCCGAACATGTTTCACATGAGAGTCCCAGTCATTGGAAAAATCAAGATATCATCCAAATAAACAATCAGAAATTTATCCACAAAATCCCTGAAAATGTCATTCATGAAGGACTGGAAGACGGAAGGAGCATTAGTGAGCCCAAAGGGCATCACTAGGTACTCAAAATGCCCCTCTGGGGTATTAAACGCCGTCTTCCATTCATCCCCGTGATTAATGCGAATAAGGTTATACGCCCCCCTGAGGTCAAGCTTGGTAAACCAAGTAGCACTTTTCACCCTGGAAAACAGGTCAGAAATCAAGGGTAACGGATATTGATATTTCACAGTGATATTGTTCAAGAGACGATAATCAATACACGGCCTTAATGAACCATCCTTTTTGGCCACAAAGAAAAAACCGGCACCCAAGGGTGAAGAGGATGGTCTGATATGACACTTCTCCAATGACTCCTTGATATGAGACCGCATAGCGTCATGTTCAGGTACAGACAAGTTAAAAAGGCGACCTTTAGGGAATTTACTACCAGGCACTAATTCAATAGCGCAGTCATAGCTCCTATGGGGGCAAGGATGCAGATTTACTTTCGCTAAACACATCAGAAAAATCAGTCAAAAAGTCAGGAACATCCTGAGACTGGGGAGAGGCAGAAACAACAGGAGTGTTGGCCTTAACACATTGGCAGCCCCAACTGGTTACAGACACAGATTTCCAATCCAAAACAGGATTATGAGACTGTAACCAAGGGAAACCTAGTACAATAATGTCATGCAGATTATACAGCACCAAAAATTTGCAACTCTCCTGATGATCAGGTTCAACCCTCATTATCACCTAAGTAGAGAACTGGGGTTTATTCTCAGCCAATGGGGTAGAATCAATCCACAGTAGGGGAATAGACTTCCGTAGGGGTATCAAGGGAAACCCACAACGTTTAGCAAAATCAAAATCCATCAGGTTAATAGCTGCTCCCGAATCAACAAAATCCTGAGCAGAAAATGTGGACAGGGAGCAAATCAGGGTAACAGTCAACAGAAATTTAGTCTGAACACTACCCAAGACAACTGAGCGTGCAAAACGTCTTCCCCGCTTAGGGCAGACTGAAATAGCATGAGAGTCATCACAACAGTAGAAACATAACCCATTGCGTTTTCGAAACTCATGATGCTGTGCCCCAGAAGCCACTCTATCACACTGCATGGGTTCAGAAGATGGTTCACAAGGCAACACTATTCCACGCATACCTCTACGCTCATGCAAACGTCTGTCAATTTGAATCGCTAATGACATAGAATCATTGAGACCAGAGGGAGCAGTTAAACCCACCATAACATCTTTTACATTCTCTGACAGACCCTTCTGAAAAAGGGCTGCCAAAGCATCATCATTCCATTTGGTCAGGACTGCCCACTTTCGCAATTTCTGACAGTACAACTCAGCGTCCTCAAGCCCCTGATTTAATGCCAACAAGGTTTTTTCAGCTTGATCAGTGACATTAGGTTCATCGTACAATAACCCCAGAGCCACAAAAAATGCATCAACATTACTCAAAACAGGGTCCCCAGGTGTCAGGGAAAAAGCCCAATCCTGAGGATCGCCGCGCAGGAGAGAGATGACAATTTGAACCTGCTGTGCTGCGTTCCCTGAGGACTTAGGTTTTAAGGCAAAAAACAACCTACAGTTATTTTTGAAATTCAGAAATTTAGCTCGATCCCCCAAAAACAAATCCGGCATGGGGATCCTAGGCTCCACAACCAGCAACCCTGCAAGATAGGTAGCAATACTCCGAACTTCAGTGGCAAGCTGATCCACACGGCCAGACAACTGTGCAAACTCCATTGAGAGAGAAAAAAAAATTCCTCCTCAGCACCCAGAGAAAAAGAGGGAAAAAATGCAACAGAGAAAAAAAAAATTATGACAACTCCCCTTCTTTTTTTTTTCCTTTTTACTATTTTTCCCTTCTGTGAGTACCATATAATTTTCAGTTTGGCCGGTGATACTGTTATGATTTGGTAGCTGAGGAGAGCAGAAACGGCAATACACCAGAGAGGTTGGAATCTACTGGATTGCAGTACCCTGACTAACCACCACAACTAAAGGCAGCCGTGGAGCGTCCCTATGTTGGTCCTAGACGCCTCGTCACAGCCTGAGAGGTTAACTACACCTAAAGATAGAAAGAGGAAAGCTATCTGCCCCGGAGCAGATCCCCAAAGAACATAGGAAGCCCCCAAACATGTAATGGCGGTTAGACAAGAGGAAATACAGACATAGACAGAAAATAGTATGAGCAAACGTTGGGGCCCAATCTGCCTAGACAGAAACGGATAGGAAGGATACTTACTGCAATCCAAAAAAAACCCTAAAAAAAGCCAACGCTACTAATTGCAAAAACACCTGAGATCACACGACCTCTGCCGCCTAAATTAGTTCTCTGGTGTAACAAAACAAAGCCGCAGCCACTGAAAAAACTGGAAAAACTGGAAAAGGCAAATGAACAAATAACAGTGGCTCCAGAGGAACTGAGAGGAGCCCAAGCCCCCCGGGGGGGAAACCTGGCTAACCTCACAGAAATGCAGAGAAATATGCAAATGGTAAGCACAAAAACAAAAAACAGAAAATATCTTATCTCAGAGCAGGAGAAGAGGCAAGACTCAGCAATCTTCCAAGTGAACCAGGAAACAATGTTGAGACAAGAACAATTGATCACCGGCAACCATGATGGGAGGGAACCTCCCTTATATCCAGCCAGTCTGTAATTCCTGATTGCCAATCCTCATTGAATGGTTCAGCACTGTCTGCAACCACCAGAGGGAGCTTCTGCTCAGAATTCATTTCTAACACATTCACAACAGGATACTATATTGGAGTATCTGAGGCTGAATAACCTCATGACACAGTATCAGCATGGGTTTACGAGGGACCATTCTTGTCAGACTAATCTGATAAGCTTTTATGAAGGGGTAAGTTCAGGACTGGACCAAGGGAATGCAGTGGACGTGGTGTTCATGGACTTCTGAAAAGCTTTTGATACAGTTCCACACAAAAGGTTGATACATAAAATAAGAACAATGGGGATAGGGGAAAATATGTGTAAGTGGGTTAAGAACTGACTCATGGATAGAAAACAAAGGGTGGTTATTAATGGAGCATACTCGGACTGGGTCACGGTTAGCAGTGGTGTACCACAGGGGTCAGTATTGGGGCCGCTTCTCTTTAACATATTTATTAATGACCTTGTAGGGGGCATACAGAGTAGTATTTCAATATTTGCAGATGACACTAAACTCTGCAGGGTAATAAATACAGAGGAGGACAATTTTATATTACAGGAGGATTTATGTAAACTAGAAGCTTGGGCTGATAAATGGCAAATGTGCTTTAATGGGGATAAAAGTAAGGTCATGCAGAACAAACAAGATGTATAATTATGTGCTTAATTGTAAAACACTGGGCAAAACTGTCACTGAAAAAGACCTGGGTTTATGGGTGGACGACAAACTCACATTTAGTGGCCAATGTCAGGCAGCTGCTGCCAAGGCAAATAAAATAATGGGATGCATTAAAAGAGGCATAGATGCTAATGAGGAGAACATAATTTTACCTCTATACAAGTCACTGGTGCGACCACACTTAGAATACTGTGTGCAGTTCTGGTCTCCGGTGTATAAAAAAGACATAGCTGAACTGGAGCGGGTGCAGAGAAGAGCGACCAAGGTTATTAGAGAACTGGGGGGTCTGCAATACCAAGACAGGTTATTACACTTGGGGTTATTTAGTTTGGAAAAACGAAGGCTTAGGGGTGATCTTATTACAATGTATAAATATATGAGGGGACAGTACAAAGACCTTTCTAATGATCTTTTTACTCTTAGATCTGTGATGGGGACAAGGGGGCATCCTCTACGTCTGGAGGAAAGAAGGTTTAGCCATAATCACAGACGCAGATTCTTTACTGTAAGAGCAGTGAGACTATGGAACTCTCTGCCGTCTAATGTTGTAATGAGTGATTCCTTACTAAAATTTAAGAAGGGACTGGATGCCTTTCTTGAAAAGTATAATATTACAGGTTATATTCACTAGTTTCCTAGATACTGCGTTGATCCAGGGAGTTAGTCTGATTGCTGTATGTGGAGTCGGGAAGAAATTTTTTTTCCCCAATGTGAAGCTTACTGTTTGCCACTTGGGGTTTTTTTTTGCCTTCCTCTGGATCAACATGTTAGGGCAGGTTAGGATAGGATATGGGTTGAACTAGATGGACTTAAAGTCTTCCTTCAACCTTAATAACTATGTTACTATGTTACTATGTTACTATTTATATCACTGACTCTGAGCTGTTGATAGGGCCAAATATATCTCGTCAAACACATTCTGGCTTCATATCTATGAACCTGTGATCGCCACTCCCTTTAGTTATTTTCTTTCATTTGTGGCTTCACATTTGTAATTTAGTTGTTTAATTTAACTATGATTTCTCATTGTGTCTCCTCATTGTCCACGGCTACATGACCAGGGTGAACGTGTTTTGTACCATTATAAGCTGTAGAATTTTGGCCAAGGGGGGCTGTGATGGCAATACTGTATTTATTTGAAAAGATACCTCCCATTGGTGAAATGCTTGTCAGCCTATGTCCTCCATTACAAGTCTCCGAGACCCACAGCCCTACATTTGGGTCTACTTCTTAACTCGGTTTCCTGCAATTTCTCTTCCTTATCTCAGACTACATGACCTGGGTGAACGTGTTCTGTAGCATTATAGGCCGTTGTTTTTTGGCCAAGGTGGGGCTGTGATGGCCATAATTTATTTATTCAAAAAGGTACCCCCCATTACTGAAATGCTTGTCAGCCCATGCATTCCATTACAATTCTCATAGAACCACACCCCTACATTTGGGCCTACTTTTTAACTCGGTTTCCTGCAATTTTTCTTCCTTATCTCACACTACATGACCATGATGAACGTGTTCTGTACAATATATAGGCCATAGAATTTTGGCCAAGGGGGCTGTGATGGCCATAGTTAATTTATTATAAAAGATACCCCCATTACTGAAATGCTTGTCAGCCTATGCACTCCATGACAAGTCTGAGACCCACACCACTACATTTGGGCGTGCTTCTTAACTCCATTTCCTGCAATGTTTCTTCCTTATCTCAGACTACATGACCAGGGTGAACGTGTTCTGTACCATTATAGGTCGTAGAATTTTGGCCAAGGCGGGCTGTGATGGCAATACTTTATTTATTTAAAAAGGTACCCCCACATTGGTGAAATGCTTGTCAGCCTATGCACTCCATTTCAAGTCTCAGAGACCCACACCCCTACATTTTGGCCTACTTCTTAACTCGGTTTCCTATAATGTTTCTTCCTTATCTTAGACTACATGACCAGGGTGAACGTGTTCTGTACCATTATAGGCCGTAGAATTTTGGCCAAGGGGGGTTGTGATGGCAATACTTTATTTATTTAAAAAGGTAACCCCACATTGGTGAAATGCTTGTCAGCCTATGCACTCCATTTCAAGTCTCAGAGACCCACACCACTACATTTTGGCCTACTTCTTAACTCGGTTTCCTGTAATGTTTCTTCCTTATCTCAGACTACATGACCTGGGTGAACGTGTTCTGTACCATTATAGGCCGATGAATTTTAGCCAAGGGGGGCTGTGATGGCAAAACTTTATTTATTTAAAAAGTACACCCCATTGTTGAATCCACATCCTTCATGGCAAAGACTTGATAACATTTATGAGATTTATATTTTAATATGCTTTGTGAACAATACAAACATTAACCAACAGAAAAATATGAAAACTATCTTTAGAAAAGTTAAATAGGTCTGTGATAAGAATAAAATTTTGATTTATAAAACTGTAGGCATAAATGTTCTTGAAAACATGAATAAAGTTTTCTATATACCTAGTCTAAAACCTTAAGAATTGTGTTAGAAACCTATTGCCACGTTGCTTTTAGAAAGTATAAGTGTTACTGCCCGATAGACCATACAAGGTCAAAGGATCAAACATGGCAGTTGGATCATTGCCAAAAGAAACAGGAGCCTGAAAAGTGGATGCCATTGGACATTATGGCCAAACAGGGGCTGCTGCTGGTATGGGGTTTGGCTTGTTAGTTGGGGGCGTAGACTCAAATTTATTGTTGTTTTGGTCAGCAATTTTATGCAGGTTACTTGACAGATAAGTCAGAATATTTATCAGCTCTGCAATGCCCACTTCTCCCATACCAGGTTTCTCCTGCCCTAAAGGTAGGTGTCCTTGTTCCCCCATCAAATTCTCCACCCTTTCGATATCTTCAAATATAGATGTGAATATGTCATCAGGAATATCCTGATCCTGCTCCTGCTCTCTCTGAATTTTGGGGCCTTTTCTGGGACATGAAGACCAGAATGGATTGTTTTGAAATAGTAGAGGCAGTAAAAGATGAGGATGTTCATCCTCAAGACCTGGCACCCCAAAGGGGCGAAGTTTGGCAGGTATGGCTGGCCTGCTGGAAGTGAAATTATAAAGGCCTCCATGTTGTTGGCATTGATAATTGCATATGTCAGTTTGCAGTTAAGGTTGGACTAGAGCCGATTGTAGAACACCGTATCACTGCAGGTCTGGGGGCAGAAACGCAGAAGGCACATATCCTTGGTACATGCAGGCCAGATGAGATCCACATATTCCCAGACTGATTCCTGAGAGATGACACCTTTAGTTATGATCTTCTTTGGTAATTTCTGAAAAAGGTGGGCACTATATCACGAAACTTGCATGGCTGTCACTTTGAATGTCTTAATAGAAAACATCTGAATCAAGCCTTTCCATATTGCAGTTTCAGATGAGGAGGCGTTCTCACTTTTTATGCCTAAGACATCATTTTCCATGCAATCAATGGTCTCTGCTGCCTCTGAGGATTGTAGCTTCTGTCCATAACTCTTTTCTTGGCATTTGTGATTGATGATTTTATTTTTGCCCATTGGCCCATATTATTCATATCTGAAGGTTTGATTTTTCCCATACAAATGATGAAATTGAGGTCCAGAAGGTGAGTTTTGTGATGAGCTGTTGTATCTGTTGTGATCTCATTTATATAATTAATATCTGAACGCAGTGAACCATTGGTTTTCCAAGGTGCATGACACAGATCGTCCAAGGTAAACATTACATCTGGTGATGTATCGATTTCAATCAACCCCTTGTGTGTAAGCTTTATTATTTGATGTTTTTGAATTATTTGCTCCTCTGCTTTCTGAATCATCTCCAATGTGTGCTGCCTCTCATGGTTTCTCCAGTTACTTAGCTCCTGGTGAGCCATTTCCTGCAGGAATCATCAGAGCCAGACGTTGTGGGGTGATCTCACCTAATACCACACGTTGAAAGCAACCATTATTTTTGGTGTCCTTCAGATTGAAAAGAAGACTTCTGTACTTAGTTTTGTATCTTATACTAGTATCACGATACAAGCCAAATGTCTTCTTCAACATTTTCAGCCAGTTTTTTCAATGTTTCGTCAGGCAACTCAAGATTCTTTGTCTCCTTAACCAAGTGAGACAGAAGTGGTGCTCTATCTTGTAGGCAACGAGCTTCTCAGCAGGACTTTATACAATGCCTGTACTGTGCTTCCGCGAACAGTTATAGGGGACTTTGCTGAAAACAGGATAAGAGAATCATGTGGATTTTCTATATCAAATGTATGCTTTTTGGACTTTCTTTTTTCCAGTTTCACCTTTGAATTTGTTGGAGGAACAGATTCCAGCTGATTGTCAGTTGACCTTTCAAAGTAAACCATATTTTTTACCTATAGAACATGTGTGTCTTCTCCACAAATCACAACATTGTCATTATCGGACACATCTTGTACTATTATCTGAAGGTACAATTCTGACTGGTCAGAAGATCTCTCTAACTCATCCAACATCTCCACCTTCTTGGAATTTACATTCCAGGATCCCAACAGAATACAAAGATTCATCTTCTGCTCTATTCCTGACAGCAGAGCCTGCATTCATCACCAATGCACTGACATCTTGAGAATTTGTGGTGACCTTGGAATGTTTCTACTCCCAAGGAAGGAGATTCGGAAACTCTTGGTACTTCAGGATCAGGAAAAGATGCAGGATCTGGAGAGATTTCCAGCATGAATTTCTTCAACAAGCCCAGTGGACTGTGACAATCACGATCATCTGGCTCTGATGGGTTAACACTTCGCCGTGTATCCATGTTGTATATTTCTGTCTTGGTATGGCAGTAAGAGGAGCTTATGGTGGTCTGCCCATGTACTAGAACAGGAACCCGAACAGTGCCAACCGGCCCGGTTCTAACGTCCCCTTCCTCGTGTTGATTTCTTGGCATAGGCCGATTTCGTTGCGCTACTTCATAACATTTACGTTACTTAAAGATCTCACTTGAAAAGCTCCTTTTTTGTTGCCTGGTTGCTCAAACTGGACACAATACACTTCATATAAATTTGATAAAGTAATGCTTTTATGTAGGCTCAGTATTTCATTACAAATTTTTCTTTGTCCACTATATTTGTTTATCTCCTTGAGAGCCACAACTTTGGCTGCCTCAAATGGTTAGAGTTCAATACAAAACAGTGATGGCTGAATGCTTGTAGATGCTGAGGACTTAATCAATTTTTGAAGCAATATGTTATGAATGTGCTAGAGATGGTTTCTGAGCAGAGGCTCCCTCTGGTGGTTGCAGACAGTACTGAACCTTTCAGCAAGGGTGGCAGTCTGGGTTCACTGACTGGTCTGATATAAGGGAGGTTCCCTCCCATGATGGTTGCCGGTGATCAATTGTTCTTGTCTCAATTGTGGTTCCTGGTTCTTTTGGAAGTTTGCTGGAGTCTTGCCTGCATCTCCTGCTTTCAGATAAGATATTTTTTGCTTTTCTTTTTGTGCTTGCTTTTTGCATTGTTTTCTGCACTTTTGTGGAGGTCAGCCAGGTCCCCTCCTGGGGCCTGAGCTCCTCACAGTTTATCTGCAGCCACTGTTATTTGCTCATTTGCTTTTTCCTGTTTTTTCAGCGGCTGCGGCTTGGTTTTTGTTCACACTGAGATCTGATTTAGCGGGTGGCGAGATCGTGTGATGTCAGTATTTTTGTAATCAGAATTGTTGGATTTTTGTAGGGTTTTCTGGGTTGCAGAAAGTAATCTCTCCTGTCCTATCCTATTTAGTCAGCTTGTGGCTCCAGCGTTTGCTCAGTCTATTTTCTGCCTATGTTTGTATTTTCATCTTGTCTAACCGCCATTATATGTTTGGGGGCTTCCTATTTTCTTTGGGGATCTGCTCCGGGGCAGATAGCTTTCATCTTTCTGCCTTTAGGTGTAGTTATCTCTCAGGCTGTGACGAGGCGTCTAGGATCAACGTAGGAAAGCTCCACGGCTACCTCTAGTTGTGTCGTTAGTTTAGGAATCTGCAACCCATCAGTTACCAACATCTCAGGTGTTCGGCTGCCCTGCTGTTGTTCCTGTCCTCCTCAGCTACCGAAACATAACACAATAATTTCTATTAGTGACACTGCATGTTCCTTCTTTACTGGATTATAAACAGGAAAATAAAAAAATGATCTTATTATTTATAAATTACTTTGTTGAAACCCTCTGTGATCATCTATGGTGTCTCCAATATTTACTAAACAGCAGAAGGGAACAGTTGTGGAATGTTGAGCATGGTCACAGTTAGGTTTTAGAATATCTTCACATTCTTGCATGTCTCTGTTATTTCTGGAAGACACAGTAGCAGCTACTTTTAACATTACTTACCTATAGATACTAGTCCAAAAGAGTGTCATGATAATAGTAGTCTAAGGGTTAATCTTCACTTTTTCAAGAACGGCTGAATATAGATATGATTGCTGTTAATAGTGTAGTGCGAATATACAAATGGCTCTTTTGAATCCATATTCAAACATACAGAATGCATTCAGACAATTAAATAGCTGCATTTCTGGTAAAATATTTAAGCTTCCATATGTTTGCGGTCTGTGATTGTAAAACCTTACGGTTTACTTAACCTCTGTCTGTGGTGGTTTTATCTAAATCCCTGTGGCTTTTACATTCTAAGGGTTTATAGCCCCTCGTCTGACGACTACATGATATCTCATAAAATTGAAGCACTCAAAGTTCAATATGAATAAGTTTTTCTCTCTCACCCATGACAGCACCACGGAGAGAGGGGGATCCGCCCATCAGGGACAGGAGCCCTACAGATAAAAGGGCGGTATCTCTCCTCCGCCCCCCCAGTTGGGTTCCTGTCCTTGACAGGGATCCTGCAAATGTTGGTACCTTTGGTAGAAGATCCGGAATCAGGGGCCGGTCCGTCCTGCTTCTGGCAGCGGGGAGGCCCCTGCCACGGCGGGCGCGGTTCCCAAAACCGCCACCGTCGGGTCCGAAGGGCTGCGGGGTGTGCGGACGGGAGGACGCCAGCCGCCACTTCAGAGGGGCAGTAGGGGCTGTGAGGGACCAGGAGCTGCGGGGCGGGCGCCATCGCACATGGGGAATCCAAGATGGCGCCTGCCCCGGAAGTAGGTGGGCTCCTTCAGGGTTCCGGAGTCGGCGCATGCGCAGTGGGCACTCCTAGGGGAGGACGCAGGGACGCGATGATGCCACAGAGGCGGGAGATTTAAAAATGGGGCTTGCAGCTGCTCCTGGCTGGAAGCATCCTAAGGAAATGGATAGCGACCAGCAGCAGGAGCATCCCAAGCAGCAGCCCAAGGAGCAGCCCAGGAGCAGCATCATCACCACAGACATAAAGATCAGGATGGACGGGACACCAGGTCAAGCAGCCACTCTACACAGCGCAGCAGGTCCGCTGCGAAAAGCAAGTCACCACCTGTGGATTCTCCTATTCAGGATCCGATTCCGCCCTCCCATCTCGGTACCTGCGATCGCGTCCATGGTGAGTGATCTCCATGAAAGTGCACCATTATAATAGCCTTCTTTTCCCTTATAGGGAAAGAGGACGGGGAAGAGAAAAAATAGGGAATGCCCCATTTGCAGCGAAGCACTCCCAGAATCTTGGGGGGAAAAGCTCTGCGAATCCTGTACACAGGAGATCCTATATGAAGAATACCCTGATGGTACAGACTTCAGAGCCGTGATTAGGTCCGAAGTCCAGAATGCCTTAATGTCCATGAGACAAGGGGACAAAAAGAGGAGGAAAAGAGCCCCATTTAGCCCCCAATCTGACTGCTCCACGTCCGGGGAGATAGCCTCCGAGACAACGGACTCTATTATCTCATCTTCAGACGAGGAGGCGGATAGGCCCCATTGTTTTCCTCTGGAGGAGGTAGACTCCCTAGTAAAAGCGGTAAGAACCACTATGGGGGTATCAGATCCTCGGCTGGATAAGTCTGTTCAAGACATTATGTTTGGAGGGCTGAGCCAGAAAAAGCTAAGAGTCTTCCCTCTAAATGACAACGTTCAGGGCCTGATAAAAAGACAATGGGAAGCCATAGGGGGTAATATGAGGACTTCCATAGCGGCAACGTGTACATCTAGATCGCTGATGCTATGGATAGATCAATTAGAGAAACAACTAAGAGAGGGTAGGTCTAGGAATAAGATCCTAGAGTCTATGCTGGTAATAAGGGGAGCAGCAGCCTTCCTGGCGGACTCATCGGCAGATTCTGTCCGCCTAGCATCCAAAGAGGCAGCTCTCTCGAATGCGGCCAGAAGATCTTTGTGGCTCAAATGCTGGCTGGGTGACATGCAAACAAAAAATAAATTATGCTCTATCCCGTGTGATGGGAAGTTCCTTTTTGGCGAGACTCTAGATGACGTTCTCCAGAAGGCAGGAGATAAAAAGAAGGGCTTTCCAGACATGGCTCATTCACAGTTTAGACGCTCCATTCGGAGTAGAAAATTTTTCCGGAGGAGGCCACCGAGAGACCAAAACAGATGGGATGAAGGGAGGAAGAGGGACCGAGGTTTTCTCTTCAGCGGCTCTTCACGAGACAAGAAGTCCTCTAAATGACATTTCACCCAGGGTGGGGGGAAGATTAACCTCTTTTCTTCATGCCTGGAGAAACATTCCAAACTACCAATGGATCCTAAATCTAGGTGAATCGGGCCTAAGAATAATTTTGTCTCCCTCCCACCTCAGAAATATGTGAGAACCCCCTCTAAAATCCTCCGCAAGGGATCAAACAGCATTGGAAGGGGAAGTAAAAAAACTACTGGAAAAGGAAGTCCTGCAGGAAGTTCCCCTCAAGGAGAGAGGCGGGGGGTTTTACTCCCCACTTTTTCTAGTGTCCAAGCAGGACGGCTCATACAGGGCAATAATAAACTTACGGGGTCTGAACAAATACGTACGAAATCAAAGATTCAAAATGGAATCGATAAAATCCACAACGAAGATTCTATTCCCCAATTGCTTCATGACTGTACTAGATCTAAGTGATGCATATTATCATGTCCCCATCCACAAGAACTCCAGCAAATTTCTCAGGATAACTGTCTCCATGAATGGAGAGATAAAAGAGTTTCAGTACAGAGCGCTACCCTTCGGTATATCCATAGCCCCACGGGTGTTCACGAAGTTGATAGTGAAAGTGATGGCCCATCTAAGGGAACAAGATATTTTGATAGTTCCATATTTGGACGACTTCCTGATAGTGAGCAACTCTGTCCAAAGTGGCAGAGATCAAAGTGACAGAGTAATAAAGACTCTACAAGACCTGGGCTGGCTACTAAACTTCGCAAAATCCAGACTGGAACCCAGCAGAGTGCAGGAGTTTCATGGCCTAACCATATATTCGAAAATTCAGGAATGCAGACTTCCAGACCACAAGAAACGGAGACTTGTTCAGATGGTTTCAAAAGCCATAGCAAACCCATCCATGACTCTAAGGAAAGCGATGTCGCTGATGGGGTCTCTTTCTGCTTGCCTGCCGGCGGTCCAGTGGGCACAGCTGCATACAAGAGAATTACAATGGACATTCTGGCACATCAATCAGCCTGGGAGATCATTTAGAGGGACACATAACTCTAAATTTATCAACTACTCATTCCCTAGCCTGGTGTAAAAATATAGACAATCTGTCCAGGGGAGTCCCATGGGTAACAAAAATATCACGCGTTATCACCACGGATGCGAGTCCAAGAGGATGGGGAGCACACATGGGCGACAGGATCACTCAGGGCGAGTGGGATCACATGCAATCACAGGCCTCCTCGAACCTGAAAGAGCTGTGGCAGTACATCGGGCACTTTCACTCTTCCTACCCTCTATGCACGGACGTCACATTTGCGTATTCTCAGACAACCATGTCACGGAGGCGTATATAAACCACCAGGGGGAACAAGATCCCGACCCTTAATGAACGCTTCCTTAGAGCTCCTGAGCCTTTGCGAGGTCAATCTGCTTTCCCTCTCGGCACTACACATCCAGTGGGAGGACAACACAAAGGCGGACTTTCTAAGTCGCACACGCTTAGGGCAGGGAGAATGGGTCCTAAAACAGTCAGTTTTCCAACAGATTGTGGATATGTAGGGGGCCCCGGACATAGACCTGTTTGCAGACTTCAGAAACAAGAAGGTGGAACAGTTCTGCTCCCTAGATCCCAGGGGGAGCCCTCAAGCCCTAGATGCCTTCATGATTCCCTGGACACACAATCTGACCTATGCCTTTCCCCCAATTATCCTCATTCCGGCAGTCATAAGGAAGGCCAGGGAGGACAAAACAAACATGATACTGATAGCCCCCTTTTGGCCGAAACGAATCTGGTTCTCTTGGCTGAGGATGCTGTCGATCTCCGACCCTTGAGGTCCTACCAGATCTCCCAGACCTTCTGTCTCAGGGGCCGGTATTACACCCTCAGACCAGGAACCTCCATTTAACAGCATGGATTTTGAAAGGTCACTATTAAGAGACAGGGGGTTTTCAGAGAGCTTGATAGATACACTACTGAAGAGTAGGAAGCCGGTCACGACTAAAGCCTATGGTAGAACTTGGATGAAATTCTTATCTTTCTCGGGGTGGAACTTCATGAGGGGCTGCAGGTTGCCAAGATTCTCGAGTTTCTGCAGAAAGGGCTAGAAAAGGGCTTAGCAGTGAGTACCTTAAAAGTTCAGGTAGCAGCTCTGGGAGCTCTATATAATCAGGATGTCGCAGGAAACCCCTGAGTAGCACGTTTCATTAGAGCGGCAAGTAGATCCACTCCCATTGCTAACCCCAGACTGCCATCATGGGACCTTAACCTAGTGCTATCAGCATTGACAGGGGCCCCATTCGAGCCCATCAAGTCAGCTCCCTTGAGAATATTGTCTCAGAAGATGGCCCTACTAGTAGCACTTACATCAGTGCGTAGGGTGAGCGACATTCAGGCCTTGTCTGCAAATCTTCCATTTACTAAGATCTTAGAAGACAGGGTCATCCTCAAGCCTGATCCAACCGACCTGACCAAAGTTGCGTCCCATTTTCATAGGTCCCAAGAGGTAGTACTCCCCTCCTTCTGTCCAAACCCTAAGAATAAGGGAGAAGAGAGATTCCATACCCTTGACGTTAAAAGGTGCCTAGTCCAATACTTAGAGGCTACCAGGGCCTGTAGGAAGGAAGGTTCTCTCTTTGTGTGTTTCCAGGGGCCCAGGAAGGGACTCAAAGCATCCAAAAGTACCTTGGCAAGGTGAATAAAGGATGCGATCACGCTAGCTTATTCTTCCAGCGGGAATACCGTTCCGGAGGGATTGAAAGCTCATTCCACTAGGGCCATGGCAACCACATGGGCTGAGAGATCTGATGTATCAATAGAGCAGATCTGTAAAGCGGCCACCTGGTCATCACCTTCAACCTTTTTTTAGGCACTACCGCTTAGACCTTGCCTCTGCATCTGACCTGACCTTTGGAAGAAGGGTCCTCCAGGCTGTGGTCCCTCCCTAAGCTACCAAATTTCTGTAATTCTCTCCGTGGTGCTGTCATGGTGAGAGAGAAACTAGTAGTTACCTACCGTTAACGGTGTTTCTCAGAGCCCATGACAGCACCCGCTTAATTCCCTCCCTTATCACGTGTGCGGTGAGCACGATTTTGTTTTTTTAGTGTTGTGTTCAGGCACGGTGTTAATTCATACTAAGCAGTATAGTAACATGTATATACTTTATCTTGTTTAACTAACCTTGAGTCCCTCTGATGCTCTGTAATCAACTGGGGGGCGGAGGAGAGGTACCGCGCTTTTATCTGAAGGGTTCCTGTCCCTTATGAGCGGATCCCCCTCTCTGTCATGGGCTCTGAGAAACACCGATAACGGTAAGTAACTACTAGTATTGATCAATGGATAAAAAAGAAAAAAAGAAAAAAACAGAAAATTGATGATCTTCCTGTGTGATAAGAAGTATCTCAATAATGCAGACACAAACTTATTTTCAAAAAAGAACAAAAGAAAAAAACAGAAAAAGTGTGATCCTCATATATTCACAAATTTGTAATAATAAAAAAAATTACAAAAGTAGCCAAGAATTGTCTGACATCTATATACATACACACATGGGATCTACATACATATATACATGTGAAAAACTTGTCAATTTAGAGACCAAGAGGAAAGCATGCACAAGGAATCACTATATATCATAGGAATCACTCCAGAACTGAAATCAGGTCAAGAAGATAGCACTATAATGAAAGAAGTACCACAAAATTATGTATATGGGTAAAAAGGAATAGAGAAAAAAATAAAGAAAAAAATATATATTACATTATATACTTCCCTAGTAGAGAGGTTCCTTGAAAGATGGAGAGAGGTGGGTCCCACTACAAAAAAATTGACAATAATTCATATAATGAGTGACATGTAGATTAAAGAATCAATATGATCCATCACCTATATAAGAATGGTGCGTCCGTACGATGAGGAAAGAAAGTAAATACCTGTAGTACAAGATCAGAAGATGTCGTGCTGGGTGTGGGCCCCCTCATAAGAGGGAATTCAGAGACGGTCGTCCAGTATAAGGAGAAGAAAGTCCGTGCAGCCTGTGTTGGGGAAGCCGAGCTCTTATACTTCCCGTTCGACGTGTTTAGAAAGAACTTCCGGGTGACCGCAAGTGAGGGTAAAGCTGTAGTGCGTATGTACAGGCCGGGAAGAAACGAAAAAAGCCGACTAGAGACGAAAGCACTGAAGTAAGAGTGCGCACGCGCCCAGCATGTTATCAGAAAGACCCAGGTTACTTGGAATCTCCGTACTGATGAAAAAAAAGGGAGAAAAAAAACAATGAGAATATACATATGGGCTATCAAAGAATTATAACATCAACATGAAATAAAGGTATATACCAAGTCGGACCACCTATATAAGGAACCGCCCATATAGATAACCTAAATATATACAAATATATCATACATGTGATTTAAACAATATGAAATACATCAACTCCTAAAATACAAGAAGATGATATAAATAAACCAAGAAAGGGGGAAAAAAATTATTTAGATGATACAATTTTTAGTTTTGACAAGTTTTTCACATGTATATATGTATGTAGATCCCATGTGTGTATGTATATAGATGTCAGACAATTCTTGGCTACTTTTGTAATTTGTTTTATTATGTTCACAGAGCCAGACATTTCTTGAAAAAGGCTTATTAGCGTTGAATATTTATGTCTGCAATATTGGAATATTTCCCTACAACATAATTTGAAAGATAAGGATAAGTCTGCATTATTGGAATATTTCCTCATTACAAATTTGTGAATATATGAGGATCATACTTTTTCTGTTTTTTTCTTTTGTTCTTTTTAGAAAAAAAGTTTGTGTCTGCATTATTGAGATACTTCTTATCACACAGGAAGATCATCAATATTCAGTTTTTTTGTTTTTTTCTTTTTTGTCCTTTGATCAATAAACTTATTCATATTGAACTTTGAGTGCCGGAGATCTTCAATTTTATTTGTACTATTTTTTCTCCTGAGCACTATTCTTAATTGTGGTGAGCACCCCATATTTGTGTTATATTACATGATATCTCAGTTTCATCTGACCTTGAAAGCTGGCCACTTGAAGGACTGGGTTAAAATTGAGTTACTACATAGTATTAATCACTATATAAGACCAGAGAAACATGACAAAGACAGATGCGAAAACTGGAGTACCTGTACATGTACAGTGTGTTCATATCTGCTTAATTGGGTTCGCCCATGCAGTGTATTGAATCTCCCACGGGTTCTCTGTCTTGGTGCTGCTTCTCTGATATTCCAGACGGTTGATGTTTAAAAGCCTCTCGGTGATGATGTAAGTATACTGTACATAATTAATCTTTATATCTACTTAATCATAATATTTATTTAATCCCTATATGTACTTAACCTTTGTATATTAAAATATACAAAACTGTACGCACTTATACTATTCAATCATACAATTCCTTTAATTTTGTACTTTTAAATAAAAAAAGCGTCATATTTAGTGTTGAGCGATAATGCTCGATATCTAAAAATATCGTATCGAAATTGTATCGCCGATAGCACTAAATATCGTCGATATCCGATTTCGATACCGGAAGTCCCATGTAAGTCTATGGGAACAAAATATCGCAACAAAAAAAACCCTTTCTTTCGTTGTAAACACAAAATATACACACATAGAATACATATATATATATATATATATATATATATATACATGTCATTGTGACATATATATATACATATATTTATAGTTTATACACTTCTACATAGTAAAATAGACTCTGATTCAATTGCCGGGTAAAGCCGTGACATACCCCATAGAAGTCGACGGGCTCGGTGCCGAGTACCCCCAAAACCTCTGGCTCTGTGCGACTCAACTTGGGCGTCACGAACAGGATTCTGTAGCTCGCTATAAGCGAGTCCTGTGTGCCTGAATTGAACTGGTTTTGTGCTTGAGAATTGCTAAAATCATCAGAGAATGTATTTGCCATTTTTCCGCCATATCTGCGTCACGACGAGGCACTGGTGAAGAAGAAGGGCGTGCTCTTCATGGGTGTACACTCACTCAGTGACGCGAAAACGATGGCTCTAAATGGTACTGCAATGTAAGATCGTGCCCCACAGCTCTTCAGTTCCGCCTCCTCATCCTCCTCAGTGTGCGGAAACTAACACGAAGGTCCCGCCTCCCTACAAAAGAGGGGCCCTCTCCAGATGCTAATGACACATGTGACTTGGCAGAGATGGCTAATGGACACGAGCAGAAGTGTGAAGGGATGGAGCAGTCAGAGCTCTCCCCCCACGGAAGCGACCCGATCGCCACGGAACCACCGTTGGACACCCGGCCTGGAAACCCTCCTACGCTGCAAGAAGCGGAGGATACCCTAAGAGGCCTGGCCCGGCACCGGGAGGAGGTCGCCAGGATGGAAGCGAGCTGGCGTGCCCTAAAACTAAACTTGGAGCGGCGCCAATCCCTCTTACCTGAAGTGTCTGTACCGGAAGGTGAGGCACCCGTTCTAGTAGAGGAGTCCTTGCAATGTGATCCGGTTGACGTTGTCGCAGTGGAGGCACCCGTTTGTGCAAAAAACGCTGCACCGGCAGCACCCCAGATCCCGCTGTCTGCCCCCGTCGCTGAGACAGAAGAAGCGACACCCGTCCTCATGGAGGAGGCCGCGCAGGCACCAGAGGTCTACCTGTCTGTACCGGAGCCCCGACTGTCATCTGTTCCAGAGCCGGCTGCTTCCTCCGCAGGTGAGCGCCGCCAGGACTGGGGGGCGCCAGGAGAGCTGCCGCAAACCGGACACTGTAAGCTGGCATTTGATGGTGGAGACATGGAGCAGCTGGTGGAGGAGAATTACAACCGGCGTCAGGAGGAAGAGTGGAGACGTTGGGAGCGGGAAGCAGAGCGACAAAGGGAGCAGCGAGAATCCCAAAAACTTCGCCAACGTCAGCTGGAGAAAGACCGGGCAGATAAGGACCGGATGAGAAAGGATAAAGGAACCCTGTGGGAGCCGCGGCGTAAGGGTGCAGTACGGAGCTTTAAATTGAAAGGTGGTTGGGGCTTCATCCAGGAGCCTGGACTTTATTTAGAAGTTTTTGTGAACCGGCGGGACGTGGAGGCTCACCTCCCAGAAGGACACCCAGGACAAGGG
Source organism: Oophaga sylvatica (assembly GCA_033576555.1). Taxonomy (NCBI): domain Eukaryota; kingdom Metazoa; phylum Chordata; class Amphibia; order Anura; family Dendrobatidae; genus Oophaga; species Oophaga sylvatica. The sequence goes on from JARQOD010000006.1 coordinate 175,754,628, forward strand.
ACCTGTTGCCAGGAGACTTGGTGACTTACACCCGACACTGGGGTTACAATGGATGGTACGCCCTAAATGTTACCAGGTGCGACCACTACGCCCCAGAGTGTCAGGAACCTGTGAGACCCTCGGAGCCTTCAGCCTCCCACATCCAGGCCTCTGCAAAAGTGCCCACCCCACGCCGTAAATCTCCCAAGCCTCCCTCAGTGGTCTCCTCAGCAGCCCCAGCTATGGACATGATAAGTATAGCTGGCCCGTACCCGGCGCCTGTTAGGCCCCTGGGGTTCGTTCAGTCCGGGACATAGGGTTCCAGACCCGGAGGGAGATGAAAGAGGTGGCCACACAGACCCAGATAGCGGGTCACGAGTTGACTGTACAGGCCACACGACGTCATCAGGTCCTGGTGGTCCTTGGTGCCTCGGATGTTTGGCAAGCATCAGAAGAGTACCAGGTGGTACCTGGAACACCCCTGCCAAAGAATTATAAATAACCCGGAAAGGGTCCCTGTATGTAAATAGTTAAATTGTTTATGTACCGGACGGGTGAATGTTCATAAAAAAGTTTTTTAACCCCTTCAAGACCCAGCCTATTTTGACCTTAAAGACCTTGCCATTTTTTGCAATTCTGACCAGTGTCCCTTTATGAGGTAATAACTCAGGAATGCTTCAACGGATCCTAGCGATTCTGAGATTGTTTTTTCGTGACATATTGGGCTTCATGTTAGTGGTAAATTTAGGTCGATAATTTTTGCGTTTATTTGTGAAAAAAATGGAAATTTGGCGAAAATTCTGAAAATTTTTTAATTTTCAAATTTTTTATTTTTATTCTGTTAAACCAGAGAGTTATGTGGCACAAAATAGTTAATAAATAACATTTCCCACATGTCTACTTTACATCAGCACAATTTTGGGAGCAACATTTTTTTTTGTTAGGAAGTTATAAGGGTTAAAAGTTGACCAGCGATTTCTCATTTTTACAGCAAAATTTACAAAACCATTTTTTTTAGGGACCACCTCACATTTGAAGTCACTTTGAGGGGTCTATATGGCAGAAAATACCCAAAAGTGACACCTTTATAAAAACTGCACCCCTCAAGCTACTCAAAACTACATTCAAGAAGATTATTAACCCTTCAGGTGCTTCACAGGAACTAAAGCAACGTGGAAGGAAAAAATGGACATTTTAATTTTTCCAACAAAAATTTTCTTTTAGCATCAATTTTTTCATTTTTACATGGGCATCAGGATAAAATGGATCCTAAAATTTGTTGGGCAATTTCTCCTGAGTACACAGATACCTCATATGTGGTCATAAACCACTGTATGGGCGCACGGCAGGGCTCAGAAGGGAAGGAGCGCCATTTGACTTTTTGAATGGAAAATATGCTGGAATATTTAGCGGTTGCCATGTCGCATTTGGAGAGTTCCTGTGTGCCTGAACATTGGAGCTCCCCCACAAGTGACCCCATTTTGGAAACTAGACCCCCTAAGGAACTTATCTAGATGCATAGTGATCACTTTGAACCCCCAAGGTGCTTCACAAATTGATCTGTAAAAAAAGAAAGTACTTTTTTTTCACAAAAATTTTCTTTTAGCCTCAGTTTTTTCATTTTCACATGGGCAACAGTATAAATTGGATCCTAAAATTTGTTGGGCAATTTCTCCTGAGTACACAGATACCTCATATGTGGTCATAAACCACTGTTTGGGCGCACGGCAGGGCTCAGAAGGGAAGGAGCGCCATTTGACTTTTTGAATAGAAAATATGCTGGAATATTTAGCGGTTGCCATGTCGCATTTGGAGAGTCCCTGTGTGCCTAAACATTGGAGCTCCCCCACAAGTGACCCCATTTTGGAAACTAGACCCCCTAAGGAACTTATCTAGATGCATAGTGAGCACTTGAACTCCCAGGTGCTTCACAAATTGATCCGTAAATAAAAGAAAGTACTTTTTTTTCACAAAAATTTTCTTTTAGCCTCAGTTATTTTCATTTTCACATGGGCAACAGTATAAATTGGATCCTAAAATTTGTTGGGCAATTTCTCCTGAGTACACAGATACCTCATATGTGGTCATAAACCACTGTTTGGGCGCACGGCAGGGCTCAGAAGGGAAGGAGCGCCATTTGACTTTTTGAATGAAAATATGCTGGAATATTTAGCGGTTGCTATGTCGCATTTGGAGAGTCCCTGTGTGCCTAAACATTGGAGCTCCCCCACAAGTGACCCCATTTTGGAAACTAGACCCCCTAAGGAACTTATCTAGATGCATAGTGAGCACTTTGAACCCCAGGTGCTTCACAAATTGATCCGTAAAAAAAGAAAGTACTTTTTTTTCACAAAAATTTTCTTTTAGCCTCAGTTATTTTCATTTTCACATGGGCAACAGTATAAATTGGATCCTAAAATTTGTTGGGCAATTTCTCCTGAGTACACAGATACCTCATATGTGGTCATAAACCACTGTTTGGGCGCACGGCAGGGCTCAGAAGGGAAGGAGCGCCATTTGACTTTTTGAATGGAAAATATGCTGGAATATTTAGCGGTTGCTATGTCGCATTTGGAGAGTCCCTGTGTGCCTAAACATTGGAGCTCCCCCACAAGTGACCCCATTTTGGAAACTAGACCCCCTAAGGAACTTATCTAGATGCATAGTGAGCACTTTGAACCCCCAGGTGCTTCACAAATTGATCCGTAAAAAAAAGAAAGTACTTTTTTTTCACAAAAATTTTCTTTTAGCCTCAGTTTTTTTCATTTTCACATGGGCAACAGTATAAATTGGATCCTAAAATTTGTTGGGAAATTTCTCCTGAGTACACAGATACCTCATATGTGGTCATAAACCACTGTTTGGGCGCACGGCAGGGCTCAGAAGGGAAGGAGCGCCATTTGACTTTTTGAATAGAAAATATGTTGGAATATTTAGCGGTTGCCATGTCGCATTTGGAGAGTCCCTGTGTGCCTAAACATTGGAGCTCCCCACAAGTGACCCCATTTTGGAAACTAGACCCCCTAAGGAACTTATCTAGATGCATAGTGAGCACTTAGAACTCCCAGGTGCTTCACAAATTGATCCGTAAATAAAAGAAAGTACTTTTTTTTCACAAAAATTTTCTTTTAGCCTCAGTTATTTTCATTTTCACATGGGCAACAGTATAAATTGGATCCTAAAATTTGTTGGGCAATTTCTCCTGAGTACACAGATACCTCATATGTGGTCATAAACCACTGTTTGGGCGCACGGCAGGGCTCAGAAGGGAAGGAGCGCCATTTGACTTTTTGAATGGAAAATATGCTGGAATATTTAGCGGTTGCTATGTCGCATTTGGAGAGTCCCTGTGTGCCTAAACATTGGAGCTCCCCCACAAGTGACCCCATTTTGGAAACTAGACCCCCTAAGGAACTTATCTAGATGCATAGTGAGCACTTCGAACCCCCAGGTGCTTCACAAATTGATCCGTAAATAAAAGAAAGTACTTTTTTATCACAAAAATTTTCTTTTAGCCTCAGTTATTTTCATTTTCACATGGGCAACAGTATAAATTGGATCCTAAAATTTGTTGGGCAATTTCTCCTGAGTACACAGATACCTCATATGTGGTCATAAACCACTGTTTGGGCGCACTGCAGGGCTCAGAAGGGAAGGAGCGCCATTTGACTTTTTGAATGGAAAATATGCTGGAATATTTAGCGGTTGCCATGTCGCATTTGGAGAGTTCCTGTGTGCCTAAACATTGGAGCTCCCCCACAAGTGACCCCATTTTGGAAACTAGACGCCCTAAGGAACTTATCTAGATGCATAGTGAGCACTTTGAACCCCCAGGTGCTTCACAGAAGTTTATAACGCAGAGCAGGGAAAATAAAAAATCATTTTTTTTCTCAAAAAATGATTTTTTAGCCCACTGTTTTTTATTTTCACAATGGTTACAGGAGAAATTGGACCCCAAAAGTTGTTGTCCAGTTTCTCCTGAGTATGCTGATATCCCATAAGGGAAGTAGTGACGTTTTGAAATGCCGACTTGATGGAATGGTCTGCGGGCATCTTGTTACGTTTGCAGAGCCCCTGATGTGCCTAAACAGTAGAAACTCCCCACAAGTGACCCCATTTTGGAAACTAGACCCGGCAAAGAACTTATCTAGATGTGTGGTGAGCACTTTGAACCCCCAAGGGCTACACAGAAGTTTATAACGCCCGGGCATGAAAATAAAAAAATCATATTTTTTCCACTATCAGGATCTTTTAGTCCCCAATTTTTTTATTTTCCCAAGGGTAACATGAGAAATTAGACCCCAAAAGTTGTTGTCCAATTTGTCCTGAGTATGCTGATATCCCATATGTGGGAGAAAAACTACTGTATGGGCACACGTCGGGGTTCGGATGGGAAGTAGTGACGTTTTGAAATGCCAACTTGATGGAATGGTCTTCGGGCGTCATGTTACGTTTGCAGAGTCCCTGATGTGCCTAAACAGTAGAAACTCCCCACAAGTGACCCCATTTTGGAAACTAGATCCCCCCAAGGAACTCCTATAGATGTGTGATAAGCACTTTGAATCTCCAAGTCCTTCACAGAAGTTTATAACGCAGAGCCGTGAAAATATAAAATCATTTTTTTCCACAAAAATAATTTTTAGTCCCCAATTTTTTTTCCCAATGTTAACAGGAGAAATTAGAACCCCCAAAGTTGTTGTGCAATTTTTCCCGAGTACGCTGATACCCCATATGTGGGGATAAACCACTGTTTGGGCATACGTCGGGGCTTGGAATAAAGGGAGCACTGTTTGACTTTTTAAACGCAAAATTTGCAGGAATCAATGGTGGCGCCATGTCACGTATGGAGACCCCCTGATGTGCCTAAATAGTGGAAACCCCTCAATTCTAACTCCAACCCTAACCCCAACACACCCTTAACCCCAACCCTAACCCCTACACACACCTAACCCTAATACAAACCCTAATCATAACCCTAACCCCAACACACCCCTAACCCTAATCCCAACTCTAACCATAAACCTAACTACAAGCCTAACCCTAATTCCAACCCTAACCCTAATTCCAACCCTAACCCTAATTCCAACCCTAACCCAAATTCCAACCCTAACCGTAATTCTAACCTTAACCCTAATGCTAACCCTAACCCTAGTTCTAACCCTAAGGCTGGGTTCATATTGCGTTTTACCAGCCCGTTCAACACGTAGCGGTGACCGGCTGGTAACGGTATAGCATAACGCGATCGCATTATGCTATACCCGCTAGCTCAGATGAATCAGCAGATAATCAGCCGCGGATCCGCAGCAAAATCCGCCGCGGATCTGCAGCGAATCAGCAGCGAAATCCGCCGCGGATCAGCAGCGAAATCAGCCGCGGACCAGCAGCGAAATCAGCCGCGGATCAGCAGCGAAATCAGCCGCGGATCAGTAGCGAAATCAGCCGTGGATCAGCAGCAAAATCAGCCGCGGATCCGCAGCGAATCAGCAGCGAAATCCGCCGCGGATCAGCAGCGAAATCCGCCGCGGATCAGCAGCAAAATCAGCCTCGGATCAGCAGCGAAATCAGCCGCGGATCAGCAGCGAAATCCGCTGCGGATCCGCAGCGAATCAGCAGCAAAATCAGTCGCGGATCAGCAGCGAAATCCGCCGCGAATCAGCAGCGAAATCTGCCGCGAATCAGCAGCGAAATCCGCCGCGGATCAGCAGCGAAATCCGCCGCGGATCAGCAGCGAAATCCGCCGCGGATCAGCAGCGAAATCCGCCGCAGATCAGCAGCGAAATCAGCAGCGAAATCAGCCGCGGATCAGCAGCGAAATCCGCCGCGGATCAGCAGCGAAATCCGCCGCGCATCAGCAGCGAAATCCGCCGCGGATCAGCAGCGAAATCCGCCGCGGATCAGCAGCGAAATCCGCCGCGGATCAGCAGCGAAATCAGCCGCGGATCAGCAGCGAAAACAGCCGCGGACCAGTAGCGAAATCAGCCGCGGATCAGCAGCGAAAGCAGCCGCGGATCAGCAGCGAAATCCGCTGCGGAACCGCAGCGAATCAGCAGCAAAATCATTCGCGGATCAGCAGCGAAATCCGCGCGGATCAGCAGCAAAATCAGCCGCGGATCCGCAGCGAATCAGCAGCGAAATCCGCCGCGGATCAGCAGCGAAATCCGCCGCGGATCAGCAGCGAAATCCGCCGCGAATCCGCAGCGAAATCCGCCGCGGATCAGCAGCGAAATCAGCCGCGGATCAGCAGCGAAATCAGCCGCGGATCAGCAGCAAAATCAGTCGCGGATCAGCAGTGAAATCCGCCGCGGATCAGCAGCAAAATCAGCCGCGGATCCGCAGCGAATCAGCAGCGAAATCCGCCGCGGATCAGCAGCGAAATCCGCCGCGGATCAGCAGCGAAATCCGCCGCGAATCCGCAGCGAAATCTGCCGCGGATCAGCAGCGAAATCCGCCGTGGATCAGCAGCGAAATCAGCCGCGGATCAGCAGCGAAATCAGCCGCGGATCAGCAGCGAAATCAGCCGCGGATCAGCAGCGAAATCCGCCGCGGATCAGCAGCGAATCAGCAGCAAAATCAGTCGTGGATCAGCAGCGAAATCCGCCGCGAAATCCGCAGCGGATCAACAGCGAAATCCGCAGCGGATCAGCAGCGAAATCCGCCGCGAATCAGCAGCGAAATCCGCCGCGAATCAGCAGCGAAATCAGCCGCGGATCCGCCGCGGATCAGCAGCGAAATCCGCCGCGGATCAGCAGCGAAATCCGCCGCAGATCAGCAGCGAAATCAGTCGCGGATCCGCAGCTAAATCAGTCGCGGATCCGCAGCGAAATCAGTCGCGAATCAGCAGCGAAATCCGCCGCGGATCCGCAGCGAAATCCGCCGCGGATCAGCATCGAAATCCGCTGCGGATGCGCAGCGAAATCCGCGGCGGATCAGCAGCGAAATCAGCCGCGGATCAGCAGCGAAATCAGCCGCGGATCAGCAGCGAAATCCGCCACACGTTGCGGATTTTGCTGCGGATCCGCGGCGTATTTTGCTGCGCATCCGCGGCTGATTTCGCTGCTGATCCGCCGCGGATCAGCAGCAAAATCCGCCGCGGATCCGCAGCAAAATACGCCGCGGATCCGCAGCAAAATCCGCAACGTGTGCACAGGGCCTAATAGGGAAAAAAAAAAAAATAAAATCTTTATTTTTTTTTATTTGTCCCTACCTATGATAAAGGGGGGGTTCATTTACTTTTTTTTATTTTGATCACTGTGACAGTTTATCACAGTGATCAAAATAAGTTTTTGGACACTGGGGGGCGCACTGCGCATGCGCCGGCCGGCGGGCGCACTGCGCATGCGCCCGCCATTTTCCAAGATGGCGGCGCCCATGAAGAGGCCCGGGCGGACGCCGGGACCGATCCAGGGACATCGGTGGATCGGGAGAGGTGAGTAGGGTGGTCGGAAGGTTAGGGGGGGATCGGAAGGTGGGGGCACCGGAGCAAAGGAGGAGGGGAGCTGTTAGTGACGGCGGTGACCGATCGCTGCCATCTTTCGGTGGTGGCGGCCGATCGCCGCCGTGACTACGTGTGGGGGGGTCAGGTCTCGGTGTCCAGCCATGGCAGATGCTATTGCAGCATCGGCCATGGCTGGATTGTAATATTTCACCAATTAAATTGGTGAAATATTACAGATTGCTCTGATTGGCTGTTTCACTTTTAACAGCCAATCAGAGCGATCGTGGCCACGGGGGGGTTAAGCCAACCCCCTGTGGTGAAGCACAAAGGGTCCTGTAACTGCGGGTCGGGTAACCTTTGAGTGACCCCGGTCTCCCGGCCCGCAGGAACGCGATCCTTTCATGACGCAGGGTATGCGTCATAGGTCGGATTGGCACTGACTTTCATGACGCATACGCTGTGTCAAAGGTCGGGAAGGGGTTAATTTAATAAAAAAAAAAAAACACAGTTTTCATTACTTTTATTACAGTCTCATCCTGCGACGCCATCGATCTCCTGTAAAAAAAATGAAAAAAAAAAAAAAGTATACCACCTGACCGACGCAGTCCATAGTAACGAGTGTCCCACGACGATCCAGCTCTGCTACATCAGAATGACAGGCGGAGCCTGTCATCCCGGCGCAGCACAGCTGATTACCTGCTTCCCCGGCGGTGACGTCATCGGACTGGTTTACGGCCGGGATTACCCTGCAGTCACTGCAGTTATCGCGAAAAACTGCATGTGACCGCCAGGGAGAAGATAATGGCGGCCATCAAGCAGTCCAGGACGTGACCGCCGGAGATCTTCTGCCGGGTAAGTGCCGCTGACTCCTGACAGACCCGACCGACGGACACTCACAGTGACAGTGACAAATCCGATTCCGGTATTCGATAAGACGAAAATATCGAAACGAATTATCGAAAGGCCGATAGAGCTAATATCGGCCGATAGCCGATATTTGCAGTATCGTATCGCTCAACACTAGTCATATTTCCATTATTAGCCCGACCTTACCCCCGCTGTACTACAGAACGCCACCGACTGTCTGTCCGCAGTCTCCAACATCATGTCTGCTCTCTATCTGAAACTTAACCTCTCCAAAACTGAACTTCTTCTGCTCCCGCCGTCTACTAACCTCCCTAAATCTGACATTTCCCTCTCAGTGGGCGGCACCATAATAACACCCCGGCAGCAGGCTCGCTGTCTGGGTGTTATGTTTGACACCAATCTCTCCTTCATCTCCCATATACAATCTCTTGCCCGCTCTTGCCGCCTACACCTAAAGAACATCTCTAGAATCCGCCCTTTTCTCACCATGGAAACAACAAAAACCCTCACTGTAGCAATGATCCACTCCCGCCTGGACTACTGCAACGCTCTATTACTTGGCCTCCCCATTACTCGACTATCCCCTCTCCAGTCCATCCTTAATGCAGCAGCCAGGGTCATCCATCTGGCTAATCGGTACTCGGACGCGTCCGCTCTTCGCCAGTCCTTACACTAGCTGCCCATTCATTATAGGATCCAATTCAAAGTACTTGTTCTCACCCACAAAGCTCTCCACACTGCAGCACCCCCCTACATCTCCTCCCTCATTTCTATCTATCGGCCTAACCGACTGCTGCGCTCTGCAAACGACTTTCGACTAACCTCTGCACTAATCCGTACCTCCCACTCCCGACTCCAAGACTTCTCCCGCGCTGCGCCAATCCTCTGGAATGCTCTACCCCAAGAAATTAGGACTATCCACAATTTGCATGGTTTCAGGCGCTCCCTCAAAACACATCTGTTCAGAGCGGCCTATCACATTCACTAATCAAAGTCATTCTCTGTGTAAGTGTGTGTGTGTGTAGCCCATTCACTATCTCCATCCATCCCTCACTCCCTTAAGATGGCTGGACCATCATTGTAAATGCACCATTGTATATACACACCTGTACTTTGTATCTCCCCCACCTCATTGTAGATTGTAAGCTCTCACGAGCAGGGCCGTCTTATTTTGCTTTAATTACTGTATTGTTAACGTTGTTACTTATGACTTGTGTTTTGAAACTGTTAAACTGTAAAGCGCTGCGGAATATGATGGCGCTATATAAATAAAGATTATTATTATTATTATTATTAGCCATCTTTAAAGCCGTATCTGAGCCTTAGTATTAAAAACTTGGCAAATAAATAGCCAATTTATCCATTAACCCCTTCCCGACCTTTGACACAGCGTATGCGTCATGAAAGTCGTTGCCAATCCGACCTATGACGCATACCCTGTGTCATGAAAGGATCGCGTTTCTGCGGGTCGGGTGACCGTGGTTACTGAAAGGTCACCCGACGCGCAGGCACAAGACCCTTTGTGCTTCACCAAAGGGGGGTTGGCTTAACCCCCACATGGCTACGATCGCTCTGATTGGCTATTAAAAGAGAAACAGCCAATAAAAGCAATCTGTAATATTTCACCAATGAAATTTAGTGAAACATTACAATCCAGCCATGGCCGATGCTGCAATAGCATCTGCCATGGCTGGAGACCGAGATCCGACACCCCCACACCGAGTGACGGCGGAGATCGGCCGCCGCCACCGATTGATGGCGGCGATCGGTCACAGCCGTCACTATCTGCTCCCCTCCTCCTTGCCTCCGCTCCCCCACCTTTCGATCCCCCCTCACCTTCCGACCCCCCCTACTCACCTCTCCCGGTACTCGCAATATCCCTGGGTCCGACCCCGGCGTCCATCTGGGAATCTTCATGGGCGCCGCCATCTTGGAAAATGCCGGGCGCATGCGCAGTGCGCCCGCCGGTCGGCGCATGTGCAGTGCGCCCTCCAGAGTCCATAAATTTATTTTGATCACTGTGACAAACTCTCACAGTGATCAAAATAAAAAAAAGTAAATAAACGCCCCCTTTTTCACCCCCATAGGTAGGGACAAATAATAAAATAAAGAAAATATTTTTTTTCTGTTATGGTTAGAATTAGGCTGGGTTCATATTGCATTCACCCCATTTGTGTGCGCATCACGACGCATGCCATAAAGCGGCATGCGTTCGCGACGTGCCGTCTTTCAGTGACAGAGCCTCAGACGCGGGCTGCAGCGTCTTGGCTCCATCACCGCTATCACAGATGAATCATCTGCTGATTCATCTGCGCTATCGGGTATAGCATAACGTGATCGCGTTATGCTATGCCGTTACCAGCTCGTCTCACGCTATGTGTTGAACGGGCTGGTAAAACGCAATATGAACCCAGCCTTATGGTTAGGGTTAGAACTATGGTTAGGGTTAGAACAAGGGTTAGGGTTAGCATTAGGGTTAGAATTAGGGTTACGGTTAGAATTTGTGTTAGAATTGGAATTTGGGTTAGGGTTAGAATTAGGGTTAGGGTTGGAATTAGGGTTAGGATTAGGGTTAGGTTCGTGGTTAGGGTTAGAGTTAGGATAAGTGTTAGGGGTGTTTTGGGGTTAGGGTTGGGATTAGGGTTAGGCTTGTGGTTAGGGTTATGGTTAGAGTTGGGATTAGGGTTAGGGGTGTGTTGGGGTTAGGGTTATGGTTAGGGTTTGGATTAGGGTTAAGGGTGTGTAGGGGTTAGAGTTGGGGTTAGAGGTGTGTTGTGGTTAGGGTTGGAGTTAGAATTGAGGGGTTTCCACTATTTAGGCACATCAGGGGGTCTCCATACGCGACATGGTGCCACCATTGATTCCTGCAAATTTTGCGTTCAAAAAGTCAAACAGTGCTCCCTTTATTCCGAGCCCCGACGTGTGCCCAAACAGTGGTTTACCCCCACATATGGGGTATCAGCGTACTCAGGAAAAATTGCACAACAACTTTGGGGGTCTAATTTCTCCTTTTACCATTGGGAAAAAAAATAATTATTTTTGAGGAAAAAAATGATTTTTTATTTTCACGGCTCTGTGTTATAAACTTCTGTGATGAACTTGGAGATTCAAAGTGCTCACCACACATCTAGAGGAGTTCCTTGGGGGATCTAGTTTCCAAAATGGGGTCACTTGTGGGTAGTTTCTACTGTTTAGGCACATCAGGGGCTCTGCAAACGTAACATGACGCCTGCAGACCATTCCGTCAAGTCGGCATTTCAAAACGTCACTACTTCCCTTCCGAGCCCCGACGTGTGCCAATACAGTAGTTTTCTCCCACATATGGGATATCAGCGTTCTCAGGACAAATTGGACAACAACTTTTGGGTTCTAATTTCTCCTGTTACCCTTGGGAAAAAAATAATTATTTTTGAGGAAAAAAATGATTTTTTATTTTCACGGCTCTGTGTTATAAACTTCTGTGATGAACTTGGAGATTCAAAGTGCTCACCACACATCTAGAGGAGTTCCTTGGGGATCTAGTTTCCAAAATGGGGTCACTTGTGGGTAGTTTCTACTGTTTAGGCACATCAGGGGCTCTGCAAACGTAACATGACGCCTGCAGACCATTCCGTCAAGTCGGCATTTCAAAACGTCACTACTTCCCTTCCGAGCCCCGATGTGTGCCAATACAGTAGTTTTCTCCCACATATGGGATATCAGCGTTCTCAGGACAAATTGGACAACAACTTTTGGGTTCTAATTCTCCTGTTACCCTTGGGAAACTAAAAAAATTGGGGACTAAAAGATCATGTTTGTGGAAAAAATATGATTTTTTTTATTTTCATGCCCCGGCGTTATAAACTTCTGTGTAGCCCTTGGGGGTTCAAAGTGCTCACCACACATCTAGATCAGTTCCTTGCGGGGTCTAGTTTCCAAAATGAGGTCACTTGTGGGGAGTTTCTACTGTTTAGGCACATCAGGGGCTCTGCAAACGTAACAAGATGCCGCAGACCATTCCATCAAAGTCGGCATTTCAAAACGTCACTACTTCCCTTCCGGCGCCTCAACATGTGCCCGAACAATGGTTCCCCCCCACATATGGGGTACCAGTGTACTCAGGACAAACTGTACAACAACTTTTGGGGTCCAATTTCTCCTGTTACCCTTGTGAAAATAAAAAATTGCGGGTTAAAAAAATCAGTTTTTGAAGAAAAATATGATTTTTTATTTTCATGGTTCTGCATTATAAACTTCTGTGAAGCACATGGGGGTTCAACGTGCTCACCACACATCTGGATAAGTTCCTTGTGGGGTCTAGTTTCCAAAATGGGGTCACTTGTGGGGGGTTTCTACTATTTAGGCACATCAGGGGCTCTGCAAACGCAACATGACGCCCGCAGAACATTCCTTCAAGTCTGCATTCCAAAATGGCGCTCCTTCCCTTCTGAGCTCTCCCAAGATCCAAAACAGTGGTTCCCCCCACATATGGGGTATTTGTGTACTCAGGATAAATTGCACAACTTTTGTGGTCCAATTTCTCCTGTTACCCTTGTGAAAATAAAAAATAGCGGGCTAAAAAATCATTTTTGAGGGAAAAAATGATTTTTTTATTTTCACTGCTCTGCGTCATAAACTTCTGTGAAGCACTTGGGGGTTCAGAGTGCTCACAACACATCTAGATAAGTTCCATAAGAGGTCTAGTTTCCAAAATGGTGTCATATGTGGTTTTTTTTCACTGTTTAGGCACACAGGGGCTCTCCAAACGCGTCATGGTGTCCACTACCGATTGGATCTAATTTTCCATTCAATTAGTCAAATGGTGCTACTTCCCTTTTGGACCCTGCCGTGCGCCCAAACAGTGGTTTATGACCACATATGAGGTATCTGTGTACTCAGGATAAATTGCCCAACAAATTTTAGGATCCATTTTATCCTATTGCCCATGTGAAAATGAAAAAACTGATGCTAAAAGAAAATTTTTGTGAAATAAAAGTACTTTCTTTTTCTTACGGATCAATTTGTGAAGCACCTGGGGGTTCAAAGTGCTCACTATGCATCTAGATATGTTTCTTGGGGGTCTAGTTTCCAAAATGTGGTCACTTGTGGGGGAGCTCCAATGTTTAGGCACACAGGTACTCTCCAAATGCGACATGGCAATCGCTAAATATTCCAGCATATTTTCCATTCAAAAAGTCAAATGGCGCTCCTTCCCTTCTGAGCCCTGCCGTGCGCCCAAACAGTGGTTTATGACCACATATGAGGTATCTGTGTACTCAGGATAAATTGCCCAACAAATTTTAGGATCCATTTTATCCTATTGCCCATGTAAAAATGAAAAAATTGATGCTAAAAGAATATTTATGTTGGAAAAATTAAAATGTCCATTTTTTCCTTCCACGTTGCTTTAGTTCCTGTGAAGCACCTGAAGGGTTAATAATCTTCTTGAATGTAGTTTTGAGTAGATTGAGGGGTGCAGTTTTTATAATGGAGTCACTTTTGGGTATTTTCTGCCATATAGACCCCTCAAAGTGACTTCAAATGTGAGGTAGTCTGTAAAAAAAATGGTTTTGAAAATTTTGTTGTAAAAATGAGAAATTGCTGGTCAACTTTTAACCCTTATAACTTCCTAACAAAAAAATTTTTTTTTCCAAAATTGTGCTGATTTAAAGTAGACATGTGGGAAATGTTATTTATTAACTATTTTGTGTCACATAACTCTCTGGTTTAACAGAATAAAAATTCAAAATTTGAAAATTGCAAAATTTTTTAAATTTTAGCCAAATTTCCATTTTTTTCACAAATAAACGCAAAAATTATCAACCTAAATTTTCTACTACGTTGAAGCGTTCCTGAGTTATTACCTCATAAAGGGACACTGCTCAGAATTGCAAAAAATGGCAAGGCCACCGCTACAGGGCAATGGGAATAGACGGGCAAAGTGCCAGAAAGGGCGAATCTAATTATAGATTTGCCCTTTCTGGGGTGTCTGGGGGCAGATGTTAGTAGCCAGGGGGGGCACAAAAAAATGTACCCTCCCTAGGCTATTATTATCTGCCCCCACTCGCTTTGCTTTGTCTGTCTGGTGGAGAAAATACAGCGGGAGCCCACGCATTTTTTTTCAACGAAATTACACCTTTAATTAACCCCTACATGTCTGAAATTTTGCACAAATACACTCATGTAATTGTATGTTTCAAACATATATAAAAATACATGAAATTACATGGTTAAATGTGTTGAAACAATGTATCATTTCATGTCGGCTTCTGTGTTTTCACAAAACCCGGCAATTGAATTAGCGGCTATTACAGTATGTAGAAGTCTAGGAACTATAAATATATGTATATGTACATGTCACAATGACATGTATATATATATATATATGTGTTCTATGTGTATATATCTATTCTTTCTAGTCTTTATTAAAGCTGTCAGTGTGATTTTACAGTATAGCCGGGGATGAATTGCCGGCTTTTCTAAAGGACACCGATGAGATTTCATCGCAAGTCACACATGCGGTCCGTTTGTAATCCGATTTTTCATCGCTCCCATAGACTTGCATTGGCGATTGTCGACCCACAATCGGTGACAATCGCAGCATGCTGCGATTGTACACGGACGTTTAAAACGGACCACAAAAAATCTGATACTGGGAGCTGCTCCATAGATTAACATAGGTCCGACTGCAATGCGATATTTCATCGCATTGCAGTCGTCCGATTTTGTCGCCAGTGTGACTCCGGCCTAAAAATAGGCTCTGTGACTTTAAGAGTCCCTCCTTCATAAATAAAGCAAGATAGGTCTGCTTATGTGTAAAATACCACATGGCCAGCTAGGCTTGTTAAATGTTACAATGACATTTCCCAGTGAATGCATTTGTTTTGGTTGAAACAATATTAAAGTAGCAAAAACGCTTCTAAAGCGCTGCATCGGAACATATCCCAAGTGGTGGAGGAACATTTTGGTCAGGGGTTAATTATTTTGGCTTATATACAAGTCATTAACATGGAAATGATGTGCCTTCACAGATTTCGCTGCAAAATCAGTTTCGGTTTCATTTTGGTATGTTTTTCGGTGCATCGGAATCAAAGGCATGAAACTCTGACAACATTGTTTCAGCTGTGAACTAGGATTCACGAATGCTTCCAGGGGCGATCCCCATGATGTCCCTGTGTCATTTGAGCAGTGTTTCCATCATTTTCTGATATTTTTAGACCTTTATAGGACCACCGTTTTGATAGCAAAATACCTACGTTTTCTCTCCTCTCCCCCCCGCTCCTCTGCATCTCTTGCGTATGGCAGTCTGTGAATTGGCGTTCTGCTTCCCGCAATTGCGCTTTTCAAATTACCCCCCGCGCATGCTCAGTGTGCTTTGCCCAACAGTGGGCAAAGCAAAAAATCATTACAGCGCATGCGCAACTCTTTCCTTGCCCCGGAAATGACTGCTTGCCTTGGACGACTTCCGGACCAAGGAAAGTGAATGACAATAGTTGCGCATGCCCTGTAATGATTTTATGCTTTGCCCACTGTTGGGCAAAGCACACTGCGAATGCACGGGGGTAATTTGAAAAGCGCAATCGCGGGCAGCAGAACGCCGTCTGTGCGATTCACAGACGGCCATACGCAAGAGATGCAGAGGAGTGGGGGGAGGGAGAAGAGAGAAAACGCCGCCCTCCGAACCGGACCGCCCTGATTTACAGAAAAGAATCCCAACTTTACAAAGGTATTTTGCTATCAAAACGGGGGTATCTGGATATAAGCTACATACCGATAGCTTGCTTATGGGATGCACTATTCAGTCATATCTTTAGCTGATATGACTAAAATGGGGTGACAGATTCCCTTTAAGGGAACCTGAGATCTTCGCATGTTCACCAAACCACCCCTATGTCTTATTGCCTATCTTCAAACAGTTCCAAATGAGCCCCTTTTGGTGTCATTATGCTTTATAATATGCAAATTATCTTTTTGAAAGGAAGAGGACTAGAACTCTAGTACCACCTATTAGAAGTAGCAATCCTAAAAGTCAATATCAACCTTTTAACGAGCCTTGCCACATGACTTTGTGTAACGCATCAGAGAACAGGGCAGAAACCTCCAATACAGCAGGCATACAGCAGGCATGGTTCAGATCCTCTGGTCCCTTTTAGATAGTGGCCAGCGCCTTGCACTTCGGTGACACTGTAATAAGAAGGTATGCATTGGATGTGCAGGGGTTAAACGTTGCTGTTTTACTGTCCCCTCTGAGTGTGATGATGATGGAATTCCTCATGCTGTAGGTACAGATAGATGACAGTAGAGTTAGGCAGTGGTCAGGAGTCGGTTTAACGGTGCAACAGGATAACTTTTACTTCAACACAGCTATGGATAACAGCCAGAGATGATACATTGGAAACACCTGCAGATAGCAAAACAGTCCTAAATCAGAGACAGCATATGGTAGCAGACTAAGAACTGGGTTCATAAGAGGAGTGCATAACAGTAAGTCCCTCCAGTGGTCTAAGTCTGGTGTCCAGCACTGAATGCTTTGGAAAATACCTTCCACCCTTTTCATGATTTCAATCCCTGAATGACCTCCATGTCCCAGGCTTACTAATCTTCATTAACGTGTGAGTAGTGTTAGCGGACTTTTTCAATATAGTTGCTATGAGTAACTACTCCTGGCCGAATGTTCTTCCTGCATTCTGGTCATGCTTGCAATGGCAGTAGACCTGTGTGCACGATAGAATCAGTGCATCACTCCTCTCCAGTACTAGATGTTTTGTGGGTTCCCTCGCACTTTCTTCTGACTAGCTGGTCTACAACGGCATGGTGGAGCAAGGGAAAAAATTCCCTCACATGCTTTCTTGTGCTGTGTGGCTCAATAAACTTCCTTCCTAGACTCCTTTATACTGTGCCAGTAGTGCGTCAAAAGCATACAGCCAGACTTGGTCGGTTGCAATAGCATCACTATATAGCACAAATAGTGAAATAAGTTCATCTGAGGTGTGCAAATTTTCCTGTGTTACAAATCCTGCAAAGTTTTTTCAGCTGGGAAATATTGTTTGCAATTTATACTGCACCAGTTGTGCATCAAAAACATATAGTCAGACTTGGTTGGTAAGAATAGCAATGCTATATTGCTACTGCAGTGTAACAAGTCCATCTGAGGTGGGCACATTTTCCTGCAATACTAATCCTGCAAAGCTTTTTCAACAGAGATATGTCATACATAATTTAAAATGGGCAAGGCGTGTGGTAAGGTGAAACTTTGCCTGCTGCGGGAGCACAACAAACACACATCATGTCGACTCCCTCCAGTCCCATTTTGTAGAGGGCGCGGAACACCACTGTTGAATCCAGACTAATGTGAAAAGTTTGTTGGAAGAATAGCAGATAATGCTTCCAGTCAGTTTGCCAGCACTATCCTGTCTTCCACACATTCCATTCTCAGTAGCCGTGATTACGGACCACATAATCCTCACCCTGATTCTACTTCCTTCCACCATGCAGAGTGCCCGAAGACAAGTTAACCCACGCTTGAACACTGCGAATAGCTGTAAACTTACCATTTCCAAATAGCTGTTCACATTTCCATTTATAGATTTTGGCCTCTCACCTTGCTCATTTCAAGCGGGACAAGCGAAGATCGTAGTTAGCAATGCCCAAATATTTGACCAGCCACGATCAAAAGAAGGTGATGGTGGGAAAATGCAATTACTGTTGCAAAAGGTGAATTATGATTAGATACAATTGCTAACAACTGATGTTGTTAAGTCAGCAAATCAAGAGGAGGACCAGAAGTGCAGAAGTGGAAGACAAGGTGGTGGACAATGAAGTCACTCACCCAACCAGGGAAGGTTACATGCAACGTGAGAACAGCAGTTGAGATAGGAAAGGATCCACAGCACCACAATTGGCAGGAAGAGGCAGAGCGGTGGCCAGAGACACAAGGCAGACAACTGTTCTCCAGAGCGCCAACACAGGTGAAGTTGCCAGGCCAAGGGTTAGTTGTTCCTGAGTCTGGCTCTTTTTTAAAGACAGACCAGTTAACACAAAATAGGCCAATTTCAACATCTTCTATGCCAGCATAAGCAGGAGCAACACAACTACTTACCTGACCACCATCAGTATACTCAGGCACATGACAGCAAAGCACCTGACTAGTTGGGCCGAATGCCAGGGTCCAGAAACAGTGTCTGATTGTGACACCACTGCCTCTTCCCCTCTTCTATATGCATGACAATCTCCTGTTCTTGATTCAGGCAAAGAAGCCTCCGACCCTCCACCTGTTGTTGCACACTTGCAGAAAACACGTCCATATCCTTGTCCCAGTGCAGCATTCAGTTGTCTCTACCCCAGTCCTTGGAATGCGAGTGTAAATATGCAGCCACATACCCACAGGCCACAATACTAAACGGCCACATATCCAGACTGCTTGACCTAGAAATGTTGCTGTTTAGGCTTATGGAGATGTAAGGTTTCCACAACCTCATGGTGGATGCCATTCTCAGTACTCAGTCCCCAGCTGCCACTATTTCTATCGGCGTGCCGTTCCTGCCTTACACAAGCATATGTCCCATAACATCAACCATTACCTGAACAACGCTGTTACTGGAATGGTCCACTTAACTATGAACATGTGGAAAAGTGCTTGTGGCCAGGGACGCTACATTTTTCTGATGGCACACTGAGTGAACATTGTGGAAACTGGGACCCAGTCAGACCCTGGGATAGAACACGTGCTACAGACACCAAGGATTGCGGACCTTGGTTCCATCAGGGTTTCCCCATCTTCTACAGTAGCTCCTGCATCTCTTCCTCAATCAACCTCCATCTCCGAAACGTCAACATCATTCGCAAACTGAAAGCACTGCAGCACTGCCTCGGCCAAGCGGCAGCAGGCTATGTTGAAGCTAATCTTCTTAGGTGACATATCGTATACTGCCATGGAGATGTTGAAAGGTCTTTCAGCCCAGACTGATCTAGTGCTGTCGGCTCTCAACCTACAACCAAGCATGGTCATGTGTGAAAACAGCTGTAACCTAATGGTGGCTCTGAAGCTTGGAACCTTGCACACTTACCATGCATGGTCAACGTACTCAACTTAGTGATTTAGAGGTTTCTCAAAACCTACCCAGATCTGCCTGAGCTACTCATGAAAGTATGCCGTGTGTGTGCCCATTTCCGCAAGTCAGCTACACCTGCCGTCATCCTGGCAGTGCTGAACAGCATTTGCAACTTCCAGCTCACTGACTGGTGTGCGATGTCACCACTTGTTGAAACTCAACATTACATATGTTGGCAAGGCTTAATGACCAGCAGAGGGCAGAAGATGAATACCAGCTACAACATGCTCATCGATATTTCAGTCAGCTTCTGTACATAAAAGTTGATTGAGTGGGCATGGATGTCTGACATCTGTGCGGTTCTCCAAAACTTTGGGAACTCGACCAAATGGTGAGCGGCAATGATGCCATAATTGGTGTAAGCATCCATTCTCTCTGTCTACAAAAATGCTTGTTGCTTACAGTTAAAGAGGAGGCTTTACAGGCAGAGTAAGTTGAGATGGAGCAAGAAACTATACTGAGTGAGGCTACACAGTTCCTTGGACAACCGAGGAGTAGAAACGAAGGAGACTCACACCAGATGCAGTAGAGGTACGTGAACACTATCAAAGGTCTGGGACAGTTTTCTCAGACCCTTCCAGCACACACTGCCCTGATGTGTGAGGTCCTCTGACAAGGAGAAAAAATTTTGGAACGTGCTGAAGGAGTACCTTGCCGACCGTACCAACATACTCCATGATTCCTCTGTGCTTTACAAATACTGGATATCCAAGCTAGACACGTGGCATGAACTGTCTCTCTACTCCTTGGAGGTCCAGGCCTTCCAAACCACTAGGGTTTTTTTTTCCTTTTTCATAGCAGGCTTTTAATGCCACCGGGGGTATTATAACTTACAGGCACATCAGCCTGTCAACTGAAAATGCTGATAAGCTGACTCTTATTAAAATGGACAAGGACTGGTTTGGCTCAGACTTCTCAACACCAACAGATGACAGCAGTGGCACATAAACTCAAATCCAGTGATTTTTTTTTGGTCTGTTCCCATGCACCCCTTCCCCAAACATGGCTATACGCTTCATGATTTTGTTTTTTTGTGTCGTCCCCCTCCTCCACCATCATATCAACAGGGTGATCATGCTACACTCGCTATCATTTTATTAATGGTGCTTATGATGCCCGCATTAAGATTTTTGAGAAGCCTACCTCTAACATTTTTTGATATATTAGTATACCACCCAGGGGTAAATGTTTTTTTCAGCCCATGTACTTATTGCATGCGCATTATCAGTCTAGGATAACCACTACTTAAAGGGAACCTGTCAGCTCATTTTTTCGCAATAAGCTGTGGCCACTGCCTTTCGGGGGTTATCTTATCTACAGCATTCTGTAATGCTGTAGATAAGCCCCCCCCCCCTCCCGATCTAACCTGAAAGAGAAGAAAAACAAGTTTTATTATACTCACCCAGGGGCGGTCCGTTCTGATGGGTGTCGCAGGTCCGGGTCCGGCACCTCCCATTTTCTTGTGACGCCGCCTTCCTGCTTGCTTCATCACTCCGGGGCCATAGCGCTTCTGCGCAGGCGTACTTATTTGCCCTGTTGAGGGCAGAGCAAAGTACTACAGTGCGTAGGCATCGGGAAAGGTCAAAGAAGCCCAGCACCTGCGCACTGCAGTACTTTAGTTCTGCACTCAACAGGGCAGAGCAGTACGCCTGTAAAGAAGCGCTATAGCCCCGGAGCGATGAAGCAAGCAGGAAGGCGTCGTTGCAAGAAGATGGGAGGCACTGGACCTGTACCTGCGACACCCATCGGACCCTGACCTTCTCTTTCAGGTTAGATCGGGGACTTATCTACAGCAATACAGAATGCTGTAGATAAGCCCCGAAAGGCAGTGGCCGCAGCTTATTGTGGAAAAACGAGCTGACAGGTTCACTTTATTAATGGGAAAAAAATGTTTTCTGAGGCCCTCCACTACATCTTTTCAAAGGGGTATTGGGATGCCTCTTTCTAAATTTTGCCATCCCTTGCACTTCGTGCATACGCTTTACCAGTCTAGGTAGTGGGAAAAAATACTTTTCTAAGGCTCCACCTTCTAGTTGAGGGAACATTTTTGGAAACCAAAAGAGCTGGTGGGTTCTATTAGTACACTGTGTGCAGACTTATTAGGCAAATGAGTATTTTGATCACATCATCCTTTTTATACATGTTGTAATACTCCAAGCTGTATAGGCTTGAAAGCCAACTGCCAATTATGTAAATCAGGTGATTTGCATCTCTGTAATGAGGAGGGGTGTGGTCTAATGACATCAACACCCTATATAAGGTGTGCTTAATTATTAGGCAACTTTCTTTCCTTTGGCAAAATGGGTCAGAAGAGAGATTTGACGGACTCTGAAAAGTCAAAAATTGTGATATGTCTTGCAGAGGGATGCAGCAGTCTTGAAATTGCCAAACTTTTGAAGCGTGATCACCGAACAATCAAGCGTTTCATGGCAAATAGCCAACAGGGTCGCAAGAAGCGTGTTGATAGAAAAAGGCGCAAAATAACTGCCCATGAATTGAGGAAAATCAAGCGTGAAGCTGCCAAGATGCCATTTGCCACCAGTTTTGTCATATTTCAGAGCTGCAACCTTACTGGAGTATCAAAAAGCACAAGCTGTGCCATACTCAGCGATATGGTCAAGGTAAGAAAAGCTGAAAAACGACCACCTTTGAACAAGAAACATAAGATAAAACATCAAGACTGGGCCAAGAAATATGTTAAGACTGATTTTTCTAAGGTTTTATGGACTGATGAAATGAGAGTGACTCTTGATGGGCCAGGTGGATGGGCACGAGGCTGGATCAGTAAAGGGCAGAGAGCTCCACTCCGACTCAGACACCAGCAAGGTGGAGGTCGGGTACTGGTATGGGCTGGTATCATCAACGATGAACTTGTGGGACCTTTTCGGGTTGAGGATGGAGTGAAGCTAAACTCCCAGACCTACTGCCAGTTTCTGGAAGACACCTTCTTCAAGCAGTGGTACAGGAAGAAGTTGGTATCGTTCAAGAAAAACATGATTTTCTTGCAGGACAATGCTCCATCACATGCATCCAAATACTCCACAGCGTGGCTGGCCAGTAAAGGTCTAAAAGAAGAAAAAATAATGACATGACCCCCTTGTTCACCTGATCTGAACCCCATAGAGAACCTGTGGTCCCTCATAAAATGTGAGATCTACAGGGAGGGAAAACAGTACACCTCTTGGAACAGTGTCTGGGAGGCTGTGGTGGCTACTGCACGCAAATGTTGATCGTAAACAGATCAAGTAACTGACAGAATCTATGGATGGAAGGCTTTTGAGTGTCATCGTAAAGAAAGGTGGCTATATTGGTCACTGAATTTTTTTTGTTTTTGAATGTCAGAAATGTTTATTTCTAAATTTTCTGTTATTATATTGGTTTACCTGGTGAAAATAAACAAGTGAGATGGGTATATATTTGGTTTTTATTAAGTTGCCTAATAATTCTGCACAGTAATAGTTACCTGCACAAACAGATATCCTCCTAAGATAGCCAAATCTAAAAAAAACCACTCCAACTTCCAAAAATATTAAGCTTTGATATTTATGAGTCTTTGGGGTTGATTGAGAACATAGTTGTTCAATAATAAAAAGAATCCTCTCAAATACAACTTGTCTAATAATTCTGCACACAGTGTATATGATATACTCCCTTATTATGAGCTGTTAAGTGGTTGTCACTAGAGATGAGTGAACATGTTCGAAAAACGTTCTCCAATTTCAAATTCGGCATAAACATATGAGATTCGGGTTCACTTTCATGAAAATTTTTACTGAAAGTCTGCAAAATCATTTTGTTTCAATTAATGCTTTTGTTATGACTTTGGCTAGTATAGTGTTGCTGTATGATGAGCGGAGGGGACAGGGGGACTGATGAGGGGAAGGGGTGTGGAGGGGTTCATGGAGTGGTGTGCTCTTTTTTTCCTCCTTAACTATGTGTGTTGATTCCAGCAGCCAATCAGGTCGCAGAAACCATCCACAATGTCCAGACATAAGGGCTTATGTCATTGACTGGCAATGTCACATGTCCCTCTCCATATAAAGAGAAGACATGTTTTGGTGCCATTTTGTCAGTGTAGCAGCACAGAAAGGTCGCTCTTGCTGCTGTACTGAATAGTCAGAAAGTTATTGTGGCAGTTGATTCTCAGTCAGCTAGTTTAGATACATAGAATTGTGTGTGGCTGTGAATTTGACTTTTTTTGTTCAGAGTGTGTAATACAAGGGCACATTTCAACATATAACTCCTTTGTGCTGTTAATATTGTGCTTCAGCCGGGAGTCCACATGTGAGAATCTAAATTGTTTGTTCTAATATCGTGCTCCATAAAACAGGGTACATCTCTGTATCTAATAATTTTTTGCTCATATTTTTTTTAGGTCCATGAGTCCACATGTGAAAATCTATATAGTTTGTCCTAATACTGTGCTCCATAAAGCAGGGGACAGTTCATTATCTAAAATTTTTTTGTTCACATTTTTGCTCCAACCATGAGTCCACATTTGAGAATCTAAATTGTTTGTGCTAATACCATGGTCCTGAAACAAGGTCACATTTGTGCCAAAAAATATTTTGGGTTTGTAATATTTAGGGGGTAGGCAGGAGTCCACATTTGTACTAAATATGCCAGAACCATGAATAAGGTCCATAGTCCATACTGGAAGCTCCCTACACAATTTGGACAATGTCAGAGGACAGATTGTGGGACAAGTTGTATTTTTAATGGACATCTTTGGTTTTAACATATCATGTACTGGAAAACAGGAAAAAAGTTCCAAGTGCGGTGAAATTGAAAAAAAGTGCAATCCCACAGTGGTTTTTTGTTTTGCCTTTTTACTGTGTTCACTAAATGCTAAAAATTACCTGACATTGTGATTCTCCAGGTCATTCCGAGTTCATAGACACCAAACATGTACAGGTTCTTTTTTATCTATGTGGTGAAAAAAATTCCAAACTTTGTTAAAAAAAATAAAAAATTGAGCCATTTTCCGATACCCGTAGCATATCCATTTTTCATGATCTGGGTTGGGTGAGTGCTTATTTTTTGCGTGCTGAGCTGACGTTTTTAATCATACCATTTTAGTGCAGATCCGATCTTTTGATCGCTCATTATTGCATTTTAATGCAATGTTCTGGAAACAAAAAATTAAAATAACAACGGAGAACAAATACATATCTAATTTTATCACACAATTTAATTCAGAACACAGGGAAAGATGTGAAATTTTCCAAAAAACAACTGGCACATCTTATTGGATGATCCAGTTCTGGGTAAAATCCTTCCCAGAAATCCTGGCATTACTTTCCGCAGGGTTCCTACAATTAAAAACATTGCAGCCCCCAGCCATTTGAAATCATCTATAAATATGCATAATCTCGGACTAAAAAATAAAACCAAAGGGATCTATAAATGTGGACTGAAAAACTGTTTGCCATATCATTAATCATGGATCTAATTATATCACATTTTCTATCACTAGGGAGAATTTCCTAATCAATCCATATTTATCTGTACAGTGGAATTTGTCATATATGTCATTGAGTGTAAATACAACAAGCAATATGTGGGAAGAGCTACTCAACCACTGCATCTGAGACTAAACTCTCATAGGCACAATATCCGTAGAGGCTTCCTTCTGCATGGCCTCTTGAGACACCGTACTATTGTACATAACAAAAAATTATAACGATCTGAAAATCAGTCCCATTGAGCATATTCCTAAAAATATCCCCAATAGAATACAGAAACTGAATAAGAAAGAGATCTATAGGATCTACAGAATCAACACCCTAAAACCACGTGGGTTAAATGAAATTTCAGAAGTCTTTTTAGAATATTTTTATAATAGTTTTATAACATCATTTTATAATATATTGTAGAAAGTAATTATCCTCATTAACAAAGCTCATTGATTAATCTTTCTCATTCTGTCCAAATTTGGTATTATCTTGATATTATCCTTAATACACTATATATTTTTACTCTTGTGCAGCTTCAAAATAATAATTTATTGATTATTACGTATATTTTTTATTCATCAGGCAAGATGTTCTATTATAGTCATCATGTCTGAGCCACTGATCATTATTTATATAGTAAATTAATCATTATCACTCTATAAGTTTACCATTCTAATACTGTTTTTTAGTGTCAATTCAAATATGATTTAGCACAGCACCAATTCGATTTATTAAAATTTATACCCAGATCACCAATATAAGTTCACAGCTCACCTCTTCAGGAGTTGATCACAGGTTTCATATTCCACTTGATACCCTTTTCCTTCTGTTTATTAACTGTGAATCCTGGCAGCTTGGCTTTGTTCGCCCCTACAGCACATTATCAGTAGATAGAGTAATTTTGACCCAAATGTGCGATTGTTATGCCTGAAACCTTTAAGTTTTTATAATTCCCCATCCTCATACTGAAATGCAGAGAGGATTATCATTATTTCAACCCAATTACACTGAATCAATGCGGTGTGCCACTGTTACAAATTTTCATCCCAATTCCCATTGTTCTGAAACGCTTCGTTACGTGAGTGTTGCTACAAGATGCAGCTTGACGTATAATCATTATTAGATCATAAGGAATTAACTTCATGAGATCATCATCCCTTCTTCACCTCTCCATGGGCACAATGGTAGTTATGTAAGGGGTATGGAGGCTAGTTAAATGCTCTTTACTCCTTGCATACCTCCCTGGTATATTTCATATGTCATGTAATGCATATATTGTGTATTGCAATAAACCCATGTTCATGTGCTGAGAGAAAAAGGGAAAGTGTAGGATTTAGACAGTAGGGGAGCCCAATAGAATAGAATACAATAGAATGGGATAGGAATTAGTTAGACCAATAGGATTAGGCTACTTAGGAGGAGCTAAGACAGAGTAGCTTTGGAGAGTTTCCTGGAGTTAGTGAGTAGGCAGTTGTGTGGTAAGGAATGGACGAGTCATCCTTCGACTTCACCTTCGGAGAGGGAAGCGGGCGGGGAACTCCTGAAGCGGGTTAGTTTGTCCTCTCAGAAAGCTGCGGCACCAGCGGACGCGGTGAATATTCATGGAGGAGAAAGGGACAGTATAGGGAACGGAATGGTGATATTCTGTGAAGAATCTTGTGCTGTTTCTGTGACTAAACTGGACGAGCTGAGTAAAAGTGTTTTGTTGAAAATGAATCTGGACTCAGACTGTTATTGTGTGCTGCCAAAAGGAAAGGATGCCTGGCCTTATGAAGTGAACCCTGATTCACACGTGAGTGGACTGCAATGTGTTAATGTTACGGAGGGTCAGGGTGTGCCAGAACTGCCACTGTTAGCCACGACTACCACAGCCCTGGCCCCAGTTTCAGTTACCATAATAAATACGGTCCCTTGGGAAGTAACCAACTCAGAAACATCCTGGCGACACATCTATGTCGGTTTGATTCTCATGTGTGTTTTTTAAAATTAATAAATGACAACACAAAATCATTAATTCCTTTTCTTCATTCTATAGCCTCAGCACAAGGAATCAAAACATGTGAGAACATTTTTAAGATCATGAATCTGGAACTTCAGTATTTTTAACCATTGTATATATTTAACTTTTTATGAATAAAGCTGATTTATTATATATAATATTTAACATACATTATCATAAAACCATGTATATACAATTTTTATAATATATACTGTATCTATACGTAAAAAATATATTTTCAAACTTTTTCCACATTTTTAAATTCCCACTATATATAATTTTATAATTAATAAATTAAGAATCTTTTCGGATATAAAATTATTGACTGATGGTTCACGTCTGTTTCATAGAATCATAGAATAGAATCATAGAATGGTAGAGTTGGAAGGGACCTCCTGGGCCATCTGGTCCAACCCCTGCTCAAAGCAGGATTCTCTAAATCATCCCAGACAGATGTCTGTCCAGCCTCTGTTTGAAGACTTCCATTGAAGGAGAACTCACCACCTCTCGTGGCAGCCTGTTCCACTCATTGATCACTCTAACTGTCAAAAAGTTTCTTCTAATGTCTAATCTGTGTCTCCTCCCATTCAGTTTCATCCCATTGCTTCTAGTCTTTCCTTGTGCAAATGAGAATAAAGATGATCCTTCTACAATGTGACAGCCCTTGAGATATTTGTAGACAGCTATTAAGTCTCCTCTCAGTCTTCTTTTTTGCAAGCTAAACATTCCCAAATCCTGCAACCGTTCCTCATAGGACATGGTTTGCAGACCGGTCACCATTCTGGTGGCTCTTCTCTGAACTTGCTCCAGTTTGTTGATGTCTTTTTTAAAATGTGGTGCCCAAAACTGGACACAGTATTCCAGATGAGGTCTGACCAAAGAGGAGTAGAGGGCAATAATGACTTCACGTGATCTAGACTGTATGCTTCTGTTGATACATCCTAGAATTGTATTTGCCTTTTTTGCTGCTGCATCACACTGTTGACTCATGTTCAGTCTGTGATCAATTAGTATACCCAAGTCTTTTTCACATGTGCTGTTACTTAGCCCTATTCCTCCCATTTTGTACATGATTTTTTCATTTTTATTGCCCAGATGTAGTACTTTGCATTTTTCCGTTAAAAACCATTCTGTTAGTTGCTGCCCACTGCTCCAGTTTATTTATATCTTTTTGAATCCTCTCTCTCTCTTCTCTAGTATTAGCTACCCCTCCTAGCTTTGTGTCATCAGCAAATTTGATCAGTTTATCCTCAATTCCTTCATCTAAATCATTGATAAAGATGTTGAATAATACAGGGCCCAAAACAGAGCCTTGTGGTACCCCACTTGAGACATTCTTCCAACTGGATGTGCAGCCATTTACGACCACTCTTTGGGTCCGATCACTAAGCCAGTTATGAATCCACCTAACAGTTGCCTTGTCCATTCCATAGTTAGTCATTTTTTCAATAAGGATTGTGTGAGATACTTTGTCAAATGCTTTGCTGAAGTCAAGATATACTATATCTACAACATTTCCCTGATCCACGCAGTCAGTGATCTGTCATAGAAGGAAATTAAGTTAGTCTGACATGACTTATTAGTTACAAACCCATGCTGACTCTGTTTAATCACTTCATTCTTATTCAGGTACTTAAATACATGTTCTTTAATAATTTGTTCAAAGATCTTTCCTGGTATAGAAGTCAGACTCACCGGCCTGTAGTTCCCTGGGTCCACCTTCTTCCCCTTTTTGAAGATAGGAACAACATTTGCTCTTCTCCAGTCTTCTGGTACTTCTCCTGTTCTCCAAGAATTTTCAAAGATTATGGACAGTGGTTCAAGAATTTCTTCTGCTATCTCCTTCAGTACTCTGGGGTGTAATTCATCTGGCCCTGGAGACTTGAATTAATTTAGGTTAGCTAAGTGTTTCCTCACTGTCTTTCTGTTTATAGATATCCTGGATTCTTCTATTCCTTTAATAGGACATGCTCTTCATCAGATGCAATAGCTCAACAGATAGGGACAACATATAGGGATCTCCATTCCCATTTTTCTGTGAGGGTTCTTTTCCAAGACTATCATTTTTTCATTTTTGCTTTTTTTCCTTTTTCCTTTTCCCTGCAGCAAAGCTGTAAAATAGAAAAATACTGTTAATGTTGCTCATTAATCATGTGTATTTATTATATGTTTATTATATTGTTTCTATACAAACATGTCATGTGCTGAACCATGTGGTGGCCCTCTGAACTCTGACACTGGTTGTCATGTGGCTCTATTGGCACCGTTATTCAAAAGTCTGATCTATTTAAACATCAACTCTCCTCTGTTCCCTGTATACATATGGTAATTTCCTGATGAAGAAGTAACTCATACTTTGAAATGCATAGAATAAACCACCAGGATTTACGTCTTATTCAGCAGCGTGGATAATATCCACGAATGTCTTGTAATTTTGATTCTGATACGGTAACTTGCTGACCCATGGATCTGCTGCAGCTGATATTTCTTCGATATATTTCCCGCTTTGTCAAAAGATTTATCAGGTTAGTATAATCTGAGTGCATAATATAAATATCATTTGGAAAAGACCCTATTTGTGCTTATTTCTCCTACAGCTTTATCGTTGGTCATTCTCCTCTGGAAGCAGCTCAGGGAGAGTTGATCCAGGAGGGAGAGCTTCGATTAGAGCAGGCATATAGGCAAGGTTTAATTGCTATTGCAGTACTTGTATACCGCTGCTGCACCATTAAAACAAAAGTCCTTATCAGGGCTACATACTGTCCTTTCTCTAGTAAAACCACTGTTACCTGCATTCTGTGTAGGGATAACTGGTGGAAGAGGGATAGTTTTGGATTAAAGGTGTGTAAGCAGGGTTTATTGCCTTATAGTATTTGTATAGATATACTGCTACAACCTAAAAACAAAAGTCCTTTTCAGGGCAGGCATATATTAAATACTTAATTTAAAATGCACATGCGATAAGGGACAGGGAAGTGGATGTGCTGCTGATGGTGCACAGAGGCTGAAGCCATGGGTCCAGATTTCTTAACTGCACTGTATGACAGCAGCAGAAAAATTTAAATGTTCCTTTTTCTCTGGTGTATACACATGCACACTTTCCTACCCAAAAAAGGATATACAGTTCATGGTTTCTTCTTTTTTCTTGTCCTCCTCCTCCATATTAATAGAGTTATCATGCAGCATTCACTCCAAATTTTTAGAGGGTCATTATGTGGCCCTCGTTCATACTTTTTAGAGGGTAAACAGGCGGTCCTCGCTCAGAATTTTAAGAGGGTAAACAGGCGACCCTAGCTCTTAATTTTTCCAGGGTGTATATGATGACCCCGTTCATAATTTTTATAGGAGTTGTATGAGGCCTACCTCTACAATTCTTTTACATATATACATGTATACCTCCCAGGGGTATGTGTTTTTCAGCCCTTGCACCTACTGCATGGGCTTTACCAGTTTAGGAGTCTCACTCCTTAATAATCGGAAAAAAATAAATTTGTAGGCCCTCCTCTACGTGTCTTCCAGGGTGTATTGCAGTCCCTCCTTCTAATTTTTAAAATTCGAGAAACCAGGAAAGAAAAAGCGCAATAGGGTCTTATTCAATGACAAAGGGTTGTCAGGAAAAGGGGAGATACACTCACCTTGTTAGGTTGCTCTACCTGATAAGGTTTTGTCCTGATGAAGAGGTCCTGCATGACCTCGAAATATGTTGACTTTTAAACCTGTTCAAATAAATGTTTTCATTTCACCGAGATCTCGCTATCAGCAGTGCATGAGTGATACCTCCGTCTTCCTCTCCTTCTGTTGGCAGCCCTTAGTGCATAGGCTTGGTAGGTAGCACTTGTTAAAATTGCATTTACCGGTGGGTGTAGTTTTATTTACCCCTCTACTATGTCATCTACTGTAGTCATAGGCAACGAGGAAATACGATGGGAGATTACACTGTTATTAAGGGGTTTAAGAAGGCGTTATTTTCTTTTTTAATTTTTCTTTATATACAATTTATTTTACAAGAAAGAATGTTTCCTAACATTTTTTCCTGTAAAATACATTTTATCTTCGGTTTTGTATGTTTTATTGTCAGCCCGTAAAAGTTGCATAATATTCTGACAACAATTGTTCCCAGCAGTGACCTGGGAGTCAGAATATTAACTTCCTTGATACTCGTCACTAAAGTAGAGCTCATTTGAGCATCCAACCTGCTCGATTCGAGTACCGAGCACTTGAGCATTTTAGCGCTCGATGATCACTACTCATTAATTAACCCCTTAACTCTGGAGCTTTTTTCGGTTTTTCGTTTTCGTTTTTCGCTCCCCTTTTTTCCAGAGCCATAACTTTTTTATTTTTCAGGTCAATATGGCCATGTGAGGGCTTATTTTTTGCGAGACGAGTTGTACTTTTGAATGACACCATTGGTTTTACCATGTTGTGTGATCGAAAATGGGAAAAAAATTCCAAATGCGGTGAAATTGCAAAAAAAAGTGCAATCCCACACTTGTGTTTTGTTTGGCTTTTTTGGTGGGTTCACTAAATGCTAAAACTGACCTGCCATTATGATTCTCCAGGTCATTATGAGTTCATAGACACCAAACATGTCTAGGTTCTCTTTTATCTAAATGGTGAAAAAAAATTCCAAAAATTGCGCCATCTTCCGAGACCTGTAGCGTCTCCATTTTTCGTGATCTCGGATTTTGTTATTGCATTTTAATTCAATGTCGCGGCGACCAAAGAAACATAATTCTGGCATTTTGATTTTTTTTCTCGCTATGCCATTTAGCGATCAGGTTAATCCTTTTTTTATTGGTTTTTTATTTTTATTTTGAATGGAGCGAAAGGGGGTGATTTGAACTTTTATTTTTTTATTTTTTTTATAATTTTAAACACTTTTTTTTTTTTACTTTTGGCATGCTTCAATAACCTCACATAGAATAGAAGCTGCTAGTACTCGATCGCCTCTGCTACATAGAGGTGATGCATAGATCACCTATATGTAGCTGAATTACAGCATTGCTATGAGCGCCGACCACAGGGTGGTGCTCATAGCTATCTGCCATCAACAACCATAGAAGTCTCAAGGAGACCTCTGGTTATGATGGCAATGCACCGATGACCCCCGATCACGTGACGGGGGTCAGCAGTGCGCGTATTTCCGGCCCGGTGGCCGGAAGCGCCATTTAAATGCCGCTGTCTGCGTTTGACAGCAGCATTTAACTAGTTAATAGGAGTGGGCGGATCGCGATTCCGCTCGCTCCTATTGTGGGCACATGTCAGCTGTTCAAAACAGGTGACATGTCCGGTTTTCAGGTGGGCTAACCGCCGGAGCCCACCTCAAAGCGGGGGATACTGCTAGCTGACGTACTATTCCGTCAGCTGGCAGTAAGGAGTTAATAATGTAGAAGGCCACCAGAGGTGCATTGTTAATGCATGGGGCCACAATGGGGGGTATGGTTAATGTGTAGAGAAACAATGGACAACATTGGTCCCCCATTGAAGCCCCATCCATTAGCAAAGTTCCTCCTTGTGGCTCCATATAATAAAACGCCCCCTCTCTTGCTGTACAGAATAATGTCCCCCTCTCTGTTCCCTATAAAGTATAATGCTCTATTTACATACTGATTAAAAAAACATGATTCTATACACCTGTTCAGCTCTCAGCGCCTCTTTCTCCTCCATCATATATCGCATGTTGCAAGCGGCGCAATGAAGTGACGTCATATGCATCAGCACTCACTGCCGCTGGCCTCAGATAGGCCGACCACATAAAGAGGTAATGGGGAGTGGGAGCCAGTGGCTTTTCTCCACAATTTAGTTCAGCTGGATATGTATCCGAGGACACACATTCATCTGAAACCAACACTGTTCCTAGGTCGCCACCTTTGCATTAGTCATCTGTTGCCCCTGCTTAAGGGCCACGAGGACCTGGGGCCCACCAAGGGATTCCCTAATCCCCACTGGGCCAGTCCGATCTTGATCACTCACCCTACACCTTGACTGACCTCCTACTCTGCAGAATTTTTCTGCATGCTTCTGTATCAAAACAAACGCTTGTGGATATGCACAAGGGCCCCACATAATCTATGTCTCCATACAACACAAATATTGTGAGGAATTATTATAATATACCTGTGTGTATTAGGTACAAATAGAAAGTGTATTGTACGTTTAGCATCAAGGCCACATAATGGCAATTTTTTTGGGCCCCCTTGAGACTCCACCCCAGCTCCACCTCCACACCTCGAACCTTCCACTATCCCACCGCCCTCTCTTGGTAAAACTCCACTAATGCACAACATCCTCACCAATAACACATTACATGTTTCCATCAAACACCATATCACATACAGTGGCATGTAGATGTGTGGCCCAGCTGCGCTTGGTACACATGTTTCCTGGAGAATGCACAGAAAGGTAATTACAAAAACCTGATATTCATTCACACTCACACTTCCCAGTATTGCCACCAGAGGGAGCCCTATAGATTCAGGCATATAGGGGTGTGGAGAAACGTAGCAGTAGGCATTCTAGCCAGACATTCATGCTAGTTGTTGGTTGTACCTCAGACAGATCAGATCTCCTCAGAACACCAGAGAGAGAGGATTCCTGTCAGAGCTCAGTCTGAGCTAGAGAGAGGAGAGACAGAGACGGATAATTCCTGTCAGAAACATTCTGGCAGTCTCAGTGAGTGGATTCTGACTGTTAGTTCCCAAAGAACGTGGAAAGTGACTCTCGGAGCGAGCGTGTATTCAGTCTGACCGAAGGTCCTGAGAGCTGCTCTGGACAGAGTCTATGAAGGAAAAGAAGGAAGGGGACTACAGTTATTATAACAACGAGTCAACTGAGAAATGGTCAGTGAGCTGTGGAAGGAAGGAAGCTGATGACTACACCTACTGCAACCCGTGCTTATGTTAAGGGTGAGAGTAGGGCGACGGGCGAGTGGTGACGAAAGGAGAGAGTGACCGAGGCGTTATAGCAACATTTGCTGCCTCCACTCTGTTTAACCGGACGCCGGGTCCGAAGCCTTGCTAGTTCCTTCACGGCTAGTAGGAGAAAACCGGTGACCCTGCTGGACTTCAAGTCGCAGAGGGGCCCTATTGTGCTGATACGTAACTGGGGTCAGGGAGAACAGGAGTCTAGCGGGACGCTGCATATAAAGGCTTAGTTCTTGCCAAAAGAAGGCTCCACCACAATGTCGGCCGGGCATAGCTGTTACACACAGAGTTGAACTTAGCTTTATGCAGGTTGGAAACTCACACATTAAAGAGAAAGGAGGCCTTAAACCTACTCGGTGATTACCTGGATGTGCATCCTCCACCCTGAGCAGCTTCCCGGGACATACCTGCAAATACCACCAGTAAAGGTATGGAAAGAGACTGACTTGTGTGTGTCTGACTTATTGCCTGCACCCTGCACCGCCATATACTTAGAGGGACTAGTCTTACCTGTGGAAGACTTAACATCTTGCTGCCCAGTAACAACCCCTCTGAGGATTTACCCTGCAGCGCTGGTCATCCTGTTCAGAAACCACAGGTGGCGTCACAAACTATTACTACAATCCCCTGTAAATATCCCCCTTTGAATGAGCGCCCAGGGCAACGGACCGAGCTGTGCTACTTGTGACATTCCCCATAGACTTCAACGGGCTCGGTGCCGAGTACCCCATAACCCTGGTGTTGTGCGACTCATAAAAGCTTGGACGCCCATCAAAATTACTGTTATTGTGAACAGTTGACACATTTGCTTTGTAGTTTAGGCAATATATATATATATATATATATATATATTGTGAGACAGTGAGGGTATGTGTGTTGAATGGGGTGTACATTTCACCTAGGTACTTTGTTGACGGGTATAAGGGAAATGTATGGCTTTGTAGACCTAGTGGTAGAGAAAGGTCATTACACCATCCATTCAAGTACACGCTTGCAGCTCAAACCTGTGGCCACTCAGGTGATAATTAGGAGACCAGAAGTAGGTGTCTGCAAACACAATCATGGGAGCTGTCTTTAGTCTGGACACAGGGAGGTGTCCCGGCACAAGAAGCAGTCTCCAGGAGGGGGCTAGCTTAGCCTGGACACAGGAAGGTGTCCCGGCACAAGAAGCAGTCTCCAAGAGTGGAGCTAGCTTAGTCTGGACACAGGAAGGTGTCCCGGCACAAGAAGCAGTCTCCAGGAGTGGGAGCACGCTCAGTCTGGACACAGGAAGGTGTCCCGGCACGAGAAGCGTCTCCAGGAGTGTGAGCTATCTCAGTCTGGGTGCAGGAAGTACCCCGGACACAGGAGTAGTCTCAGTGAGAATCCGTGCGAATAGCGGCTGAATAGGAGTGGATCTCTCTCAAGTCTGGACGCTGAAGGGGCCTTCAGACACAAGGAGGAGTATCTGGGAAACTCCATACTGGTAACATATATCATATGTGTTGTTTTGGGCACAGACTGGTAGAGTCTGGACCCGGAGAGACAGGGAAATCGATCTATGTGTAGTTAGTGGCTAGACAAGCCTAGGTTTTCTGTTTATGCTTTATTTTTATCTGTTTGCTGTGGACTTTAATAAAGCTGGTTGCGGCCAGTTTTACACCAGAACTGCTGTCTGAATGAACTGTTTTCGTGCCATTCTGTCTACCCAGACAGCGATCCTAGAGCTATATCCCCTGGAAATGTTACAATTGGTGGAGAATGCGGGCAGCACAGTAGCGTAGAAACAGCAATAAAGGTGAAGTCTGTTGAAATAGCAGCAGAGGAAAAAAAGTGTGTCAGCAGAAACGTCTGCTTGGAGCAGTCTTAAAGAGACAGGAGCCCTAATAGACTTTGCAAAGAGAAAAAAAAAAAAAAAAGTGTCTGCACAGCAGAGCTGAATTTTTCTATGGAAAAGACTGTAGAGTGTGTGTGTCTTGAGTGAAGACTGCCGTTGTTGAGACAGAGAAGTCTGACAGCGTGGACGACGAGTGTGGATACAAGCATCTTGCTGTGACTCAGTGGGGTCACGAAGGCATCTTGCTGTGACTCAGTGGGGTCACGAAGGCATCTTGCTGCAACTCGGCGGGGTTGTGAAGATTGTCGTCGTACTCAAATCCAGTTTTGCTGTGGCTCGGCGGGGCCACGAAGATTTTTTCAAGGGAAAGCGGTGAAGTTCTGGTGTGAACAGTGCTCCGCGATGGCTGTGAACGGAGCAGCGAATGGGTCTGACGAGTCGGACCGCATATTTGAGAAATGTCTACTGGACATGCAACTGGACATGGTGCGGGAGCTATGGGCACTGTATGGAGTGGCGGCAGTGGACCATTCTATGGACTCCCCGGGGGTGCCAGTGTTGTCACAGAGTGCCCGGGGAGGTGGTAAGAGATGTTGTGAACTGAGTCCTAAGACTACTGCTGATTTTTTGTGTAAAAATTACCCTGCCGGTGTGGTTGTTAAAAAGGGGGCGGAGTCTAAAAAAGGGGCGGATTTTCACAAGAGTGTAGAGTGTGGAAAACTGAAAATTGTTACTGGTGGTGGGTTGGTACCTCCTAAAAATGACAATGTAACCGTTGATAACGGGGTAGCTCCAGTAGAAGGGGGTGACGTCAAAGTGGGAGGTGACCTGTTAGTCCACAACACCATGGGGAGTGACACAGACCCCGTAGCTGACTGGGACACTGTGAAAGTAAAAAGTGAGTTCAGTCAGGAGAGGCTAGACGAGGGAAGAGAGTCCTCCTCTCGTCGTAGACGGCGCAAGGGCCACAAAAAGGTTGTTCCGGTAGTACTCGCTGAAAATGAAAATGAAGAGAATGTAGTACTGTCTGCCTATGCTTCAAGTGTGGATTCTCCTTTAGAAGTAGAAAAGGAGGGGGCCAGTCATGGCCAAGAGCTGGAACCTATTCGGCTGCAGTATCAGAGTGACATGCTGCAATTATGTGAAAACCTGGAGGACGTGTTCCCAGACCAGCGAGATCTAAAAGGAAGCAACGAGGAAGTTACCCTGTGGAAAGAGATGTTCCATGCCATTAAAGAGGACCGCCGCAAAATCAAGGAAGAGGTTTTGCAGTTGAAGCGTGAGAAGGAGGCGCTGCAGGATGGAGTTTCTGGAAGTGAACAAATCTAGAACGATTGCGCGAACAGCTCAACCAGGAGCTGTGTGACTCCAAGAAGGAGTGTGGTGAACGCAGTAGGGAACTGCAACAGATGAAGAGAGATTATGTGGATCTCCTCAGGGTCAAAGAAAAACTAGAAGAGGAGAAGATGGATGCAGAGCAAATGCGCCAGGTGGTTGAGACCACTCTGCAGGACACCCGTGATGAAAATGGTGATCTGCGCAGAAAGACCCTAGGTCTGGAAGCTCAGGTGAAGGAGCTACAGATGTCCTGTGATACTCTCCAGAAGGCGGAGATGTGCCTTAAGGAAAAGCTCAGACAGATGGAAGCTGAGCGGGAAAAGATGGAGGAGTCCATCAGAGAAGCTACAGACCAGGGCCAGGAGTTGGCCACTGGAGATGAGAGGTGTAAAGCAGATACTTCCTCGAGTGCTGTGAGTTCGGATGATTCGGTGGATGTCGGAGCCGAGATCAAGGAGCTCAAGGAGTGGTTACAAGCCCATTGGACGCAAGAGAAGCTTCAGAGACGGGCAGCTGAGAGGCGAATGGCGGAACTAGAGGAAGAAGTTCTCGGGCTTAAAAGTCGCCTGATACAGTGTCACTCGGTGAACAAGGCCTCCTTGGAGAAAGAAAAGGGCAAACACGTTGCACTCGCTCCCTTTTGCCAGGAGAAAATAGACCTGAGGAGAGCTAAGAGGGTGGTAACGGAAGATAAATGTGAAATGGAAGTGGTCCGGACGGAAATTCACGAAATTGTAGCTGTGAGTCAGCTCAGAAGAAGTGTAAAGGGGGAAGAAGCTGAAAGTCAGTTGTCCCTGAACCCTGAGCTGATTGATCGTCTGGAAACCACTGGTGAGACCGAAACGTGTCGGTACAAGTGCCTCGTAGATGTACCGAGGACTTGAGAGAAGAATGCACCCGTGAGTCTGTGCATGAAGCGTTTAGGAAGGCCGTGGGAGCCTGTAAGGTGTACTCGACCTCAGGAGCTAAACAGCTGGTGGTCTTGTCCACGACTGAAGTTACAGTGAAGAGGGTGGCAATCCTAAGTGACATGCACTGGCGATGTATTCGCACAAAGCGGTTTCTCCGGTTGAAGACAGAACAAACCGTTAGACAACTAAAGCTTATGAGAAAAGCTCACAGTCTACAGGAAGAGGTCATCCGGGTGCCTCATGTTCTGGTGAGAAAGCTGATTGGGAGAAATGGCCGAGCCATGCAGATAATGGTGAAGAAGTCTGGTGTGGTGAAAGTAAGCAGTCCACGTGATCGTCGGGACTGGATACCAGATGAAGATGGCATGGTGTCATTCTACGCTATAGGAACGGAAGAAAGTCTTGAATATGTGCGCATGCTGGTGGCGTACTGTGTGACCTACCTGCGAGAGGTAGAACAATTGAATCTCGCTAGACAGCGAGTAGATAGACAGCATCATCTGAGCAGCAGAAGATGGCAGCCGTCTAAGAATAGTGAGACCCGACAGAGAAAGGGCCCCTAAATAACAGAACAGCTACGGCTGAAGTTAGGGACCTTACAAGATGTCCTGAGGGTAGTGGGCGTGGGTTTAGAGGTAGTGAGACCTCCAGTAACTCAGGTTTGAGAGGCCCATACAGACGACCCGATAGAGTACAGGACAGTACAGAGTCTAACCGGACCTTAGATACCCAGGCAAGACCTGACAAGGTTACGATTGACCACTGGGAGCGAAGGGGAAGACCTGACAAGGTTACGATTGACCACTGGGAGCGAAGGGGAAACCTGACAAGGTTACGTCCCAGAAATGTGACTGGACGACGTCTGTGACAATGACAGACGGTAGGTCCCTAAGGAATGAGCGAATGTCATTGACTAATATTCCGGGGGGCTGAACAGAGCAAGGGACAAGTACATGGTCTCTGTGTGAACTGTGGGTTGAGGTGATTGGATATATTATGTGTTCAACCCCACAAGCTTAAACTTATGTGATGATCATGATAATGATAATGATGATGATGATCATAATGATGATGATAATGATGATGATGCTAATCATAATAGTGATGATACTGATAATGGTACCTGACCTATATAGAAGTATAGGGCCATGACTGGTCCAGAGTTCACTGTCTCTGTTGGATTGTTAACCAGCCCTCCGGTCTGGATGACCAGCCCTCCGGTCTGGAGAAGAGGGGGGGATATGTGAGACAGTGAGGGTATGTGTGTTGAATGGGGTGTACATTTCACCTAGGTACTTTGTTGATGGGTATAAGGGAAATGTATGGCTTTGTAGACCTAGTGGTAGAGAAAGGTCATTACACCATCCATTCAAGTACACGCTTGCAGCTCAAACCTGTGGCCACTCAGGTGATAATTAGGAGACCAGAAGTAGGTGTCTGCAAACACAATCATGGGAGCTGTCTTTAGTCTGGACACAGGGAGGTGTCCCGGCACAAGAAGCAGTCTCCAGGAGGGGGCTAGCTTAGCCTGGACACAGGAAGGTGTCCCGGCACAAGACGCAGTCTCCAAGAGTGGAGCTAGCTTAGTCTGGACACAGGAAGGTGTCCCGGCACAAGAAGCAGTCTCCAGGAGTGGGAGCACGCTCAGTCTGGACACAGGAAGGTGTCCCGGCACGAGAAGCGTCTCCAGGAGTGTGAGCTATCTCAGTCTGGGTGCAGGAAGTACCCCGGACACAGGAGTAGTATCAGTGAGAATCCGTGCGAATAGCGGCTGAATAGGAGTGGATCTCTCTCAAGTCTGGACGCTGAAGGGGCCTTCAGACACAAGGAGGAGTATCTGGGAAACTCCATACTGGTAACATATATCATATGTGTTGTTTTGGGCACAGACTGGGAGAGTCAGGGAAATCGATCTATGTGTAGTTAGTGGCTAGACAAGCCTAGGTTTTCTGTTTATGCTTTATTTTTATCTGTTTGCTGTGGACTTTAATAAAGCTGGTTGCGGCCAGTTTTACACCAGAACTGCTGTCTGAATGAACTGTTTTCGTGCCATTCTGTCTACCCAGACAGCGATCCTAGAGCTATATCCCCTGGAAATGTTACAATATATATATATACTGCTCAAAAAAATAAAGGGAACACTTAAACATCAGAATATAACTCCAAGTGAATCAAACTTCTGTGAAATCAAACTGTCCACTTAGGAAGCAACCCTGATTGACAATCAATTTCACATGCTGATGTGCAAATGGAATAGACAACAGATGGAAATTATTGGCAATTATCAAGACACACTCAATAAAGGAGCGGTTCTGCAGGTGGGGACCACAAACCACATCTCAGTACCAATGATTTCTGGCTGATGTTTTGGTCACTTTTCAATGTTGGTTGTGCTTCCACATTCATGATAGCATGAGACGGACTCTACAACTCACACAAGTGGCTCAGGTAGTGCAGCTCATCCAGAATGGCACATCAATGCAAGCTGTGGCAAGAAGGTTTGCTGTGTCTGTCAGCGTAGTTTCCAGAGGCTGGAGGCGCTGCCAGGAGACAGGCCAGTACACCAGGAGATGTGGAGAGGGCTGTAGGAGGGCAACAACCCAGCAGCATTACCACTATCTCCGCTTTTGTGCAAGGAGGAACCAGAGGAGCACTGCCAGAGCCCTGCAAAATGACCTCCAGCAGGCCAAAAATGTGCATGTGTCTGCACAAACAGCTAGAAACCGACTCCATGAGGATGGTCTGAGTGCCCGACATCTACAGATGGGGGTTATGCTCACAGCCCAACACCGTGCAGGACGATTGGCATTTGCCACAGAACACCAGGATTGGCAAATTCACCACTGGCACCCTGTGCTCTTCACAGATTAAAGCAGGTTCACATTGAGCACATGTGACAGACATGACAGAGTCTGCAGATGCTATGGAGAGTGATCTGCTGCCTGCAACATTCTTCAGCATGACCGGGTCAGTAATGGTGTGGGTGGCATTTCTTTTGAGGGCTGCACAGCCCTCCATGTGCTCGCCAGAGGTAGCCTGATTGCCATTAGGTACAGAGATGAGATCCTCAGAGCCCTTGTGAGACCATATGCTGGTGCGGTTGGCCCTGGGTTCCTCCTAATGCAGGACAATGCCAGACCTCATGTGGCTGTAGTGTGTCAGCAGTTCCTGCAAGATGAAGGAATTGAAGCTAGGGACTGGCGAGCCCATTCCCCAGACCTGAATCCGATTGAGCACATCTGGGACATCATGTCTCACTCTATCCATCAACGTCACGTTGCACCACATACTGTCCAGGAGTTGGCGGATTCTTTAGTTCAGGTCTGGGAGGAGATCCCTCAGGAGACCACCTGCCGCCTCATCAGGAGCATGCCCAGTCATTGTACAGTAGGGAGATCCTACAGGCACGTGGAGGCCACACACACTACTGAGCATCATTTTGACTTGTTTTTAGAACATTACATTCCACTTTAATTTTGGGTGAGACTCCAAATCCAGGCCTCCATTGGTTAATAAATTTGATTTCCATTGATGAATTTTGTGTGATTTTGTTGTCAGCACATTCAACTTTGTACAGAACAAAGTATTCAATGAGAATATTTCATTCATTCAGATCTAGGATGTGTTAGAGTGTTCCCTTTATTTTTTTGAGCAGTGTATACATATACATACTAGATGGAGGCCAGATGCTATTGCATCAGGAGGGCGGTAATGTCACGATGGGGGCAGGCTTTGCAGCGTTGAGAATCTCTCCCCCATGTGCTCACCCACCTATCCACTCTCTCTTTCCCCATATGCTGACTTCTCCCATCTGTGCTCTCTTCTTTGACCTGTCTGCCCCATGAGCTATCCCCCTTGTCTGCTGTCTCTCTCCTTCCTGTGCTGTGTTCTCCCCTCATGTGCTGTCCCGTTTGAGCGGTCTCCCCACTGTGCTCTGTCTCTCTCCCCCATCTGCTATCTTCTCCTCTCATGTGATCTCTTCTTTGACCTGTGTACTCCATATGCTATACCACAGCTCCTTGGCAGGGGAGGAAGCAAAAGACAATACTGACATTACAGCAGGAGATCGCAGAGGATACATTTTGTGAGGTAAAATATTTTTTAAAAACAGCCAGTGAAATATTTTACCTCATAAAATGAATCCACTGTGATCCCCTGCTGTAATGTCAGTATTGTCTTTTGCTTCCTCCCCTGCCCAGAAGATGTGTTATGCTCCATACACAGTCAGACAAAGTAAATTTTTAAAATGAACTTTCGTTTATGGAAAAACCCCTTTAATGTGACCGGCTTCCTCTGCCTGTAGACACGTAGCGCATCTGCCGCCGGGATCAGCTGAATGATTCACTGCACCTGCGCGTAATTTGCGCAGGCACAGTGAATCAGACCACCGCCATCTTTGTGCAGACAGATAGCGGCAGTCACACGCCTCCTGTACAAAGATGGCGGCAGTCAGTGAATCATTCGGCTGATCCTGGCAGCAGTGTGTTCGTGACGGTGTTCCGCTGGTGGTATCGTGCAAGAGGCTGCGTGAGTGTGTGAGTGTGTGAGTGTGAGTGTGTGTGAGTGTGTGTGAATGTGAGTGTGTGAGTGTGAAGCGTGAGTGTGTGTGTATGTGTCAGAGTGTGAAAGTGTGAGAGTGTGTGAGTGTGTGTGTGGTGCGTACGGCGCATAGTGTGTGTGTGTGTGTGATGCGACGGTGTTCCGTTGGTGATATCACGCAATAGGTTGGTACCAGCAGCAGTTTCCATATTGAGACACCCATTACTTGGGTGAGCCAATATGGCGGTCAGTGAACGTCCTCCGCTTGGAATTCTGGGATACGGTAATATCTGGACAGAACAGGAAATGAAAACATTACAAGGCAATTATATAAATAGATATATTGTCAATTTTTGCATTTTTAAAATTACAAAAAGGAAAATGGGCCATACACCAGTAAGGGCAGTAATGCCCTGATAACAGCCCTATTTAGCATACGCTAGCTATAACTACAAATAGTAGATTAACATTTTCTTGATATAGTAACATTATTTTTCTTTTGCAGAGCGCATCTGGCACTGGATTAGCATTTATTGTCTTTACTGAAGCAATTATTCAAATGCCCGCATCCCAGGTGTGGGCTGTTCTGTTTTTTATAATGTTGTTCAGCCTTGGTTTGTCTTCAATGTTTGGAAATATTGAAGGAGTACTGACACCAATATTAGATCTCAAATTATTTCCAAAATGGATCCCAATTGAGGCTATAACTGGTAAGTTCAAAATAATGTCACTAGTACACAGTAAAAACTGGCAGAAAATACTTGCAAAAGATAAAGTTAGGCATTTGGATATAATATTAATGTCAAATATTTGCTATTTATTTTTAGAAAAATTGTGAAGGCAATTTACTATCCTAAATTTCCCAGAATTCTACAATAACTTGCACCAAAAAACATGCTTACGAGCAAGGCATGCACTACATTTATTATGTTTTTTAGACAAATTGGACCTTATTCATCAAGATCTGCATTGTTCATGGCGGTCTTGATGAGGAGATGTGCTGGAGTCAGACGCTTCTGATTCATGAATAGGTATACGCCTCTTCATGAACTAGGAGTGTTAGACAAGTGGCATGCTTCTCGCTGTGTGCTTCACCAAAAATCCTACTCCAGTCCCTGCCGGAGTAAAATTTGTGGAGTAACGAATGCTGCCCCTCATCAATGTGACAAGCAGCGGTCGCCATGCCCCCGCCCTACGCCACCACGGTTTGACGCAAAATATCAGAATTATTTAGTCATCCAATAGGTGGTATAAAGCTAAATAAAAATGTCCAAAATATGTCAAATCTA
This sequence comes from Oophaga sylvatica, assembly GCA_033576555.1. Lineage (NCBI taxonomy): Eukaryota > Metazoa > Chordata > Amphibia > Anura > Dendrobatidae > Oophaga > Oophaga sylvatica. The sequence continues at coordinate 175,798,270 of JARQOD010000006.1, forward strand.
TCATCAAGCATGAACCATTGTAATTTTTAGATACACTATATGTAAAAGTATTGGGACGCAGGTTTTAATCTCCCCAATGCCACAGGCATATAAATTGAAGCATTTAGCCATGCAATCTGCCTTTACAAACATTTGTGAAAGAATGGGTCCTTCTAAAGATCTCACTGAACTTGAGCTTGGTACTGTAAGGGTACGTGATCAGTAATCGCTGTGGGCTTGAAGCTGCATACTTATGCAGCGTCAAATCCGAAGCAGCCAGATGTTACAGCACAGTAGATAGGATTTCAAGAAATCCCATCTCCACTATGCGTCCATAGACTCTTGCGAATCACCCGCAGAGATGGACATGCAGCGAGTCTCTCCAGACCGCACCATGTCAATTTCTCTTGCGGAGAATCCGCATAATTCAGTAAACACATGTGAATTCACCTGCATTCAATAGATGGCATGGCTTCGGACGCAGCGAATATGCGCTGTGTCCATAGCGCCGCTACTATTAGATCGTGTGCACTAGGCCCAATGGGATCCCGCTGTTGCAACACATCAGATTGTCAAATTTTTTCATTGGTAAATGATTACTCAATGGGAACTCGGGTCTCCACCCAGTTTTTTTGGCTGACTTTACAGACCCAATCACAATGCAGGGATTGTCTGCCAGGCAATGAAACGCGGCAGCCATCTTTGTTGTGGTCGTGCAGTGATTGGCTGGCCGCACAGCATCATCAGGGGTATAAGAGACCTGACGCCGCCCTGCTTGGCGCATTCAGCTCCGGATTTAGATAGTGTAGGGAGAGCTGCTGCCGGGTCAGAATTGGGAATTTATTAGTTAGTGTGTGGTCTACCATCATAAAATACTCCAATCCAGATAAACCAACAGTCCTTCTAAAGACTAATTACGGAGTATATAGGATCCAGTGATAGGTAGGAAGGGAATTGTAAGTCGCTCTATACACATCAGTGCAAGGCCTGCAGGCACTGTATGTGTGTATATAGATCATTGCATACATCAAGAGGGTCCATTCCCTTCCTGTGTTCTGATGCTGCTGCCACCTGTAGGATATATTGGCTATATATACCAAGCCCTAGGTGTAATTGTCTTTGAAAATTTTTGGGCCAGGGCTCAGGGCCGGCTCCAGGTTTTTATGGGCCCCCGGGCGAAAGAGTCTCAGTGGGCCCCTTTAACACAGACCACGATTCATGATGCTCCGATACTGCAGAGAAATATGGGTATAGTACAAGACCAAAGTTTTCACTTCTTACATTACACGAGTGATATCTATTGTAAATTCTACAATAGCTCAGAAACCGCCGAATCCTCACAACACACAGTACAGACCGGACAGTATAGTCCTCCATACAATATTATGGGCCAAATATAATGCTCCATAAAGAATATTGGACCCTAAATAATGCTCCATACAGAATACTAGGCCACATAAATTGCTCCATACAGGATACTGGTCCCCATATAATGCTCCATACAAAATATGGAGCTCTCCTCTGCACTGTGCTGCGCTCTGCAATGTTACGGCTCAGGAAAGGGCTCTGTGGAAAGACGTCATCGCGCCCTCTGACCTGAGACATCACAGTGCAGAGCTGCGGAAGACACCGGAGATGCGGAGGCACGGGGAGAGGTAAGCATTGTGCCAGCTGCCGGGGCCCTGAGAAAGCGGGGGGCCCCAGTGGCGGCGCTAACACCGCTCTCCTCCGCTAATGGGCACCGGCAGAGGTGTATCTAGGTTTTCTGGCACCCGGGGCAAGAATTCAGTTCTGCGCCCCCCCTCCACACACACCCCACTAACCCTAATCCCCCCTTCACACTGAATAATCCCCCTTCACACTAATAACAAATCCCCCTCACACTGAATAATCCCCCAACACACAGAATAATCCTCCCCTCCACACAAATAATAAATCCCCCTCACACTGAATAATCTCCCAACACACAGAATAATCCCCCCCTCCACACAAATAATAAAAACCCCCTCCACACTGAATAATCCCCCCTCCACACAAATAATAAATATCCCCTTCACATTGAATAATCCCCCAACACACAGAATAATCCCGCCCTCCACACAAATAATAAATACCCCCTACACACTGAATAATCCCCCCTCCACACAAATAATAAATCCCCCTCACACTGAATAATCCCCTCCACACTAATAATAAATCCCCCTCACACTGAATAATCCCCAACACACAGAATAATCCCCCCTCCACACAAATAATAAATACCCCCTCCACACTGAATAATCCCCCTCCACACAAATAATAAATACCCCCTCCACACTGAATAATCCCCCAACACACAGAATAATCCCCCTCCACACAAATAATAAATACTCCCTCCACACTGAATAATCCCCCAACACACAGAATAATCCCCTTCCACACAAATAATAAATACCCCCTCCACACAAATAATAAATCCCCCTCACACTGAATAATCCCCCAACACACAGAATAATCCCCCTCCACACAAATAATAAATACATCCTCCACACTGAATAGATCCCCTCCACAAAGAAGGAATTCCACCCACACACAAGCAAAGAATAAATCATCCTTCTTCTACGCTGAATCTACAGCTCCACAAACACAGGAAGCAGGAGCACTTACAACAGATCTGCTCTCTTCTGCCTGACGGAAAGTGACTTCAGCAGCGTGATCATATGACATGATCATGCTGCTGACGTCGGCTTCAGTTGTAATCGCGTCTGAAAGACGCAAGTACAATTGTTCACTGGACTCTGGGAGCCGGCGCGCTGCAGCTCAGCTTGACAGCCGCCACTGAGAACAGCCGATTCCCAGTCCACGGGGCAGCAGAATACAGCCGCCAGGGAAGACAATGCGGACCGCTGTATTAGGCGGTCCGACTGCGCCCCCCTAGATATACCTCTGGGCGCCGGGGTGCCCAAGGGCGAGTGGGCCCCCCACTGGCTCAGGGCCCCGGCACTTGCCCGGGTATGCCGGGTGCTGACACAGGCCCTGCCAGGGCTAATAGAGTTTTTTTCATTGCAAAGCAATCCAGAGCCCTTTTTTTTCCTCCATTTGATTTTTGACAGTGCACAATACAGCCAGATCCTATTCCTAGCACAGATTGAAAATCCAGCAATTTTAAAGGATTCCCAAACATCCCTTTTGAGTGCACAGAGAAATATTTAATTTTTATGTGGCACGGTTGAGCAGATTTTTTTTTGAGTGTCTTACACAATTTCTTGACACTATTTTGCTGAACCCCCCCCAAAAAACATACAGGCCACATATTTTACAGTGTGGTATATCTGTGACACACCTCATCCATCCGTCTGCTAAAAAATTTGGTCTTTTTAGCTCTAAATCAATTTTTTTTGCTGTCTGGCACTGTACTTATATACAGCACTATTTAGCAAAAAAAAAATATATATATAGGACTCATTTGTCATAGTGGTGTCTCCGTGCCAGCTCATATCTGCGCATGCTGAAAGTTTGGCCAGTTTACAGCGGTTTTCTTATTTTGTCCTGGGTGTCACTGTAGTTATATACAGCAGTATTTATGAAAAAAAAAAATACAGGACACACATTTTTCGGTGTGGTATCTCCGTGCCAGCTAATATGTGTGCGTGCTCAAAGTTTGGCCAGTTTATGTCGCTTTTCTTTTTTTGTCCTGGGTGTCACTGTACTTATATACAGCAGTAGTTAGCAAAAAAAAAAAAAAAAATACAGGTCACACATTTGTCATAGTGGTATCTCCGTGCCAGCTCATATCTGTGTGTGCTGAAAGTTTGGCCAGTTTACGGGGCTTTTCTTTTTTTACACTGGTTGTCACTGTACATATATAGTTATATACAGCAGTATGTAGCAAAAAAAAATACAGGCCACACATTTTTCGGTGTGGTTTCTCCGTGCCAGCTAATATCTGTGCGTGCTCAAAGTTTGGCCAGTTTAAGGGGCTTTTATTTTTTTGCCCTGGGTGTCACTGTACGTATATACAGCAGTATTTAGCCAAAAAATTAAAAAAAGGACAGGCCACACATTTTTCGGCAGTTTTCTTTTTTTGTCCTCTGTGTCACTGTGGAATCATAGAATCATAGAATGGTAGAGTTGGAAGGGACCTCCTGAGTCATCTGGTCCAACCCCCTGTTCAAAGCAGCATTCACTAAATCATCCCAGACAGCTGTCTGTCCAGCCTCTGTTTGAAGACTTCCATTGAAGGAGAACTCACCACCTCTTGTGGCAGCCTGTTCCACTCATTGATCACTCTGTCAAAAAGTTTTTTCTAATATCTAATCTGTGTCTCCTCCCATTCAGCTTCATCCATTGCTTCTAGTCTTTCCTTGTGCAAATGAGAATAAAGATAATCCTTCTAAAATGTGACAGCCCTTGAGATATTTGTAGACAGCTATTAAGTCTCCTCTCAGTCTTCATTTTTGCAAGCTAAACATTCCCAAATCCTGCAACCGTTCCTCATAGGACATGGTTTGCAGACCGGACACCATTCTGGTCGCTTTTCTCTGAACTTGCTCCAGTTTGTTGATGTCTTTTTTAAAATGTGGTGCCCAAAACTGGACACAGTATTCCAGATGAGGTCTGACCAAAGAGGAGTAGAGGGCAATAATGACTTCATGTGATCTAGACTGTATGCTTCTGTTAATACATCCCAGAATTGTACTTGCCTTTTTTGCTGCTGCATCACACTGTTGACTCATGTTCAGTCTGTGATCTATTAGTATACCCAAGTCTTTTTCACATGTGCTGTTGCTTAGCTCTATTCCTCCCATTCTGTATACGCTTTTTTCATTTTTATTTCCCAGATGTAGTACTTTGCATTTTTCCCTGTTAAAAACCATTCTGTTAGTTGCTGTCCACTGCTCCAGTTTATTTATATCTTTTTGAATCCTCTCTCTCTCTTCTCTAGTATTAGCTATCCCTCCTAGCTTAGTGTCATCAGCTAATTTAATCAGTTTACCCTCAATTCCTTCATCTAAATCATTGATAAAGATGTTAAACAATACAGGGCCCAGGACAGAGCCCTGTGGTACCCCACTTAATACATTCTTCCAACTGTACTTATATACAGCACTATTTAGCCAAAAAAAACAAAATACAGGCCACACATTTGTCGTGGTTTCTCCGTGCCAGCTCATATCTGTGCATGCTGCAAGTTTGGCCAGTTTACGGCGGTTTTCTTTTTTTGTCCTGGGTGTCACTGTAGTTATATACAGCAGTATTTAGCAAAAAAAAAAATACAGGCCACACATTTTTCAGTGTGGTATCTCTGTGCCAGCTAATATCTGTGCATGCTCAATGTTTGGCCAGTTTATGGCACTTTTCTATTTTTGTCCTGGGTGTCACTGTACTTTTACATTTGTCGTAGTGGTATCTCCCTAACAGGCCTCATTTATCATTGTCAATAATTTGGCCATTTTAGGCCTACACATTGTATTTGTTTTGCAGTCTGTTAACGTACTTTCTGTTAACACATTTTTACCTAAAATCCAGATAGGTAAAATTTTGTTTTTCCAGCTCACGTATCGCATAAAGTTGCCTCGCAAATCACCCTTTTCTAGTGAACGTGTATAATATTCTAGTCCATTTTCAATGGGCAAGGCGCATGGCAAGGAATGCGGAAGTGGACGTGATGGTGATGGTGCAGGCCGAGGCCATGGGCAGCTGAAATTGGCCAACCAAAAACACCCACATCTTCTCGCTGGACCTTAGTGTCCAAAGTCCTAGGGGACCGCGGCAGGACAGCATTATTGAAGCCCGAGCAGTATGAAAAGGTTGTTGGTTGGATAGCGGGTAAAACTTCCAGTTACTTATCCACCACCACCAGCACCCTGTCTCCAACACGGTCAAGTCACATTAGCCGTGATTCTGGGCCGCATATTCTTTACCCTGATCCTCCTTCCTCCCACCATGCTGAATTCCCTGAGACAGCTGATCCCACACTCGGACACTCAGAAGAGCTGTTCAGTTTTCAATTTGGAGATTCGTGCCTCTCGCCCATTCCACTTGAAACAGGTCAAGATGATATTCCATGTAGCGATGCACAAATATTTGAGCAGCCACGGTCACAAGAGGTGGATGATGATGAGACACAATTGCCGGAAAGTCAGAAGGAGGACCAAGGTGGGGAAGTGGAAGATGGGGTGGTGGGTGATGTAGTAACAGACCCAAACTGGCAGGAGGAAATGCAGAGCGAGGACAGCAGCACACATGGGGAGGTAGGCGTGGCATCACTTCAGGCAGGAAGAAGCCATGTGGTGGCTGCAGACAGAAGGCGTGCAACCGTTCCCTGTAACACCAACCTGAGGGAAGTTGCCAGTCCGACTGTTAGGTCTTCCCGAGTCTGGTTATCTTTTAAAGACTCTGCTGATAACCCACAAACGGGCCATTTGCAACACCTGTCAAGCCAGCATCAGCAGAGGTAGCAAAACTACCAGCCTTACCACCACCAGCATGAGCAGGCACATGGCAGCAAAGCACCCGACTTTGTGGTCCCAACCCCATGCTGCAGGAACAGTGTCTGCGAGTGACACCACGGCTTCTTCCAGTGTTGTGCATGCAAGCCAATCCCCTGTCCACGGTGCATGCGAAGATGCCTCCTGCCCTGCACCTGCCATTGCCCACAGTCAATAAGCACGTCCACGTCCTTGTCCCACCGCAGCCATCAGTTATCCATATCCAAGTCATTGGAACATAAGCGGAAATACAAAGCCACCACCCCACAGGCCACAATACTCAATTCTCATATTTCTCGTCTGCTTGCGGTCAACATGTTGCCTTTCAGGCTCGTGGAGACGGAAGCGTTCCGCAACCTGATGGTGGCTGCCATCACAAGGTACTCTGTCCCCAGCAGCCACTAATTCTCCCGCTGTGCCATCCCGGCATTACACAAGCACATGTCCCACAACATTACCCGTGCCCTCAACAATGCTGTTACTGGGAAAGTTCACCTAACCATGGACTTGTGGACAAGTGCCTGTGGGCAGGGACGGTACATCTCACTGACGGCACACTGGGTTAACATAGTGGAAGTCGGGACCCAGTCAGACCTTGGGATGGAACACGTCCTGCTGACGCCAAGGATTGCGGGCCCTATGTCAATCAGGGTTGCCCCCATTGTGTACAGCTCCTCCACCTCCTCTTCAGCCTCCATGTCCGAAATGAGCCCATCATTCACAAGCTGGAAGCACTGCAGCACTGCCAAAGCAAAGCGGCAACAGACTGTGCTGAAGCTAATTTGCTTAGGTGACAAACCGCACAATGCTGAAGAGTTGACAGCTCTGAAAGAGCAGGCAGATGTGTAGCTGACACTGCTGAATCTCCAGCCAGTCATGGTTGTGTGTGACAATACAGGAACCTGGTGGCGGTTTTGAGGCAAGGTGAACTGACACATGTACCATGCCTGGCCCTTGTGCTGAACCTCATTGTTCAACGTTTTCTAAAAAGCAGTCCGGAGCTGCCGGATCTGCTGGTTAACCCCTTCACCCCCAAGGGTGGTTTGCACGTTAATGACCGGGCCAATTTTTACAATTCTGACCACTGTCTCTTTATGAGGTTATAACTCTGGAATGCTTCAACAGATCTTCGCGATTCTGAGATTGTTTTCTCGTGACATATTGTACTTTATGATAGTGGTAAAATTTCTTCGATATAACTTGCGCTTATTTTTGAAAAAAATGCAAATATGGCGAAAATTTTTAAAATTTTGCAATTTTCAAACTTTGAATTTTTATTCCCTTAAAACAGAGAAATATATCACACAAAATAGTTAAGAAATAACATTTCCCACATGTCTACTTTACATCAGCACAATTTTGGAACCAAAATTTTTTTTGTTAGGAAATTATAAGGGTTAAAAGTTGACCAGCGATTTCTCATTTTTACAACAAAATTTACAAAGCCATTTTTTTAGGGACCACCTCACATTTGAAGTCACTTTGAGGGGTCTATATGGCAGAAAATACCCAAAAGTGACACCATTCTAAAAACTGCACCCCTCAAGGTACTCAAAACCACATTCAAGAAGTTTATTAACCCTTCAGGTGCTTCACAGGAACTAAAGCAACGTGGAAGGAAAAAATGAATATTTTACTTTTTAGCCACAAAAATGATCTTTTACAAACTTTTTTTTTATTTTCACAAGGGTAAAAGGAGAAAATGGACAGATAAGGTTGTTATTCAATTTCTCCTGAGTACGCCAATACCCAATATGTGGGGGAAAACCACTGTTTGGGCACACGGCAGAGCTCGTAAGGGAAGGAGCGCCGTTTGACTTTTTCAAACTAAAATTGGCTGGAATTTAGATCGGATGCCATGTCGCGTTTGGAGAGCCCCTGATGCGCCTAAACAGTGGAAACCCCCCACAAGTGACACCATTTTGGAAACTAGACCCCTAAGGTACTTATCTAGATCTGTTGTGAGCACTTTGAACCCCCAAGTGTTTCACAAAAGTTTATAATGCCTGGGTGTGAAAAAAAAAAAAACAATTTTCCACAAAAATGATTTTTTAGTCCCAAATTTTTTAATTTTCCCAAGGAAATTGGACCCCGAAAGTTGTTGTCCAATTTGTCCTGAGTACGCTGAAACCCCATATGTGGGGGGGGAAACTGTTTGGGCGCACGGCAGGGCTTGGAAAGGAAGTAGTAACGTTTTGGAATGCAGACGTTGATGGGGGTCATGTTCCGTTTGCAGTGCCCCAGATGAGCCTAAACAGTGGAAACCCCCCACAAGTGACCCCATTTTGGAAACTAGACCCCCTAAGGAACTTATCTAGATCTTTGGTGAGCACTTTGAACCCCAAGTGCTTCACACAAGTTTATAATGCCCGGGCATGAAAATAAAAAATCCTATTTTTTTCCCACAAAAATTATCTTTTAGTCACTAATTTTTTTTTTCCCAAGGGTAACAGGAGAAATTGGACCACAAAAGTTGTTGTACAATTTGTCCTGAGTATGCTGATACCCCATATGTGGGGGGGAACCACTGTTTGGGCGCACGGCAGAGCTCGGAATGGAAGGAGCACCATTTGACTTTTTCCAACCAAAATTGGCTGGAATTGAGTTTGGATGCCATGTTGCATTTGGAGAGTCCCTGATGTGCCTAAACAGTGGAAACCCCCCACAAGTGACCCCATTTGGGAAACTAGACCCCCTAAGGAACTTATCTAGATTTTTGATGAGCAATTTGAACCCCCAAGTGCTTCACACAAGTTTATTACGTAGAGCCGTAAAATTTAAAAATCATATTTTTTCCACAAAAATGATCTTTTCACCCCAATTTTTATTTTTCCAAGGGTAACAAGACTCCAAAAGTTATTGTGCAATTTGTCCTGAGTGCGCTGATACCCCAAATGTGGGGGTAAACCACTGTTTGGGTGCATGGCAGAGTTTGGAAGGGAAGGAGCGCCGTCTGACTTTTTCAACGCAGAATTGGCTGGACGCCATGTCGTGTTTGGAGAGCTCCTGATCTGCCTAAACAGTGGAAACCCCCATAAATGACACCATTTTGGAAACTAGACCCCTCAAGGAACTTATCTAGATGTGTGGTGAGAACTTTGAACCCCCAGGTGTTTCACTAAAGTTTATAACGTACAGCCGTAAAATAAAAAATATTTTTTTTTTTTTTACAAAAATAATTTTTTCGCCCCCAATATTTTATTTTCACAAGGGTAACAGAAGAAATTGGAACCCAAAAGTGGTTGTCCAATTTGTCCTGAGTACACTGATACCCAATATGTGGGCGAAAACTACTGTATGGGCACACGTCGGGGCTCGGAAGGGAAGTAGTGACGTTTTGGATTGCAGACTTTGATGGAATGGTCTGGGGGCGTCATGTCACATTTGGAGAGCCCCTGATGCACCTAAACAGTGGAAACCCCCCACAAGTGACCCCATTTTGGCAAATACACCCCACAAGGAACTTATCTAGATGTGTGGTGAGCACTTTGAACCCCGAAGTGCTTCACAGAAGTTTATAACGCACAGCTGTACAAATAAAAAATCTTTTTTTTTTACAAAAATGATTTTTTCGCCCCCAATATTTATTTTCACAAGGGTAACAGGAGAAATTGGACCCCAAAAGTTGTTGTCCAATTTGTCCTGAGTAGTGTTGAGCGATACGATACTGCAAATATCGGGTATCGGCCGATATTAGCTCTATCGGCCTTTCGATAATTAGTTTCGATATTTTCGTCTTATCGGATACCGGAATCGGAAGTTCCCATAATTCTTTGAGAGGCAATGTGATTTTAGTCAGCCAATGAGGAATCCTAAGAAGTGTGGGCACATCCTGTACTGCTGCGGTCATGTTAACTAATGGCATGGCTGTGATTGGATGCTGAAATGATGTCAGAATGCACTATAAAAGGCGCCGCCGCCATTTTAGCGTCACTGTGCTGTGAATTCAGTAAGGGACAGAACGCTGCTGTGCTGACTCTGAGGGACAGTTAGAGATTGCGATTTAGTGTACTGTGCTGTAGGCAGGCTAGCACCAACCGCTGTGTAAAGCTTCCTTTTGCCTGCAGTGTTGTTTTAACAGCTCTGCAAGGTGTGTGTGAGTGCAGGTGACGCTGCAGTTTGCTCTGCATGCAACGCTGTCTGTAGGCATCTGCACGTGTCACTCACAGACTCTTTTTTTTTTCTTCAGTGTAATTCTTGCAGCTCCATGCAATTTAACTATTAGTGTGACGCGCTTCCATCCGTATCCAATACATTGGTTGCAAACACTATAGAAGTAGACAAAGGAGTAGCCTTTCACAGATTGTGAACAGTTGTGTTTCAGTGTTCACTTCAGTCTGTGTTTTTTATTTTTTGAGTGCACATCACGCTCCAGTTACTTGTTCAAGCACTGCTGCTTGTACTCTGCTGAGCGTGTCTCAGTGCCTCATCCTTTTCATTTATCTCCAATTGGTTCTGCTCCATTCCATTTAAAATATAATCTATTAGTGTGACGCGCTTCCATCCGTATCCAATACATTGGTTGCAAACACTATAGAAGTAGACAAAGGAGTAGCCTTTCACAGATTGTGAACAGTTGTGTTTCAGTGTTCACTTCAGTCTGTGTTTTTTATTTTTTGAGTGCACATCACGCTCCAGTTACTTGTTCAAGCACTGCTGCTTGTACTCTGCTGAGCGTGTCTCAGTGCCTCATCCTTTTCATTTATCTCCAATTGGTTCTGCTCCATTCCATTTAAAATATAATCTATTAGTGTGACGCGCTTCCATCCGTATCCAATACATTGGTTGCAAACACTATAGAAGTAGACAAAGGAGTAGCCTTTCACAGATTGTGAACAGTTGTGTTTCAGTGTTCACTTCAGTCTGTGTTTTTTATTTTTTGAGTGCACATCACGCTCCAGTTACTTGTTCAAGCACTGCTGCTTGTACTCTGCTGAGCGTGTCTCAGTGCCTCATCCTTTTCATTTATCTCCAATTGGTTCTGCTCCATTCCATTTAAAATATAATCTATTAGTGTGACGCGCTTCCATCCGTATCCAATACATTGGTTGCAATCACTATAGAAGTAGACAAAGGAGTAGCCTTTCACAGATTGTGAACAGTTGTGTTTCAGTGTTCACTTCAGTCTCTGCGTAATAACCACACTTAGGCCTTATAACTTTTCTGACTTTCTTTATCAATCTACCAAGATGAAGAAGTCAGTGAGTAAGGCACGTGGTCGTGGCCGTGGAGTTTCAGCAGGGAGAGGACGTGGGGATTCTGTGTCTGCTGCCGCCCTCAGTGACACAGCATCCACCATTTATCCCCGTGAGCGTTCCTTTATGCGCACTTTGGTAGGAGCTCGGCGTGCCCCCCTGCTGCGGGAAGAACAAATTGAAGCCGTTGTTGGTTGGATGGCAGCCAATGTATCGACTTCAATTCCTTCCACCTCCTCTCAGGAACACAACACTGTTGAGCAACCATCTGTCTGTTCACCGCCTGTCAAATTGCCCAGGCAGTCAGAGAGTTCTGTACAGGAGCCAGCTGAGTCTCTGCTTCTGTTCTCAGAATCTGTTGGCTCGCAAACACGGGCACAGGCAAGCAGCATTCTGCAATTTGAAGAAGAGGGAGTATGCAGTGATGCGCAACAGCTGTGTCTCTCTCAATCTGAAGAGGCGGGTGAGCCAGTGCCGATGGACAGCACACCGCAGAACGCATCTTATGATGATGATTGTAACGCTGGTATTGTCTGTACTTTGTTTTCCAGCGTTACTTTGCATGTTTTTTGCATTAACCCTTTTGCTCCTTTCCCCCTAACCAGCTGGGATACTGTTGTCTGTTACCTATATGGATGCTGCTCAGTTCCCGGCTCTGCTGTGTACCCGTACTTGCGTGAGTGGCTCCGCTGCTTTGCATGACCGCCCGCATGTGCGGTTCCTGACTTGCTGTGAAAGCCGTCCGTAGCTTGAAAAGTCCTCTGCAGTGGTGCATGACTTACTGCGTGGTTGGCAGCAGCCATTGTTGGGTTCCCTCTGTGTTGTGCTGTCTGGCTCTGCATAGGGGGCGCGGCCCACACCTGTCCTGCTTTTATGTGGATTGGGTGTTTACTAGAGTTACTGCTCCAGCCTATCGCTGTGAAGCAGCTCATATATAAAGTTCCCCAGCCCTAGTGGGCGTTGCCAGAGCTTCGCATTGAATCCACACTGAATCCCTGAACCTAGCCGTATGTGGTTGTGTGTTCAGCTCCTGCTCTGAAGTTGATCAGCTCTGGAGAGCTGATTCCCTGTTCCTGTTGTGTCTTGTTCCCTGATCCTGGATCAAACCCGGTACCTGAATGTCTGAATTGTCTTGTGTTTCCGCCTATGCTGGGGGCTGATTACCCAGATCGCCGTTCCTGGAGGCTGTATATCCAGGCCTGTTCCTGCTGTGTCTAATTACCTGAACCCCTGATCTTGGATCGCATCCTGTACCTGACTTTCTGAACTGTGTCCTCTGTGTTATGTTCCTGAAATCCTGCTGTGTCCAGAACCCTGTGCCAGTGACTGTGAATCCTTGCTATATAACCTGAGTTCATCTTGGAAGGAGGAGTCCGGTGTGTTCTGAGTTTCTGTTACTCTGTGCTCAGCCTCTGTGCAATCCCCGGCCAGCTCCCGTTGAGCCTGGCGGCGCTTGCACCAGACCGCTGGGGTTCCTTTTCAGGTCGCTGCCAGATGTCCGGATCCTATGCCTGATGACCATGGCCTGATGTCCGATGTCCGACGACCACTTCCAGATGTCCGGATCCTATCCTTCCTGCCTGATGTCCGGATCCTGCCGATCATTGCCAGATGTCCGGAGTCCGAGGCCTGTGTTCCAGTCCGTGTTCCTGTGATCCAATCCATGTTCCTGTCCGTGTTCCTGACTCCCTGAGACCCAATCCGTGTTCCTGACTCCCTGAGATCCAATCCATGTTCCTGTCCGTGTTCCTGACTCCCTGAGATCCAATCCCTGTCCCTGTTGTTCTTGTGCAGTCTAACTCTGTTTCAGCCATCAGCTCCTGATTCCAGTTTCCTGCCTGTTACCTGTCGGCTTGCCTGTCTGCCATCCGACTGCAGCTCCATCCGGAAGTTCGGACATCATCTGCAGAGATCCCCGGCTCTTGCCTGCTCACCTGGGAGCGATCATCTGCCATCCGACTGCAGTTCCATCCGGAAGTTCGGACATCATCTGCAGAGATCCCCGGCTCTTGCCTGCTCACCTGGGAGCGATCATCTGCCATCCGACTGCAGCCTACCTGGAGGCTCCACCATATCAGGTCGTATATACCTGCCTGTCTAGAGCCTGCCTGGTCACTTACCGTGACAAGCTGCCTGTCTAGAGACTGCCTGGTCACTTACTGTGACAACCTGCCTGTCCCAGAGACTGCCTGGTCACTTGCCGTGACAACCTGCCTGTCCCAGAGACTGCCTGGTCACTTGCCGTGACAACCTGCCTGTCCCAGAGACTGCCCTGGTCACTTACTGTGACAACCTGCCTGTCCCAGAGACTGCCTGGTCACTTGCCGTGACAACCTGCCTGTCCCAGAGACTGCCCTGGTCACTTTCCGTGACAACCTGCCTGTCCCAGAGACTGCCTGGTCACTTGCCGTGACAACCTGCCTGCCTGGTCACTTGCCGTGACAACCTGCCTGCCCTGGTCACTTGCCGTGACAACCTGCCTGCCCTGGTCACTTGCCGTGACAACCTGCCTGCCTGGTCACTTGCCGTGACAACCTGCCTGCCCTGGTCACTTGCCGTGACAACCTGCCTGTCCCAGAGATTGCCCTGGTCACTAGCCGTGACAACCTGCCTGTCCTGCCGGTTCCTCCTTGGTCTACCCTGTGATGACGTCTGTCCTGGGTCGGTGTCTGATGTTCTCCTGCTGAGCCTGTGCTACGCCTGAGGCCTGAGAGAGAGGCCGTCCTAGTATGCCCGTGCCAGATGACCCTGGACTTCATCAACCCGTGATGACCCCGCCATCGTCTGACGTTCGTCCTGGGCCGGTGTCTGATGTTCTCCTGCTGAGCCTGTGCTACGCCCGAGGCCTGAGAGTGTGGCCATACTAGTATGCCCGTGCCAGATGATTCTGGACTTCATCAACCCGTGATGACCCCGCCATCGTCTGAAGTCTGTCTGAGGTCGGTGTCTGATGTTCTCCTGCTGAGCTGTGCTACGCCTAAGGCCTGAGAGAGAGGCCGTCCAAGTATGCCTGTGCCAGATAACCCTGGACTGCATCTACCCGTGATGTCCTCCAGCACTCGTCTGTGATCCTGAGTTGTGTACCCTTCTCTGATGTGCGGAATCGGGAGCCCGGTCTTATGTTATGTTTATTTACTTTGTTTCTTTAAGTAAACTTTATGTTTCTTCTTACCTGAAGTTGTGCGGTGTTGTCTAGTCCTGCAGGTCGCCACCTTGCCCACATGCTCAGCTGCCACGGATCCCGGTCGCTGCCCTTCCCTAGTCCGGGCAGGCCCGGGTCTCCCTCCGTGGTCCAGTGGGTCCACATTCTCTTACCATCTGGGACCCATGCCTCACGTCGTCGTGGACTGGCGGCGTGGGAGCATTGGCTAGCTAGGCAAGCTATGCCATGTCCCGACGCCCCACAGCCGTGGGAAGCGCCACAGTAAGCTCTGGCCATGGACTCCGCTGAGCATGTGCGGTCTGCAGGACTTTCTCCAAGCTCCACCTGATGTGTGAACTAGACTACTTGGTCCCCACAGGGTAAGTGGACTAGATGGCTCGATTCCCCGCTTGGTCAGCGGTTCGGACTTTTCGAGCTATTAACTCTGCTGCCATATTGTGAACTATGGGACTTACCGCCAAACCCAAGTGAATTTTTCTGGGGAATTTTTTTTTTTACTTGGGTCTTCAGAAGAGGGGGCCTGAGGAGGGGGATACTGTAACGCTGGTATTGTCTGTACTTTGTTTTCCAGCGTTACTTTGCATGTTTTTTGCATTAACCCTTTTGCTCCTTTCCCCCTAACCAGCTGGGATACTGTTGTCTGTTACCTATATGGATGCTGCTCAGTTCCCGGCTCTGCTGTGTACCCGTACTTGCGTGAGTGGCTCCGCTGCTTTGCATGACCGCCCGCATGTGCGGTTCCTGACTTGCTGTGAAAGCCGTCCGTAGCTTGAAAAGTCCTCTGCAGTGGTGCATGACTTACTGCGTGGTTGGCAGCAGCCATTGTTGGGTTCCCTCTGTGTTGTGCTGTCTGGCTCTGCATAGGGGGCGCGGCCCACACCTGTCCTGCTTTTATGTGGATTGGGTGTTTACTAGAGTTACTGCTCCAGCCTATCGCTGTGAAGCAGCTCATATATAAAGTTCCCCAGCCCTAGTGGGCGTTGCCAGAGCTTCGCATTGAATCCACACTGAATCCCTGAACCTAGCCGTATGTGGTTGTGTGTTCAGCTCCTGCTCTGAAGTTGATCAGCTCTGGAGAGCTGATTCCCTGTTCCTGTTGTGTCTTGTTCCCTGATCCTGGATCAAACCCGGTACCTGAATGTCTGAATTGTCTTGTGTTTCCGCCTATGCTGGGGGCTGATTACCCAGATCGCCGTTCCTGGAGGCTGTATATCCAGGCCTGTTCCTGCTGTGTCTAATTACCTGAACCCCTGATCTTGGATCGCATCCTGTACCTGACTTTCTGAACTGTGTCCTCTGTGTTATGTTCCTGAAATCCTGCTGTGTCCAGAACCCTGTGCCAGTGACTGTGAATCCTTGCTATATAACCTGAGTTCATCTTGGAAGGAGGAGTCCGGTGTGTTCTGAGTTTCTGTTACTCTGTGCTCAGCCTCTGTGCAATCCCCGGCCAGCTCCCGTTGAGCCTGGCGGCGCTTGCACCAGACCGCTGGGGTTCCTTTTCAGGTCGCTGCCAGATGTCCGGATCCTATGCCTGATGACCATGGCCTGATGTCCGATGTCCGACGACCACTTCCAGATGTCCGGATCCTATCCTTCCTGCCTGATGTCCGGATCCTGCCGATCATTGCCAGATGTCCGGAGTCCGAGGCCTGTGTTCCAGTCCGTGTTCCTGTGATCCAATCCATGTTCCTGTCCGTGTTCCTGACTCCCTGAGACCCAATCCGTGTTCCTGACTCCCTGAGATCCAATCCATGTTCCTGTCCGTGTTCCTGACTCCCTGAGATCCAATCCCTGTCCCTGTTGTTCTTGTGCAGTCTAACTCTGTTTCAGCCATCAGCTCCTGATTCCAGTTTCCTGCCTGTTACCTGTCGGCTTGCCTGTCTGCCATCCGACTGCAGCTCCATCCGGAAGTTCGGACATCATCTGCAGAGATCCCCGGCTCTTGCCTGCTCACCTGGGAGCGATCATCTGCCATCCGACTGCAGTTCCATCCGGAAGTTCGGACATCATCTGCAGAGATCCCCGGCTCTTGCCTGCTCACCTGGGAGCGATCATCTGCCATCCGACTGCAGCCTACCTGGAGGCTCCACCATATCAGGTCGTATATACCTGCCTGTCTAGAGCCTGCCTGGTCACTTACCGTGACAAGCTGCCTGTCTAGAGACTGCCTGGTCACTTACTGTGACAACCTGCCTGTCCCAGAGACTGCCTGGTCACTTGCCGTGACAACCTGCCTGTCCCAGAGACTGCCTGGTCACTTGCCGTGACAACCTGCCTGTCCCAGAGACTGCCCTGGTCACTTACTGTGACAACCTGCCTGTCCCAGAGACTGCCTGGTCACTTGCCGTGACAACCTGCCTGTCCCAGAGACTGCCCTGGTCACTTTCCGTGACAACCTGCCTGTCCCAGAGACTGCCTGGTCACTTGCCGTGACAACCTGCCTGCCTGGTCACTTGCCGTGACAACCTGCCTGCCCTGGTCACTTGCCGTGACAACCTGCCTGCCCTGGTCACTTGCCGTGACAACCTGCCTGCCTGGTCACTTGCCGTGACAACCTGCCTGCCCTGGTCACTTGCCGTGACAACCTGCCTGTCCCAGAGATTGCCCTGGTCACTAGCCGTGACAACCTGCCTGTCCTGCCGGTTCCTCCTTGGTCTACCCTGTGATGACGTCTGTCCTGGGTCGGTGTCTGATGTTCTCCTGCTGAGCCTGTGCTACGCCTGAGGCCTGAGAGAGAGGCCGTCCTAGTATGCCCGTGCCAGATGACCCTGGACTTCATCAACCCGTGATGACCCCGCCATCGTCTGACGTTCGTCCTGGGCCGGTGTCTGATGTTCTCCTGCTGAGCCTGTGCTACGCCCGAGGCCTGAGAGTGTGGCCATACTAGTATGCCCGTGCCAGATGATTCTGGACTTCATCAACCGTGATGACCCCGCCATCGTCTGAAGTCTGTCTGAGGTCGGTGTCTGATGTTCTCCTGCTGAGCCTGTGCTACGCCTAAGGCCTGAGAGAGAGGCCGTCCAAGTATGCCTGTGCCAGATAACCCTGGACTGCATCTACCCGTGATGTCCTCCAGCACTCGTCTGTGATCCTGAGTTGTGTACCCTTCTCTGATGTGCGGAATCGGGAGCCCGGTCTTATGTTATGTTTATTTACTTTGTTTCTTTAAGTAAACTTTATGTTTCTTCTTACCTGAAGTTGTGCGGTGTTGTCTAGTCCTGCAGGTCGCCACCTTGCCCACATGCTCAGCTGCCACGGATCCCGGTCGCTGCCCTTCCCTAGTCCGGGCAGGCCCGGGTCTCCCTCCGTGGTCCAGTGGGTCCACATTCTCTTACCATCTGGGACCCATGCCTCACGTCGTCGTGGACTGGCGGCGTGGGAGCATTGGCTAGCTAGGCAAGCTATGCCATGTCCCGACGCCCCACAGCCGTGGGAAGCGCCACAATGATGAGACTCAGGTGCCAGGTTTTGTGGAGCATGGTGCTGCCCAGACCATCCAACAGCAGCAGGTGTTGGAAGAGGGTAGTGGAGATGATGAAGTCCGAGACCCAACATGGCGTGAGCAACAGCAAGGTGGTGGGAGCAGCTCTGAGGAAGAGATTGTCCCAACGGTACAAAGAGGAGGGAGAGGTAGGCTGCAGACTCGCTTGCCTGTAGCCTCCAGTTTGGCACCTGTTGGGAGCAGTTCTCTTAGAAATGTCAAAATTGGTGCTCCCATGACTTGCACTGCGTGGTCCTTTTTTGACAGACTTGTAGATGATATTTGCTATGTTCAATGCAAGCTGTGTAAGCAAAAAGTTAAAAGAGGTAAAAATATCAGTAACCTGAATACCACAAATATGTGGAAACATGTACGGACAAAGCACGTAGCTGAGTTACAAAGACACACTGGAGATGTAGGCCAACCTACAGCAGCACCTACATCTTCAGGTCGTGTTCGAGCCTCTACCTCCAGCTCACACACACCTGGTTCGGCTTCCTCACAGGATCTCCATGGAAGAACCTCGGTCACTGTTGTCCATAGACAAACTGTTATTCCACCCACAGCAGCAAGTTCACAGTCATCGTCACACTCCCAGAACAAAAAACAGCCATCGGTACAACAGGCATGGGATAAAAGACGGCCATATTCGGCAAACCATCCACGAGCACAGGCTCTGAATGCTGGCATTGCAAAACTCCTGTCCCTTGAAATGCTGTCATTCAGGCTGGTGGAGACTGACAGTTTCAGGAACTTTATGGCATTGGCAGTCCCACAATATAATGTGCCAAGCCGATTTTATTTCAGCAGGCAAGCCGTTCCTGCTCTGCAAAAACATGTCGAGGGAAACATTAAACATGCGCTACTAAACGCCGTCAGTAGCAGGGTCCACCTGACCACCGATGCGTGGACCAGTACCCATGGCCAGGGACGATACCTTCTCCTCACTGCCCATTGGGTCAATGTTGTGGAGCCGGGTACAGATCTTGCCAGTGGCGCTGTACGTGTTCTGCCAACTCCAAGGATTGCAGGAATCCAGTCTGTACACATTGATTCCTCCTCCTACTCCAGTTCCTCAGAATCATCGCTGCACGAACCGTCACGGTATACCTCCACATGGACCCGTGAACGCTTACCTGTTGCGACCGATATGAGCACAGCCGTGGCCAAACGTCAACAGGCGGTCCTGAAATTAATTTACATGGGGAATCGAAGACACACAGCGCAGGAGCTCTGGGATGCCATCAAGCAGGAGAGCGACGTGTGGTTTTTGTCAGCTAATCTCCAGCCAGGCTTGGTAGTGTGTGACAATGGCCAAAATCTGGTGGCAGCTCTGGGCCTTGGCAACCTCACTCACATACCATGTCTGGCACATGTGCTCAACTTGGTCGTGCAGAGTTTTTTGAGGGACTATCCGGATCTTGATGCACTGCTGCACAAGGTCCGCCTAGAGTGCGCTCACTTGCGACGTTCCAGCATGGCCAGATCGCGCATCGCTGCTCTGCAAGTCAGATTTCGCCTTCCTGAACATCGCATCATATGTGACGTACCCACCAGGTGGAATTCCACGTTACATATGTTGGAGCGGTTGTGTGAGCAGCAGCCAGCAGTAATGGAGTATCAGCTGCAACAGGCGCAATCAACTCGCAATTTGCGCCGTTCACACTTCACCACTACTGAGTGGGCCTCTATGAAGGACATCTGCGACGTTTTGCGTGCGTTCGATGTCTCAACGCGGATGGCGAGTGCAGATGATGCACTAGTCAGCATGACTGTCCCCCTTATCTGCCTGCTTCAGAAATCACTGAAAGCACTAAAGGAAGAGGTTTTGGAAGAGGTGGAGGATGAGGAGTCACAAATTCAATTACCTTCAGGACAGTCAGCGCAACGTGGTTCCTCACAAAGGGCTGGGCAGGGCTCACTTTGTGAGGAGGATGAGGAGGAGGAGGAGTCAATGGAGGAGGAAGAAATCCCTACAGAGGGAGGTACACAACGCTCTAGTCAGTATGTAGAGCGAGGGTGGGGTGATGCAGAGGAGGCAGAGATGACGCCTCTTCCAGAGGACAGCCTTTGTTGGCCAGTTGGGAGTCTGCAGCACATGGTTGATTTCATGCTTCAGTGCCTGAGAAACGACCGCCGCATCGCCCACATTCTCAGCACGTCAGATTATTGGGTGTACACCCTCCTAGACCCTCGCTACCGGGACAACTTACAAACCCTCATCACACCGGTGAACCGGGACCGTAAAATGCAGGAGTACCAAGACACACTGGTGCAATCCATACTGTTGTACATTCCAGCCGAGAGAGCTGCTGCTGCTGCTACTGCTTTACAAAGCAGCTCTGTGCGTCGAGGCAGTGTAAACACCTCTACAACAAGAGGGAGCAGAAGCAGCGCCTCTGCACAGGGCAAGAACTGTATGTTACAAATGTGGCAAAGTTTTGTGACAGCGCCAGCAAGGTCTACACCATCCGAGACGGCTCCAGTCACCAGGAAGAAACGTTTCCGTAAGATGGTGACAGACTACTTGGCTTTCCCTCTAAGTGTACTCCCAGATGCCTCTTCCCCTTTCAAATTTTGGGTCTCTAAGTTGGATACATGGCCAGAGCTTAGCCAGTATGCATTGGAGGTGCTGGCTTGCCCTGCTGCCAGTGTATTATCTGAGCGCGTCTTTAGTGCTGCAGGTGGTGTAGTAACAGACCGTCGCATGCGACTATCCTCAGAGAATGTAGACCGGCTTACTTTTCTGAAAATGAACAAGGCATGGATCTCACCTGAATTTGCCTGTCCGTTTTCAGATTAAATAACTGTTTGGCAACGTTTTCCATGTCTCCTGTTATGTTCATCTTTCTACCACCTGAACTCTACTCCCTGGGCTACAACACCGCCATTTGTTGCTCGTAAGTAATTGGCAGGGGTACTGACTCCTGGCCAGCCTGGTTACAGCACGACAGCTGTTTCCTGGCAGTGTGAACGTCAATTATCCTCCAATAAGTTGTGCTGTCGTGTTGCATTCGGGTTAGCCGACTCTATGGTGCCTGCAGTTTAGGTGATTCCTATGTGTGCTGTGGAATATGTAAATAAAGGCTGTTTCCATTGTGACAATAGGACAAGCACCCACTGTAGGACTGTGTGATTCGGTAACTGCGGACGGCTTGCGTCCTGTCAACTTACATTTTCATGGGTGCGTTCTGCTACCTGTCCGGGGTCCAGTACCGTCAACTGGTTCTCCCCAGTGCCTTTGGCCTAGATGCCTCCATCTCCGTATCCGAGTTCCACCAACGTCTGCTGGTCCTTGGTAGTGCTTTGGAGCACAGGTACCTCCTGCTTAGTAACCGTGTCACAGTAACGTCAGCTGGTACTCGGTTGTGACATTGCCTCTTTTCCTTCTGCTACCCGTCCGGGGTCCAGTACCGTCAACTGGTTCTCCCCAGTGCCTTTGGCCTAGGTGCCTCCATCTCCGTATCCGAGTTCCAGCAACGTCTGCTGGTCCTTGGTAGTGCTTTGGAGCACAGGTACCTCCTGCTTAGTAACCGTGTCACAGTAACGTCAGCTGGTACTCGGTTGTGACATTGCCTCTTTTCCTTCTGCTACCCGTCCGGGGTCCAGTACCGTCAACTGGTTCTCCCCAGTGCCTTTGGCCTAGGTGCCTCCATCTCCGTATCCGAGTTCCACCAATGTCTTCTGGTCCTTGGTAGTGCTTTGGAGCACAGGTACCTCCTGCTTAGTAACCGTGTCACAGTAACGTCAGCTGGTACTCGGTTGTGACATTGCCTCTTTTCCTTCTGCTACCCGTCCGGGTTCCAGCACAGTCAGCTGGTCCTCATTACTTCCATTGTCTCTTGCTCCATCTGATACCCGTCAGGGTTCCAGTAACGTCAGCTGTTTCTCGGAAATTAGACGACCTTAAAGACCACCCAGAAGAAGATGACGACAACAAGGATGACGAGCATGAAGCCAACCAGCCTGAACACCATCACAAAGAAAAAATAAAAGATTACCCAGAAGAAGATCACCAACAGGACAAAGAAGGTTAAGACAAACTACAAGATACAGAACAAGAGACAGAAGAACAATA
Organism: Oophaga sylvatica; assembly: GCA_033576555.1. Lineage (NCBI taxonomy): Eukaryota > Metazoa > Chordata > Amphibia > Anura > Dendrobatidae > Oophaga > Oophaga sylvatica. The sequence continues at coordinate 175,820,636 of JARQOD010000006.1, forward strand.
AGCAGAAGATCAAAAAGCAGAAGAACATGAAGTATAAGACCAAAATGAAGAGCAAAATATATGCTCTAAATTCTAAGCAGAAGAAGACTAAGCAGTGTATGGGGGTGAGTCCGTTCCTCCTCGTGGTGCCCCTGGAAAATGCCTGCTGCTGCAGGCTAAACTGAACACGGACAAATACTGTTGTAATTTAAATCTTTTGTGACAGCAAGAACGGAAGGATGAACAATTCATACTTTTACAGATTACAAGTACAGGAATCTCTGTCACAAATAAGAATATGATGAAGAAGATGAAGAGGAAGAAGATGAAGAATTTGAATATGAAGAAGATTAATTAGTTTAATAATAACAATATGAGTAATGTAAACAAAAACATGAATAGCAAGAAGTTTAAGAAGAAGATTAAGAAGGTGAAGATGAAGAATAATTTGATGAGAAAGATGATGCTGCTGCTGAAGATTATGAAGGAGAAAGTGTGGCACTGGCAAAAGTTAAAAAGGTGAAGAGCATGGAAGTTGTGAAACATACATATTTGCCAAAATAGAAAAAAGGTTAACAACATTGTCAATTTGTTAGTCAATCCAAACGTATTTCCAAAAAAAAATATATTAATGCTATTCCAATGCATTGGGTTAAACATGTATGCCTTTATTGTCTCCTCAACCTCCCCCAATACATTCTACATTAGTCTTTGTTGTTTTCCTTCATGTACAATTAACCAACAAGGCAAGAATGTTTTTTTTTAATGTCGATATTTTGTTTCCATAGACTTACATGGGACTTCCGGTATCGGAATCGGATATCGACGATATTTAGTGATATCGGCGATACCATTCCGATACGATATTTTTAGATATCGAGCAGTATCGCTCAACACTAGTCCTGAGTACGCTGATACCCAATATGTGGGAGAAAACTACTGTATGGGCGCACGTCAGGGCTCGGAAGGGAAGTAGTGACGTTTTGGATTGCAGACTTTGATGGAATGGTCTGGGTGCGTCATGTCGCATTTGGAGAGCCCCTGATGCGCCTAAACAGTGGAAACCCCCCACAAGTGACCCCATTTTGGAAAATAGACCCCACAAGGAACTTATCTAGATGTGTGGTGAGCACTTTGAACCCCGAAGTGCTTCACAGAAGTTTATAACGCACAGCCGTAAAAATAAAAAATCTCTTTTTTTTTTACAAAAATTGATTTTTTCACCCCCAATATTTTATTTTCACAAGGGTAACAGGAGAAATTGGACCCCAAAAGTTGTTGTCCAATTTGTCCTGAGTACGCTGATACCCAATATGTGGGAGAAAACTACTGTATGGGCGCACGTCAGGGCTCGGAAGGGAATTAGTGACGTTTTGGATTGCAGACTTTGATGGAATGGTCTGGGGGCGTCATGTCGCATTTGGAGAGCCCCTGATGCGCCTAAACAGTGGAAATCCCCAACAAGTGACCCCATTTTGGAAAATAGACCCCACAAGGAACTTATCTAGGTGTCTGGTGAGCGCTATGAAGCCCCAAGTGCTTCACAGAAGTTTATAATGTACAGCCGTAAAAACAAAAAAATATTTTTTTTTGTACAAAAATGATATTTCGCCCCCAGTTTTTTATTTTCCCAAGGGTAACAGAAGAAATAGGACAAATTGCACAATAACTCTTGGGGTCCAGAGTACGCTGATACCCCATATGTGGGGATAAACTACTGTTTGGACGCATGGCAGAGCTCAGAAGTGAAGGAGCACCGTTTGACTTTTTCAACGCAGAATTGGCTGGAATTGAGATCAGACGCCATGTCACATTTGGAGAGCCCCTGATGTGCCTAAACAGCGGAAACCCCCCAATTCTAACTCCAACCCTAACCCCAACACATCCCTAACCCTAGTCCCAACCCTAATCCTATCTTTAGCGCCAACCCTAACCCTAACTTTAGCCGCAACCCTAACCCTAACCCTAATGGGAAAATGGAAATAAATGCATTTTTTTATTTTATTACTTTTCCCTAACTAAGGGGGTGATAAAGGGGGGTTTGATTTACTATTTATAGCGGGTTTTCATGATTGGCAGCTGTCACACTAAAAGACGCTTTTTATTGCAAAAATAGTTTTTTGCATCGCCACATTTTGAGAGCTATAATTTTTGCATATTTTGGCCCACAGAGTCATGTGAGGTCTTATTTTTTGGGTACGAGTTGACGTTTTTATTGGTACCATTTTTGAGCACGTGACATTTTTTGATCGCTTTTTATTTTGATTTTTGGGAGGTTAGAATGAACAAAAATCAGCAATTCATGAATTTCTTTTGGGGGAGGCGTTTTTATTGTTCCGCGTGTGGTAAAATTGATAAAGCAGTTTTATTCTTCGGGTCAGTACGATTATGGCGATACCTCATTTATATCATTTTTTCATGTTTTGGCACTTTTATAGAATAAAAACAATTTTATATAAAAAATAATTATTTTTGCATCGCTTTATTCTGCGAGCTATAACTTTTTTATTTTTTCGCTGATGATGCTGTATGGCAGCTCGTTTTTTGCGGGACAAGATGTCGTTTTCAGCGGTACCATGTTTATTTATATCGGTCTTTTTGATCGCGCGTTATTCCACTTTTTGCTTGGCGGTATGATGATAAAGCATTGATTTTTTGCTTCGTTTTTTTTTTTTTTTTTTTTTAAGGGGTTCACTTAAGGGGTTAACTAGTGGGACAGTTTTATAGGGGAGGTCGTTACGGACGCGGCGATACCAAATATGTGTACTTTTATTGTTTTGGTTATTTTATTTACAGGAAGAATTGAATTTATTGGGGAATATTTTTTTTTTTTTTATTTATTTTGGATTTTTTTTTATAACATGTTTATTTTTATTTTTTTAACTTTTTTACTTTGTCCCAGGGTGGGACATCACTGTATTTTATCAGATCACTGGTGTGACAGTGTGCATAGCACTCTGTCACACCAGCGATCGCTCAGGCAGTGCGGCAGGCTTCTCAGTGCCTGCTCTCAGCAGGCACTGAGGAAGCCGCCTCCCTCCAGGACCCCGGCGCCATCTTGGATCCGGGTCCTGGGAGGGAGGAAGCCCTCAGAACAGCGCGATCACATCGCGCTGGTCTGAGGGTCTCAGGGGGGCGCGCAGGGAGCCCACTCCCTGCGCGATGCTTCCCTGTGCCCTCAGTACACCGCGATCATGTTTGATCGCGGTGTGCTAGGGGTTAATGTGCCGGGAGCGGTCCGTGACCGCTCCTGACACACAGTCATGGGTGTCAGCTGTGATAATCAGCTGACACCCGGCGGCGATTAGCTGCGCTCCCGGAGGGAGCGCAGCTGATCGCCTATGACGTACTATTCCGTCCATGGTCAGATTGTCACGGGTTTTATGGACGGGATAGTACGTCTAATTTCAGAGAGGGGTTAAAGTACGCCGCCTGTGTGCACATTTTAAAAAGTCAGCTACAGCTTCAGCCAACCTTGCCGTGCTTCAGCAGCGATTACAGATTCCGGCTCACCAACTGGTGTATTATGTCCCCACGCATTGGAGCTCTACACTGCATATGTAGATTGCTTATCTGCATTCTGAAAAGCTCTTTGCTCACAATGAAAGAGGAGGCATTGCAGGCAGAGCACGAGGATATGGATCAAGGAACCATGCAATGTGATTACACACAGCCCAGCCTCATGTCATCCCAACATAGATTGGTTGACAATGAGGAAGAGGAGGAGGAGGAAGAACAGGAGCTTCTTTCATGCGCTATAGACGGGACCACAACCACAACTGTCATACTGTCTGTTTAGCGTGGATGGTCTGAGGACAGGGAAGAAGAGGAGGAGGAGGATGACACCTTGGTCAGTCGGCCTGTTGATGAGGATACGGAAGGCTTGCCTGTTACCAGTCTGGCACGCATTGCTGACTTTATGTTGCGCTGCCTTTCCCGTGACCCTCGTATTGTCAACATATTGGGTACCAGTCATTACTGGCTAGGGACACTTTTAGACCCACGGTACAAGGATAGCTTTCAATCTCTTGTTCCAGAGGCAGACAGGTGTACCAAAATGGTGTAGTACCATAGGGCCATTGTTGCAGAATTATTAACAAAAATTTCCATCTCCAAATGCTGGCGGAAGAGATAACAGTTTGTTGGCCAATCAAGCAGTAAAGGGGAGACAGACACAAGTCCACTCCAGCAGAAGCAGGGGAACACTGGCAAAGTTCTGGAACAGTTTTCTAAGACCCTCCCATCGCCCATGCACTGAGGCGCTGGGTAATCTCACAAGGAATGCAATCTTTTATAAGATGCTGATGGAGTAACTTGCTGACCGTTCCAACATCCTCCGTGATTCCTTTGTGCCTTTTAATTATTGGGTATGCAAGCTGGACACGTGGCATGAGCTGGCTCTCTACGCTTTGGAGGTCCTGGCCTGCCCTGCCGCTAGTGTTTTGTCCGAGCAGGTTTTTAGTGCTGCTGACGTACGCATTATCACAGATAAGCACATTCGCCTTTGTAGGGAAAATGCAGACAGGCTGACTCTTATAAAAGTGAACAAGGGATGGATTGGGCCTGACTTCTCGACCCCAACAAATGATGACAGCAAAGCCTAAACTCCAATGTAGTGGTTTTTTGGGAGGTGTATTACCATGCACCTCTTCACAACCAAACATGTATATATGCTTCCTGATTTTGGCTAGTTGGTGTCCTCCTTCTCCTTCTCCTCATCCTCACCATCCACCACCACTTGAACACCATGGTGAACGTATTCAGTCATAATCCAGCCACCCTATGTTTTGGCAAGGGTTGTTATGTTTCGGTAGCTGAGCAGAAATTGCAAAAATAGCCAAAATAGCAATACACCAGAGAGGCTGGAAACTATTGGATTGCAGGACCCTAAACTTAACCGCAACACTAGAAGTAGCCGTGGAGCGTACCTACGGTGATCCTAGACGCCTCATCACAGCCGGAGAGATAGCTACACCTAAAGGCAGAAAGATGAAAGCTATCTGCCCCGTAGCAGAACCCTCAAAGAAATAGGAAGCCCCCAAACATAATGGCGGTTAGACAAGAAGAAAATACGGACACAGACAGAAAATAGAATGAGAAAACTCTGGGGCTCAATTTGTCTAGATAGAAAAGTATAGGAAAGAATTCTGACTGCAACCCAAAAAAAACCCTGACAAAAATACCAACACTTCGGATTAACAAAAAAAACTGAGATCACACGATCTCTACCACCTAAATCAGATCTCTGGTGTAACACACAGCAATTCAGCAAATAAAAAGTGACAAAGGACAGAGCAAAAGTGCAAATACAAAATGAGCACAATTGCATCGCCAGGCCCCAACAGGGGACCAGGCTGAAGTCCACTGCAAGCAGCAAACCAGCAAGGAAAATCCAACCAGAGGAAAAAAAACAACAAATCACTTATCTGAATGAGAGCAGGAATGCAAGCTGAGCTCCAAGCAAGACCAGAAAGAACAATTGATTACTGGCAAGGCTGATGGGAACTCAGGTCACTTATATCAGACCATTCAGAGCCAGCTGAAGGCCATTCAGCAATTAGTTCATTACCCTCAGCAACCACCGGAGGGAGCCCCAGCTCAGAAGTCGCCTCCAAAGTATTCACAACAAAGGGTGTTATGATGCCCGTCGCGAAAATACAAAAAATATGTACACCCCCAAGGGGAAATTTTTGCCAGCCCATACACTAAGTGTATGAGCATTCCAAGTCTAGGAGACCCGCTACTAGAAATTGGGCCTACTTTTTAACCAGGCCTTCCTTCCGGAGGGAGCGCAGCTAATCGCCGCCGGGTGTCAGCTGATTATCACAGCTGACACCGGGACACGGACCGCTCCCGGCACATTAACCCCTGGCACACCGCGATCAAACATGATCGCGGTGTACCCGGGCCACAGGGGAGCATCGTGCAGGGAGAGGGCATGGGCGATGGAGGGTCTTAGAAAACTGTTCCAGAACTTTGCCAGTGTTCCCCTGCTTCTGCTGGAGTGGACTTGTGTCTGTCTCCCCTTTCCTGCTTGGTTGGCCAACAAACTGTTATCTCTTCCGCCAGCATTTGGAGATGGAAATTTTTGTTAATAATTCTGCAACAATGGCCCTATGGTACTACACCATTTTGGTACATCTGTCTGCCTCTGGAACAAGAGATTGAAAGCTATCCTTGTACCGTGGGTCTAAAAGTGTCCCTAGCCAGTAATGACTGGTACCCAATATGTTGACAATACGAGGGTCACGGGAAAGGCAGCGCAACATAAAGTCAGCAATGCGTGCCAGACTGGTAACAGGCAAGCCTTCCGTGTCCTCACCAACAGGCCGACTGACCAAGGTGTCATCCTCCTCCTCCTCTTCTTCCCTGTCCTCAGGCCATCCACGCTAAACAGACAGTATGACAGTTGTGGTTGTGGTCCCGTCTATAGCGCATGAAAGAAGCTCCTGTTCTTCCTCCTCCTCCTCTTCCTCATTGTCAACCAATCTATGTTGGGATGACATGAGGCTGGGCTGTGTGTAATCACATTGCATGGTTCCTTGATCCATATCCTCGTGCTCTGCCTGCAATGCCTCCTCTTTCATTGTGAGCAAAGAGCTTTTCAGAATGCAGATAAGCAATCTACATATGCAGTGTAGAGCTCCAATGCGTGGGGACATAATACACCAGTTGGTGAGCCGGAATCTGTAATCGCTGCTGAAGCACGGCAAGGTTGGCTGAAGCTGTAGCTGACTTTTTAAAATGTGCACACAGGCGGCGTACTTTAACCCCTCTCTGACATTAGACGTACTATCCCGTCCATAAAACCCGTGACAATCTGACCATGGACGGGATAGTACGTCATAGGCGATCAGCTGCGCTCCCGGAGGGAGCGCAGCTAATCGCCGCCGGGTGTCAGCTGATTATCACAGCTGACACCTGTGACTGTGTGTCAGGAGCGGTCACGGACCGCTCCCGGCACATTAACCCCTAGCACACCGCGATCAAACATGATCGCGGTGTACTGGGGGCACAGGGAAGCATCGCGCAGGGAGTGGGCTCCCTGCGCGCCCCCCTGAGACCCTCAGACCAGCGCGATGTGATCGTGCTGTTCTGAGGGCTTCCTCCCTCCCAGGACCCGGATCCAAGATGGCGCCGGGGTCCTGGAGGGAGGCGGCTTCCTCAGTGCCTGCTGAGAGCAGGCACTGAGAAGCCTGCTGAGAGCAGGCACTGAGAAGCCTGCAGCGCTGCCTGTGAGATCGCTGGTCTCACAGAGTGCTGTGCACACTGTGAGACCAGCGATCTCACATTTTACAGTGATGTCCCACCCTGGGACAAAGTAAAAAAGTTAAAAAAATAAAAATAAACATGTGTAAAAAAAAATTCCAAAATAAATAAATTAAAAAAAAAAATATTCCCCAATAAATTCATTTCTTCCTGTAAATAAAAAAAAATAAAACAATAAAAGTACACATATTTGGTATCGCCGCGTCCGTAACGACCCCCCTATAAAACTGTCCCACTAGCTAACCCTTTTTGTGAACCCCTTAAAAAAAAACAAAAAAAAAAACAAAGCAAAATATCAGTACTTTATCATCATACCACTGAACAAAAAGTGGAATAACACGCGATCAAAAAGACCTATATAAATAAACATGGTACCGCTGAAAACGAGCTGTCATACAACATCATCAGCGAAAAAATAAAAAAGTTATAGCTCACAGAATAAAGCGATGCAAAAATAATAATTTTTTATATAAAATTGTTTTTATTGTATAAAAGCGCCAAAACATAAAAAAATGATATAAATGAGGTATCGCCGTAATCATACTAACCCGAAGAATAAAACTGCTTTATCAATTTTACCACACGCAGAACGGTATAAACGCCTCCCCCAAAAGAAATTCATGAATTGCTGATTTTTGTTCATTCTAACCTCCCAAAAATCAAAATAAAAAGCGATCAAAAAAGTCACGTCCTCAAAAATGGTACCAATATAAACGTCAACTCGTACCGCAAAAAATAAGACCTCACATGACTCTGTGGGCCAAAATATGCAAAAATTATAGCTCTCAAAATGAGGCGATGCAAAAAACTATTTTTTGCAATAAAAAGAGTCTTTTAGCGTGACAGCTGCCAATCATAAAAACCCCCTATAAATAGTAAATCAAACTCCCCTTTATCACCCCTTAGTTAGGGAAAAATAATAAAATTAAAAATATGTATTTATTTCCATTTTCCCATTAGGGTTAGGGTTAAGGTTAGGGTTGCGGCTAAAGTTAGGGTTAGGGTTGGCGCTAAAGTTAGGATTAGGGTTAGGGTTGGGATTAGGGTTAGGGGTGTGTTAGGGTTAGGTTTGTGGTTAGGGTTGGGACTAGGGTTAGGGGTGTGTTGGGGTTAGGGTTAGAGTTAGAATTGGGGGGTTTCCGCGATTTAGGCACATCAGGGGCTCTCCAAATGTGACATGGCGTCTGATCTCAATTCCAGCCAATTCTGCGTTGAAAAAGTCAAACGGTGCTCCTTCACTTCTGAGCTCTGCCATGCGCCCAAACAATAGTTTACTCCCACATGGGGTATCAGCGTACTCTGGACCCCAAGAGTTATTGTGCAATTTGTCCTATTTCTTCTGTTACCCTTGGGAAAATAAAAAACTGGGGGCGAAAATATCATTTTTTAAAAAAAAAATGATTTTTCTGTTTTTACGGCTGTACGTTATAAACTTCTGTGAAGCACTTGGGGCTTCATAGCGCTCACCACACATCTAGATAAGTTCCTTGTGGGGTCTATTTTCCAAAATGGGGTCACTTGTGGGGGGTTTCCACTGTTTAGGCACATCAGGGGCTCTCCAAATGCGACATGATGCCCCCAGACCATTCCATCAAAGTCTGCAATCCAAAACGTCACTACTTCCCTTCCGAGCCCCGACGTGTACCCATACAGTAGTTTTCTCCCACATATTGGGTATCAGCGCACTCAGGACAAATTGGACAAAAAACTTTTGGGGTCCAATTTCTCCTGTTACCCTAGTGAAAATAAAATATTGGGGGCGAAAAAAATAATTTTTGTAAAAAAAAATATTTTTTATTTTACGACTGTACTTTATAAACTTCTGTGAAGCACTTGGGGGTTCAAAGTGCTCACCACACATCTAGATAAGTTCCTTGAGGGGTCTTGTTTCCAAAATGGTGTCATTTGTCGGGGGTTTCCACTGTTTAGGCAGATCAGGAGCTCTCCAAACACGACATGGCATCCAGCCAATTCTGCGTTGAAAAAGTCAAACGGCGCTCCTTCCCTTCCAAGCTCTGCCATGCACCCAAATAGTGGTTTACCCCCACATATGGGGTATCAGCGTACTCAGGACAAATTGCTCAATAACTTTTGGAGTCTTGTTACCCTTGGGAAAATAAAAATTGGGGTGAAAAGATCATTTTTGTGGAAAAAAATATGATTTTTTAATTTTACGGCTCTACGTTATAAACTTGTGTGAAGCACTTGGGGGTTCAAATTGCTCACCAAAGATCTAGATAAGTTCCTTAGAGGGTCTAGTTTCCCAAATGGGGTCACATGTGGGGGGTTTCCACTGTTTAGGCACATCAGGGTCTCTCCAAATGCAACATGGCGTCCAATCTCAATTCCAGCAAATTTTGGTTGGAAAAAGTCAAATGGTGCTCCTTCCATTCCGAGCTCTGCCGTGCGCCCAAACAGTGGTTCCCCCCCACATATGGGGTATCAGCGTACTCAGGACAAATTGGACAACAACTTTTGTGGTCCAATTTCTCCTGTTACCCTTGGGAAAATAAAAAATTAGTGACTAAAATATAATTTTTGTGGGAAAAAAATAGGATTTTTTATGCCCGGGCATTATAAACTTGTGTGAAGCACTTGGGGTTCAAAGTGCTCACCAAAGCTTTAGATAAGTTCCTTAGGGGGTCTAGTTTCCAAAATGTGGTCACTTGTGGGGGGTTTCTACTGTTTAGGCTCATCTGGGGCACTGCAAACGGAACATAACTCCCATCAACGTCTGCATTCCAAAACGTTACTACTTCCTTTCCAAGCCCTGCCGTGCACCCAAACAGTTTCCCCCCCACATATTGGGTATCAGCGTACTCAGGACAAATTGGACAACAACTTTTGGGGTCCAATTTCCTTGGGAAAAATCAAAAATTTGGGACTAAAAAATCATTTTTGTGGAAAATTGTTTTTTTTTTTTTTTCACACCCAGGCATTATAAACTTTTGTGAAACACTTGGGGGTTCAAAGTGCTCACAACAGATCTAGATAAGTTCTTTAGGGGGCTAGTTTCCAAAATAGTGTCACTTGTGGGGGGTTTCCACTGTTTAGGCGCATCAGGGGCTCTCCAAACGCGACATGGCGTCCAATCTCAATTCCAGCCAATTTTAGTTTGAAAAAGTCAAACGGCGTTCCTTCCCTTACGAGCTCTGCCGTGTGCCCAAACAGTGGTTTTCCCCCACATATGGGGTATTGGCGTACTCAGGAGAAATTGCACAACAACTTTATCTGCCAATTTTCTTCTTTTACCCTTGTGAAAATAAAAAAAAAGTTTGTAAAAGATCATTTTTGTGGCTAAAAAGTTAAATATTCATTTTTTCCTTCCACGTTGCTTCAGCTCCTGTGAAGCACCTGAAGGGTTAATAAACTTCTTGAATGTGGTTTTGAGTACCTTGAGGGGTGCAGTTTTTAGAACGGTGTCAATTTTGGGCATTTTCTGCTATACAGACCCTTCAAAGTGACTTCAAATATGAGGTGGTCCCTAAAAAAAATGGCTTTGTAAATTTTGTTGTAAAAATGAGAAATCGCTGGTCAACTTTTAACCCTTATAATTTCCTAAGAAAAAAAAATTTAGATTTCAAAATTGTGCTGATGTAAAGTAGACATGTGGGAAATGTTATTTAGTAACTATTTTGTGTGACATATTTCTTTGTTTTAAGGGAATAAAAATTCAAAGTTTGAAAATTGCAAAATTTTCAAAATTTTCGCCATATTTGCGTTTTTTTCAAAAATAAACGTAAGTTATATCAAAGCAATTTTACCACTAACGTGAAGTACAATATGTCACGAGAAAACAATCTCAAAATTGCGAAGATCCGTTGAAGCGTTCCAGAGTTATAACCTCATAAAGAGACAGTGGTCAGAATTGTAAAAATTGGCCCGGTCATTAACGTGCAAACCACCCTTGGGGGTGAAGGGGTTAATAATGGCCCTTTAAGAAGATTAACGCCGCCTGATGCCCTGGTAAAAAAAGGCTCTATGACTTTGAGTCCCTCCTTCATAAATGAAACAAGATGTGTCTGCTTATGTGTCACACGCCACCTGGCCAACTAGAGTTGTTAAATGTTACAATGATATTTCCAAGTAAATGCATTTGTATTGATTGAAACCAATGTTAAAGTTGAAAAAGGCTTCAAAAACGCTGTGTCTGAACATAGCCCAAGTGGGGGAGGAACATTTTGGTCTAGGGTTAATTTTTTTGCCTTAAATACAAGTCATTAACCTGGAAAGGATGTACCTTTACATATTTCCCAGCAAAATCCGTTTTGGTTTTGTTTTGGAATTTTTTTGGTGTACCGGTAAAAATGGCATGAAACTCTAAAAACGTTGTTTAAATCTGTGAACTAGGAGTCAGAAATGCTTCCAGGGTTGATCCCCATGTTGTCCCCATGTCATTTGAGCAATGTTTCCATCATTTTCAGAACTTTTTAGACCTTAAAATGACCTCCGGGGGGATCGCGGTAAAAATGCTTGGATCTCCCATGAACTTACATTGGGCTCGTTGTTCTGACCGAGTACCCGAGTATTCCAATTTGCTCGACCCGAGCAATGAGCACCCGAGCATTTTAGTGCTTGCCCATCTCTAATGACTACAGCAGTGCTTACTCATTGACAGCAGAGTTCCAAAGCTTCACTGGCATTAAAGAGGTTGACCGGCCATACGGTACAAGTCTGCAGTCACTAAGTGATGGCATCAACCTCACTTAATACACTTGCATTGAGCGAGGCCACACTTGTCTAGTTGGCACATGACCCTACGTATGTAAATCGCATACTTGTGATCACGTACTGGCTGCTCCCGGTGTCATCATCGTAGAATCTTTACAATGTGCAGTGCACACAATGTAAGGATTTACAATCCTGCAGTCACATAGAGTGACTACAGACTGAAGGTACTGCCACACTAAGCGATCGCACTAGCGATCACGACAACGACACAAGCTAACGAGATCATTGGTGTGATCACTTTAAGGTGTCTAGTAGCTTTCAAACAGGAAGATCTCATCAACGACGCATCAGCGATCAGCGATCTGTATAACGACTTCGGCGGTCGTTAGGACGTGCCACACAGCATGTATTGTCAAAGATCACAACCTCGATAGGCGTGATTGAGCGCAACCTTTTCCACGCCCCTCAGCACAGATTAGTGGTCACTAAATGTCATGACTGTTTATGTCACAGCTCTCTCGCTTTGTGATTGGATGACCGCGTCATAAAAGACGACGTATTAGCGCTCCTTTCCATTGCTCTCGAGCGGAAGCGGTTCTTTCGAATCTCCAGCATCGTTCCAGTGCGTCCTGCTAGCCTTCTTTGCAGCTACTGCGATCCAGTTTGTGCCACTATTGCGTTTGCTGCGATCCAGTCTGCGCCGTTATTGATCCTTTTTTTTTGCGATCCAGTCTGTGCCTCTATTGCATTTGCTGCGATCCAGTATGTGCCGTTATTTTTTCTGCGATCCAGTTTGTGGCGCAATTGCGTTTCCCGCTGGGTTTTTTTTTTCCAGGATCACAAACAAGTATTGTAAGGTAGGTATTTTTTTTTGTCACATTTAATTTTTAATTTTTTTTAACATTAATTTTACAGATCCATTTTAAGATCCCAGCTCTTGTTAACCATTGTCGTCCATCAATTGTTTTTTTTTTTGTTTGCCATTGTTTTGTTCTGGCGCGCCCAACACTACCATTTTATGATCCCTGCTGTTTTTACCGTAGTTGTCCACCTATGACTTTTATTTAGGTCTGCCATTGTTTTCTCCTGCCGCGCCCACCACCACGATTTTATGATCCCTGCTGGTTTTACCGTAGTTGTCCATCTATGATTTTTATTTTGGTCTGCCATTGTTTTCTCCAGCTGCGCCCACAACCACCATTTTATGTTCCCTGCTGTGTTCTATGTTGTAGGCTATGTAAGCATTTTATTTAACCATTATGCCGTTCTCACATAATCCTTTTTTTATTACAGATGGCCGATAAGCATGAATTTCTGCAGGAATTCATCGAGATGTACCGCTCGATGCCTTGCCTGTGGAATATAAAGTCGGCTGATTACTGCAACAGGCTAAAAAAGAAGGAGGCATACCAAAAACTGGTTGAGCTGTGTAAAAACCGTTATCCCGATGAACCAGCGGATGAGTCATCGGTCAAAAAACGTATTTAGGCCATCCGCACAGTTTACAAGAAAGAATTAAACAAAGTACAGAATTCTACCAAGTCTGGAGCCGGGGCCGAAGATGTTTATGTCCCCAAATTGTGGTACTTTGAGCTGTTTTCTTTCACAAGGGACCAAGAAGTACCTAGACAAGCGACTTCCATGTTGGAACCAGACCCAGTGATCCAGCCGGACTCCCCTGTCGTACATGTAAGTACCTTTGTATTAAAACACATTTTAATGTAAATGCCAAAGTGGACTTGAAATTAAAAATATAATTGTGAAATGTAGATAAAATGGCTGAATTTATCCCTTCATGTACTGATAATTTATCTAGCTCAACGGTTGAGGCCTATCCCTTTACAAGTCCCGTTTTCAAATTTTTGCTGTATTTGGGTGTGAAGATAAATTTCTTTTTCTTAGTGATTTAACATTCGTTTTTTGTTCATGCAGGACACAGAAGAGGCTGTCTCCACACCTCCGCCTGAAGAAGACAGCATGGCGTTGGTCCAAGAGGATGAAGTAGTTGAGCCACCATCCTCATCTGTGCGGAGCCGACTTACATTTTCTGGCAGAAAAAGGAAGGCTCCCACCTCGGCTACTCCAGAATTGATAGAAATAGCCAAAAAAGTCCTTAGGGCGGAAAAAGACCAACCAAAAATAACAGGGTTTGCATACTACGCAAATGAGAAGCCCCCAACACTGGATCCTATACAGCGGGTTCATGCAGAGAGATTCATGTTTGAGGTCCTGACTCAAGCATCATTAGGAAACCTTAATAACAGTTATGTTGTCACGGCCAGACCGCAGTGCCCGAAATAATCATGGCCCAACAATCCTGTGCCGAACCCAATTGGGATAAATCCGCCGAACCCAAACGTTGGTACACCACCTTATTTTTATACACCGCTGAGGCAACGTGGTAATGGCAACGATCCATGTTACCAGCAGTTGTAGTTTTTAAAATATTTTCAAGTTTTTTGTTGTCTATAATTTTTTTACATTGTTAAACTTTTTAATAAAAATCTTATTTATCTACTGAATTGTGGTCTTTATTCTTATGTTTGTTATTGATGTCAACAATATTGTTGACAACTATTAAAATGTTGTATTTTTATTCCATCTACTTGTCACGCACGGGGTCATGGGAGTACCAGCAGTCATAGGAGTTCCAGCATTGGTAAAAAAATATAATGAAAAATATTTAAAAAATTAACAACATTTCTTTTAAAGGCCCTGGTCACACTAGCGCTAAAACCTTATAATAAAAAATAATGCAACACAGCAGCGTATATAAACTTAAAATATATAATATATATTTGTGTCATATATTTTTTTTGTTTAAAAAAAAATAAAAAATAAAAAACAATAAAAGAATACAAATAATAATAATAAAAAAAAAAGTTAACGACTGCCCCCCCCTTTCTAGGGCAGCCACCAACCTCTCCAGCATCACCCCGTGTTGGTGCATGGCTGCCATCAGCCGACGGTGTGACAGCAACAGGTCCTGGGCAGTCTGGATTACTGTGGAGGTAATGGTAACAGTTAACAGGGAATTCTGTTGCAACATCAACATGTACATGTTACATGTTTGCTGTTTAACACTTACGGTTTAGGGGCGACTGCGGTTCCCCTGATGATCCGCTGACTGCCCGCCCAGAACCTGCGGCACCGCCGGCTAGGGAAACACAGAAAAATATATATATCATAACAGCCATTACACATTTTAAGACCTAACAAAGTTGTCAAACTAGTCGGAAGCTTATATTATGTGCATAAATTACCTGAAGGCGAGCCTGCATACGCCTCACGGGGTGACGCTGGAGAGAATCCTAGGGGGGATGTGGACGATGACCCCAAAAGTGGAGGTAGGGTAGGTGCTGGTGAAGGGGTGCCTGGGGAAGGTGCTGCAGGTGGAGGGGTAGCTGGGGAAGGTGCTGCAGGTGTTGATGGCGCTGCGGTGGATGGTGGTGCAGCTGGTGAAGGTGGTGCTGCAAATAAAAAATAAAATTCAGTCAAATAATCCTTCTACAAACCCCGTTACTGGTGGTACTCCCGTCACTGCCAGTACTTAAATCAATGCCTGTAACCCCCTCACTACTGGTACTCCCATCACTGCCCCATCACTGCCGGTACTCCCATGACTGCCAGTACTCCCGTCACTGGTGGTACTCCCGTCACTGCGGGTGCATTGATATAGGTAGATAACCTACAAAACATAACCTCTCCAGATACCCTCATCAATACTCACTCAGATGCCTGCGTAACTGAGCCCGGATGCTGGCGACCCTCTCGCTGGAGCGGTATCGAAGGTCCGCCAGCTTTTTGCGGATCTGTGTTGTGGTCCACTCCACACCAAACCGTCTCGCCAGGCCCCGCCAGATTTTACACAGGACTACCTTCTTGTGGCGCATAGGATGCGCCACAGGTAGCCTGCAGTCATAATCCCACTTTTCAATTTTTATGATGAGGTAGCGCACCTCTGCGTCACTCCACGCAGCGCAACGCTGCCTCGCTCTCGCCACCATTGTATCAAACAACAATGCATGAAGGACGCCAGCGTCATGACGTCACAGCATACGTACGTGCGATCGCACTTGCCACGCTATTGCGATCGCAAAAATGACCGCTACCGGTCATAGCCATGCGCCCCAGCAACGCACAGATATGAGACGCTGTTGCAATCGCAAGATGATAGTTCCCAGCTAGGCGCCCCTGCCTATCAAGGCATTAGCAAGGACGATGCGATTAACTGGCCTACTTGGCAGCATCAGATCTAGTGGGCTACTGACCGCTTACTTTTTTACCATGTTTACAAAAGTTTTCATTCATTGTAATTATTTCAGTAATAGTCATTTTATGAACCATCACTTTCGCAATGGCGTCTCATGTCTGTGCATAGCTGGGGTACCATGTGAGAATCGTCACCTTGCGATCGCAGTGGTGTCTCATGTCTGTGCGTAGCTGGGGCACCATGTGAGAATTGTCACCTTGCGATCGCAGTGGCGTCTCATGTCTGTGCGTAGCTGGGGCACCATGTGAGAATCGTCACCTTGCGATATCGCAGTGGCGTCTGATGTCTTTGCGTAGCTGGGGCACCATGTGAGAATCGTCACCTTGCGATCGCAGTGGCGTCTGATGTCTGTGCGTAGCTGGGGCACCATGTGAGAATCGTCACCTTGCGATCGCAGTGGCGTCTCATGTCTGTGCGTAGCTGGGGCACCATGTGAGAATCGTCACCTTGCGATCGCAATGGCGTCTCATGTCTGTGCGTAGCTGGGGCACCATGCTGAGAATCGTCACTTTGCGATCGCAATGGCATCTTGCGTCGGATTCGAGCACACAAGTGTGACACAAAGGATTCCCTGGTCAATGTAGACCTTTCCCTCCAAATTTTTTTTTTTATTTTTATCACAATTTTTTATCTCTTATATATGACGAAAAATATATATTATATATTTTAACTTAATATACGCAGCTGTGGTGTATTATTTGTTATTATTTTAATTATAAGGTTTGAGCGCTAGTGTGACAATGGGCCTTTAAAATAAATGTAAATTTTTGAAATTTTTTTCTTTTTATTTTTTTAACAGTGCTGGAACTCCTATGACTGCTGGTACTCCCATGACCCCGTGTGTGACAAGTAGATACAATGTAAAAAAAATATATACACAACAAAAAACTTTAGAAAATATTTTAAAAACTACAGCTGCTGGTAACATGTCTCGTTGCCATCCCCATTACTCCCTCCCCACATCTCACCCATCATTAGCCCTTCTCCCATGTTGGTAAAATAATTGAAAGAACACAAAGGCATTTTTAACCCCTTCAAGACCCAGCCTATTTTGACCTTAAAGACCTTGCCATTTTTTGCAATTCTGACCAGTGTCCCTTTATGAGGTAATAACTCAGGAACGCTTCAACGGATCCTAGCGATTCTGAGAATGTTTTTTCGTGACATATTGGGCTTCATGTTAGTGGTAAATTTAGGTCGATAATTTTTGCGTTTATTTGTGAAAAAAATGGAAATTTGGCGAAAATTCTGAAAATTTTTTAATTTTCAAATTTTTAATTTTTATTCTGTTAAACCAGAGAGTTATGTGGCACAAAATAGTTAATAAATAACATTTCCCACATGTCTACTTTACATCAGCACAATTTTGGGAACATTTTTTTTTGTTAGGAAGTTATAAGGGTTAAAAGTTGACCAGCGATTTCTCATTTTTACAGCAAAATTTACAAAACCATTTTTTTAGGGACCACCTCACATTTGAAGTCTCTTTGAGGGGTCTATATGGCAGAAAATACCCAAAAGTGACACCTTTATAAAAACTGCACCCCTCAAGCTACTCAAAACTACATTCAAGAAGATTATTAACCCTTCAGGTGCTTCACATGAACTAAAGCAACGTGGAAGGAAAAAATGGACATTTTAATTTTTCCAACAAAAATGTTCTTTTAGCATCAATTTTTTCATTTTTACATGGGCATCAGGATAAAATGGATCCTAAAATTTGTTGGGCAATTTCTCCTGAGTACACAGATACCTCATATGTGGTCATAAACCACTGTTTGGGCGCACGGCAGGGCTCAGAAGGGAAGGAGCGCCATTTGACTTTTTGAATGGAAAATATGCTGGAATATTTAGCGGTTGCCATGTCGCATTTGGAGAGTTCCGGTGTGCCTAAACATTGGAGCTCCCCCACAAGTGACCCCATTTTGGAAACTAGACCCCCTAAGGAACTTATCTAGATGCATAGTGATCACTTTGAACCCCAGGTGCTTCACAAATTGATCTGTAAAAAAAAGAAAGTACTTTTTTTTCACAAAAATTTTCTTTTAGCCTCAGTTTTTTCATTTTCACATGGGCAACAGTATAAATTGGATCCTAAAATTTGTTGGGCAATTTCTCCTGAGTACACAGATACCTCATATGTGGTCATAAACCACTGTTTGGGCGCACGGCAGGGCTCAGAAGGGAAGGAGCGCCATTTGACTTTTTGAATGGAAAATATGCTGGAATATTTAGCGGTTGCCATGTCGCATTTGGAGAGTCCCTGTGTGCCTAAACATTGGAGCTCCCCCACAAGTGACCCCATTTTGGAAACTAGACCCCCTAAGGAACTTATCTAGATGCATAGTGAGCACTTTGAACCCCCAGGTGCTTCACAGAAGTTTATAACGCAGAGCCGCGAAAATAAAAAATCATTTTTTTTCTCACAAAATGATTTTTTAGCCCACTGTTTTTTATTTTCACAATGGTTACAGGAGAAATTGGACCCCAAAAGTTGTTGTCCAGTTTCTCCTGAGTACGCTAGTACCCCATATGTGGGGGGGAACCACTGTTTGGGCACACGTCAGGGCTCGGAAGGGATGTAGTGACGCTTTGTAATGCCGACTTGATGGAATGGTCTGCGGGCATCTTGTTACGTTTGCAGAGCCCCTGATGTGCCTAAACAGTAGAAACTCCCCACAAGTGACCCCATTTTGGAAACTAGACCCGGCAAAGAACTTATCTAGATGTGTGGTGAGCACTTTGAACCCCCAAGGGCTACACAGAAGTTTATAACGCCCGGGCATGAAAATAAAAAAATCATATTTTTTCCACAATCAGGATCTTTAGTCCCCAATTTTTTTATTTTCCCAAGGGTAACATGAGAAATTAGACCCCAAAAGTTGTTGTCCAATTTGTCCTGAGTATGCTGATATCCCATATGTGGGAGAAAACTACTTTTTTTGTCACACGTCGGGGCTCGGATGGGAAGTAGTGACGTTTTGAAATGCCCACTTGATGGAATGGTCTTCGGGCGTCATGTTACGTTTGCAGAGTCCCTGATGTGCCTAAACAGTAGAAACTCCCCACAAGTGACCCCATTTTGGAACTAGATCCCCCAAGGAACTCCTATAGATGTGTGATAAGCACTTTGAATCTCCAAGTCCTTCACAGAAGTTTATAACGCAGAGCCGTGAAAATATAATATCATTTTTTTTCCACAAAAATAATTTTTAGTCCCCAATTTTTTTTCCCAATGTTAACAGGAGAAATTAGAACCCCCAAAGTTGTTGTGCAATTTTTCCCGAGTACGCTGATACCCCATATGTGGGATAAACCACTGTTTGGGCATACGTCGGGGCTTGGAATAAAGGGAGCACTGTTTGACTTTTTGAACGCAAAATTTGCAGGAATCAATGGTGGCGCCATGTCGCGTATGGAGACCCCTGATGTGCCTAAATAGTGGAAACCCCTCAATTCTAACTCCAACCCTAACCCCAACACACCCCTAACCCCAACCCTAACCCCTACACACACCTAACCCTAATACAAACCCTAATCATAACCCTAACCCCAACACACCCCTAACCCTAATCCCAACTCTAACCATAAACCTAACTACAAGCCTAACCCTAATTCCAACCCTAACCCTAATTCCAACCCTAACCCTAATTCCAACCCTAACCCTAATTCCAACCCTAACCGTAATTCTAACCTTAACCCTAATGCTAACCCTAACCCTAGTTCTAACCCTAAGGCTGGGTTCATATTGCGTTTTACCAGCCCGTTCAACACGTAGCGGTGACCGGCTGGTAACGGTATAGCATAACGCGATCGCCTTATGCTATACCCCTAGCGCAGATGAATCAGCAGATAATCAGCCGCGGATCCGCAGCAAAATCCGCCGCGGATCTGCAGCGAATCAGCAGCGAAATCCGCCTCGGATCAGCAGCGAAATCAGCCGCGGATCAGCAGCGAAATCAGCCGCGGATCAGTAGCGAAATCAGCCGCGGATCAGCAGCGAAATCCGCCGCGGATCAGCAGCAAAATCAGCCGAGGATCCGCAGCGAATCAGCAGCAAAATCCGCCGCGGATCTGCAGCGAATCAGCAGCGAAATCCGCCGCGGATCTGCAGTGAATCAGCAGCGAAATCCGCCGAGGATCAGCAGCGAAATCAGCCGCGGATCAGCAGCAAAATCAGCCGCGGATCAGTAGCGAAATCAGCAGCGGATCAGCAGCGAAATCCGCCGCGGATCAGCAGCAAAATCAGCCGCGGATCCGCAGCGAATCAGCAGCGAAATCCGCCGCGGATCAGCAGCGAAATCCGCCGCGGATCAGCAGCGAAATCAGCCGCGGATCAGCAGCGAAATCCGCTGCGGATCCGCAGCGGATCAGCAGCGAAATCAGCCGCGGATCAGCAGCGAAATCCGCCGCGGATCAGCAGCGAAATCAGCCGCGGATCAGCAGCGAAATCAGCCGCGGATCAGCAGCGAAATCAGCCGCGGATCAGCAGCGAAATCAGCCGCGGATCAGTAGCGAAATCAGCCGCGGATCAGCAGCGAAATCCGCCGCGGATCAGCAGCAAAATCCGCCGCGGATCAGCAGCGAAATCAGCCGCGGATCAGCAGCGAAATCCGCTGCGGATCCGCAGCGGATCAGCAGCGAAATCAGCCGCGGATCAGCAGCGAAATCCGCCGCGGATCAGCAGCGAAATCAGCCGCGGATCAGCAGCGAAATCAGCCGCGTATCAGCAGCGAAATCAGCCGCGGATCAGCAGCGAAATCCGCTGCGGATCCGCTGCGAATCAGCAGCAAAATCAGTCGTGGATCAGCAGCGAATTCCGCCGCGAATCAGCAGCGAAATCAGTCGTGGATCCGCAGCGAAATCAGTTGCGGATCCGCAGCGAAATCAGTTGCGGATCAGCAGCGAAATCCGCCGCGGATCCGCAGCGAAATCCGCCGCGGATCAGCAGCGAAATCCGCCGCGGATCAGCAGCGAAATCCGCTGCGGATTCGCAGCGAAAACAGTCGCGGATCCGCAGCGAAATCCGCCGCGGATCCGCAGCAAAATACGCCGCGGATCCGCAGCAAATTCCGCAACGTGTGCACAGGGCCTAATAGGAAAAAAAAAAAAAAATCTTTATTTTTTTTATTTGTCCCTACCTATGATAAAGGGGGGGTTCATTTACTTTTTTTTATTTTGATCACTGTGACAGTTTATCACAGTGATCAAAATAAATTTTTGGACACTGGGGGGCGCACTGCGCATGCGCCGGCCGGCGGGCGCCCTGCGCATGCGCCCGCCATTTTCCAAGATGGCGGCGCCCATGAAGAGGCCCGGGCGGACGCCGGGACCGATCCAGGGACATCGGTGGATCGGGAGAGGTGAGTAGGGTGGTCGGAAGGTTAGGGGGGGGATCGGAAGGTGGGGGCACCGGAGCAAAGGAGGAGGGGAGCTGTTAGTGACGGCGGTGACCGATCGCTGCCATCTTTCGGTGGCGGCGGCCGATCGCCGCCGTGACTACGTGTGGGGGGATCAGGTCTCGGTGTCCAGCCATGGCAGATGCTATTGCAGCATCGGCCATGGCTGGATTGTAATATTTCACCAATTAAATTGGTGAAATATTACAGATTGCTCTGATTGGCTGTTTCACTTTTAACAGCCAATCAGAGCGATCGTGGCCACGGGGGGGTTAAGCCAACCCCCCTGTGGTGAAGCACAAAGGGTCCTGTAACTGCGGGTCGGGTGACCTTTGAGTGACCCCGGTCTCCCGGCCCGCAGGAACGCGATCCTTTCATGACGCAGGGTATGCGTCATAGGTCGGATTGGCACCGACTTTCATGACGCATACGCTGTGTCAAAGGTCGGGAAGGGGTTAAAATAAACATTTTTTATTATTAAAAGATAGTTAAGAAAAGGCAAAAGTAAAACATTCTCACAAGTAAACTATATCTGCTGCTGCCAACTCACTGCACCAGGCCCGTTAAAGTATTGGCAGTACTGGTCTCGGCCGGCCATCGCATCGTCCTTGCTCCTGCCTTGATTTACAGGTTGAAGGCCTGCAATAGCGGGATCATTGTCACGCCATTCTCCGAGCACCACGTCACCATTGCTGTCAGAGTCCATGAAGCCTGGCGGACTGTAAGTACCAGCATCGCGTTTTCGTAGAAAATTGTGCAGCACACAACAGGCCAACACCACAGAGTCTATCGATTCCAGCTTCATGTTGATTGGAGTGTGGAAAACCCTGAAGCGGTTGGCCATTATGCCGAAGGCATTCTCAACAACGCGCCGTGTTCTAGACAGTCTGTAGTTAAAAATACGCCTTTCCCCTGTCAAAGTCTTTTGTGGGTATGGTTTCACAAGATGCGCATGAAGGGGGAAGGCTTCATCGCCCACAAAAACAAAGTTAAGGTTGGCGGTGGTGTCCATGATGGTTGGCAAGTTAAGTTTATTAGTCAACAACCGTTCACCAAAAGTTGTGTGCTCCAAAACGCCACCGTCAGAAACCCTTCATTAATTCCAACATCAACGTTTATAAATTCATAATTGGCATTAACAAGGGCCATGAGGATCATGCTGAAGTAGCCCTTGTAATTATAGAAATAGGATCTGCTTTTGGCTGGTTGCGTGATCCGCACATGTTTGCCATCCAAGGCACCACCACAGTTTGGGAACTGCCAAATTCGTTCAAAATCAGAGGCAATAATTTGCCATTCCTCCACCAATTTGGGAAAAGGCATGTAGCTCCGTAAACTGCGGACAATGGCGTTGCATGTCTCTGGAATTAGTACGCCAAGCAGCGATCGAGAAACTGCAGCAGAAAATTGCAAGTCTTTCATTGAACGTCCGGTTGCCAGAAATCGCAGCGTTACTGCCAAATGTTCCTCTGCTGAAACAGCTGCACGCATCTGTGTATCCTGCCATTCAATGAGTGGCCTCACACATTCCAGTAGGAGCTTGAATGAATCCTCCGACATCCGTAGATAATTTCGGAAATCCTGCGGATTCTTCTCCTGCAACTCCCTTAACTAGATACATGTGGGTGAATTTGGACCTCTGCTCCAGCCATTCTCTGGTCCACATGCGACGTTTTCGTTTGGAGCGCCTCTCTTCCACCCGTGCCTCTTCTTGTCGATCTGCCTTCATCACTAATTCAACTGCCACAATCACACGCTCCGCGGTGGTCAGGTTCTTTATGTGCAACCTGTACGGTAAAGAAGAGAAAAGTTAATTACTATTACTAAAGTGTTTAAACAAAATAAAATAAAGAATAAAATTAAAAAAAAAAAAAGTAATTGTTTATTGTTAACTTTTCAGTTAACATTTAAAAAACAGTTTACAAAAGCCTAAAATGGGGGGGGTGTAAAATAAATAAAGCAGACAAAAATAAAAGGTGTAACAAAAAAACGCATCACACAACATCACAAACAATATATACCTTGAATCCAAATATCCAGAAGATCCAAATCCAAATGGCAAAGATGAAGCGCTCTAGCGGCTCAGACAGGATCGCAAAATCCACACACTATCCTCGCAACAATGCACAAAGGGGCACTGTAGCGACTCTGACAGGAACGCAAAACCCCAACACACGATACTATCCTCGCAACAACACACAAAGCACAGAACGTTGGAGTCATCCACAAAGCGCTCTGGAAACAATGGATGGGGCCGCAGTTATTATTGCTGAGGTGGCGTTACTAAAGAAAACCCAGTCCCGCCTGCGCCGCTGACATATGAGTCATCAACGAGGTCGCACATCATTCACAAAAGGTGTCAAACACAGCGATTCAGGCTCACCAGCGGGACGCCAACGATCAAAATACGGCCCAAACCGTTCGTGCACGATCAGCGACATCGCAGCGGGGGCCACATCGCCGCTACATGTCACACACAGCGACGTCGCTAACGATGTTGCTGCTGCGTCATAAAATCTATGTTGCTTGTGCGATCTCGCTAGCGATCTCGCTTAGTGTGGCATACCCTTTAAGCAGGTGACATTTAATGGAGAATTTTTTTATCACTGATCATGTTATTTGTCATGGGATTTTCTTGTGTAAATACTGTTGAAAAAAAGTCATTTAGCATATTGACTTTTTCCTCATCCTCATCCACCATTTCACTCAGACTATTTTTAAGGGGACCAACACTATCATTTTTTAGTTTCTTACTATTTATGTAGTTAAAGAATATTTTGGGATTATTTTTACTTTTTCTGGCAATGAGTCTCTCTGTCTCAATCTTTGCTGTCTTGATTTGCTTTTTACAGAATTTATTTAGTTTTCTGTATTTAATGCCTCATCACTACTTGCTTTAAATCATTAAATGCATTCTTTTTGTCACTTATTGCGCCCCTTGCAGCTCTATTTAGCTGTAGTGGTTTCCTCCTATTTCTAGCATGTTTATTCCCAAAGGGTATATATTGTGCACAGGTCCTATTCAGGATGTTAATAAATGTCTCCCATTTTCTTTGTGTACTTTTATGTCTCAGGATATCATCCCAGTTAAATGCACTTATTTTAATTACCGAAAGTCGCACTAGATAATACACATACTGTATGTATATACAGGGTAATATACAGATATTACAGCCAGAAATACAGATAATGGTAGGGTACAGGTAAGGGATTGCAGTTAGCTGTATGTGTCACGTTACAGTTCCTTATAACTTGTGGATAAAGGGAAGCTCTCATAGCCACAGGAACCTTCTTAGTTTCTGGTCCTTCTCCACACGTGATGTGACGCGGCTTCCATGGCAGAACAGTGACAAAGACTAAAGGTTGTAGATTGCTTTTAACCCCTAGCTCACCCCCTCCCATATTAGCCACTGCCCCTCTGGGTTGGACTGAATTCTCCTCCCTTGACCTCCTAGCTGAAAAAATTCCTAGTATCTAGGATGGGTCATAGCTTCCTAGTGGGAGGTCCAAATGGGATGACTGACTTCTCAAACTTGGGTCGGCTAAGTGGTTTTGGAGAGCTAGTCTCGATAGCTCGGTATCCAGGACAGCTAGATAAAGATGAGACACAATAGTGTGTGCGGTGTGCTCCCAGGGTTCTTGTGGTATATTGGACTTAACCTGGAGATGCACGGTACTCTCATAATTCATCTCTAGGTGTCGGTGCCCAAGTGTCTATGCTTTCATGGTATGCTCATAATTCATCTCTAGGTGTCCGTGATGCTCGGTCTAGAGCTTCTATTGATAGCTAATTGATGTTGGCCGCCTTGCACTAAAGAAAGAAGGGGGTTCCAGATCTTCTCCTCCTCACCTAGTCACCTTCACTAACATGTGGCCTCTAATTCTCTAGCCATATGGCAAAGTTTTGTTCTTTTGGGAATGTGTACTTATCCCAAGGTTGGGGGCCACAACCCTGCTGTGAAGGGAGATCTCTGGATAATCTATGAGGCCTGATGAATTAATAAATCCAAAATAGAGTCTCCCTCGTCCCTCACATCTCCCCGCTTTAGAGGGCGCTAGGGGCTATCACATTTCTGTGTTCCCCCGCGTGCACCCTTCCGCAACCTCCCCTTGCCGGGATAACCTGTCAGCATTCCCGTGGTCATACCCCCTTTTGTGGTGAATGGTATAGTGGTATTGCTGGAGTGCAAGGCTCCAGTGTAGCAACCTCCCATTCGTCCCGGAGACCGTGTATAACCAGCTGAGGGGGTTGTGGTCCGTCTCCACAGTGAAGTGGCACCCATATAAGTAGGGCTGCAGACACTACAGGGCCCATACAACTGCCAGGCCTTTCTTTTCCATTAATCAAGCACAAAATGGGTTCACATCTTATAGTAAACGAAAAAAGTGATCCAGTATAATAATTAAAAAGTCAATGTTTATTAATTAATTTAAAAATACCAATAAAAAACAATAATGCCCAGCAGGAGGTGAATTATGCCATAAATATAAGTCACATTAAGTGCATGTCCAAAAAATAACAATATTAAATAGAAGGGGTTATCTAAAAATCTCCACAAAAGGTAACCTCACACATCAAATCGCTTGTGCCAACACAGCGAATCAAATCTCATTTCCATGTGAGGTATAGTAATTACCATCTATTTGTCTGCATTCAGATTATTGAATTGGATAAACATTTCCTAAGCTTCATATATGTGCAGCAGTATATAGAAAGGTAAGTAGATACGCAACATACAAAGAGCCCCAATGGTAAATTACCATATTCGCCACTGCCCCTCTGGGTTGGACTGAATTCTCCTCCCTTGACCTCCTAACTGAAATAATTCCCAATATCTAGGATGGGTCATAACTTTCTAGTGGGAGATCCAAACGGAACGATTGACGTCTCAACAGATTCATTGGGGGTGAACCGATATGGAGAATCCAAACTTGAGTCGGCTATGTGGTTCTGGAGAGCCAGTCTTGATAGCTCAGTATCTGGGACAGCTAGAGAAATATGAGACACAGTGGTGTGTGTGGAGGGCTCCCAGGCTTCTGATAGTATATTGAACTTAACCCTAAGATTCACAGTACTCTCATAATTCATCTCTAGGTGTCAGTGTCCAAGTGTATACACTTTCATGGTACTCTCATAATTCATCTCTAGGTGTTGCTGATGCTCGGTTTAGAGCTTCCATTGATAGCTAATTGATGTTGGCCGCCTTGCACAAAAGACAGCAGGGGTCCCAGCTCTGCTCCTGCTCGCCTTCATTAACACGTGGCCTCTAATTCACTGGCCATATGGCAAAGTTCTGTTCTTTTGGGAATGTGTACTTATCCCAAGGTTGGGAGCCACAACCCTGCTGTGAAGGGAGATCTCTGGATAATCTATGGAGCCTGAATTAATAAATCCAAAATGGAGTCTCCCTCATCCCTCACAATGTTCATCCAGTGATCTACGCTGAGCACTTACATCAGGGTTTCCATCTAAATCTCTGAATGATGTGATTCATATGAAACTACTGAACGATCCAGTCACTAAAAGGAGGCAGCAGAGTTACTCTAGACTCCATCTGGCCTCTGTTTAGTGGTGTCCTTCTTTTCAGCAGTGCACAAAACTGTGGCCAACTGCTCTTTTATGCACGTCTAATACACAGTAGAATAAATAAAAACCAGCCAGCAATACATGAGTTTTTTTGTTGAGCTTTTTTTATGCTGTGGTAAAATGGATAAGTCGGCTTCATTTCTTGAGTACAATTATAGCGATGCCACATTTATAACATTTTCTTAATATCTTGGTGCTTTTACACAATAAAAACTTTTATAGAAAAAATAATTTTTGCATTGCTTTATTCAGAAAGCTATATATTTTTAATTTTTCAGCTGATGGAGCTGTATGGCAGCTTTCTTTTTTGCGGGACAAGATGATGATTTCAGCTTTACCAATGTTTTTTACATTCATCTTTTTGTTCTCCTTTTATTCTATTTTTTTCAAATTGTATAATGAAGAAACATACTTTTCCATTTTTTTTCATGGTGTTCACTGAAGGGGTTAACTAGTGTGACAGTTCGGCGATACTAAACATGCACTATTTTCTTTTTTACATAAAAATGTGTTTTTTTACTTTTAACAATTCTGCTTCATCCCTCGTGGGTCTTTCACTTTTTTACTTTCATCTCAGGTATAATGCATTGCATTACCTTAACAGAAAGCTACCTTAAGGTATGTACTGGGATATAAACTGGTGTGCATGCAGCATGTAAGCACACGTTCACACTGGCCACTGAACAGAAAAAAGCAAACACAGAAACATAATGATTAAAAACCCTGCAGTAAATAAATAAATGTGAAAAAAAATGCAAAAAAAGATAAAAAAAAATGCAAAAGCCATCCCACCATTTCACGGTGACCATAATTTGGACAGTCCTAACTCTAATATTAAAACCTTACCGTTTGTCATGTGATATGCACGTGGATAAGGGCTGAAAAGGACTGGGCCCAGCTGGTGGACAAACAGCCATGGGAAACCACATCAATATAATGCCCAGCTCAATTAGGGATTAAACAGCCAGGGCATCATACCTGGCTGTTAGTGCAGGAGCTAAGTCATTAGCAGTGCTGAGCTCCTGCTGTGATAGGGTGGGAGGTGCTGATATTTCATCACCTCCTGTGCGATAATGTGGTGATCTGTCAGTCAGATTGACTGACCGATCACAGTCCTCTGAGTGTGGGGACCGATAGCATGGGTCTCGTACCTCTTCCTGTGCTGCTCAGCTGTCAGTGACCACTGTCGGCACTGAACTTTCACTGCGTGTCTACACGCAGTAAGGGTGAGTTTCCACGATCAGTAAACGCTGCGTGTTTGGCGCTGTGCGCTGGCGCAGCGCCAAACACGCAGCGTCCAGATGTTACAGCATAGTGGAGGGGATTTCAAGAAATCCCGTCTCCACTATGCGTAACAACACGCAGGTGGCAGACCTGCGTAAACGGACATGCGGCGCGTCTTTTCAGACCGCAGCATGTCCTCGCGTGTTGCGGCGACGGTGCGTCACCGCAACAGAATTTAACACAGGGCTATGTAGCCCTGCGTTCTTTCCGGAGGTGTTCCGGAGGTGTCCTGAACACCTCCGGAAAGAACGCGCGTCAGAAAGGGGGCGGGGCTTAGACGGAGCGGAATTTCCGCTCCGTCCAAAGCGCTGTGGTTCCGGACCTGGAACCACAGCCTAACAGTTTAAAGTCATGACTGACATAGCACGTGATGCCCCGGGAACTTATACCTTGTCATGACTTGCTATGTCTGTCATTGGTTATAAAGGAGTTAAATCTATTTTTTGGCACATTTTATCTAAAGAAAACAGCTCCTTAATAATTCTGCACACCTTAATAAAGTGTGTTGACATCCTTAGGCCATACCCTCCCTCATTACACAAATACTTACCAAATTATCTCCTTCATCATTAAGACTTCAAGTTTATACAGCTAGGAGTTGGAAAATCTGCATAAAAATGGTGATATGGTCACAGCAATACCTCAGGGGCTGGCTTTCATAGGAGTTTCATCCTGACAGGCATGGAGGCCTTATGCAGTCTCCCAGCTGTCATGACAACCCATCACCATCTCTCAGCATCCTGTGGGGGGACATCTTTGGGCACCACTGGTGTTAGATTAGAAGACCTAAGAGGGACAGGAACGTCTCCCTGCATCTGAGGAGCCAGCTGTTGTCCTTTGCAGAAATATTACTCAGATCCTGGGAGGCCAGGGCTGAGCATTTGCAGGCTGTGTCACCAAATAATTGTAGGCTTATCGTCATCTTCACTTAGGTAAAAGTCTATAGATAGAAATCCAAGTCTATCCCACAGTTCCTTTGACTGTTTTGGAGTAATCACCCTTTTTTTTGCCAGTGTGAGCAATAAGAACTAGATGTGTATTTCCTGAAGGAACTACAGATTGTGCTTTGAATTGGTGTCCGGTAGTGTTGAGCGAACATGCTCAGACATGCTCCGTTAACCCTTGAGCATCGGGGTGCTCGGACATGCTCGGAACTCTGCAGAACACCTCATGTATTCGGGCAGGAAGCTCGGATGCCTGCCCAGCAAGTATGGGAGCCCATTGATTACAATGGGGCCATTAATTCCTATGGCAATTTATTTTTACGACATTTTTTTACGCACGTTTTGAGGTGGCAACATTTTTTTTCTACAAAAATGTCCTCAGGGGGTTAACAGTCGGAGAAAAATATCATTTTTCGATTTTAAAAAATTCCAAGCCCGAGACGTACATTTAAGTTCAAAATCAATGCATTCCAATGGGAAGATTTTTTTTTTCAAACGTAAAGGGTTAAAAAGCAAAAAATACGATCGACTCCAAAAATACTTAGCACACCTGTCATGGCAGCTAGCTTCAAAACCTTGTTTGAACGGAGTCTGTACACCGAGCGGTTCGGGCTGTATTAATTGCGCAAATCTGGAGAAGAAGAAGAACACGGAAAAAGAATAATGTGAATAACAATATAGTGCTTTTTCCAAAGCACAATAACTAGTATCTTAGTGCTAGAATATTACAGACTGAGAGATTTGATACATGTGAGCTTCCAGACATGCCCCTTCCAGTAAAGAGAAATCTTAATGCTTCACAATAATGAAATATTTTGGAAAATGCTACACATCCAACTTTATGGAAACAATTTGGGGAAGGTACTTTTCTCTTCCAGTATAACTTCCCAGTGCACAAATCATGGTCCATAAAGGCATGGTTGACTGGTCTGCACAGAGCCTTATCATCAGTCCCTTCAAACATCTTGTCCAACATCAATGTCTTACATCAGTAATGGTCATCTGGATGAAATAGGCAAAAATTCTCACAGATACATTCCAAAAATCTTGTAGAAAGACTTCCCAAAAGAGAGGATGCTGATATAGCTGTAAATTGTGGAAAAGTCTAAAACTGATGCCTATGGATTTGGAGTGAGATGTCATAAAAGCTATGATAGGTGTCATATGTAGGCATCTCACTACTTTTGTCCAAGTAGAGCAAGTTACAATGTGATTAGATGTAGTTATGTAGTCCTCTAACAGAAGTTTTTTGGATTTAGTTGTGCCTACTGAACAAATGATGATTTTCCAGTTCATGCCTTGCTTTTACGTTATCCTTAAAGTACCCCTAAATGTTTTTTCACAATTTTTATTCTTTCTTTTTTAGGCTTAATATGTCTGCTGTCATTTACATTTTCTCTTATTTTTACAATGGGATCTGGAAATTATTGGCTTCAAATCTTTGATAGTTTTACAGGTTCTTTAACACTTTTAGTAGTCGTTTTCTTTGAAGTGATCACTGTTACATATGTATATGGTATTGACAGGTAAAGTACAGATTGTATTTGTGTTTATGTATATTATGTTGTATAAGCTGATCAGTAAATTCATAGTGAAATCAATCATCTACAATGATTAAATGATAAAATAGAAAATACAAATTAACTTTTATATACCAATTAGCATTATGTCATGAATTAACCCTTGAAGGATAAAGCTTAATTTGGCCTCAATGCCCACACATTTTTTTGTTTATTTTGTTTTTTCACATTCCAGGAGCCATAACTTTTTAACAAGGGCATGCATTTTTGTGGGATGAGTTGTTTTTATCATGGTCACCATTTTGGGCTGCATACAATCTAATAAAACACAACAAAAAAGGGCAACATAAACTAACGCATTATCAGTATGCAGCAAACCCACTTAATAAAGATAGAGGCAACAAAAGTGCCAAATAATGAAGGGACAACCATTCACAACTGACCAATTCATGGAGGGAGTGATTGCTTAGGCCGGAGTCACACACAACCACAAAAAATCGGTCCGTTTTAGACGGTCGACAATCGGATCAAAATAAAAACATCACACATCCTTCTGGCATCCGATTTTCCTTCAAAGATGCGATTTAATCGCATGTGTGTGTACCTTGTAACATCCGATTTTCATCCGACTTGCGAGATTTTCTCGCAGGCTTGCAAAACTGACATATAATGGATCTAAAAGAATAGTATTTCAATCACAAAAAAAAGAATAGATATATACACATAGAACACATATATATATATATATATATATTATACATGTCATTGTGACATGTATATATACATATATTTATAGTTCCTAGACTTCTACATACTGTTATAGCCGCTAATTCAATTGCCGGGTTTTGTGAAATCACAGAAGCCGACATGAAATGATACATTGTTTCCACACATTTAACCATGTCATTTCCTGTATTTTGATATTTGTTTAGAACTTACAATTACATGACTGTATTTGTGCAAAATTTCAGACATGTAGGGGTTAATTAAAGGTGTAATTTCGTTGAAAAAAAATGCGTGGGCTCCCGCTGTATTTTCTCCACCAGACAGACAAAGCAAGCGAGTGGGGGCAGATAATAACAGCCTAGGGAGGGTACATTTTTTGTGCCCCCCCTGGCTACTAACATCTGCCCCCAGACACCCCAGAAAGGGCAAATCTATAATTAGATTCGCCCTTTCTGGCACTTTGCCCGTCTATTCCCATTGCCCTGTAGCGGTGGCGAATGGGTTAATTATCTCACCTTACTGTCACCTTGCTATTGAAAGGTGACCTTAAGGCAGGTTAATAATTGAGAGCTGTCAATTAGACAACTATCAATTATTAATCCTATTGAAGTAAATAAAAAAACACACACTTTAAGAATAAATAATTTTAATGAAATAAAAACACATTTTTTTGACCATATTTTATTTTACACTTAATCCGTGCGAAGCCATTGATCTCCTAAAATAAAGAAAAAAAAATAAAACAACATTATTCTTACCTATTCTGCCGATCTGTCACGTCCCACGCTGTAATCCTTCACAAAGGGTTAACTAGCTTTGAGCCAAGCAGTGCAAGTAATCCTGCGTGCTCAGCTCAAAGCTCATGAATGAATAAGTTCCTCTCCTGGCGACAGGAGAGGATGTGTTTCATGAATGAAGCTTAATTGATTGTGTCCACTTTCCCTTTAGGTCAGGTCACTACAGTTAAATTGGCAATAAATCAATTAAGCTCCATTCATGAATCTATTCCTCTACTTTCGCTGGGAGAGGAACTTATTCATTCATGGGGTTAGAGCTAGTAGACAGAATTATCTCCCTGCTAACTGTAACCTCTTAACCCTTTCTGATGGATTACAGCGTGGGACCTGACTGTACATCGGATTGGTAAGTATAATTTTGCTTTTTTATTTTATTTTTATTACAGGAAATGGTTTTAGCAGGAAAATAAAATATGGTCAAAAACTGTGTGATTATTTCATTAAACTTCTTTTTTATTAAACTGTGTGTGTTTGATTTTTCTTTCATACAATAGGATTAATAATTGATAGTTGTCTAATTGACAGCTCTCAATTATTAACCTACCTTAAGGTCACCTTTCAATAGCAAGGTGACAGTAAGGTGAGATAATTAACCCATTCGCCACCGCTACAGGGCAATGGGAATAGACGGGCAAAGTGCCAGAAAGGGCGAATCTAATTATAGATTTGCCCTTTCTGGGGTGTCTGGGGGCAGATGTTAGTAGCCAGGGGGGGCACAAAAAATGTACCCTCCCTAGGCTATTATTATCTGCCCCCACTCGCTTGCTTTGTCTGTCTGGTGGAGAAAATACAGCGGGAGCCCACGCATTTTTTTTCAACGAAATTACACCTTTAATTAACCCCTACATGTCTGAAATTTTGCACAAATACAGTCATGTAATTGTAAGTTCTAAACAAATATCAAAATACAGGAAATGACATGGTTAAATGTGTGGAAACAATGTATCATTTCATGTCGGCTTCTGTGATTTCACAAAACCCGGCAATTGAATTAGCGGCTATTACAGTATGTAGAAGAGTAAGAACTAGAAATATACATATATATACATGTCACAATTACATATATATATATATATGTGGATTCTATGTGTGGATATGTATTGATTCGATTCTTTATTAAAGCTGTCAGTGTGCTTTTACAGTATAGGCAGGGATGAATTGCCGGCTTTTCTAAAGGACACCGATGCGATTTAATCGCAAGTCACACATGCGGTCGTTTGTAATCCGATTTTTCATCGCTCCCATAGACTTGCATTGGCGATTGTCGACCGACAATCGGTGACAATCGCAGCATGCTGCGATTGCAGACGGACGTTTAAAACGGACCACAAAAAATCTGATACTGGGAGCTGCTCCATAGATTAACATAGGTCCGACTGCAATGCGATATTTCATCGCATTGCAGTCGTCCGATTTTGTCGCCAGTGTGACGCCGGCCTTAGTATTAAAATTGCACACAAAAAAGGCGCTGGTCAGACACACAGTGTCTGGTTTACAACCTATTAGTGATTCCTATGCTATTAGATTAGGCGGGCTGCAAAGCACTATTTGCACCCCATGAGGACAGACACCCTAGTTTACAAGGCCAACATTGATGGGCTTGGCTGCACCCTAAATAATGAGCAAAAAATACACCTACAATATTTAGAAGGTATTGGTTGATATTTTGGTCTAAAACGCACGCTCACACCCTACGTCAAGGGTCCTCATGCTTGCAAGCCCCTACACTAAAATGAAAAGCAAAGCCACAAAAAAAGGAATTAAAATTCTCCCAAAAATGAAAACAATAGTAATTTGTGAATTTTATACTGTTAGGCAGCAGTATTCCCAGGATTAAGAATCCAGTGGTTAACATTCACTGGCTTTTCATGTCCTAACTGTAAACTTGCACATCCATTAGAATGTAAAGAGCCAGTGAGTTGGCAGGATGTGGCTGTATAAGCATAATAATAAACTGAGGCATGGTAAATCAGAAAATAAATGGTTTTTTTTATTACTGAATCACTTTTAATTACACTGTTTTTTATCCAGGTTCAGTGAAGATATAAAATGGATGACTGGCAGGCGTCCTAATATTTACTGGCAAGTTACGTGGAGATATATTAGTCCATTGCTAATGGTAGCAGTGTTCTCATCATATATTATCGTTCAGTTTTTAACCCCTTTGACTTATGAAACATGGGATCCAGATTATGTAAGTAATTTATAAATTTATTGAATTTCAAAATGGCTGCATAAAGGAGGAGATTTATACTGTGCATTTTTAGGGTGTGTGCACACGTTGCGGATTCTGCTGCGTTGTACAGTACCATTATAATCTATGGAAAACCAAAAACGCTGTGCACATGCTGTGGATTTTTTTGCGCAGATTTGCTGTGGATTTAAATCTGCAACATGTCAAGTCTTTGTGCTAAATCCGCAGCAGTTTTACACCTGCTCCATTATAGAAATCCGCAGGTGTAAAAACGCAGGGGAAATCCGCACAAAATCTGCAGAAAATCTGCAGTAAATCTGCACTAAATCCGCAGGTAAAATGCAGGACGTTTTACCTGCGGATTTAGCAAAATCCGCATGGAAAAATCAGCAACTGAATCTGCAACGTCTGCACATACCCTTAGGCTGAAGGTTCATCCTTAAACACCATTGTGTTTTTTATTTATTATCTAAGAATAGTTTCACATCATATTTATGGCCTCTGTTTAACACATATGCCAGGATGCATTCTATGCATTAATCTGAAATAGGAAGGACTCTATTATTAGAAGCTTTATTAAAGATTATACATTTTTACTGGATACTGTTATATACTATGCTATTCCTTGGTTTATTCATGCAGTATACAGATGAATACCAGCAAAATGATCTCTGTATAGAGACATTTAAAAAGGACCTGTCACTAGGTGAAACATGGTCATTTTTTTGCTCTTAGTTTATTTCTGCTTTTCCCTGAGTGCTGTTTTTTTTTCTCTTTGTTAAAATCCACCATATTCCTGACATAATGGCCTGTTATGCACATTCAATAAGCTGAGTTTAAAGGTCTTTATCAAGGGGGGTTGTTCACACAGTAGTAATGCAGAACAACCTCAAAATATTCACCAGAGAATATGGGAGAAATGCTCCCTTGACCCTTGACAAAGACCAAAAAAATTAGAATATTGGATGCACTAAATAAAAAGATACATTATTCTGGAACCGTACAGTCAATTTTAACAAAGAATACAAATAACATTTACGGTAGCCGCAAGAAGAAATAGCAGTGTGTGAACAGGTGAATGAACTTAAACATCACAAGCATGATGTGAAACAAGACCAAAAATTCTCATTGCGTTCTACACCTTTACAATGATAGGAGACTATTTTTGTGCAAAAGAACTCCAAATTGTAACAGAACCAGGGCCGCAGCTATAATGAGGCGAGTTGAGCCTGTTGTCTCAGGCGGCGGCAGCCAGGGGCGGCAGAGCGGAACTCATAACAGGTGGTGTGGTGCCGGCTGGCTCTCCTTAATCCCTCACACAGTCACATCTGACCCCCCCCCTCCAGCTGTCCTGCTCTGGACACTATATGTCCCGCAGGGAGACGAGCCGCCACGCCCCCCATGCACCTATTCCTTGCCTTTACAGCTCAGCCTGTCACAGCTGTCAATGATGCTTCTATGCTGAACTCTTCTGTGCCCACAGAACCTGTGATGAGGCCACAGGAGGGGAGGAGTCAGGGGTCACATGATCAGTGTCCTCCTTGTGTACAGGACTGCTGTGATGGTTGTCATGGTGCTGGATGACTGAGGGTAAGTTTGTATGTGGGGTCGGGACGGGTTTACAGTGTGAATGTAGCAGAGCTATAGTGTGTACAAGTTGGATGTAGCAGAGCCGTGTGTGAAAAGTGTATGGAGCGTAGCCGTGTGTGTACGAGGTGTGCAGAGCGGAGCCGTGTGTGTACGAGGTGTACGGAGCGGAGCCTTGTGTGTACGAGGTGTACGGAGCGGAGCCGTGTGTGTACGAGGTGTACGGAGCGGAGCCGTGTGTGTACGAGGTGTACGGAGCGGAGCCATGTGTGTACGAGGTGTACGGAGCGGAGCCGTGTGAGTACAAGGTGTACGGAGCTGAGCCATGTGTTTACGAGGTGGATGTAGCAGTGCTGTACTGTGTACGAGGTGTACGGAGCAGAGCCGTGTGTTTACGAGGTGTACGGAGCGGAGCCGTGTGTGTACGAGGTGGATGTAGCAGTGCTGTACTGTGTACGAGGTGTACGGAGCGGAGCCATGTATGTACGAGGTGTACGGAGCAGTGTGTGTACGAGGTGTACGTAGCGGAGCTGTGTGTGTACGAGGTGTATGGAGCGGAGCCTTGTGTGTACGAGTTGGATGGAGCGGAGCAGTGTGTCTGTACGAGGTTTACGGAGCTGAGCCACGCGTGTACGAAGTTTACGAAACGGAGCCGTGTGTACGAGGTGGATATAGCAGTGCTGTGTGTGTACGAAACGGAGCCCTGTGTGTGCGAAGTGTACGGAGTTGAGCCGCTCAGCTCCGTACACACAGGGCTCCGTGCTTGAGCCGTGTGTGTGTACAGAGCGGAGCAGAGCCGTGTGTGTATGGAGTGGAGCCTTGTGTGTATGTAGCGGAGCCACGTGTGTACAAGGTGTACGGAGCAGAACCACGTGTGTACGAGGTGTATGCTGCAAAGCCGCATGTGTACATGGTTTACGGAGTGGAGTCGTGTGTGTACAAGGTGTACAAAGCGTGGCTGCGTGTGTATAAGCTGTACGGAGTGCAGCCATGTGTATACTGAGTGGAGCCTTGTGTGTGTGAGGTGGACGGAGTCGAGCCGTGTGTGTACGAGGCATACAAAGCGGAACCGTGTGTGTATGAGGTGTGCAGAGCCGTGCGTGTACAAGGTGTTTGGTGGGGAGCATTCATACCTCCCAAGCATCCTGAATTCAGCGGGACACTACCGATTTTGAGGGTCTGCCCCGCTGTCCTGGCCGGGAGCTTTTCCCGTGGACACAGGAGTACATGCCGGAGCCCCGAGGAGCACTTTAAAACTCGCACGTGATGTTCCACCAGAAGTGATGTGCTGGAAGATGACCGGAAATTAGGTAATTCCAGGAGGAGATTGTGACGGAGCCATGGAGGCACTTCATGGAATGCTTCAGATCCATTACCGTGTCCGCGCCGCAACCTTTCTCCCTCAAATTGGGGGGGCGCCGTTTTGCAGTTTGCCTCAGGCAGCACAGAGGCTAGGTTCACCCCTGAACAGAACTCTAAACATAAGAAAAAAAAACTCATCAGCAAACATAGGGCATCATTCACATAGAGCAGGGTTCCCCAACTCCAGTCCTCAAGGCCCACCAACAGATCATGTTTTCAGGATTTCCTTAGTATTGCCCAGGTGATAATTGCATTACATGTGCAATACAAAGAAAATCCTGAAAACATGACCTGTTGGTGGGCCTTGAGGACTGGAGTTGGGGAACACTGACATAGAGCACAAATTAGAAAACAGGTTAACCTTTTTGCAACCACATAACGTAAACTTACATTTTATATCTGAAATTTAACCCCTTAACGTCTAATGACGGACATAGTCTGTCATTGGACGCCTCCCCCTGTTTGGTGCGGACTCCGGTGATGCAGTTACTGGTTTTGTCCACTTAACAACTGACACGACGACATGCACTTGTGGCCTAGCATGCTACATTTCTCTGATGGCACACTGAATTAGCGAGGCTGGGGCAGAGTCCCACTCTGACACGGCACATGTGCTCCTAATGCCAAGGATTACTGGCCATACTTCTATCAGGGATACCTCCACCTCCTACATCAGTTCCTGCACCCTCTCCTGCTCCTCCTCATCCTCCATCTTCGATGTGTTATCTCAGAGCACATCGTCAGCATCAGCCGGAATCTGGAAGCTCTGCAGCGATACCTCTGTGAAGCGGCAACAGACTCTGCTGTAACAAATTTGTCTAGGAGACACTGTGGCAGAGTTACTTAATGGAATAACATACCAGACAGGTCTGTGTCTTTTGCGGCTGTATCTCGCATGATCGTGTGTGATAAAGGGCATAATCTGGTGGTGACTGTAAAGCTTAGCCAGGTCACACACATACCATGCTTAGCACATGTGTTCAACTTGGTGTTTTAGTGGTTTCTGAAAACATACCCAGATTTGCCAGAGCTTCTGGTCAAGGTAGGCCACGTCAGCGCCCAGTTTCCCAAGTTAGCTTTAGCAGCGCATGCAAGTGCCCGCTCACCGATTGGTGTGTGACGTTCCCATTCACTAGAATTCCACACTGTACATACTGATAAGGTTTTGTGAGCAGCAGAGGCCAGTTGTTGAGTACCAGCTCCAACACAACTGCGGTATTCTGGTCAGCCTCCGCACATAACAACTGAAGAATGGGCATGGATGTCTGACATTTGTGTTTTGTGTGGTTCTCCAAGACTTTGAGGATTTCACAAAGACGGTGAGTGGCGATGATGCCATAATCAGCGCAACAATCATATTTCTGTGCCTACTTAAACAGTTGCTGCTCACAATTAAACATGAAGCTTTGCATGCAGAACAGGTAGCGATGAAGGAAGACATGAAACAGTGAGATACTAACCTGCCCAGCCTCATGTGATGCTCAGCACAGATTGGGTAACACTGAGGAGGTGGAGTCTGAGGATGAGGAGGAACAGGAGCTGTCAGAGGCTAGTAGTACCCACACAAGCATTGTCCCATTTCTCATACATGGATGAGTTGAGGAGGGGAAATGAGGAGAAAGAGATGGAAGAGGAGGAAGAGATGAGAGTAGTCATCATGGTGGAGACAGGAAAATGTTGGCTGTAGGGACCTTAGCACATATGGCAGACTTTATGTACTGCTGTCTTCCCCATGACCTTTGTGGAGTGCCCCTCTAGTGCCTGAGGTTACTCGGTACCAGGCCAGGCAGTTCTTAAAGGGGAAGACACAGCAGCAGTGACCTGGTCCGTGGCCCTGGGCATCCAATAAAATTGTCAAAGATGATAGTAGGGGTAGTTTGTAGGGGAATTAGTTTGTGACGCCACCCGTGGTGTTCAGCTATATATATGGCCGTCGCTGCGGTTCAGGTACACTGGGGCAGATGGTGATGCAGCAGAGATGTTACTGCTCCCCACAGGTAGAGCGGGGCCCCAGGGCAAATATGGCAGTCTTTTTAGGTGATGGTGAACGTTGAGGTGCAGAGAATAAGCCAGGGACACAAAAAAGTGCAGTTTTCTTTACCTTTTACTTCTTGGTAAATGAAGATACAATCCGGGGTACTAGTTACAGATGGTAGCAGTAGTCCGGCTTGCCTGGAAGCATTCAGGGGATCCACCCTGCCAGGTAGGGTTCAAGGCCTTCCTGCTGCGCTCTCTTTTCTGGTCCCTGTTGCCTGTAGCTAAGCTGCGACCCTCTCCTGCGTATTGGCTTTAACCTGTATGGCAAACAGCGTGAGCCTATCAGAGGCACTGTCTGTTCACTGGCAGCCCTTGGCTCTTGGTCTGCTGTGGTGCCTCCAGGTGTTCGGTGTGGTCAGGGAGCTTGCAATCCCCTGGCCTCCACATTCAGCTGTAGGGGCGTACAGCACCCACACAGCCCAGGACTCTGGTGTCCTTTTTATCAGCGCTCCGCTCTGGGATCAGTTCTGATGCAGCTGTAATTCCCCAGAGCTCTTCTATTCGATCCTCTCTCTTCCCTCACCTCAGACCAACTGACTCTTTCTAGAACAATCTCCTCACCTCAGCCCTAACTCCTCCCACCAACTGTCACTCCCTTAAACTCCACCCCTTTTGTTCTGGAGTTAGAACAAGTGTTGCATGCTGTGTATTACCTCCCATGGGGACCTCTTCCTGCTTCCAGGTATGACATCACCACCCTGTAGAGGGAGGCAATGTCACTGTGGCAACCAGATTCTGGGATGCCACATTTGCGTTACATTCATATTGTCCAAAAAAAGAGTACTGGTTGTTCACCCTGCTAGATCCATGCTGCAAGGAGAAACTTGCATCTTTCCTTCCTGAAGCAGAGAAGTCTACTAAAATGATGCTATACCAGAAGGATATTGTGGAAAATATGTAGAAAAAAATTCTCATCAGACAACGCTAGCAGCAGGTGCAAGCTTCCTTGCCCAACCAAGTAGGAGAGGAGAGGGAGACAGACAGCAGGTACAACAGAGGCAGGGGTACACTGTCAAAGGCCTGGGCCAATTTAATGACATACTCCCAGCATCCATACCCTGATGACCACGCATTTTTGACAAGGAAGTAAAAGTTTTTAAAGATGGTCATGCAATACCTGGCTGACAAAACCGGCATATTCCTTAATCCCTCTGCAATAGTGATGAGCGAGCACTAAAATGCCCGGTTGCTCGTTATTCGGGTCGAGCAAATTGGAATACTCGGGTACTTGACCCGAGCAACAAGCCCAATGTAAGTCTATGGGAAAACCGAGCATTTTTGCTGCGATTGTGGCACCCCAGGATTTTGGTTGCCACAATGGCCTTGCCTCCCTCCAGGGGGGAGTGATGTCATTCCTTGAAGCAAAGAGGGAATCCCCTTACCAGGTAGTTCCAGCATACAACACAGTTCCTGCTCCAGGCCAGCAGGGGGAGCTCTAACCTGACTTCAGGGGAGCTGCTCTCTGTGGTCAGAAGGAGGAAATTAGTAAGGAGTTAGAGCCTGAATAAGGTTGAGAGAGGACGTGTGGGGAGGAGCTGGGGATAGGAGCTGTAGCTGAGCTCACCCCAGGCTTAAGCACCAGTGACCGGGCACCGGAGCACGAGGCTGTGTGGGTACTAAAGCCCTGGCAGCAGAATCCGGAGGGCAGAAGAACACAGATCCTCCATCCTCAGCTGATACTTGACGACACAGCAGCACGTGTTAGCCGGTGATGCCAGACAGGAGCGACCCCTGAAACAGGCCCCAGCTGCCTGTCATGCGAATGGAGTTCTACCTAAAAATCCCAAAATAAGGCTAAATAACAAAAGCTCATCCATGGTAAATCAATATCCGAAAGAAACA
Organism: Oophaga sylvatica; assembly: GCA_033576555.1. Classification (NCBI taxonomy): domain Eukaryota; kingdom Metazoa; phylum Chordata; class Amphibia; order Anura; family Dendrobatidae; genus Oophaga; species Oophaga sylvatica. The sequence continues at coordinate 175,862,107 of JARQOD010000006.1, forward strand.
ATGGACCAAAGAGCAGTAAAAAAATTATATAAGTTTTATTGATACAAAATTGTTAATTAATAAAACAGTAATAAATAACACCATAAAAAATGTAAGGGAATCAGCGACACCTAGTTACCACCTCCAAATCGGCTGGTGTATGACATCAAAATAATATATCTAGGTGAGTATAGTAATGATACAGCAATAAATGTAACAAGAAATATATATAAGGAACCACAAGTGATGATTAAAATTCAAAAATATAAAATATAATGTGCCAAAAAGTGCATCAAAGTGGTCAAAAACCAGACCTACAAAAGGTATATATGAATTTATAAGTTCACATTAAAGGGTTCCTATATATGAAATAGAAATGCTGACCAAAAAAATACGGACAAATGCCAGGATCTAAATAAGCCAGACAAACAAGCCAGATAAATAATATGTCGACACAAGTGTGGATAAAATACAGAGAACGAACCTCATTGGAATGTGGAAGGAAGGACCCCAACGCGCGTTTCGTACCTATGCTTCTGCGCAGTGGTTTACAGCTGGGCCGGTCGCAGTAGCGCCGCTACCGATTGTAAACTATTTAACCCTTTGAGATGGATTGTGGCGTGGAACTTGACTGTACGGCGGATAGGAATGGGTATATTGTTGCTTTTTTAATTTTGTATTTTTTCTAGGAGAATGAGGGCTTCGAATGGATTGGGAGTTTAATAAAGATGGAAAACCTGTGTGTTTTATTATTTCGTTAAAAGACTTTATTATTAATGTGGGTGGGTGTTTTTTAACCCTTTCAAACAGTAAGATTAATAATGGAGAGGTGTCTTATTGACACTTTTCCATTATTAACCTGGCTTAATGTCACCTTACAATAGCAAGGTGACATTAAAGGGAATCTGTCACCCTAAATTGGCGGGATATTTAAATGATGGCAGTCAGGTCAGATGGGCGGTGTTTTGGGTACTTGCCTTAACATGTTGTTCGCCGCTGTCTCCATTATTTCTGGGAATTGTAGTCGTTGCCCTCCATATAATGCGCCTGCGCATTGCAATCTTGAATTGCGCACGCGCAGTATGCTTTGCCCTCAGATTGCAATGCGCAGACGCTTTATATGGAGGGCAATGACTACAATTCCCAGAAATAATGGAGACAGCGGCGAACAACATGTTAAGGCAAGTATCCAAAACACCGCCCATCTGACCTTACTGCCATCATTTAAATATCCCGCCAATTTAGGGTGACAGATTCCCTTTAACCCCTTATTACCCCATATGTCAATACTACAGGGCAGTGGGAAGAGAAAGGCTAATTGCCAGAATTGGCGCATCTGTAAGATGCGTCTTTTCTTGGCTGGGGACAGATATAAATATCTATTCTATACATATTATATATAGATTATACATATAGATTATATATATATATATTTATTCTGTATATATTCTACATACATACAGTATATTGTATGTAGATATATACACTGCTCAAAAAAATAAAGGGAACACTCAAATAACACATCCTAGATCTGAATGAATGAAATATTCTCATTGAATACTTTGTTTTGTACAAAGTTGAATGTGCTGTCAACATAATCACACAAAAATCATCAATGGAAATCAAAGTCCGGGTGCACAAGTCCCCACAGGCAAATACCAAACCTTGCAATATAAGAATCCAAAAAACAGGAACAGCACTCCGTTTAGATAGGTGAAAAAAAGAGCTACTTTATTGAGCCCATTGATGCAACGTTTGAAAAAGGTTCACACTTTGAACCGAAACGTTGCATCAATGGGCTCAATAAAGCAGCTCTTTTTTTCACCTATCTAAACGGTGTGCTGTTCCTGTTTTTTGGATTCTTATTTATATATACAGTACAGACCAAAAGTTTGGACACACCTTCTCATTCAAAGATTTTTCTGTATTTTCATGACTATGAAAATTGTAGAATCACACTGAAGGCATCAAAACTATGAATTAACACATGTGGAATTATATACTTAGCAAAAAAGTGTTAAACAACTGAAAATATGTTGTATATTCTAGGTTCTTCAAAGTAGCCACCTTTGCTTTGATTACTGCTTTGCACACTCTTGACATTCTCTTGATGAACTTTGGAACTCTCAAATAACACATTCTAGATCTAAATGAATGAAATATTCTCATTGAATACTTTGTTGTGTACAAAGTTGAATGTGCTGTCAACATAATCACACAAAATCATCAATGGAAATCAAATTTTTGAACAAATGGAGGCCTGAATTTGGAGAGACCCCAAAAATGGAAGTGGAAACAAGTCAAAATGAAAATCAAAACAAGACAAAATTAAAGTAGAAACAAGTCAAAATGATGCTCAGCATTGTGTGTGGCCTCCATAAGCCTGTATGACCTCCCTACAACGCCTGGGCATGCTCCTGATGAGGTTGCAGATGTTCTCCTGAGGGTTCTCCTTCCAGACCTGGACTAAAGCATCCGTCAACTCCTGGACAGTCTGTGGTGCAACGTGACATTGGTGGATGCAGCGAGACATGATGTCCATGATGTGCTCAATCAGATTCAGGTCTGGGGAACGAGCAGGCCAGTCCATAGCTTCAATGCCTTCATCTTGAAAGAACTGCTGACACACTACAGCCACATGAGGTCTGGCATTGTCCTGCATTAGGAGGAACCCACGGCCAACTGCACCAGCATTTGGTCTCACAAGGGGTCTGAGGATCTTATCTCGGTACCTAATGGCAGTGAGGCTACCTCTGGCGAGCACATGGAGGGCTGTGTGGCCCTCCAAAGAAATGCCACCCCACACCATTACTGACCAACTGCCAAACCGGTCATGCTGAAGGATGTTGCAGGCAGCAGATCACTCTCCACGGCATCTCCAGACTTTGTCACGTCTGTCACATGTGCTGAGTGTGAACCTGCTGCCTGCAACATCCTTCAGCATGACCGATTTGGCAGTGGGTCAGTAATGGTGTGGGGTGGCATTTCTTTGGAGGGCGAGTGCTGTCTGATATTTTTCTCGCACCCATTGACTTGCATTGGCAAGTCTCATCCGAGAATCGCAGCAATACGCAGCATGCTACGATTTTATTCTCAGTCCGATTTCGACTGAGAAAAAACTCGCAAATGAGATGTCACCTATTGAATAACATTGGTCCTAGTGCAATCCGAATTTTTATTGGATTGCACTCGTCCGTATTTCTCGCAAGTGGGTAGGAGCCCTTACCATTGCTTTCAACCAATATAAAGGCATTTACTGTGAAATGTCATTGTAGCATTTAACAACCTTACCTGGCCATGTGGTGTGTGACACATCATCAGACACATCTTGTTTAATTTATGAAGGAGGAACTCTTAAAGTCACAAAGCCAATTTTTATAGGGGCATCAGTCGGCATTACTATTCTTAAAGGGCCAATATTAAACATTGGGTCTCCTATACTGTTATTGCCTAGGCATTGAGTGGCTGGGCTGCCAAAAATTAGGACGCACCCCCAATACCCCTGTGATGAGACATACACGAGTTCCTCATGAAAAAGTGTTCCAATTATAAGAAAATAGGTCTCCCATAGTGTTAGCCTATGCATTAAATGCAAGGCCTGCCCTGCAGCAAAGTAACATGCACCCCAACAAGCCTTTTAACCCAGGTACTGGATGGCCACAGGAAAACCAAGCTCACATTACTCTTTTGCCACTGCCATACTGTTAGCTTATGTATTGAATGCAAGGTCCGCACTGCATCAAATTCAAATGTACCCCAAAAAGCCATACTATTAGCCTATGCATTGACTGCAATGTCCACCCTGCATCAAATTCAACGCACCCCAAAAAGGCTTTGAACCGACCTAGTGGATGTGCACAGGAAAACCAAGTTCACATTACTCTTTATCAACTGCCATACTGTTAGTTTATGCATTGAATACATGGCCCGGCCTGCATCAAATTGAAACGCACACCAAAAGGGCTTCAACGTGACCTAATGGATGTTCACAGGAAAACCCCGTTCACATTACTCTTTTGCCACTGCCATACTGTTACCTTATGCATTGAATACAAGGCCTTGCCTGAATCAAATTGAAATGCACCCCAAAAAGGCTTACAAGCGACCTAGTGGATGTACACAGGAAAACCACGTTCACATTACTCTTTTGCCACTGCCATGCTGTTAGCTTATGCATTGAATGCAAGGCCCTGCCTACATCAAATTGAAACGCACCCCAAAAAGGCTTAGAACCGACCTAGTGGATGTACACAAGAAAACCACGTTCACATTACACTTTTGCCACTGTCATACTGTTAGGTTATGCAAGAATACAAGGCCCCGCCTGCATCAAATTTAAACTTTTTTCTTCACTGAACTTAAGGTCCATCCTGCATCAAATGTAAACACACCCCAAAAAGGCTTAGAAGAGAGCTAGTGGATGTACACAGGAAAACCATGTTCACATTACTCTTTAGCCACTGCCATACTGTTAGTTTATGCATTGAATACATGGCCCGGCCTGCATCAAATTGAAATGCACCCCAAAAGGGCTTTGACGCGACCTAATGGATGTTCACAGGATAACAAAGTTCACATTACTCTTTTGCCACTGCCATACTATTAGCTTATGCATTGAATACAAGGCCCTGCCTGCATCAAATTGAAACGCACCCCAAAAAGGCTTAGAAGTGACCTAGTGGATGTACACAGGAAAACCAAGTTCACATTATTCATTTTGTTCTGCCATACTGTTAGCTTATGCATTGAATACAAGGCCCGCCCTGCATCAAATTCAAACGCACCCCAAAAAGGCTTTGAACCGACCTAGTGGATGTACACAGGAAAACCACGTTCACATTACTCTTTATCAACTGCCATACTGTTAGTTTATGCATTGAATACATGGACCGGCCTACATCAAATTGAAACGTACCCCAAATGGGCTTCGACGCGACCTAATGGATGTTCACAGGAAAACCCGCTCACATTACTCTTTTGCCACTGCCATACTGTTACCTTATGCATTGAATACAAGGCCTTGCCTGAATCAAATTGAAATGCACCCCAAAAAGGCTTAGAAGCGACCTAGTGGATGTACACAGGAAAACCACATTTACATTACTCTTTTGCCGCTGCCATACTGTTAGCTTATGCATTGAATACAAGGCCCTGCCTGCATCAAATTTAAACGCACCCCAAAAAGGCTTAGAAGTGACCTAGTGGATGTACACACGAAAACCACGTTCACATTAATATTTTGCCACTGCCATACTGTTAGCTTATGCATTAAATACTAGGCCCTGCCTGCATTAAATTGAAACGCACCCCAAAAAGGCTTAGAAGCGACCTAGTGGATGTACACAGGAAAACCAAGTTCACATTACCCTTTTGCCACTGCCATACTGGTAGCTAATTCATTGAATGCAAGGCCCGCCCTGCATCAAATTCAAACGCACCCCAAAAAGGCTTTGAAGCGACCTAATGAATGTACACAGGAAAACCACATTCACATTACTTTTTTGCCACTGCCATACTGTTAGCTTCTTCTTTGAATACAAGGTCATGCCTACATCAAATTCAAACGCACCCCAAAAAGGGTTTGAAACCACGTACTTGATGGCCACCTGAAATCATTCTTCCTATTAATATGTTACTCCCATATTGTTTGGCTATGCAGTGAATAGTTGAGCCTGAAGACCCGGCAGTGGCCAATTGCAGTGTTGATGTTAAAATCCCAGCGGTGAACAATTGCAGTGTTGATGTTGAAGGCCCAGTGGTGGACCATTGCAGTGTTGACGTTAAAGAGTGACTCTGCAGTTTAAAATTGTATTGTTGACGCTGAAGAACTGGCAGTGGACAATTGCAGTGTTGATGCTAAAGACCCAGCGGTGAACAATTGCAGTGTTGACGCTGAACACCCAGCGGTGGACAATTGCAGTGTTGAGACTGAATAACCGGCAGTGGACAATTGCAGTGTTGAGGCTGAATAACCGGCAGTGGACAATTGCAGTGTTGATGCTAAAGACCCAGCGATGGGACAATTGCAGTGTTGACGCTTAACTCCTTCACCCCAAGGGTGGTTTGCACGTTAATGACCGGGCCAATTTTTACAATTCTGACCACTGTCTCTTTATGAGGTTATAACTCTGGAACGCTTCAACGGATCTTCGCGATTCTGAGATTGTTTTCTCGTGACATATTGTACTTCATGTTAGTGGTAAAATTTCTTCGATATAACTTGCGTTTATTTTTGAAAAAAACGCAAATATGGCAAAAATTTTAAAAATTTTGCAATTTTCAAACTTTGAATTTTTTTTCCTTAAAACAGAGAAATATGTCACACAAAATAGTTAAGAAATAACATTTCCCACATGTCTACTTTACATCAGCACAATTTTGGAACAAAATTTTTCTTTGTTAGGAAATTAGAAGGGTTAAAAGTTGACCAGTGATTTCTCATTTTTACAACAAAATTTACAAAGCCATTTTTTTAGGGACCACCTCACATTTGAAGTCACTTTGACGGGTCTATATGGCAGAAAATACCCAAAAGTGACACCATTATAAAAACTGCACCCCTCAAGGTACTCAAAACTACATTCAAGAAGTTTATTAACCCTTCAGGTGCTTCACAGGAGCTGAAGCAACGTGGATGGAAAAAATTAATATTTAACTTTTTAGCCACAAAAAATGATCTTTTACAAACTTTTTTTTATTTTCACAAGGGTAAAAGGAGAAAATGGACAGATAAAGTTGTTGTGCAATTTCTCCTGAGTACGCCAATACCCCATATGTGGGGGAAAACCACTGTTTGGGCACACGGCAGAGCTCGTAATGGAAGGAGCGCCGTTTGACTTTTTCAAACTAAAATTGGCTGGAATTGAGATTGGACGCCATGTCGTGTTTGGAGAGCCCCTGATACGCCTAAACAGTGGAAACCCCCCACAAGTGACACCATTTTGGAAACTAGACCCCCTAAGGAACTTATCTAGATCTGTTGTGAGCACTTTGAACCCCAAAGTGTTTCACAAAAGTTTATAATGCCTGGGTGTGAAAAAAAAAAAAAACAATTTTCCACAAAAATGATTTTTTAGTCCCAAATTTTTGATTTTTCCCAAGGAAATTGGACCCCAAAACTTGTTGTCCAATTTGTCCTGAGTACGCTGATACCCCATATGTGGGGGGGGGAAACTGTTTGGGCGCACGGCAGGGCTTGGAAAAGAAGCAGTAACGTTTTGGAATGCAAACATTGATGGGGGTCATGTTCCGTTTGTAGTGCCCCAGATGAGCCTAAACAGTGGAAACCCCCCACAAGTGACCCCATTTTGGAAGCTAGACCCCTAAGGAACTTATCTAGATCTTTGGTGAGCACTTTGAACCCCCAAGTGCTTCACACAAGTTTATAATGCCCGGGCATGAAAATAAAAAATCCTATTTTTTCCCACAAAAATTATCTCTTAGTCACTAATTTTTTATTTTCCCATAGGTAACAGGAGAAATTGGACCACAAAATTTGTTGTCCAATTTGTCCTGAGTACGCTGATACCCCATATGTGGGGGGGAACCACTGTTTGGGCGCATGGCAGAGCTCGGAATGGAAGGAGCACTATTTGACTTTTTCCAACCAAAATTGGCTGGAATTGAGATTGGACGCCATGTTGCATTTGGAGAGCCCCTGATGTGCCTAAACAGTGGAAAACCCCCCACAAGTGACCCCATTTGGGAAACTAGACCCCCTAAGGAACTTATCTAGATCTTTGGTGAGCAATTTGAACCCCCAAGTGCTTCACACAAGTTTATAACGTAGAGCCGTAAAATTAAAAAATTATATTTTTTCCACAAAATTGATCTTTTCACCCCAATTTTTATTTTCCCAAGGGAAACAAGACTCCAAAAGTTATTGTGCAATTTGTCCTGAGTGCGCTGATACCCCATATGTGGGGGTAAACCATTGTTTGGGTGCATGGCAGAGTTTGGAAGGGAAGGAGCGCCGTTTGACTTTTTCAACACAGAATTGGCTGGATGCCATGTCGTGATTGGAGAGCTCCTGATCTGCCTAAACAGTGGAAACCCCCCACAAATGACACCATTTTGGAAACTAGACCCCTCAAGAAACTTATCTAGATGTGTGGTGAGCACTTTGAACCCCAAAGTGCTTCACAGAAGTTTATAACGTACAGTCGTAAAATAAAAAAATTCTTTTTTTTTTTTACAAAAATGATTTTTTAGCCCCCAATATTTTATTTTCACAAGGGTAGCAGGAGAAATTGGACCCCAAAAGTTGTTGTCCAATTTGTCCTGAGTATGCTGATACCCAATATGTGGGAGTAAACTACTGTATGGGCGCACGTCGGGGCTCGGAAGGGAAGTAGTGACGTTTTGGATTGCAGACTTTGATGGAATGGTCTGGGGGAGTCATGTCGCATTTGGAGAGCCCCTGATGCGCCTAAACAGTGGAAACCCCCCACAAGTGACCCCATTTTGGAAAATAGACCCCACAAAGAACTTATCTAGATGTGTGGTGAGCACTTTGAACCCCGAAGTGCTTCACAGAAGTTTATAACGTACAGCCGTAAAAATAAAAAATCCTTTTTTTTTTTACAAAAATTATTTTTTCGCCCCCAATATTTTATTTTCACAAGGGTAACAGGAGAAATTGGACCCCAAAAGTTGTTGTCCAATTTGTCCTGAGTACGCTGATACCCAATATGTGGGAGTAAACTACTGTATGGGCACACGTCGGGGCTCGGAAGGGAAGTAGTGACGTTTTGGATTGCAGACTTTGATGGAATGGTCTAGGGGCGTCATGTCGCATTTGGAGAACCCCTGATGCGCCTAAACAGTGGAAACCCCCACAAGTGACCCCATTTTGGAAAATAGACCCCACAAGGAACTTATCTAGAAGTGTGGTGAGCGCTATGAAGCCCCAAGTACTTCACAGAAGTTTTATAACATACAGCCGTAAAAACAAAAAAATAATTTTTTCTTTTTACAAAAATGATTTTGTCGCCCCCAGTTTTTTATTTTCCCAAGGGTAACAGGAGAAATAGGCCAAATTGCACAATAACTCTTGGGGTCCAGAGTATGCTGATACCCCATATGTGGGGTAAACTACTGTTTGGGCGCATGGCAGAGCTCAGAAGTGAAGGAGCACCATTTGACTTTTTCAACGCAGAATTGGCTGGAATTGAGATCAGACACCATGTCACATTTCGAGAGCTCCTGATGTGCCTAAACAGCAGAAACCCCCCAATTCTAACTCCAACCCTAACCCCAAACACCAATAACCCTAGTCCCAACCCTAACCACAAACCTAACCCTAACACACCCATAACCCTAATCCCAACCCTAATCCTAACGTTAGCGCCAACCCTAACCCTAATACTAACGTTAGCGCCAACCCTAACCCTAACTTTAGCCGCAACCCTAACCCTAACGGGAAAATGGAAATAAATACATTTTTTTAATTTTATTATTTTTCCCTAACTAAGGGGGTGATAAAGGGGGTTTGATTTACTATTTATAGCGGGTTTTTGTGATTGGCAGCTGTCACGCTAAAAGACGCTTTTTATTGCAAAAAATAGTTTTTTGCATCACCACATTTTGAGAGCTAGAATTTTTGCATATTTTGGCCCACAGAGTCATGTGAGGTCTTATTTTTTGCAGGACGAGTTGACGTTTTTATTTGTACCATTTTTGAGCACGTGACATTTTTTGATCGCTTTTTATTTCGATTTTTGGGTGGTTAGAATGAACAAAAATCAGCAATTCATGAATTTCTTTTGGGGGAGGCGTTTATACCGTTCCGCGTGTGGTAAAATTGATAAAGCAGTTTTATTCTTCGGGTCAGTACGATTATGGCGATACCTCATTTATATCATTTTTTTAGGTTTTGGCGCTTTTATAGAATGAAAACAATTTTATATAAAAAATCATTATTTTTGCATCGCTTTATTCTGCGAGCTATAACTTTTTTATTTTTTCGCTCATGATGCTGTGTGATGGCTCGTTTTTTGCGGGACAAGATGATGTTTTCAGTGTACCATGTTTATTTATATCGGTCTTTTTGATCGCGTGTTATTTCACTTTTTGTTCGGCGGTATGATGATAAAGCATTGATTTTTTGCTTCGTTTTTTTTTTTTTTTTTTAAGGGGTTCACTAAAGGGGTTAACTAGTGGGACAGTTTTATAGGGGGGGTCGTTACGGACGCGGCGATACCAAATATGTGTACTTTTATTGTTTTGTTTTTTTTATTTACAGGAAAAAATGAATTTATTGGGGAATATTTTTTTTTTTTTTATGATTTTTTTTACACTTTTTATTTTTACTTTTTTTTACTTTTTTACTTTGTCCCAGGGTGGGACATCACAGTATTTTATCAGATCGCTGGTGTGACAGTGTGCACAACACTCTGTCACACCAGCGATCGCTCTGGCATCGCTGCAGGCTTCCCCAGCGCCTGCTCTCAGCAGGCACTGAGGAAGCCGCCTCCCTGCAGGACCCCGGCGCCATCTTGGATCTGGGGACCTGGAGGGAGGACGGACCCTCGGAACAGCGCGACACATCGCGCTGCTCTGAGGGTCTCAGGGGAGCGCGCAGGGAGCCCCCTGCCTGCGCGATCCTCCCCTGTGCCCCGGGTACACCGCGATGATGTTTGATCGCAGTGTGCCAAGGGTTAATGTGCCGGGAGCGGTCCGTGACCGCTCCTGACACACAGTCACGGGTGTCAGCTGTGATAATCAGCTGACACCCGGCGGCGATCAGCTGCGCTCCCCCCGGGAGCGCAGCTGATCGCCCATGACGTACTATTCCGTCCATGGGAATTAGGTCCAGGGTCACATGGACGGAATAGTACGTCTGATGGCAGAGAGGGGTTAAGATCCAGCGTTGGACCATTGCAGTGTTGGCGCTAAAGATCCTGCAGTTTAAATTTGCATTGTTGATGCTGCAGTACCAGCAGTGGACAATTGCGGTGTTGATGCTAAAAAACCAGCAGTGGACAATTGCAGTGTTGATGCTAAGGACCCGGCAGTGGACAATTGCATTGTTGATGCTAAAGTCCCTGCGGTGGACAATTGCAGTGTTGACCCTGAAGACCCTGCAGTGGAGCATTTCAGTGTGGAGCCTGAAGAACCATCAGTGGATAATTGCACTGTTGAGGTTTAAGAACCTGCATTGATTATTTGCTGTGGTGAGTCTGAAGACACTTTATTTTAGCTGAGCTGAAGAACTGGCATAGAAGAATTGCATTGTTGAAGAATGTTAACAACCAACAAAGTTTACATTATTATGAAGTGAGTCTCTCATACTATTTTCCTATGCATTGAATGGAAAGCCTGCCCCAAATTTGGTCAAACGAAAATACCGCTTTGAAGAGACTTTTTTGAAGTCTTCCTAAAAATCAGTTTCCATTACAAAGGAGTGGGTTTCCTATACTTGTAATGGCCATACACTAAGTGCATAGGCTGAAAAACATTTTCCCCTGGGGGGGCACATTAACCGACTGTGTAAATATTTGTAGTTACGGACATCCTAAACAACCTTGCAAAACAATGTAGTGGCTGTATCATCAAGGAACACGTTCACCCTGGTGATCTAGGGGTGGTGTAGAGAGAGACGAGGAGTATGGCCTGCGAAAAAGGTCTTCCCAGTTTAAAGGAGCGGGTTTCCTATACTTGTGATGCACATACACTGCATAGGCTGAAAAACTTTTTCCCCTGGGGGTGATGTGTCGACCCGCCACCACAATTGTGGGTTACCAGGGCAATGGGGTACTCAGAGCCGAGCCCATGGAAGTCTATGGGATTGTCACAGGTAGCGGTGGCTCGGTCTGTGGCCCTAGCGGTCTGGCGTATGTTGGGGGAATATTTACAGGGGATAGATATATTTACAGTTCGTGACGCCACCTGTAGTCTTCTGGTAATTTATACCAGCGCTGCTGTAGAGCTCTGAGGGGATGGTGAGGCAGCTAGATGTCGGGTCCCCTACAGGTAGGACTCTTCCCTCAGGTCGATGGTTAAGGCAGGGTTGTGCAGGCATGCAAGTAAATAACTCAGTCTCACACGGTCAGCGTCTTTCCATACCTTTACTTGTAAGATGGTAAGGCAGGTCCCAGGGAGGCTGATGGGGTTGATGGAGGATGAGCTTTGAGGCAACGGCTAAGCAAGTTAGGGGCCTCCTTTACTGTCCAATGTTGATGAGTCCAACCAGCCTGAAGCGTAGTTCCCTCTATAACTCCAGCTATTCCAAAGCTGTTCTGCCCGGTCAGTTTTTGTGGTCGGAGCCTTCCTGTGAGAGAGCTGAGTTCCTATTCTTGCTGATCAGGCTCAAGGTTCTCACTCTCCCTGACCCCAGATACGTACTGACTCTTCAGGGATGCTTGCCACGACCTAAGGTCCGATAAGCCTCTGGTTTTCTTACCACTAAGCGTGAAGCTTTAGTGATCCTTCGGTCCCCAGTGACCGGTAACAATGTGCAGGTATCCTATACTTATGGCACTTCTCTGTTCTCTTCCACTATGCCCTTCGATATGCTCAACTCTTAATAGATATCTCAGTCCGTCTTATAGTGGGGCACAGCTCTGACCAGGCTGAGGTGAACTGGCTCACCTGTACTGGCCTCCACTTTCTGAACTGCACAAAGACTGCACTTCCTCACTCCTTCGAGTCACTGACTGAACTGAACTCAGACTACTTAGCACTCCCCTCCACACCCCTGGTGGGTGTGTCCGAAGTGTACATGATATCATGAAGAGCCCTTAACCGTTACCTCTCCACTCATCCTCCTGGTATTGTGTACCAGGGCTACACAGTGACACATCAACCTACTGTGTAAATATTTTTGTAACGGGCATCAAAACAACCTTGAAAAAATTTATACTGGCTGTTGCATCACAGACCACGGTCACCCTTGTGTTCTAGTGGTGGTGGATGATGAGGATGATGAGGAGGAGGATAATAACACACCAAATAGCCAAAGTCAGGGAAGCGTATACCCATGTGTGGGTGTGAAGAGGTGCATGGAAATACACCTCCCAAAAAAATATACTGTATTGAAGGTTATGTTTCGCTGTTCTCATTCAGTTGTGTACAGAAGTCTGCCCCAATCCATGCCTTGTTCATTTTTATAAGAGTCAGCCTGTCAGCATTTTCTGTTGACAGGCGGATGCGCTTATCAGTTATTATTCCACCAGAAGCACTAAAAACCCACTCTGACAAAATGCTAGGGGCAGGGCAGGCCAGAACCTCCAAGGCATTAAGAGCCAGTTCATGCCACTTGTCCAGCTTAGATACCCAATAATTAAAAGGCACAGAGGAATCACGAAGGACATTGGTACGGTCAGCAAGGTACTCTTTCAACATCTTCCCAAACTTTCCAGGCCTTGTGAGATTACCCCGTGACTCTGGGCCAGGGCGATGGGAGGGTCTGAGAAAAGTGTCCCAGTACTTTGCCAGTGTTCCCCTGCCTCTGCTGGATTGTAGTTGGGTCTCTCTCTCAACTCCTTGGTTGGCCAATGAACTGTGACCTCTGCTGCCAGCGTTTTCAGATGGGAATTTTTTCAGTAATTTTGCAACAATAGCCCTCTGGTACTGCATCATTTTAATACACCTATCTGACTCTGGTATAAGAGATTGAAAGTTCTCCTTGTAGCGTGGGTCTAAAAGTGTCACCAACCAGTACTGAGTGTCCGTAAACATTTTGATAATGCGAGGGTCACAGGAAAGGCAGCGCAACATAAAGTCTGCCATGCGTGCCAGACTGATAACTAGCAAGCCTTCCATATCCTCACTAACAGGACGACTGACAATGCTGTCCTCCTCCTCCTCTTCCTTCTCCCTGTCCTCAGGCCATCCACGCTGAACAGACGGTATGACAATTGTGCTTGTAGTATCATCTATAGCACAGGAAAGTAGCTCCTGTTCTTCCTCTTCCTCTTCTTCCTCATTGTCAACCAATCCACATTGGGATGACATGAAGCTGGGCTGTGTGCAATCACCCTGTATGGTTCCTTGCTCCATCTCATCGTGCTCCACCTGCAATGCATCCTCTTTGATTGTGAGCAGAGAGCTTTTCAGAATACAGATGAGCGGGATGGTGACGCTAATTATGGCGTCATCGCCGCTCACCATCTTGGTGAACTCCTCTCAAAGTTTTGTAGGATGGTACATATGTCTGATATCCGTGTCCACTCCTGAGATCTTATGTGTGGAATCTGAACTGAATACCGATGCTGGTACTCAACAATGGCCCTCTTCTGCTCACAAATCCTTTACAGCATATGCAGTGTAGAGTTCCAATGCGAGGGTGACATTACATACCAGTTGGTAAGCCAGAAGCTGCAAACGCTGCTGAAGCATGGAAAGGGCGGCTGAAGCTGTAGCTGAATTTCTAAAATGGGCACACAAGTGGCATACTGTCACAAGCAGATCTGGCAGCTCCGGGTAGGTTTTGAGAATCACCAGATTAAGCACATGGGCCAGCCATGGTATGTGTGTGAGCTCGCCTCGCCTCAGAGCCGCCACTAGGTTATGGCCATTGTCACACAACACCATGTCTGGCTGTAGGTTCAGCGATGTCAGCCACATATCTGCCTGCTCTTTCAAAGCTGTCCACAACTCTTCAGCTTTGTGAGGTTTATCACCTAAGCATATTAGCTTCAGCACAGCCTGTTGATGCTTGGCTGAGGCAGTGCTGCAGTGCTTCCAGCTTGCGACTGATGTAGTCCTTTCAGAGATGCAGGCTTAAGAGGAGGAGGAGGAAGATGACGTGCAGGAGCAGTAGACTGTGGGGGGCAACCCTGATTGAGCTAGGGCCCGCAATCCTCAGTGTTAGTAGGACGTGTTCCATCTCAAGGTCAGACTGGGTCCCGGATTCCACTATGTTAACCCAGTGTGCCGTCAGCGAGATGTAACGTTCCTGCCCAGAAGCACATGTCCACGCATCCGTGGTTAAATGTACTTTCCCTGTAATTGCTTTGTTGAGGGCATGGGTAATGCTGTGGGACACGTGATTGTGTAATACCGGGACGACACACCGGGAAAAATAATGTCGGCTGGGGACAGAGTACCTTGGGACGGCCGCCCCATCAGGTTGCGGAAAGCTTCTGTCTCCACGAGCCTAAAAGGCAACATTTAGAGTGCAAGCAGATGAGAAATGTGTGAATTTAGTACTGTGGCCTGTGGGGCGTTGGCTGTGTATTTCCGCTTTCGTTCCAATGACTGGGGTATGGACAACTGAAGGCTACGCTAGGAAAAGGAGGTGAACGTGCTTGCTGATGGTGGTAGTTGAGTGTGTGCATCGACAGGTGCAGGGCAGGAGGCATCTTCACAGGCACCATGGACAGGCGACAGGCTTCCAAGCACAATAGCGGAAGAAGCTGTGGTGTCACCTGCAGACATTGTTCCTGGACTCTAGGGTTCAGCCCACAAAGTTAGGTGCTTCGCTGCCATGTGCCTGATCATACTGGTGGTGGTCGGGCTGGTAGTTTTGCTACCTCTGCTGGTGCGGGCATGGCAGGTGGTACAAATGGCCTGTTTGGGGTTATCGGCAGAGTCTTTAAAAAACAACCAGTCTCGGGAAGACCAAACAGTTGTAATGACAACTTCCATCGTGTTGGTGTTACGAGGAACAGTTATCCGCCTTCTGTCTGCGTCCACCATAGTGCTATGCCTCCCTCCCCCTGTGTGCTGCTGTCCTTGCTGTTATGTTCTGCTACAAGCACTAAGGAAAGAAGGGAGATCTGTCCCTATGATAGAACTAAGCTAGATCCCTACGATGTAACGGGGAACCTGATTCTGCGATCAGACCCGCTAAAGTCCTCAGCTAGTCTGTACGAAGACCTATAGATGCGAGGAAGGGATCCCTACAAGAACTAGGACTGGGAGAAAGATGGACACCTCCTAACAGAAGTTGTAGCAGTAAAAGACAAACAAACAACATAGAACATAGAGGTCCAAAGACCAAGCAAAACTGACTGAGTAAGGTAACAAAGCACCTGGCTAGCTTAAGAGTAGAAATTACAATGAAGTCCAGCAAAGCCAGAAGGGCGGAGCAGGATTAAATAGGCAAAAAAGGTCATGTGACCAGCAAGATAGAAAAAACCTAACAGGAGAGTTCTAACAGTACCCCCCCTTCTAAGAGGATCCTCCGGATACCCTAGGCCCAGGCTTATCCGGAAACCTCTTGTGAAACGCTTTGACAAGTCTGGACGCAGAAACATCATCCGCCCTCATCCATGAGTTATCCTCGGGTCCGAAACCCTTCCAAGCGACGAGTTACTGCAAACTCCCTCTATACCATCTAGAATTTAGGATGCGGGAAATTTCATATTCCCCGTCCTCCACCACCGGGGGAACAGTGGCAGAGGCGTCTCCATCCGACACATCAGCTCTTTTCAACAGAGAAACATGAAACACCGGATTAATCTTCCAGGAGGTAGGAACCTCCAACCTAACAGCAGATTGGTTAACAACTTGAAGCACCTTAAAGGGCCCTACAAACTTGGGACCCAATTTTTTAGAAGGAATCCTTAACCGCAGATTCTTAGAGGACAACCAAACCATGTCACCAATAGCAAACAAAACCTCTTGCCGTTTCCTATCAAAGTACCTTTTAGATTTTCTGTTAGCCTCCTGAAGATTAACACGCACATCCGTCCAAACTCTCTTCAAATCACCGGAAAAATTCTCCTCTTCAGGCACGGCCGATACCAATTTGGAGAATGACCCAAACGACGGATGTCTCCCAGTGCAACAAAAAAAGGCGAACAACCAGAAGAAGAGGATGTATGGTTGTTAAGAGCAAATTCAGCAAGTGGCAGAAACTCAGACCACCCCTGTTGATTGTCTGTCACAAAACAACGCAAGAACTGCTCAACATTCTGGTTTTTCCTTTCTGTCTTGCCATTAGACTCAGGATGATATCCGGATGAAAACGACAAATGAACTTGTGTTGACCCGCACCACAATTGTGGGTTACCAGGGCTATGGGGTACTCGGAGCCGAGCCTGTAGATTTCTATAGGGAATGTCACTGGTAGCGTGGCTCGGTCCGTGGCCCTGGCGGTCAGGCGTATGATGGGGGGAATTATTTACAGGGGATTGGTAGATAACAGTTCGTGACGCCACCTGTAGTTTTCTAGTCACTAAGACCAGCGCTGCTGTAGATCTCTGAGGGGATGTTGTGGCAGCTAGATGACGGGTCCCCCACAGGTGGGACTGGTCCCTCAAAGTCTATGGTTATAATGATGTAGGGTGCAGATAAATGAATCAGTCTCACACCATCCAGCGTCTTTCCATACCTTTTACTTGTCAGATGTTTAGGCAGGTCCCGGGGAGCTGGTCAGGGTGGAGAATGTGCTTCGAGATAACAGCTGAACAGGTTAGAGGCCTCCTTTACTTTCAATATGATGAGTCCAACTAGCATAGAGCTAAGTTAACTCCGAATACTCCAGCTTCTCCAAAGCTGTACTGCCCGGTCAGTTTTGTGGTGGAGCCTTCCAGTGATGAAACTAGGTTCTTCTATGCTTGGCCTAGCTCAAAGTCCCTATTCCACCTGACTCCGGTTACGTACCGACTCTCCGAGGGCTGCTTTCTGCGACCTAAGGTCCAGTAAGACTCTGGTTGTTCCGTTACTATGCGTGAAGCGATAGCAACACTTCGGTCCCCAGTGACCGGGTAAATTGTGCAGGTAATCCTATACCTAAGGCACTGCTCTAACTTCTTCCACTGCGCCCTTCGCCCTGTTCGCGCTCTTAACATAAGCACTCCACACTTCCTAGGATGGTACAAGTCAATCCTTTCTTACTTCTTCCTTGGAGCTCGCTGACAGATTCTCAGTATTCTCCTAGTTCAGGAACACATCAACTGAACTTCACTGTCCTTGGGACAGGCGACTGAAGTTTCTGCTGCAAACTTCCCTTTCTCCAAAGCTGTCTCCGTCTGTCTGACTTTAGCTCACACAGAGCTCTGACAGGAAATGCAATCTGATCTCCTCTGCACACTGGTGGGATGACTCACTCCTGAGCCACCCGAGCTAGACTCCTCTGTCCGAAGACAGGAAACTGACTGACTGCCTGACTCTGCTGCATGTCACTACCTTATATACCCTATGGGTGTGTCCAAGTGTGTGATGGAGTGAATGGATATCAAGCATTAAACTGTTACCTCTCCGCACATCCTCCAGGATACTGTGTGCCTTACACACCAGGGCTACACATCCCCCCTTGGTAAAACACAGCACTCCCGGGCTGTAAAATACAAAAAGAAAGACATTTTGTTTTGCATTTAAACATTTAACATCAACTCATCCCATCAGGGAGGTACGAAATTCTTAAAACGTTGCATTTTGTACAGTAGGAAAATACAAAAGTATTAAAACATCAAGACACTCAATAAATACACAGTATTCTTGTGAAGGACCCGCACCAAACCTTCAACGTGGGTCCTGGGTGGGCTGCAGGACATTTGACTGCAGACCTCGCTCAGTGCCACACCATACGGGTTTTATGTTCAGAGGTAAGTCAAGGCTTCGTGTGAAACCAAGACAAGGCACAAAGTGCAACTATGTACAAAGATAAGTTCTGGGCTGGCACAGTCCTCAGCCTCTCAGTCCATGGCATGGTTAAGGACACATATTTATACTTTTCACTTCAATATTTACATTATAATTCTAACGATATTTACCCAACCAGGGTATTCTATATGTAAAACTATGCAATCAACATATTACTTTTTAATTTCTCAAAATTCTTCAACTTTTCAAAATTCCTTTTACCCAGCCGGGTATTCTACTCCATATATCAAACATCAGTAGACAATAATAAAGTGCAATTTGCAAGTTATATAAACATTACATACATTTCAAGTGCAATTATGTGAACCTTCTTTTTCAACTTTATACACTATTGTATGCGGTAAACCCCTGTCTGGGTCCTACCGGTCTTCACATTTTCTTGCAGACTTCAATTACATTTTCCACCCCGGGGGCTGGAACAATGCGATGCTCCTTAGAGCACATGACAAACAGGTCGTGACCTGCTATCAGGGTTTGGGTCGCTACAGTTCTTGTGCGAACCGCTTGGGGCACGCCGGGTGCTTTCTCCTTGTGAGACGCCGATTGCGTCGCAGTTTGCGTTGCAGGTAGCGATTCAAATTTAACCGCAGTTTGCGATACAAAGGAAGACTTGGGTGAAGAGATGCGAGCAGGTAGCGATGCCGATCGCGTCGTAGATTGCGATGCAGAGTAGGTCGCCGATTGCGATGCAGATTGGGATGCAGATTGCGATACGGAGGTGTACGCAGGGAGCGATGCCGATGCACAATGCTGGTGTGATGCAGAGCAGGAAGCAGGTGTGCACAATGGCTCAGTTGGGGACGCACTAACCTGCTGCTGTCGCTGCTCCATCACAGACGGCTGGGTTTCCTCCGGCGTCCCTACCGGGGATCTGTAATCTGCTGCGGCCTCCTGGCCTAGCTGGTACTCCGGAACAGGCAGGACCTCCTCAGCCTCCTTCACTTCCACCTCTTCATCGGTGGGATCAGGTACAGCACTTTTGGGGGCGGCCTCCGGTTTTCCTTCAGCTTTCTTCAGCAGGGATCTTGGAAAAGCAGGTGACGGCATTATGCTTATAGGAGAGAACACTGCGTCCCACAGCAGCCGCTGTATCTGGGCACGCCATCGTCTCTCTGTCTCCTGCAAGTCTGCATGACGCTGGATTAATCTTCTGAGCACTGCATTCTCCCTCTGCAGCTCCAGCATAGTTTGTTGAAGTTTCGGTATTAGGGATGGCTCTGGTTCAAGCAACAGCTTCTCCGGGGAGCAGGGCCTGTGCTCCACTGCTCCACTGCATAGCTGCTCTTGTCCTTCTGCCACCTCGGTCCAGGTCTCACTGTGGTATCCAACAGGAACATTCTGGTCCTTTCCGTGGAGGCGGGATTTGCGTCTCCTCCTCTTCGCATAGAGGATGAAGAGGAGGCGTATTTCTTTAGCAGTGGGGCTGGATCTCACATTGTAATAGGCCTTGGAGAGGGCGGCCATAACTTTCGCGCCTCAGGGGGGGTACACGCCCACGAAGGTACGCCCACCTTCTTCTCCAGCGCCTCAGGGCGCCAACTTGGCGGTAAAAATGGCGGTATTTGGCGCCAAACAACAGCAACAGTCTTTTTCACCAAAACACTTCACAGGCACACAGGGCTCGCAATGCTGCAAGTTTCGGATCCTGTTCGTGACGCCAAAAGTTGTGTTGACCCGCACCACAATTGTGGCTTACCAGGGCTATGGGGTACTCGGAGCCGAGCCTGTAGATTTCTATAGGGAATGTCACTGGTAGCGTGGCTCGGTCCGTGGCCCTGGCGGTCAGGCGTATGATGGGGGGGAATTATTTACAGGGGATTGGTAGATAACAGTTCGTGACGCCACCTGTAGTTTTCTAGTCACTAAGACCAGCGCTGCTGTAGATCTCTGAGGGGATGTTGTGGCAGCTAGATGACGGGTCCCCCACAGGTGGGACTGGTCCCTCAAAGTCTATGGTTATAATGATGTAGGGTGCAGATAAATGAATCAGTCTCACACCATCCAGCGTCTTTCCATACCTTTTACTTGTCAGATGTTTAGGCAGGTCCCGGAGAGCTGGTCAGGGTGGAGAATGTGCTTCGAGATAACAGCTGAACAGGTTAGAGGCCTCCTTTACTTTCAATATGATGAGTCCAACTAGCATAGAGCTAAGTTAACTCCGAATACTCCAGCTTCTCCAAAGCTGTACTGCCCGGTCAGTTTTGTGGTGGAGCCTTCAGTGATGAAACTAGGTCTTCTATGCTTGGCCTAGCTCAAAGTCCCTATTCCACCTGACTCCGGTTACGTACCGACTCTCCGAGGGCTGCTTTCTGCGACCTAAGGTCCAGTAAGACTCTGGTTGTTCCGTTACTATGCGTGAAGCGATAGCAACACTTCGGTCCCCAGTGACCGGGTAAATTGTGCAGGTAATCCTATACCTAAGGCACTGCTCTAACTTCTTCCACTGCGCCCTTCGCCCTGTTCGCGCTCTTAACATAAGCACTCCACACTTCCTAGGATGGTACAAGTCAATCCTTTCTTACTTCTTCCTTGGAGCTCGCTGACAGATTCTCAGTATTCTCCTAGTTCAGGAACACATCAACTGAACTTCACTGTCCTTGGGACAGGCGACTGAAGTTTCTGCTGCAAACTTCCCTTTCTCCAAAGCTGTCTCCGTCTGTCTGACTTTAGCTCACACAGAGCTCTGACAGGAAATGCAATCTGATCTCCTCTGCACACTGGTGGGATGACTCACTCCTGAGCCACCCGAGCTAGACTCCTCTGTCCGAAGACAGGAAACTGACTGACTGCCTGACTCTGCTGCATGTCACTACCTTATATACCCTATGGGTGTGTCCAAGTGTGTGATGGAGTGAATGGATATCAAGCATTAAACTGTTACCTCTCCGCACATCCTCCAGGATACTGTGTGCCTTACACACCAGGGCTACACAAACTCCCAACCTGTCACAAAAGGCGTGCCAAAAACGAGCCATGAACTGAGGTCCCCTATCAGAAACAATGTCAGTAGGAACGCCATGTAGTCTGACAATTTCCTTGACAAAGGCCTTAGCGAGAGTCTTAGCGCAGGGCAGTTTGATGAAAGGAACCAAGTGACACATCTTGCTAAAACGGTCCACGACCACCCAGATGACAGTGAAACCTCAGAGGGGGGAAGGTCAGTAATAAAGTCCATAGCCAAATGTGTCCAAGGTGTACAAGGAACCTCCAGAGGGCAAAGCAACCCCGTAGCAGGAGTATGTGAAGACTTAGATCTAGCACACACAGTACATTGACGCACCCACTTAATGACTTCCTTCTGCCATCCAGGCCACCAAAAACTGCGACCCACAAGTTTCTTGGTCTCAGAGATTCCAGAATGACCTGCCAACCGAGACTCATGACACTTAAACAAATCTCTCCTAAAGGTCCCAGGCACAAACAACCTCCCATGGTGAGTGTTAGATGGGGCATTCTCCTGTGCTTTAAGAATCTCATCTTCCAACACAGAATCCAAAGCAGCAATCACAACCCCTTCTTGTAAAATGTTCTCCTCCTCCTCAGCACCGTCCATGGGAGAAAAGCTGTGAGACAAAGCATCAGCTTTAACAATCTTAGTACCTGGGAAGTAAGTAACGGAAAAATTAAACCGCGAGAAAAACAGTGCCCACCTAGCCTGACTGGCAGCATCAACATAGATCAGATTTTTATGATCAGTGAAAACTTGAACGGGAAATTCAGCACCTTCCAAGAGATGATGCCAGTGTTCAAATGCGAGTTTAATAGCCAACAATTCCCTATTACCAATATTGTAATTCAGTTCAGTCTCAGAAAATTTTTTTGAAAAAAAGGCACAGGGATGTACTCCATCCCTGTTTTCTTGAGACAACACCGCGCCGACCCCCACAGAAGAAGCATCAACCTCAACCAAAAATGGTTTAGTCACATCAGGCTGCATAAGGATGTGAGCAGAGCTGAACCTCTCCTTTAGAAACACAAAAGCTTCAATGGCCTCAGTAGTCCACTGAACCGCATTAGCACATTTCCTGGTGAGATCGGTCAGTAGATTGACAATAATAGAAAATTTTTTAATGAATTTTCTATAATAATTGGCGAAACCCAAAAACCTCTGTATCGATTTCAAACCAATAGGCCTAGGCCATTCCTACACAGCTTGAACTTTCACCGGGTCCATCTCAAAACCTTCGCTGGAGATAATGTAGCCCAAAAAACTAATTCTCTGTACAGCGAACTCACATTTCTCTAGCTTAGCAAAAAGCGAATTGTCAATTAATAACTGTAATACCTCACGTACGCTCCACCAATGAGACTCCAGATCCGGTGAATAAATCAAAATGTCATCCAAATACACAACCACATTTTTGCCTATCAAAGGTTTAAGGATGTCATTAATAAGATTCTGAAAAAATGCAGGAGCATTGGTAAGATCAAAAGGCATAACCAGATTCTCAAAATGACCCAAAGGAGTGTTAAAAGCAGTCTTCCATTCGTCACCCTCCTTCATGCGCAACAAATTGTATGCCCCCCGAAGATCAATTTTAGAGAACCACTTGGCCCCCACTAACTGGTTAAACAAATCGGGAATCAATGGCAGTGGGTAAGGATTGCGTACAGTAATTTTATTAATCTCACGAAAGTCCAGACAAGGACATAAACCGCCGTCCTTTTTTTTAACAAAAAAAAATCCAACAGCCACAGGAGACTTGGAAGGCCTAATGTGACCGGCGGCCAAGCTTGTCTGTATGTATTCCTCCAAAGCCTTTCTCTCAGGAATTGTAAGATCAAATAAACGACTTTTAGGAAGAGTCGCTCCAGGGACAAATTCAATAGTACAATCATAGTCTCTATGAGGAGGCAAAATCTGCGATTCCTTCTCAGAAAAAACTTTCCAAAAATCCTGAATAGGTACAGGTAATTCCCCTTTATCCACAGCAGCAATACGCCCATTACAACACTTGTCATAACACTTAGGGCTCCAGGACTTAATTTCATTGGTAGACCAATCCAGAACAGGATTGTGCAATTTTAACCAGGGTAACCCTAAAACCACCGGAGAAGGCAAATTATTCAATACTACCAAATCCAAATTCTCTTGGTGAACACCATTAATAGTGAGGGGAAATTCACAGACCTTGTGAGTAACATTCTTCAAGGGAGAGCCATCAACAGAAACCACGGCAATAGGGGATGACAAAGGTTTGGGTTTTAATTTAAGTTTTTCCAAGAATCCCCATCAATCACATTCAGAGTAGAACCACAATTGACAAATACCCGAAATTCCATTAATTCTTCCTGAGCAGCAGTTGTGGCAGAAAGAAAGACACCCTTAGTGTTTAAACAGGCTATACGGGTGGAACTGACCTTTTTTTTTTTCTTTGTTGAAACGAACCACACAGTTCTTAATGAAATGGTCAGATTTGCCGCAATAAAGGCACAAACCTTCAGGAAACCTGCGGTCTTTTTCCTGAGAGCGAGGTGCCATCGCTCCAATCTCCATCGGCTCTCCAATGTCAGTACAGACCCTCTCAAGACTTGGAGCTGACATGGCAGAGGATTTACTCTCTCATTAACCCTTGCACGCAGTCTCCTATCCACCCGTATAGCTAATTGCATAGCCTCCTGCAAGTTACCAGGATAAGCAATCAGCAAATCTTTAACCCTTTCACCTAGCCCTGCAAGAAACAAACTTTTCAAAGCTGAATCGTTCCACCCCACCTGAGTAGACCACAGACAGAAGTGAGTACAATATTTTTCCACATTACCTGATCCCTGCCTCAAACGTCTCAATTCTGTCTCAGCTGATGAGACACGATCAGGATCATCATACAATAACCCCAAAGCAGAAAAAAAAACTATCCACTGATCTAAAGCATGGATCACTAGGTTGTAGAGAAAAGGCCCACTCCTGAGGTTCTTTGCGCAAAAGTGACAATATGAACCCTATGCGCTGTGATTCATCACCAGAGGATCTGGGTCTCAAACGAAAATACAACAAGCAAGCATTTTTAAAAGAAAAAAAATCTTGTTCACCAAAAAATAAATAGGGCAAACGTACCTTTGGCTCCACGAAATGTGCTCCAGAACAGCTACTCACGTGTTGCTAGAGCTCGGCCACCTCCAGAGAGAGTCCCTGCAGGCGTTGAGCCAAGTCCTGAACTGACACCATGATGGAAACTGGAAATCTTTCCTTAGAGATATATTTGGGCTGGACTTACTGTTATGTTCTGCTACAAGCACTAAGGAAAGAAGGGAGATCTGTCCCTACGATAGAACTAAGCTAGATCCCTACGATGTAACGGGGAACCTGATCCTGCGATCAGACCCGCTAAAGTCCTCAGCTAATCTGTACGAAGACCTATAGATGCGAGGAAGGGATCCCTACAAGAACTAGGGATTGGGAGAAAGATGGACACCTCCTAACAGAAGTTGTAGCAGTAAAAGACAAACAAACAACATAGAACATAGAGGTCCGAAGACCAAGCAAAACTGACTGGGTAATGTAACAAAGCACCTGGCTAGCTTAAGAGTAGAAATTACAATGAAGTCCAGCAAAGTCAGAAGAGCGGAGCAGGATTAAATAGGCAAAAAAGGTCATGTGACCAGAAAGATAGAAAAAACCTAACAGGAGAGTTCTAGCACTTGCTCTGCATGTCCTCCTGCCAGGTTCACCACCTCCTCTTCCACTTCCGCACCCTGGTCCTCCTCCTGACTTTCTGGCAATTGTGTCTCATCATCGTCCACCTCTTGTGACACATTCCCACCGTCGCCTTCGTGTGAACGTGGCTGCTCAAATATTTGGGCATCGCTACATGCAATTTCAATGTGCCCCGCTTCAAGTGGACCGAGCGAGAGGCCAGAATCTATAAATGGACAACTGAACAGCTCTTCGGAGTGTCCAAGTGTGGGATCAATTGTCTGCGGGCACTCTACATGGGAGGTTGAAGGAAATCGGGGTGAGGAATATGTGGTCCAGACTCACGGCTACTCAGACTTGACCTTGTGGAAGACAGGGTGGTGGTGCCAAACTGACTGGAAGTATTATCCGCCATCCAACCAACTACCTTTTCATGCTGCTCTGGTGTCAAAAGTGGTCTTCTGCCATCCCCTATGAATTTTGACAGGAATCTGTTACGATAAGATGTGGGTGTTTGTTGTGGCACAATTGCAGCTTTCCCTCTGCCTCTGCATGCACCATCACTATCACGTCCAGTTTCCCATCCCTTGCCACGCGCCTTTCCCGTTTTAAATGTGATACAATATTTTCAACGTTCAATAAAAAAGTCACAGTTTGGAGCAAAATTAGATGCAATCTGTGTGAGCAAAACA
This sequence comes from Oophaga sylvatica, assembly GCA_033576555.1. Classification (NCBI taxonomy): domain Eukaryota; kingdom Metazoa; phylum Chordata; class Amphibia; order Anura; family Dendrobatidae; genus Oophaga; species Oophaga sylvatica. Next base: position 175,887,967 of record JARQOD010000006.1, read on the forward strand.
CACTTTCAAATATCTGGAATGTACTTTATTTGTTTAACAAACTGGTGTCACTGTCAATAACTGTGGTAAGATGAAGAAAAAACTGTCTAATGTAGCCCTGAAATGCCACAATTTTTTTGCACAGAGAGATAGGAGTCTGACACAGATACCACACTGGGTACTCTATTTAGCCTGTATTTTTTTGGTTTATACCCCAAAATATTGTACAGAACTAGGGTAACAGACAGCAAATACAGTGGAATATAGGCCTGAATTGCCGCAATTTGTAGGCCACAAATAGCTCAGCTGTCTGACAGCGATACCACACTGTTCAATATGTGAGCAGTACTTTTTAAATTTTTAGCCCTAAAATAGTGTTTACAGCTAGGGTAACACACAGCAAACAAAGGTGACTGGAAGCCTCCAAAGCACACTTTGTAGCCCTCAGATACATGAGGCGTGTCACCGGAATGTTCAATTTGTGGCCTTTTTTTTTATTTTTTACACCAAAAAACCTGTTTTGAGCTACGGTAACACACAGCAAAAAAAGCTGGAGGGAAGGCTCAAAAGCACACTTTCTAGCCCACAGATAGAAGAGGCGTGCCACTGAAATACCAGACTGTTCATTATGAGGCCGGTATTTTTTTTATTTTTTAGGCCAAAATAGTGTATACTAGACCTAGGGTAGCACACAGAAAAAAGGGCAAGGTAGGCCTGAAAAGATCTGGCGTCTGACGGAGATAGAACACTGTTACATATGTAGGCTCAATTTTTTTTGGACCACCAAAATTGTGTCAATAACTAGGCTATGACTATGACACAAAAAAAATTGTTGGAGTACTAAAATTGTTAACCCCTTCCCGACCTATGACCCCTACGTAGACGTCATGAAAACCTGTGCCTTTAAGACCTGTGACGCCTACGTAGGCATGGTATAAATCGCGTTCCTGCGGGTCGGGTGACCGGGGTCACTGAAAGGTCACCCGATCCGCAGAGACAGGAGGCTTTGTGCTTCACCCCAGGGGGGGTGGCTTTGCCCCCGTGGCTAAGATCTCTTTGATTGGCTGTTGAAAAGTGAAACAGCCAATCAGAGGGATTGTAATATTTCACCAATGAAACTTGGTGAAATATTACAATCCAGCCATGGCTGATGCTGCAATATCATCAGCCATGGCTGGAGACAGTAGTATGACCCCCCCACACCGACTGACGGGGGCGATCTGCCCTCGCCACCGACTGATGCGGGGATCTGCCGCCGCCGTCACCATCTGCTCCCTCTCTCCTTCCCTCTGCTCTGCCCGCCATCTTCTCCCCCCCCCTCACCTCCCCAGGAACCTTACGACTCTCGGTGTCCCTCCTGGTGTCCCTCTTCGCTCCTGCATGGGCGCCGCCATCTTCCAAAATGGCATGCACAGTGCGCCTGCCGAATCTGCCGGCCGGCAGATTCATTCATTCATTCATTCAGGGACGTTTTGATCACTGTGATAAACCCTATCACAGTGATCAAAATAATAAAAATAGTAAATAACCCCCCTTTATCACCCCATAGGTAGGGACAAATGAACTAAAGAAAATATTTTTATTTTTCTATTAGGGTTAGGGTTAGAATTAGGCTTAGGGTTAGAATTAGGGTTAGGGTTAAAATTAGGTTAGGGTTGGAATTAGGGTTAGGATTGGAATTAAGGTTAAGATTAGGGTTAGGGGTGTTTTGGGCTCAGGGTTGGGATTAGGGTTAGGGTTGCAATTAGAGTTAGGGCTGGAATTAGGGTTAGGGTTGGGATTAGGGTTAAGATTAGGGTTAGGGGTGTGTTGGGGTCAGGGTTGTGATTATGGTTAGGGTTGCAATTAGGGTTAGGGTTGGAAATAGGGTTAGTGTTTGGATTAGGGTTAAGATTAGGGTTAGGGGCGTGTTGGGTTTAGGGTTGGGATTAGGGTTAGGCTTGTGGTTAGGGTTATGGTTAGGTTTGGGATTAGGGTTAGGGGTGTTTTGCGGTTAGGGATATAGTTAGGGCTGGGATTAGGTATAGAGGTATGTTGGGGTTAGGGTTGGAGTTAGAATTTGGGGGTTTCCACTGTTTAGGCACATCAGGAGGTCTCCAAACGGAACATGGCACCACCATTGATTCCAGCCAATTTTGCGTTCAAAAAGTCAAACTGTGCTCCCTCCCTTCCAAGCCCCGACATGTGCCCAAACAGTGGTTTACCCCAACATATGGGGTATCAGCGTACTCAGGAAAAATTGCACAACAACTTTTGGCATCTAATTTCTCCTCTTATCCTTGGGAAAATAAAAAATTGGGGGCTAAATTATTGTTTTTGCGGAATAAAAATGATTTTTTTTTTATTTTCACGGCTCTGCGTTATAAACTTCTGTGAAGCACTTGGGGGTTCAAAGTGCTCACCACACATCTAGATAAGTTCCTTGGGGGGTCTCGTTTCCAAAATGGGGTCACTTGTGGAGGTTTCTACTGTTTAGGCACATCAGGGGCTCTGCAAAGGTAACATGATGCCCACAGACCATTCCATCAAAGTGTGCATTTCAAAACGTCACTACTTCCATTCCGAGCCCTGACGTGTGCCCAAACAATGGTTCCCCTCCACATATGGGGTACCAGCGTACTTAGCAAAAACTGGAGAACAACTTTTGGGGTCCAATTTCTCTTGTTACCCTTGTGAAAATAAAAAACTGCGGGCTAAAAAAATCATTTTTTGAGGAAATGATTTTTTATTTTCACGGCTCTGCGTTATAAACTTCTGTGAAGCACTTGGGGGTTCAAAGTGTTCAGTACACATCTAGATAAGTTCCTTGGGGGGGTCTAGTTTCCAAAATGGGATCACTTGTGGGGTTTTCTACTGTTTAGGCACATCAGGGGCTCTCCAAATGTGACATGACATCTGCAGACTATTTCATGAAAGTCTGCATTACGAAACGTCACTTCTTCTCTTCCGAGCCCCGACGTGCCCACACAGTAGTTTTCTCCCACATATGGGGTATCAGCGTACTCAGGACAAATTGGTCAACAACTTTTGGGGTCCAATTTCTCCTTTTACTCTTGGGAAAATAAAAAGTTGGAACTAAAATATCATGTTTGTGGAAAAAATATGATTTTTTTATTTTCATGCTCGGGCATTATAAACTTTAGTGAAACACCTGGGGGTTCAACGTTCTCACCACACATCTAGATAAGTTCCTTGAGGGGTCTAGTTTCCAAAATGGTGTCACTTGTGGGGGTTTCCACTGTTTAGGCACATAAGGGGCTCTCCAAATGCGACATGGCGTCCAGCAAATTCTGCGTTGAAAAAGTCAAACGGCGCTCCTTCCCTTCCAAGCTCTGCCATGCACCCAAACAATGGTTTACTTCTACATATGGGGTATCAGTGTACTCAGGACAAATTGCACAATAACTTTTGTGGTTTTGTTTCCCTTGGGAAAATAAAAATTGGGGTGAAAAGATCATTTTTGTGGAAAAAATATGATTTTTTAATTTTACGTTATAAACTTGTGTGAAGCACTTTGGGTTCAAAGTGCTTACAACAGATCTAGATAAGTTCCTTTGGGAGTCTAGTTTCTAAAATGGAGTCACTCATAGGATGTTTCCACTGTTTAGGCACATCAGGGGCTCTGATATGGCGTCCAATCACGATTCCAGCCCATTTTGGTTTGAAAAAGTCAAAATAGCGCTCCTTCCCTTTCGAGCTCTGCCGTTCGCCCAAACAGTGGTTCCCCCCACATATGGGATATCAGCGTACTCAGGACAAATTGGACATCAACTTCTATGGTCAAATTTCTCCTGTTACCCTTGGGAAAATAAAAAATTGATGACTAAAAATCATTTTTGTGGGAAAAAAATTGGATTTTTTATTTTCATGCCCGGGCATTATAAACTTGTGTGAAGCACTTGGGGGTTCAAAGTGCTCACCACAGATCTAGATAAGTTCCTTAGGGGGTCTAGTTTCCAAAATGGGGTCACTTGTAGGGGGTTTCCACTGTTTAGGCACATCAGGGGCTCTGCAAACTGAACATGACACACATCAAAGTCTGCATTCCAAAACGTCATTACTTCCTTTCCGAGCCCTGTCGTGCGCCCAAACAGTTTTCCCTCCACATATGGGGTATCAGCGCACTAAGGACAAATTGGACAACAACTTTTGGGGTCCAATGTCCTTGGGAAAAATCAAAAATTGGGGACTAAAAAATCATTTTTGTGGAATTTTTTTATTTCACACCCAGGCATTATAAACTTTAGTGAAACACTTGGGGGTGGAAAGTGCTCACAACAGATCTAGATAAGTTCCTTAGGGGGTCTAGTTTACAAAATGGTGTCAATTGCGGGGGGTTTCCACTGTCTAGGCACATCAGGGGCTCTCCAAACGCAACATGGCGTCCAATCTCAATTCCAGCCAATTGTGGTCAAATGGCGCTGCTTCCCTTCCAAGCCCTGCCGTGTGACCAGACAGTGGTTTTCCCCCACATATGTGGTATCAGTGTACTCAGGAGAAATTGGAAAACAAGTTTATCTGTCCATTTTCTCCTTTTAACTTTTAACCCTTATAACTTCCTAACAAAAAAAATTTTGTTTCCAAAATTGTGCTGATGTAAACTAGACATGTGGAAAATGTTATTGATTAACTATTTTGTGTCACATAATTCTCTGGTTTAACAGAATAAAAATTAAAAATTTGAAATTTGTGAAATTTTCAAAATTTTCGCCAAATTTCTGATTTTTTCACAAATAAACGCAAAAATTATTGACCTAAATTTACCACTAACTTTAAGCCCAATATGTCATGAAAAAATGTACTCAGAATCGCTAGGATCCGTTGAAGCATTCCTGAGTTATTACCTCATAAAGGGACACTTGTCAGAATTGCAAAAAATGGCCAGGTCATTAAGGTCAAAATAGGCTGGGTAATGAAGGGGTTAAATAGTAATCTCAATGATATGCGATGTGTGTGGCGTTAAATACACAGTGATAAATATAAGAACTGTAGATAAATATTTTTTGGCCACCTAAAGATTTTTTGGTTAGCAAAATGGTGGCCAAAAATGTCGTAAGACACTCCAAAAAATACTACAGTAAAAAAAAATAAAAAAACAGAATTTGCTGAGCTCTCAGATCTAATACCTGTGACAAAAAAAATCAGTTTTAAATTGCCAGACTTTCACGCTGTTGAATTAAAATGACCTGGCTGTAGTCTGCAGTGTGACCAAGCAAATATATGTAGAAAAAAATGGGGTCTCTGGATTGCTTTGTAATAAAATTAGCAGGATTCAGGTGCAAAAGAAAAAATTATCCTAGCCACGGATACCTGCAGCTAGGTATATATATAATAGGCAGCACCAGACAGTAATGGACCCTTTTGAAGTATGAAGTCAGATCTATACACTCACATACAGTGCCTGCATACCTTGCACTGATGTGGATATATGCACATAGACTCCACAGCCTACCTAGCACTGCAATCTATATACCCCCTAATTAGCTCTTAAAAGGACTGATGGTTTAGCTGGATTTGTGGCTTGAACAATGGTAGACCCACACTAACTAATAAAAGCACAAATCTCTCAGCAACTCTCCCTACACTGTCTGAATCTGGAGCTGAATGCTTTGAGCAGGGCAGCGTCCGGTCTCTTATAGACCCGATGACGCTGTGCGGCCAGCCAATCACTGTAATACCACAACAAAGATGGCTACGGTATTACAGTGCGTGGCTGACTGTCCCTGCATGTTCATTGGTGCTCTAAAGAGCGTCAAAGTTGCAGGGCGGAGACCCGAGCTCCCGCCAAATAATACCGGAAATGCTCGGTGCTCGCCGAGTACACTGAGTACAGTGATACTCGGGCGAGTAACGAGTAGTGGCGAGCACGTTCGCTCATCACTACTCTGCAACCTTCAGCTACTGAGTCTCAAAAGCTGGACAGTTGGCATGAACTGTCTCTCTATGTCTTGGAGGCCTTGTGCTACCTTGCCGCTAGCGTCTTGTCTGATCAGGTTTTTAGTGCCACTCCGAGGAGGTGGGGGGTAGTAGTAATAATAATAATAATAATTTTATTTCTATAGCACCAACATATTCCGCAGCACTTTACATTACAGTATAGAGGGGACTTCTACAGACAATGGACATTATAGCATAGCAATAAAGACATAGATCAAAACAGATACCAAGAGGGCCCTGCTCGCAAGCTTACAATCTATAAGGAAAAAGGGGAGACACAAAAGGTGGATGGTAACAATTGCTTTTATTTTTTGGACCAGCCATAGTGTAAGAATCTGGTGTTCCTGTTGCTGCATGAACCAGTTAACAGTCTAAATATGTAACAGCACAGACACAGAAGGCTATTAAATGCATAAAGCATGTGAGAACATGATGCGAGGAACCTGGTTATGGTAAAAAATTTTGAATGAGCCACACAGTGATAAAATTTAGAATGAGCCACACAGGGATATTTAGGTTAATGTGTTGAGGCGATAGGCCAGGCTGAACAAATGCGCTTTTAGGGCACGCTTAAAACTGTGTGGATTGGGGATTAATCGTATTAACCTGGGTAGTGCATTCCAAAGAAGTGGCGCAGCACTTGAAAAGTCTTGGAGACGGGAGTGGGAGGTTCTGATTCTTGAGGATATTAACCTCAGGTCATTAGCAGAACGGAGGGCACGGGTAGGGTGGTAGGCTGAGATGAGGGAGGAGATGTAGGGTGGTGCTGAGCCATGGAGTGCTTTGTGGGTGAGTGTAATAAGTTTATACTGAATTCTGGAGTGGATGGGTAACCAGTGTAAGGACTGGCACAATGTAGAGGCATCGGTATAACGATTGGTGAGGAATATGATTCTAGCTGCTGCATTCAGGATGGATTGGAGAAGGGAGAGTTTGGTAAGAGGCAGACCGATTAGTAGAGAGTTGCAATAGTCCAGAAGAGAATGAATAAGATAAATAGTAATAATTTTTGCAGACAGCAAATACAGTGGAATATAGGCCTGAATTGCCGCAATTTGTAGGCCACAAATAGCTCAGCTGTCTGACAGCGATACCACACTGTTCAATATGTGAGCAGTACTTTTTAAATTTTTAGCCCTAAAATAGTGTTTACAGCTAGGGTAACACACAGCAAACAAAGGTGACTGGAAGCCTCCAAAGCACACTTTGTAGCCCTCAGATACATGAGGCGTGTCACCGGAATGTTCAATTTGTGGCCTTTTTTTTTATTTTTTACACCAAAAAACCTGTTTTGAGCTACGGTAACACACAGCAAAAAAAGCTGGAGGGAAGGCTCAAAAGCACACTTTCTAGCCCACAGATAGAAGAGGCGTGCCACTGAAATACCAGACTGTTCATTATGAGGCCGGTATTTTTTTTATTTTTTAGGCCAAAATAGTGTATACTAGACCTAGGGTAGCACACAGAAAATAGGGCAAGGTAGGCCTGAAAAGATCTGGCGTCTGACGGAGATAGAACACTGTTACATATGTAGGCTCAATTTTTTTTGGACCACCAAAATTGTGTCAATAACTAGGCTATGACACAAAAAAATTGTTGGAGTACTAAAATTGTTAACCCCTTCCCGACCTATGACCCCTACGTAGACGTCATGAAAACCTGTGCCTTTAAGACCTGTGACGCCTACGTAGGCATGGTATAAATCGCGTTCCTGCGGGTCGGGTGACCGGGGTCACTGAAAGGTCACCCGACCCGCAGAGACAGGAGGCTTTGTGCTTCACCCCAGGGGGGGTGGCTTTGCCCCCCGTGGCTAAGATCTCTTTGATTGGCTGTTGAAAAGTGAAACAGCCAATCAGAGGGATTGTAATATTTCACCAATGAAACTTGGTGAAATATTACAATCCAGCCATGGCCGATGCTGCAATATCATCAGCCATGGCTGGAGACAGTAGTATGACCCCCCCACACCGACTGACGGGGGCGATCTGCCCCCGCCACCGACTGATGCGGGGATCTGCCGCCGCCGTCACCATCTGCTCCCCCTCTCCTTCCCTCTGCTCTGCCCGCCATCTTCTCCCCCCCCTCACCTCCCCAGGAACCTTACGACTCTCGGTGTCCCTCCTGGTGTCCCTCTTCGCTCCTGCATGGGCGCCGCCATCTTCCAAAATGGCATGCACAGTGCGCCTGCCGAATCTGCCGGCCGGCAGATTCATTCATTCATTCATTCAGGGACGTTTTGATCACTGTGATAAACCCTATCACAGTGATCAAAATAATAAAAATAGTAAATAACCCCCCCTTTATCATCCCCATAGGTAGGGACAAATGAACTAAAGAAAATATTTTTATTTTTCTATTAGGGTTAGGGTTAGAATTAGGCTTAGGGTTAGAATTAGGGTTAGGGTTAAAATTAGGTTAGGGTTGGAATTAGGGTTAGGATTGGAATTAAGGTTAAGATTAGGGTTAGGGGTGTTTTGGGCTCAGGGTTGGGATTAGGGTTAGGGTTGCAATTAGAGTTAGGGTTGGAATTAGGGTTAGGGTTGGGATTAGGGTTAAGATTAGGGTTAGGGGTGTGTTGGGGTCAGGGTTGTGATTATGGTTAGGGTTGCAATTAGGGTTAGGGTTGGAAATAGGGTTAGTGTTTGGATTAGGGTTAAGATTAGGATTAGGGGCGTGTTGGGTTTAGGGTTGGGATTAGGGTTAGGCTTGTGGTTAGGGTTATGGTCAGGTTTGGGATTAGGGTTAGGGGTGTTTTGCGGTTAGGGTTATAGTTAGGGCTGGGATTAGGTATAGAGGTATGTTGGGGTTAGGGTTGGAGTTAGAATTGGGGGGTTTCCACTGTTTAGGCAAATCAGGAGGTCTCCAAACGGAACATGGCACCACCATTGATTCCAGCCAATTTTGCGTTCAAAAAGTCAAACTGTGCTCCCTCCCTTCCAAGCCCCGACATGTGCCCAAACAGTGGTTTACCCCAACATATGGGGTATCAGCATACTCAGGAAAAATTGCACAACAACTTTTGGCATCTAATTTCTCCTCTTATCCTTGGGAAAATAAAAAATTGGGGGTTAAATTATTGTTTTTGCGGAATAAAAATGATTTTTTTTTATTTTCACGGCTCTGCGTTATAAACTTCTGTGAAGCACTTGGGGGTTCAAAGTGCTCACCACACATCTAGATAAGTTCCTTGGGGGGTCTCGTTTCCAAAATGGGGTCACTTGTGGAGGTTTCTACTGTTTAGGCACATCAGGGGCTCTGCAAAGGTAACATGATGCCCACAGACCATTCCATCAAAGTGTGCATTTCAAAACGTCACTACTTCCATTCCGAGCCCTGACGTGTGCCCAAACAATGGTTCCCCTCCACATATGGGGTACCAGCGTACTTAGCAAAAACTGGAGAACAACTTTTGGGGTCCAATTTCTCTTGTTACCCTTGTGAAAATAAAAAACTGCAGGCTAAAAAAATCATTTTTTGAGGAAATGATTTTTTATTTTCACGGCTCTGCGTTATAAACTTCTGTGAAGCACTTGGGGGTTCAAAGTGTTCAGTACACATCTAGATAAGTTCCTTGGGGGGGGTCTAGTTTCCAAAATGGGATCACTTGTGGGGTTTTCTACTGTTTAGGCACATCAGGGGCTCTCCAAACGTGACATGACATCTGCAGACCATTTCATGAAAGTCTGCATTACGAAACGTCACTTCTTCTCTTCCGAGCCCCGACGTGCCCACACAGTAGTTTTCTCCCACATATGGGGTATCAGCGTACTCAGGACAAATTGGTCAACAACTTTTGGGGTCCAATTTCTCCTTTTACTCTTGGGAAAATAAATAGTTGGAAACTAAAATATCATGTTTGTGGAAAAAATATGATTTTTTTATTTTCATGCTCGGGCATTATAAACTTTAGTGAAACACCTGGGGGTTCAACGTTCTCACCACACATCTAGATAAGTTCCTTGAGGGGTCTAGTTTCCAAAATGGTGTCACTTGTGGGGGTTTCCACTGTTTAGGCACATAAGGGGCTCTCCAAATGCGACATGGCGTCCAGCAAATTCTGCGTTGAAAAAGTCAAACGGCGCTCCTTCCCTTCCAAGCTCTGCCATGCACCCAAACAATGGTTTACCTCTACATATGGGGTATCAGCGTACTCAGGACAAATTGCACAATAACTTTTGTGGTTTTGTTTCCCTTGGGAAAATAAAAATTGGGGTGAAAAGATCATTTTTGTGGAAAAAATATGATTTTTTAATTTTACGTTATAAACTTGTGTGAAGCACTTTGGGTTCAAAGTGCTTACAACATATCTAGATAAGTTCCTTTGGGGGTCTAGTTTCTAAAATGGAGTCACTCATAGGATGTTTCCACTGTTTAGGCACATCAGGGGCTCTGATATGGCGTCCAATCTCGATTCCAGCCCATTTTGGTTTGAAAAAGTCAAAATAGCGCTCCTTCCCTTTCGAGCTCTGCCGTTCGCCCAAACAGTGGTTCCCCCCACATATGGGATATCAGCGTACTCAGGACAAATTGGACATCAACTTCTATGGTCAAATTTCTCCTGTTACCCTTGGGAAAATAAAAAAATTGATGACTAAAAATCATTTTTGTGGGAAAAAAATTGGATTTTTTATTTTCATGCCCGGGCATTATAAACTTGTGTGAAGCACTTGGGGGTTCAAAGTGCTCACCACAGATCTAGAAAAGTTCATTAGGGGGTCTAGTTTCCAAAATGGGGTCACTTGTAGGGGGTTTCCACTGTTTAGGCACATCAGGGGCTCTGCAAACTGAACATGACACACATCAAAGTCTGCATTCCAAAACGTCATTACTTCCTTTCCGAGCCCTGCCGTGCGCCCAAACAGTTTTCCCTCCACATATGGGGTATCAGCGCACTAAGGACAAATTGGACAACAACTTTTGGGGTCCAATGTCCTTGGGAAAAATCAAAAATTGGGACTAAAAAATCATTTTTGTGGAATTTTTTTTTTTCACACCCAGGCATTATAAACTTTAGTGAAACACTTGGGGGTGGAAAGTGCTCACAATAGATCTAGATAAGTTCCTTAGGGGGTCTAGTTTACAAAATGGTGTCAATTGCGGGGGGTTTCCACTGTCTAGGCACATCAGGGGCTCTCCAAACGCAACATGGCGTCCAATCTCAATTCCAGCCAATTGTGGTCAAATGGCGCTGCTTCCCTTCCAAGCCCTGCCGTGTGACCAGACAGTGGTTTTCCCCCACATATGTGGTATCAGTGTACTCAGGAGAAATTGGAAAACAAGTTTATCTGTCCATTTTCTCCTTTTAACTTTTAACCCTTATAACTTCCTAACAAAAAAAATTTTGTTTCCAAAATTGTGCTGATGTAAACTAGACATGTGGAAAATGTTATTTATTAACTATTTTGTGTCACATAATTCTCTGGTTTAACAGAATAAAAATTAAAAATTTGAAATTTGTGAAATTTTTAAAATTTTCGCCAAATTTCTGATTTTTTCACAAATAAACGCAAAAATTATTGACCTAAATTTACTACTAACTTTAAGCCCAATATGTCATGAAAAAACGTACTCAGAATCGCTAGGATCCGTTGAAGCATTCCTGAGTTATTACCTCATAAAGGGACACTTGTCAGAATTGCAAAAAATGGCCAGGTCATTAAGGTCAAAATAGGCTGGGTAATGAAGGGGTTAAATAGTAATCTCAATGATATGCGATGTGTGTGGCGTTAAATACACAGTGATAAATATAAGAACTGTAGATAAATATTTTTTGGCCACCTAAAGATTTTTTGGTTAGCAAAATGGTGGCCAAAAATGTCGTAAGACACTCCAAAAAATACTACAGTAAAAAAATTAAAAAAAACAGAATTTGCTGAGCTCTCAGATCTAATACCTGTGACAAAAAAAATCAATTTTAAATTGCCAGACTTTCACGCTGTTGAATTAAAATGACCTGGCTGTAGTCTGCAGTGTGACCAAGCAAATATACGTAGAAAAAAATGGGGTCTCTGGATTGCTTTGTAATAAAATTAGCAGGATTCAGGTGCAAAAGAAAAAATTATCCTAGCCACGGATACCTGCAGCTAGGTATATATATAATAGGCAGCACCAGACAGTAATGGACCCTTTTGAAGTATGAAGTCAGATCTATACACTCACATACAGTGCCTGCATACCTTGCACTGATGTGGATATATGCACATAGACTCCACAGCCTACCTAGCACTGCAATCTATATACCCCCTAATTAGCTCTTAAAAGGACTGATGTTTTAGCTGGATTTGTGGCTTGAACAATGGTAGACCCACACTAACTAATAAAAGCACAAATCTCTCAGCAACTCTCCCTACACTGTCTGAATCTGGAGCTGAATGCTTCGAGCAGGGCAGCGTCCGGTCTCTTATAGACCCGATGACGCTGTGCGGCCAGCCAATCACTGTAATACCACAACAAAGATGGCTACGGTATTACAGTGCGTGGCTGACTGTCCCTGCATGTTCATTGGTGCTCTAAAGAGCGTCAAAGTTGCAGGGCGGAGACCCGAGCTCCCGCCGAATAATACCGGAAATGCTCGGTGCTCGCCGAGTACACTGAGTACAGTGATACTCGGGCGAGTAACGAGTAGTGGCGAGCACGTTCGCTCATCACTACTCTGCAACCTTCAGCTACTGAGTCTCAAAAGCTGGACAGTTGGCATGAACTGTCTCTCTATGTCTTGGAGGCCTTGTGCTACCTTGCCGCTAGCGTCTTGTCTGATCAGGTTTTTAGTGCCACTCCGAGGAGGTGGGGGGTAGTAGTAATAATAATAATAATAATTTTATTTCTATAGCACCAACATATTCCGCAGCACTTTACATTACAGTATAGAGGGGACTTCTACAGACAATGGACATTATAGCATAGCAATAAAGACATAGATCAAAACAGATACCAAGAGGGCCCTGCTCGCAAGCTTACAATCTATAAGGAAAAAGGGGAGACACAAAAGGTGGATGGTAACAATTGCTTTTATTTTTTGGACCAGCCATAGTGTAAGAATCTGGTGTTCCTGTTGCTGCATGAACCAGTTAACAGTCTAAATATGTAACAGCACAGACACAGAAGGCTATTAAATGCATAAAGCATGTGAGAACATGATGCGAGGAACCTGGTTATGGTAAAAAATTTTGAATGAGCCACACAGTGATAAAATTTAGAATGAGCCACACAGGGATATTTAGGTTAATGTGTTGAGGCGATAGGCCAGGCTGAACAAATGCGCTTTTAGGGCACGCTTAAAACTGTGTGGATTGGGGATTAATCGTATTAACCTGGGTAGTGCATTCCAAAGAAGTGGCGCAGCACTTGAAAAGTCTTGGAGACGGGAGTGGGAGGTTCTGATTCTTGAGGATATTAACCTCAGGTCATTAGCAGAACGGAGGGCACGGGTAGGGTGGTAGACTGAGACGAGGGAGGAGATGTAGGGTGGTGCTGAGCCATGGAGTGCTTTGTGGGTGAGTGTAATAAGTTTATACTGAATTCTGGAGTGGATGGGTAACCAGTGTAAGGACTGGCACAATGTAGAGGCATCGGTATAACGATTGGTGAGGAATATGATTCTAGCTGCTGCATTCAGGATGGATTGGAGAAGGGAGAGTTTGGTAAGAGGCAGACCGATTAGTAGAGAGTTGCAATAGTCCAGAAGAGAATGAATAAGAGAAATAGTAATAATTTTTGCAGACAGCAAATACAGTGGAATATAGGCCTGAATTGCCGCAATTTGTAGGCCACAAATAGCTCAGCTGTCTGACAGCGATACCACACTGTTCAATATGTGAGCAGTACTTTTTAAATTTTTAGCCCTAAAATAGTGTTTACAGCTAGGGTAACACACAGCAAACAAAGGTGACTGGAAGCCTCCAAAGCACACTTTGTAGCCCTCAGATACATGAGGCGTGTCACCGGAATGTTCAATTTGTGGCCTTTTTTTTTATTTTTTACACCAAAAAACCTGTTTTGAGCTACGGTAACACACAGCAAAAAAAGCTGGAGGGAAGGCTCAAAAGCACACTTTCTAGCCCACAGATAGAAGAGGCGTCCCACTGAAATACCAGACTGTTCATTATGAGGCCGGTATTTTTTTTTATTTTTTAGGCCAAAATAGTGTATACTAGACCTAGGGTAGCACACAGAAAATAGGGCAAGGTAGGCCTGAAAAGATCTGGCGTCTGACGGAGATAGAACACTGTTACATATGTAGGCTCAATTTTTTTTGGACCACCAAAATTGTGTCAATAACTAGGCTATGACACAAAAAAAATTGTTGGAGTACTAAAATTGTTAACCCCTTCCCGACCTATGACCCCTACGTAGACGTCATGAAAACCTGTGCCTTTAAGACCTGTGACGCCTACGTAGGCATGGTATAAATCGCGTTCCTGCGGGTCGGGTGACCGGGGTCACTGAAAGGTCACCCGACCCGCAGAGACAGGAGGCTTTGTGCTTCACCCCAGGGGGGGTGGCTTTGCCCCCCGTGGCTAAGATCTCTTTGATTGGCTGTTGAAAAGTGAAACAGCCAATCAGAGGGATTGTAATATTTCACCAATGAAACTTGGTGAAATATTACAATCCAGCCATGGCCGATGCTGCAATATCATCAGCCATGGCTGGAGACAGTAGTATGACCCCCCCACACCGACTGACGGGGGCGATCTGCCCCGCCACCGACTGATGCGGGGATCTGCCGCCGCCGTCACCATCTGCTCCCCCTCTCCTTCCCTCTGCTCTGCCCGCCATCTTCTCCCCCCCTCACCTCCCCAGGAACCTTACGACTCTCGGTGTCCCTCCTGGTGTCCCTCTTCGCTCCTGCATGGGCGCCGCCATCTTCCAAAATGGCATGCACAGTGCGCCTGCCGAATCTGCCGGCCGGCAGATTCATTCATTCATTCATTCAGGGACGTTTTGATCACTGTGATAAACCCTATCACAGTGATCAAAATAATAAAAATAGTAAATAACCCCCCTTTATCATCCCCATAGGTAGGGACAAATGAACTAAAGAAAATATTTTTATTTTTCTATTAGGGTTAGGGTTAGAATTAGGCTTAGGGTTAGAATTAGGGTTAGGGTTAAAATTAGGTTAGGGTTGGAATTAGGGTTAGGATTGGAATTAAGGTTAAGATTAGGGTTAGGGGTGTTTTGGGCTCAGGGTTGGGATTAGGGTTAGGGTTGCAATTAGAGTTAGGGTTGGAATTAGGGTTAGGGTTGGGATTAGGGTTAAGATTAGGGTTAGGGGTGTGTTGGGGTCAGGGTTGTGATTATGGTTAGGGTTGCAATTAGGGTTAGGGTTGGAAATAGGGTTAGTGTTTGGATTAGGGTTAAGATTAGGATTAGGGGCGTGTTGGGTTTAGGGTTGGGATTAGGGTTAGGCTTGTGGTTAGGGTTATGGTCAGGTTTGGGATTAGGGTTAGGGGTGTTTTGCGGTTAGGGTTATAGTTAGGGCTGGGATTAGGTATAGAGGTATGTTGGGGTTAGGGTTGGAGTTAGAATTGGGGGGTTTCCACTGTTTAGGCAAATCAGGAGGTCTCCAAACGGAACATGGCACCACCATTGATTCCAGCCAATTTTGCGTTCAAAAAGTCAAACTGTGCTCCCTCCCTTCCAAGCCCCGACATGTGCCCAAACAGTGGTTTACCCCAACATATGGGGTATCAGCATACTCAGGAAAAATTGCACAACAACTTTTGGCATCTAATTTCTCCTCTTATCCTTGGGAAAATAAAAAATTGGGGGTTAAATTATTGTTTTTGCGGAATAAAAATGATTTTTTTTTATTTTCACGGCTCTGCGTTATAAACTTCTGTGAAGCACTTGGGGGTTCAAAGTGCTCACCACACATCTAGATAAGTTCCTTGGGGGGTCTCGTTTCCAAAATGGGGTCACTTGTGAGGTTTCTACTGTTTAGGCACATCAGGGGCTCTGCAAAGGTAACATGATGCCCACAGACCATTCCATCAAAGTGTGCATTTCAAAACGTCACTACTTCCATTCCGAGCCCTGACGTGTGCCCAAACAATGGTTCCCCTCCACATATGGGGTACCAGCGTACTTAGCAAAAACTGGAGAACAACTTTTGGGGTCCAATTTCTCTTGTTACCCTTGTGAAAATAAAAAACTGCGGGCTAAAAAAATCATTTTTTGAGGAAATGATTTTTTATTTTCACGGCTCTGCGTTATAAACTTCTGTGAAGCACTTGGGGGTTCAAAGTGTTCAGTACACATCTAGATAAGTTCCTTGGGGGGGTCTAGTTTCCAAAATGGGATCACTTGTGGGGTTTTCTACTGTTTAGGCACATCAGGGGCTCTCCAAACGTGACATGACATCTGCAGACCATTTCATGAAAGTCTGCATTACGAAACGTCACTTCTTCTCTTCCGAGCCCCGACGTGCCCACACAGTAGTTTCTCTCCACATATGGGGTATCAGCGTACTCAGGACAAATTGGTCAACAACTTTTGGGGTCCAATTTCTCCTTTTACTCTTGGGAAAATAAAAAGTTGGAAACTAAAATATGTTTGTGGAAAAAATATGATTTTTTTATTTTCATGCTCGGGCATTATAAACTTTAGTGAAACACCTGGGGGTTCAACGTTCTCACCACACATCTAGATAAGTTCCTTGAGGGGTCTAGTTTCCAAAATGGTGTCACTTGTGGGGGTTTCCACTGTTTAGGCACATAAGGGGCTCTCCAAATGCGACATGGCGTCCAGCAAATTCTGCGTTGAAAAAGTCAAACGGCGCTCCTTCCCTTCCAAGCTCTGCCATGCACCCAAACAATGGTTTACCTCTACATATGGGGTATCAGTGTACTCAGGACAAATTGCACAATAACTTTTGTGGTTTTGTTTCCCTTGGGAAAATAAAAATTGGGGTGAAAAGATCATTTTTGTGGAAAAAATATGATTTTTTAATTTTACGTTATAAACTTGTGTGAAGCACTTTGGGTTCAAAGTGCTTACAACATATCTAGATAAGTTCCTTTGGGGGTCTAGTTTCTAAAATGGAGTCACTCATAGGATGTTTCCACTGTTTAGGCACATCAGGGGCTCTGATATGGCGTCCAATCTCGATTCCAGCCCATTTTGGTTTGAAAAAGTCAAAATAGCGCTCCTTCCCTTTCGAGCTCTGCCGTTCGCCCAAACAGTGGTTCCCCCCACATATGGGATATCAGCGTACTCAGGACAAATTGGACATCAACTTCTATGGTCAAATTTCTCCTGTTACCCTTGGGAAAATAAAAAAATTGATGACTAAAAATCATTTTTGTGGGAAAAAAATTGGATTTTTTATTTTCATGCCCGGGCATTATAAACTTGTGTGAAGCACTTGGGGGTTCAAAGTGCTCACCACAGATCTAGAAAAGTTCATTAGGGGGTCTAGTTTCCAAAATGGGGTCACTTGTAGGGGTTTCCACTGTTTAGGCACATCAGGGGCTCTGCAAACTGAACATGACACACATCAAAGTCTGCATTCCAAAACGTCATTACTTCCTTTCCGAGCCCTGCCGTGCGCCCAAACAGTTTTCCCTCCACATATGGGCTATCAGCGCACTAAGGACAAATTGGACAACAACTTTTGGGGTCCAATGTCCTTGGGAAAAATCAAAAATTGGGACTAAAAAATCATTTTTGTGGAATTTTTTTTTTTCACACCCAGGCATTATAAACTTTAGTGAAACACTTGGGGTGGAAAGTGCTCACAATAGATCTAGATAAGTTCCTTAGGGGGTCTAGTTTACAAAATGGTGTCAATTGCGGGGGGTTTCCACTGTCTAGGCACATCAGGGGCTCTCCAAACGCAACATGGCGTCCAATCTCAATTCCAGCCAATTGTGGTCAAATGGCGCTGCTTCCCTTCCAAGCCCTGCCGTGTGACCAGACAGTGGTTTTCCCCCACATATGTGGTATCAGTGTACTCAGGAGAAATTGGAAAACAAGTTTATCTGTCCATTTTCTCCTTTTAACTTTTAACCCTTGTAACTTCCTAACAAAAAAAATTTTGTTTCCAAAATTGTGCTGATGTAAACTAGACATGTGGAAAATGTTATTTATTAACTATTTTGTGTCACATAATTCTCTGGTTTAACAGAATAAAAATTAAAAATTTGAAATTTGTGAAATTTTCAAAATTTTCGCCAAATTTCTGATTTTTTCACAAATAAACGCAAAAATTATTGACCTAAATTTACTACTAACTTTAAGCCCAATATGTCATGAAAAAACGTACTCAGAATCGCTAGGATCCGTTGAAGCATTCCTGAGTTATTACCTCATAAAGGGACACTTGTCAGAATTGCAAAAAATGGCCAGGTCATTAAGGTCAAAATAGGCTGGGTAATGAAGGGGTTAAATAGTAATCTCAATGATATGCGATGTGTGTGGCGTTAAATACACAGTGATAAATATAAGAACTGTAGATAAATATTTTTTGGCCACCTAAAGATTTTTTGGTTAGCAAAATGGTGGCCAAAAATGTCGTAAGACACTCCAAAAAATACTACAGTAAAAAAATTAAAAAAAACAGAATTTGCTGAGCTCTCAGATCTAATACCTGTGACAAAAAAAATCAATTTTAAATTGCCAGACTTTCACGCTGTTGAATTAAAATGACCTGGCTGTAGTCTGCAGTGTGACCAAGCAAATATACGTAGAAAAAAATGGGGTCTCTGGATTGCTTTGTAATAAAATTAGCAGGATTCAGGTGCAAAAGAAAAAATTATCCTAGCCACGGATACCTGCAGCTAGGTATATATATAATAGGCAGCACCAGACAGTAATGGACCCTTTTGAAGTATGAAGTCAGATCTATACACTCACATACAGTGCCTGCATACCTTGCACTGATGTGGATATATGCACATAGACTCCACAGCCTACCTAGCACTGCAATCTATATACCCCCTAATTAGCTCTTAAAAGGACTGATGTTTTAGCTGGATTTGTGGCTTGAACAATGGTAGACCCACACTAACTAATAAAAGCACAAATCTCTCAGCAACTCTCCCTACACTGTCTGAATCTGGAGCTGAATGCTTCGAGCAGGGCAGCGTCCGGTCTCTTATAGACCCAATGACGCTGTGCGGCCAGCCAATCACTGTAATACCACAACAAAGATGGCTACGGTATTACAGTGCGTGGCTGACTGTCCCTGCATGTTCATTGGTGCTCTAAAGAGCGTCAAAGTTGCAGGGCGGAGACCCGAGCTCCCGCCGAATAATACCGGAAATGCTCGGTGCTCGCCGAGTACACTGAGTACAGTGATACTCGGGCGAGTAACGAGTAGTGGCGAGCACGTTCGCTCATCACTACTCTGCAACCTTCAGCTACTGAGTCTCAAAAGCTGGACAGTTGGCATGAACTGTCTCTCTATGTCTTGGAGGCCTTGTGCTACCTTGCCGCTAGCGTCTTGTCTGATCAGGTTTTTAGTGCCACTCCGAGGAGGTGGGGGGTAGTAGTAATAATAATAATAATAATTTTATTTCTATAGCACCAACATATTCCGCAGCACTTTACATTACAGTATAGAGGGGACTTCTACAGACAATGGACATTATAGCATAGCAATAAAGACATAGATCAAAACAGATACCAAGAGGGCCCTGCTCGCAAGCTTACAATCTATAAGGAAAAAGGGGAGACACAAAAGGTGGATGGTAACAATTGCTTTTATTTTTTGGACCAGCCATAGTGTAAGAATCTGGTGTTCCTGTTGCTGCATGAACCAGTTAACAGTCTAAATATGTAACAGCACAGACACAGAAGGCTATTAAATGCATAAAGCATGTGAGAACATGATGCGAGGAACCTGGTTATGGTAAAAAATTTTGAATGAGCCACACAGTGATAAAATTTAGAATGAGCCACACAGGGATATTTAGGTTAATGTGTTGAGGCGATAGGCCAGGCTGAACAAATGCGCTTTTAGGGCACGCTTAAAACTGTGTGGATTGGGGATTAATCGTATTAACCTGGGTAGTGCATTCCAAAGAAGTGGCGCAGCACTTGAAAAGTCTTGGAGACGGGAGTGGGAGGTTCTGATTCTTGAGGATATTAACCTCAGGTCATTAGCAGAACGGAGGGCACGGGTAGGGTGGTAGGCTGAGATGAGGGAGGAGATGTAGGGTGGTGCTGAGCCATGGAGTGCTTTGTGGGTGAGTGTAATAAGTTTATACTGAATTCTGGAGTGGATGGGTAACCAGTGTAAGGACTGGCACAATGTAGAGGCATCGGTATAACGATTGGTGAGGAATATGATTCTAGCTGCTGCATTCAGGATGGATTGGAGAAGGGAGAGTTTGGTAAGAGGCAGACCGATTAGTAGAGAGTTGCAATAGTCCAGAAGAGAATGAATAAGAGAAATAGTAATAATTTTTGCAGACAGCAAATACAGTGGAATATAGGCCTGAATTGCCGCAATTTGTAGGCCACAATAGCTCAGCTGTCTGACAGCGATACCACACTGTTCAATATGTGAGCAGTACTTTTTAAATTTTTAGCCCTAAAATAGTGTTTACAGCTAGGGTAACACACAGCAAACAAAGGTGACTGGAAGCCTCCAAAGCACACTTTGTAGCCCTCAGATACATGAGGCGTGTCACCGGAATGTTCAATTTGTGGCCTTTTTTTTTATTTTTTACACCAAAAAACCTGTTTTGAGCTACGGTAACACACAGCAAAAAAAGCTGGAGGGAAGGCTCAAAAGCACACTTTCTAGCCCACAGATAGAAGAGGCGTGCCACTGAAATACCAGACTGTTCATTATGAGGCCGGTATTTTTTTTTATTTTTTAGGCCAAAATAGTGTATACTAGACCTAGGGTAGCACACAGAAAATAGGGCAAGGTAGGCCTGAAAAGATCTGGCGTCTGACGGAGATAGAACACTGTTACATATGTAGGCTCAATTTTTTTTGGACCACCAAAATTGTGTCAATAACTAGGCTATGACACAAAAAAAATTGTTGGAGTACTAAAATTGTTAACCCCTTCCCGACCTATGACCCCTACGTAGACGTCATGAAAACCTGTGCCTTTAAGACCTGTGACGCCTACGTAGGCATGGTATAAATCGCGTTCCTGCGGGTCGGGTGACCGGGGTCACTGAAAGGTCACCCGACCCGCAGAGACAGGAGGCTTTGTGCTTCACCCCAGGGGGGTGGCTTTGCCCCCCGTGGCTAAGATCTCTTTGATTGGCTGTTGAAAAGTGAAACAGCCAATCAGAGGGATTGTAATATTTCACCAATGAAACTTGGTGAAATATTACAATCCAGCCATGGCCGATGCTGCAATATCATCAGCCATGGCTGGAGACAGTAGTATGACCCCCCCACACCGACTGACGGGGGCGATCTGCCCCCGCCACCGACTGATGCGGGGATCTGCCGCCGCCGTCACCATCTGCTCCCCCTCTCCTTCCCTCTGCTCTGCCCGCCATCTTCTCCCCCCCCTCACCTCCCCAGGAACCTTACGACTCTCGGTGTCCCTCTTCGCTCCTGCATGGGCGCCGCCATCTTCCAAAATGGCATGCACAGTGCGCCTGCCGAATCTGCCGGCCGGCAGATTCATTCATTCATTCATTCAGGGACGTTTTGATCACTGTGATAAACCCTATCACAGTGATCAAAATAATAAAAATAGTAAATAACCCCCTTTATCATCCCCATAGGTAGGGACAAATGAACTAAAGAAAATATTTTTATTTTTCTATTAGGGTTAGGGTTAGAATTAGGCTTAGGGTTAGAATTAGGGTTAGGGTTAAAATTAGGTTAGGGTTGGAATTAGGGTTAGGATTGGAATTAAGGTTAAGATTAGGGTTAGGGGTGTTTTGGGCTCAGGG
Source organism: Oophaga sylvatica (assembly GCA_033576555.1). Classification (NCBI taxonomy): domain Eukaryota; kingdom Metazoa; phylum Chordata; class Amphibia; order Anura; family Dendrobatidae; genus Oophaga; species Oophaga sylvatica. Next base: position 175,909,755 of record JARQOD010000006.1, read on the forward strand.
TTGGGATTAGGGTTAGGGTTGCAATTAGAGTTAGGGTTGGAATTAGGGTTAGGGTTGGGATTAGGGTTAAGATTAGGGTTAGGGGTGTGTTGGGGTCAGGGTTGTGATTATGGTTAGGGTTGCAATTAGGGTTAGGGTTGGAAATAGGGTTAGTGTTTGGATTACGGTTTAAGATTAGGGTTAGGGGCGTGTTGGGTTTAGGGTTGGGATTAGGGTTAGGCTTGTGGTTAGGGTTATGGTTAGGTTTGGGATTAGGGTTAGGGGTGTTTTGCGGTTAGGGTTATAGTTAGGGCTGGGATTAGGTATAGAGGTATGTTGGGGTTAGGGTTGGAGTTAGAATTGGGGGGTTTCCACTGTTTAGGCAAATCAGGAGGTCTCCAAACGGAACATGGCACCACCATTGATTCCAGCCAATTTTGCGTTCAAAAAGTCAAACTGTGCTCCCTCCCTTCCAAGCCCCGACATGTGCCCAAACAGTGGTTTACCCCAACATATGGGGTATCAGCATACTCAGGAAAAATTGCACAACAACTTTTGGCATCTAATTTCTCCTCTTATCCTTGGGAAAATAAAAAATTGGGGGTTAAATTATTGTTTTTGCGGAATAAAAATGATTTTTTTTTATTTTCACGGCTCTGCGTTATAAACTTCTGTGAAGCACTTGGGGTTTCAAAGTGCTCACCACACATCTAGATAAGTTCCTTGGGGGGTCTCGTTTCCAAAATGGGGTCACTTGTGGAGGTTTCTACTGTTTAGGCACATCAGGGGCTCTGCAAAGGTAACATGATGCCCACAGACCATTCCATCAAAGTGTGCATTTCAAAACGTCACTACTTCCATTCCGAGCCCTGACGTGTGCCCAAACAATGGTTCCCCTCCACATATGGGGTACCAGCGTACTTAGCAAAAACTGGAGAACAACTTTTGGGGTCCAATTTCTCTTGTTACCCTTGTGAAAATAAAAAACTGCGGGCTAAAAAAATCATTTTTTGAGGAAATGATTTTTTATTTTCACGGCTCTGCGTTATAAACTTCTGTGAAGCACTTGGGGGTTCAAAGTGTTCAGTACACATCTAGATAAGTTCCTTGGGGGGGTCTAGTTTCCAAAATGGGATCACTTGTGGGGTTTTCTACTGTTTAGGCACATCAGGGGCTCTCCAAACGTGACATGACATCTGCAGACCATTTCATGAAAGTCTGCATTACGAAACGTCACTTCTTCTCTTCCGAGCCCCGACGTGCCCACACAGTAGTTTTCTCCCACATATGGGGTATCAGCGTACTCAGGACAAATTGGTCAACAACTTTTGGGGTCCAATTTCTCCTTTTACTCTTGAGAAAATAAAAAGTTGGAAACTAAAATATCATGTTTGTGGAAAAAATATGATTTTTTTATTTTCATGCTCGGCATTATAAACTTTAGTGAAACACCTGGGGGTTCAACGTTCTCACCACACATCTAGATAAGTTCCTTGAGGGGTCTAGTTTCCAAAATGGTGGTCACTTGTGGGGGTTTCCACTGTTTAGGCACATAAGGGGCTCTCCAAATGCGACATGGCGTCCAGCAAATTCTGCGTTGAAAAAGTCAAACGGCGCTCCTTCCCTTCCAAGCTCTGCCATGCACCCAAACAATGGTTTACCTCTACATATGGGGTATCAGTGTACTCAGGACAAATTGCACAATAACTTTTGTGGTTTTGTTTCCCTTGGGAAAATAAAAATTGGGGTGAAAAGATCATTTTTGTGGAAAAAATATGATTTTTTAATTTTACGTTATAAACTTGTGTGAAGCACTTTGGGTTCAAAGTGCTTACAACATATCTAGATAAGTTCCTTTGGGGGTCTAGTTTCTAAAATGGAGTCACTCATAGGATGTTTCCACTGTTTAGGCACATCAGGGGCTCTGATATGGCGTCCAATCTCGATTCCAGCCCATTTTGGTTTGAAAAAGTCAAAATAGCGCTCCTTCCCTTTCGAGCTCTGCCGTTCGCCCAAACAGTGGTTCCCCCCACATATGGGATATCAGCGTACTCAGGACAAATTGGACATCAACTTCTATGGTCAAATTTCTCCTGTTACCCTTGGGAAAATAAAAAAATTGATGACTAAAAATCATTTTTGTGGGAAAAAAATTGGATTTTTTATTTTCATGCCCGGGCATTATAAACTTGTGTGAAGCACTTGGGGTTCAAAGTGCTCACCACAGATCTAGAAAAGTTCATTAGGGGGTCTAGTTTCCAAAATGGGGTCACTTGTAGGGGTTTCCACTGTTTAGGCACATCAGGGGCTCTGCAAACTGAACATGACACACATCAAAGTCTGCATTCCAAAACGTCATTACTTCCTTTCCGAGCCCTGCCGTGCGCCCAAACAGTTTTCCCTCCACATATGGGGTATCAGCGCACTAAGGACAAATTGGACAACAACTTTTGGGGTCCAATGTCCTTGGGAAAAATCAAAAATTGGGACTAAGAAATCATTTTTGTGGAATTTTTTTTTTTCACACCCAGGCATTATAAACTTTAGTGAAACACTTGGGGGTGGAAAGTGCTCACAATAGATCTAGATAAGTTCCTTAGGGGGTCTAGTTTACAAAATGGTGTCAATTGCGGGGGTTTCCACTGTCTAGGCACATCAGGGGCTCTCCAAACGCAACATGGCGTCCAATCTCAATTCCAGCCAATTGTGGTCAAATGGCGCTGCTTCCCTTCCAAGCCCTGCCGTGTGACCAGACAGTGGTTTTCTCCCCACATATGTGGTATCAGTATACTCAGGAGAAATTGGAAAACAAGTTTATCTGTCCATTTTCTCCTTTTAACTTTTAACCCTTATAACTTCCTAACAAAAAAAATTTTGTTTCCAAAATTGTGCTGATGTAAACTAGACATGTGGAAAATGTTATTTATTAACTATTTTGTGTCACATAATTCTCTGGTTTAACAGAATAAAAATTAAAAATTTGAAATTTGTGAAATTTTTAAAATTTTCGCCAAATTTCTGATTTTTTCACAAATAAACGCAAAAATTATTGACCTAAATTTACTACTAACTTTAAGCCCAATATGTCATGAAAAAACGTACTCAGAATCGCTAGGATCCGTTGAAGCATTCCTGAGTTATTACCTCATAAAGGGACACTTGTCAGAATTGCAAAAAATGGCCAGGTCATTAAGGTCAAAATAGGCTGGGTAATGAAGGGGTTAAATAGTAATCTCAATGATATGCGATGTGTGTGGCGTTAAATACACAGTGATAAATATAAGAACTGTAGATAAATATTTTTTGGCCACCTAAAGATTTTTTGGTTAGCAAAATGGTGGCCAAAAATGTCGTAAGACACTCCAAAAAATACTACAGTAAAAAAATTAAAAAAAACAGAATTTGCTGAGCTCTCAGATCTAATACCTGTGACAAAAAATCAATTTTAAATTGCCAGACTTTCACGCTGTTGAATTAAAATGACCTGGCTGTAGTCTGCAGTGTGACCAAGCAAATATACGTAGAAAAAAATGGGGTCTCTGGATTGCTTTGTAATAAAATTAGCAGGATTCAGGTGCAAAAGAAAAAATTATCCTAGCCACGGATACCTGCAGCTAGGTATATATATAATAGGCAGCACCAGACAGTAATGGACCCTTTTGAAGTATGAAGTCAGATCTATACACTCACATACAGTGCCTGCATACCTTGCACTGATGTGGATATATGCACATAGACTCCACAGCCTACCTAGCACTGCAATCTATATACCCCCTAATTAGCTCTTAAAAGGACTGATGTTTTAGCTGGATTTGGCTTGAACAATGGTAGACCCACACTAACTAATAAAAGCACAAATCTCTCAGCAACTCTCCCTACACTGTCTGAATCTGGAGCTGAATGCTTTGAGCAGGGCAGCGTCCGGTCTCTTATAGACCCGATGACGCTGTGCGGCCAGCCAATCACTGTAATACCACAACAAAGATGGCTACGGTATTACAGTGCGTGGCTGACTGTCCCTGCATGTTCATTGGTGCTCTAAAGAGCGTCAAAGTTGCATGGCGGAGACCCGAGCTCCCGCCGAATAATACCGGAAATGCTCAGTGCTCGCCGAGTACACTGAGTACAGTGATACTCGGGCGAGTAACGAGTAGTGGCGAGCACGTTCGCTCATCACTACTCTGCAACCTTCAGCTACTGAGTCTCAAAAGCTGGACACTTGGCATGAACTGTCTCTCTATGTCTTGGAGGCCTTGTGCTACCTTGCCGCTAGCGTCTTGTCTGATCAGGTTTTTAGTGCCACTCCGAGAGGTGGGGGTAGTAGTAATAATAATAATAATAATTTTATTTCTATAGCACCAACATATTCCACAGCACTTTACATTACAGTATAGAGGGGACTTCTACAGACAATGGACATTATAGCATAGCAATAAAGACATAGATCAAAACAGATACCAAGAGGGCCCTGCTCGCAAGCTTACAATCTATAAGGAAAAAGGGGAGACACAAAAGGTGGATGGTAACAATTGCTTTTATTTTTTGGACCAGCCATAGTGTAAGAATCTGGTGTTCCTGTTGCTGCATGAACCAGTTAACAGTCTAAATATGTAACAGCACAGACACAGAAGGCTATTAAATGCATAAAGCATGTGAGAACATGATGCGAGGAACCTGGTGACGGGGTCGTCTCGTCAAACACTCGTCCTCCAGTCACTCCAGATTAGATTATGAGCATGGGTCGACCAATCAAAGTATGAGTCAGACACAAGGCTGGTTCAAACTTAGAGCACGCTCAGGAATGGTACTAGTAGCACCGATCTCAGCAATGTCCTGTCTTTATTAGCATACACGGGGTTATATAGACATAACAAACAGGATGACCCACGTGGGGTAAGCTATATTCTTCTAATATCCGGCCAGCCCTGATTGGCCCATGTCTCCAGACAGATGTTGATGTCGTCTTCAATTGTTAAATGTCATTGTGGTCGTCACCAATGGCTTGATTCAACTTTGTCTGTCAGAAGTAGGTGTTGATCTGGGTCAATGTCTCAGGAACAGATGTTGGCGGATACTGGTGCTATCTTTGAACTAAGTTTCGATATGACTTGTCTTCAGAGCACAGAATAGAGGCAAAGCACACAAGCATATATATTTATATATATATATATATAAGAAAATATAAGAATATAGAAATGGACATATGACATTAGACATTGGACATATTATAATTGTCCTTTGCAATTGCAATCATGGGCAAACTGTTTATATCTAGCACCTACCATCCCTGATTAATTACGTCTTGTTCTAACAGACTGTATCTGCAAGGAAATATAGCTGCGTGGGCTCAGTTCTACATCTATGTAACACTCAAAAAGTGTGACATTTCATATTAAGGTTCAGCCTTGTAAGACTCCTTGATGTGGTCTGGCCCAGACGTCTTGACATTTCCTGAAGCTGATGAAAACACGTCTCAGAGGAAGCGGGTTAGGATGGGTCGATGCTGGCTCTTTCTTAGCTAAAACATTGTTATATTTGATATATCTGGTTTCACTCGACAAGGAAAATTTATGTTTCAAAATGGATGCAGAACACAAAATGGTGGCAAAGCACATGTAAGCATATATATGTGTGTATAAAGTAAGAAAGTATATTTTACCTTGACAATCCCCCCTAAACACTAAATTTTCCCTTGGCGTGGTGACCTTTGAGACTGTCCATGTGTGGGGAGAGGGGAGGTGGATTTCTTCACCCAGCTACCTCAGAGACTGCCCCCTTATGGGACGCCCCCAGGCAGCTGAGTCCCTATGTTGGTTAACACATGGAGTTCTCCCATCTGTCCCTAAACTAACTCTTTTGATTGTATCGCGTCATAGAGGGTTTTGCCAAGAGGATCAGGCGGGTATATTGTTCCATATCCCCTACATTCATATACATCTATTCTTGATAAAGGAAAATACCTGAGGGGTCGGTTGCATTGGTTACAGCTTTCCTATATATGGGTACCACACAACACAGAGCTGAATACTGTAATACTAATCGGTGTGCCAAATCTATAAACTTTGAAATATTACTCATCATGCACCATCCACTAAAGCTAAGTGATGTCTAATGAACCTGTTATCATCATCATCTACACGGCTAAGTCTGTTCCAAGCATCCGTTACTGCAAGGATGCAAGCAAATGTCATTAGTAGCATCATTCCTCTTCTGGAGGCTCTCCAAGGACCTTCTTACAAGGCGATGCGTGGATCCAAGTTTCCTTGCCTTGTAGCTTGACTGCGGTATTTGTCGTCAGTAGAACTTGGAAAGGTCTGTCAAATCTCGGATCCAGACTCTCTCTCACGTGTCTTTTAATGACTACCCAGTCTCCGGCTGCAGGCTGTGACTCCCAGGATCCTGGTTTGGATCTGGAAGAGAACTGAAGACATTATCATGTACTTTCTTGAGTCTTTTATGCAAATCCCTGACATATGAGCTTAATACATGGTTACTCATTTCCAGTGCTTGGGAAAGAAACATCCTAAACTAGGCACTTTGCCAAATAGTACTTCATACGGAGAAAGTCCAGTTTTCCTATTTGGAGTGTACCTTACTGAGTATAGGGCTAATGGTAAACATTCAGGCCAAGATTTCCCTGTTTCAGCCATGGCCTTTTGGATTTTTAACTTCAATGTCCCATTTAGTCTTTCTACTTTTCCACTGCTTTGTGGATGATATGGGGTGTGGAAAACTTGTTGAATTCCCAGAGCTGTCAAGACTTCATTCATTATTTCACCTGTGAAATGTGTACCTCTGTCACTTTCGATCACCTCTGGTACTCCATACCTGCACACCTCCTCCGCAAGCAGCTTCTTTGCGGTTGCCGCAGCCGTAGCCTTGGCAATCGGAAAGCCTCCGGCCAACCTGAGAATAAATCAAAACACACCAACACGTACTCCCATGACCTGATTTTGGCAGCTGAATATAATCAATCTGCAGTCTCTGGAAAGGATAGAGGGGCCGAGGGGCGTGTTTGGGTGGTGTCTTGACTACCCTTCCCTGATTATGTGTAGCACATACCATGCATCCCTGGATCAAACCTTCTATACAGGTGGAAAAGCCTGGTGCCACCCAATGCTTCTGCATCACGCTCATTACAGCAGTTTTGGACTGGTGGGTTGGCCCATGTAACATCTGGGCGACCGCAGGGTACAACGCCCTTGGAAGGCATCGACGCATCCCTCTTCCCCATACCCCAGTTGCTGCATTCAGACATGCACCTTCTTTTTCCCACTTTTCTACTTCCTCCTGGCGCACCTGAGCCTGCATCTGGGCTAAGGCATCCTCCGACACAAAGGGATTTTTGGGAGCGCTTACCTGGTGCATCGTTACCCCTTGGAGTGGTCTACTGGCTGCTGTTTTTGCTGCTGCATCGGCCATTGCGTTTCCTTTACTCACCTGATCAGTGCATCTGGTATGTGCTTTAACTTTTATGACAGCTACTTCTTTTGGTAATTGTAATGCATCAATTAACTGCTGGACTGCGTCAGCATTTTTAATGGGATGTCCTGCTGCCGTCAGGAATCCTCTAGACTTCCAAATTGGACCCAAATCATGAGCTATACCGAATGCTTATCTAGAATCTGTGTAGGTGTTAACAATTCTACCTTCAGCTATCTTACAGGCCTCGGTCAGAGCCTTAAATTCAGCCTCCTGGGCCGACTGATATGGGAGCATTGGTTCTGCTTTGATTACTGCATTCAGGGAGACGATGGCATACCTGGTGTGGAAGGTACCTGAGTCATCTTGGTGGCGAGATCCATCTACAAAAGATTCAAAATCAACATTAAGCTTTCAGTTTCAAACACTGTGGGTAGGCCTGCTGTTTCCTGTGCCATAAGCTGAACACAATCATAAGGAATCTCCTCTCTTGGATCTTCTTTGTACAATACCGTACCTGACCTCCCCCCTAGATCCGAGAGAGGCAACAATGTGGCAGGATTAAGTGTGGTACATCTCTGCAAAGAAACATTTGGAGGCATTAAAAGTGCACATTGCAATCAAAGATGACGTGCAGCTGAAAGGTGTGCCGGTTGCACTTGGTTCAGTATGGTGTATACATCATGAGGTGTAAGTACTGTCAGTGGATAATCAAGAACGATATCTGATGATTTGTGGAGCAATAGTCCTACAGCATATACTGCCCGTACACAGGACGGGGTACCCCTAGCCACTGCATCTAGTCTTTCACTGAAATAGGCCACTGGCCTTTGATTGTCACCATATAACTGAGTCAATACTCCTGCCGCGTGTCCCTGCTGTTCATGGAGATACAGGGTGAATGGTAGTTCATAGTTGGGGATTCCTAGCGCTGGAGCTGCCACAATCCTGTTTTTGAGGGAATAAAAAAAACAGTCTATACCTTCAGGAGTTAGTTTAAAAAGCACAATGGTGATACAGTCATAGAGAGGCTGCATGAGGATTGATACAGCATGTATCCACTGCCTGCAATAGAAACCAGTCCAAGAAATGTCCTAAGAGCGGCAACATTAACAGGCATAGGAAAATTCTGTACAGCTTCTTTGCGAGCGCTGGTCAGATGTCGTTCCCCCGGTGTAATACAATGTCCCAAAAAGATAACTGAAGATTTACAAAATTGCAGTTTAACCTTTAACGCTTTACAACCAGCTTGGTATAGAAACAACATGAGTAATAGTGTTGCAGTGCGACACTGTTTCCTGGAGGGGGCACAAATCAGTAAGTCATCAACATATTATAAAATAACATTGGCAAAATCAATAACTGTAAACTAAGCAGCATCCTGAGATATCTGGAACAAAAGTGTATATATATTAGACACCACTGGAGTTTCCAGATCAGTAGCTGCATTAACTGCCCATAATTTTTGTACCAACCCGTACACAGGGTTAAGTTGAAGGGGGGCTGGAGTTTGCCATGTGGGCACTGATAAGAACTGTCCTTGGACCTGCAGCTGCCTGCTTGCAAAATGTGGGCTAGAACTACTCCTGGCTGACTTTTTTTTTTTTTTTTTTTTAATACATTGTTCGGAGTGGACAGGGAAAACATACAGGATTACATTCTGGACAGCTTCAGTAAGTAATTGTTGGGACCTAGGCATATTACTAGAAGTATATCGTGATTTCATTGCATATATTGCATATTAACACGGCAACTGTCCTGCTCTGGTTGCTGGGACCTGTCCTATTTCTACCTGACCACACGTTTGTATATACGAATTAGATTCGTCCTGTATCATGGGTCCGCCTTTCTGTGAAATTGTTGCGGCCAGTCCTCCAGCATAGTGGAGTTGATTATTTGCAGCATCTACTATGACCCCAACATGTTGTTTCGTAAAATCCCCTGTCCTTATCCTAAAGAGTACATCATGACGGTGGGGTCCAGGAATAACATTGGAATATATTTCCTGAAAATCTTCTCTTTCCTCTGTACTAGCAACGTCTAGCGACATGATTTTACAAAGAGTGCTCTGCTTCAGTCCTGGTGTCATAGTGACAGTTCCAACCGGATAATACTCAATACGTGCTTGTAATTGTAACAACACATCACTTTCCTGAAAGATTACATTGACCCCGTGGTGACACCATTAACTGTGTGTGTACAGTGATTCCTTGAATTTGCAGGGAAATCTTTTTAGTGACGGGGAGCTGGAGAGTTGTCTGTAATTACTGAATTGTCTGCCCCCGTGTCCACTTGGAACTCAACCTCATGTCCCCCTGGTAGATTCACCTGTACTGTGCAATTAGGAATGGGGGGTAAGGAGACAAGGGGTTCATGTGCAAGCTACCATTATCCTATGGGAGCGCCTCTAATTGGTCTTGGGGGCCTCCTGCAGGCGGGTCATTTGGATATGGATTAGTTGGACAGGCTGGATATGGGTTAGTTCTGCAATCCCTCCTGAAATGTCCTGGTTTCTTGCACCCGTAGCACAATTTCTGCCCATCTCCTGACACACGTCTCCTCTCCCTGTTGTTTGCAGGACAAGTACCTACAGCATGTATCCTTGCTCCTCTTTTTGCCTGCGCCAAATCATGCCGTGCCCCTGTGCCATTCTAGCCAGATCCTCCGCTTCAACTGATCTCCAATCCGGTCTACCCACTTTCAGCTTTCTGTCACTTCCTTTCTCTGCCTGTCTATCTTTCTTCTCACATACACTGACCTTCTATTCACATGCCTAGCCCTTCGATTCTTACGTACTGTGTCTATTCCAAAAACCTATTCAACAAAATCTGAAAACTACTGCACTCTGGCTCTGCGTCTCTATGCTGAATGCCTGATGGGAGGGGTAAGTCGGGTCGCTGCGCAGTTTGTCAGTGTACTCTCCCTCAGCCTTCAGCTTCCTTATCTGTAGAATGACCTTGGTGTACAGCAAAATACCATCTCGCTGCTACCAACACTTCCTCCCTCCCTTATACCTTTGCTTGCTGTCACTGACTCCTGCATTCTTAGATCCATTCCTACAAATATAATACTTGTATATCTCATTTATCAATCTATTGTATCTAGCTTCATTTGCCAATTTTTCCCTTAAATTTAGTGTGTTGATCCCTTGAAATCATTCCTATCACAGTTGAATATTTGATAGAAATCGAACTTAAAGATAACCACAGGGTTGTAATATTAACCCAAAGGTGGGCATACTGGCACGAGGTCAGGATATAGCTCAAAGGATATGTAACAGAAGGTTCATGACTGCTGGCTAATCTTGTCCTTCTTGTAGTGGGAGGCGTGAATCCAGGTGCTCTTGCCCTCGAGCTTCGGGTAGTAGGAGTGGTCAGGACCACAGTGTAGGGACCCTCGAATCTGGGCTGGAGACAGTCTCTTCTCATAAATTTTTTTTTATATATATATGAGGTCATCAGGCGAGAAATCATGCACCGTGTCACCTGTAAATTCTGGGAGAGAAGCAGACACTGCAGAGTGGGTGTTAGTTAACTCTTTAGACAAAGCAATCACAAATTTGCTATTTTATCATTGGTTTCAAATAATTCCTGGTGCCTAATGTCTTCTGTTTTTAACATACCAGCATGATGGAGTATTGAATGTATAGTGGCTCGAAGGGTGGCCCGTGACTCATTTGAATTTAGAGGATCATGGACTGGACCTACTGCATGGATGATAATATCAGCGGGAAGGTCCCCTGCATGGGTTGTCAGAGTCTGTCCAGGTGGCAAAGGGCCATGAGTGTATATATGAGCCATGCATTCTGCAGTGACGATGGGACCACCAGCTTGGGCTATTAATAGAGCCAGACCCCCTTTCTTGGAGCAGTTGGAGTTGGCAGGACTAACTATAGCACCAACCCGATGTGTCAGGATATCACCGTACCCTATGGATAATGTCACTGGATTTCCGTTGCGGTCTGTGTAATGCTGTGAATGGCTGGGATACCATATTTCAAGTACACAGGGAGCTGGGGGCCTGACCGGGGTTTCCGTGAATCTTACAGAGCGACTGTCCTCTCTGAGGATTTGTGAAGGAGAGGAAGGTGCCTTATCTCTGAAGTAGGGGTGGAATAGGCCCTAGGACCAGGGGTTGACAATGATGGTGGGGGAATGGAGGAGGGAAGAAAAGATACTGGTGCTGCTGGGGATAGTGGTGGCTGTTGAGGGGCCCACCCCTCTTCTATCTCCTGATCCTCCTCCCCTTCATTAGATCCCATAATATCATGGCGGCGGCTTCTGATCATTGTTTGAAAAACTGAAGATTCATGCATTGCAGCAATGGCCGGGTTGGGGTGTGTGAAAGGGAACAATGGTGTTGCATCTGGTGCCATATTGGGAGCTGTGGCCTGCACAGGTGCGGGCGGGGGCTGGTAGTAGGCCCTGGTTGGTATCAGCAAGGGATATAGGCCTGACTGGGTGTGCTTGGGTGTCTCAAGATGGCCGCCGGAGGAGATGGGGTGTTGGTCATTTCCAGGTGTATTAAGATGGCTGCCAGGTGCAGCAAGATGGCCGCTGGAGGAAGGGGAGGGACCATTTACGGGTGTGCCAAGATGGCTGCTGGAGGAAGGGGAGGGACCATTTACGGGTGTGCCAAGATGGCTGCTGGAGGAAGGGGTGTCCCAAGATGGCTGCTGGGTGTAGTGGGAGGGGCATTTCCCAGTGGGGGCCAGGGGCGGGGAGCCCCACAAACACGACAGGACTCCGCCCAGGGCGGGTTCTGTTCACCACACACACGGCACACCCACCCTTCCGGTGATTTGGTGTCGGCACCATTATAGGGCGGTGGCTGGGGCGCACTGTGTACAGTGACGGGCATTATGGGGCTGACGGCCATTTTTATTACATCAACAAGGTCACATTCTGAACATTTTATATATCCAAACAAAGGCTCAGCATTTTCTGAACCTCCTGCACCGTCTACCTCTCTCCAGCCTTAAACTTTCAAATCATTTGCTACTCTGAGATGTGCTTGTGCTTGGTGCAGGAGTCCCTGATCACTTAACATTCCTTTCTTCTGACTTACAAAATCTTTCCACACTGAAGGCTGAAGCCTCCCTGTACTGGGTAGGCCCATCATTTTGTATAAACTCCTCACATTTTTAACAGCCTTCTTGCCATCCCGTGACTGAAACAATCTTACCAACTCCCAAAGCACCACCCTCTAACTTGTGGGGTTTTTTCTGATTTCAACATGCGCATCATGATGTTAACAGAGTGTAATGATCTGTCGCGACTCAGACCACCGGCGTCACTTGCAGGTCACCACCCGTCAATACAGAGTCCCCGCTCTATGCACTGACAAGACAAAGAGTCCCTGCTCTATCTGTCTCTTCCCTAACTGTGGATGGTGACTTTACAGCACAGTTCGCCGTGACACTCTTCACAGCACAGAGTCCCCGCTCTATGTGCTGACACCTGGGCTTCTCCTAATGAGACTTCCCAGGTTAGACAAAGAGTCCCCGCTCTATTTGTCACCTCCCAGACGAAGAGACCTACTCAGTTCGTCCTTTTCCCTTGGAGGAATTTGATTATGCGCACCCCTACCACAATTCTCTACAAGATACTAGAAATTTGGACACTTTCAAATTGTCACGTGAGGCAGCTATACCCACATCAACACTATACATCTACAGTCACGGGAGACAGCTATCTAGAACAGAGTACAGTGACCGGAGGAGGAGGAAGTGGTGCACACGAGTACGCGCAGGTACGCGACGTCACTCGGTCTGACAGTGCTGGTTCGGGACGTGGCGCGGGGTCGCCCCCAGTCTCACCACTCGACTGGTCACTCACCCAGACCCAGACAGAAAACACGACAGGACCTACAGTGACTGACACACAGGCAAGTGGGACATATAAATATATGCCCCCAACTTACCGTGCTTGACGGAGGGTGATCAGTCCTCAAATTCAGTCACCGCGGGTACCACCGGGAAATCTATGAGACGGGTCTGGCAAGTAGCGAGCCGCTGGCCACGCCCCACGTTGTGGCGCCAATTGACGGGGTCGTCTCGTCAAACACTCGTCCTCCAGTCACTCCAGATTAGATTATGAGCATGGGTCGACCAATCAAAGTATGAGTCAGACACAAGGCTGGTTCAAACTTAGAGCACGCTCAGGAATGGTACTAGTAGCACCGATCTCAGCAATGTCCTGTCTTTATTAGCATACACGGGGTTATATAGACATAACAAACAGGATGACCCACGTGGGGTAAGCTATATTCTTCTAATATCCGGCCAGCCCTGATTGGCCCATGTCTCCAGACAGATGTTGATGTCGTCTTCAATTGTTAAATGTCATTGTGGTCGTCACCAATGGCTTGATTCAACTTTGTCTGTCAGAAGTAGGTGTTGATCTGGGTCAATGTCTCAGGAACAGATGTTGGCGGATACTGGTGCTATCTTTGAACTAAGTTTCGATATGACTTGTCTTCAGAGCACAGAATAGAGGCAAAGCACACAAGCATATATATTTATATATATATATATAAGAAAATATAAGAATATAGAAATGGACATATGACATTAGACATTGGACATATTATAATTGTCCTTTGCAATTGCAATCATGGGCAAACTGTTTATATCTAGCACCTACCATCCCTGATTAATTACGTCTTGTTCTAACAGACTGTATCTGCAAGGAAATATAGCTGCGTGGGCTCAGTTCTACATCTATGTAACACTCAAAAAGTGTGACATTTCATATTAAGGTTCAGCCTTGTAAGACTCCTTGATGTGGTCTGGCCCAGACGTCTTGACATTTCCTGAAGCTGATGAAAACACGTCTCAGAGGAAACGGGTGTAGGATGGGTCGATGCTGGCTCTTTCTTAGCTAAAACATTGTTATATTTGATATATCTGGTTTCACTCGACAAGGAAAATTTATGTTTCAAAATGGATGCAGAACACAAAATGGTGGCAAAGCACATGTAAGCATATATATGTGTGTATAAAGTAAGAAAGTATATTTTACCTTGACACTGGTTATGGTAAAAAATTTAGAATGAGCCACACAGGGATATTTAGGTTAATGTGTTGAGGCGATAGGCCAGGCTGAACAAATGCGCTTTTAGGGCACGCTTAAAACTGTGTGGATTGGGGATTAATCGTATTAACCTGGGTAGTGCATTCCAAAGAAGTGGCGCAGCACTTGAAAAGTCTTGGAGACGGGAGTGGGAGGTTCTGATTCTTGAGGATATTAACCTCAGGTCATTAGCAGAACGGAGGGCACGGGTAGGGTGGTAGGCTGAGATGAGGGAGGAGATGTAGGGTGGTGCTGAGCCATGGAGTGCTTTGTGGGTGAGTGTAATAAGTTTATACTGAATTCTGGAGTGGATGGGTAACCAGTGTAAGGACTGGCACAATGTAGAGGCATCGTATAACGATTGGTGAGGAACATGATTCTAGCTGCTGCATTCAGGATGGATTGGAGAAGGGAGAGTTTGGTAAGAGGCAGACCGATTAGTAGAGAGTTGCAATAGTCCAGAAGAGAATGAATAAGAGAAATAGTAATAATTTTTGCAGACAGCAAATACAGTGGAATATAGGCCTGAATTGCCGCAATTTGTAGGCCACAAATAGCTCAGCTGTCTGACAGCGATACCACACTGTTCAATATGTGAGCAGTACTTTTTAAATTTTTAGCCCTAAAATAGTGTTTACAGCTAGGGTAACACACAGCAAACAAAGGTGACTGGAAGCCTCCAAAGCACACTTTGTAGCCCTCAGATACATGAGGCGTGTCACCGGAATGTTCAATTTGTGGCCTTTTTTTTTATTTTTTACACCAAAAAACCTGTTTTGAGCTACGGTAACACACAGCAAAAAAAGCTGGAGGGAAGGCTCAAAAGCACACTTTCTAGCCCACAGATAGAAGAGGCGTGCCACTGAAATACCAGACTGTTCATTATGAGGCCGGTATTTTTTTATTTTTTAGGCCAAAATAGTGTATACTAGACCTAGGGTAGCACACAGAAAAAAGGACATGGTAGGCCTGAAAAGATCTGGCGTCTGACGGAGATAGAACACTGTTACATATGTAGGCTCAATTTTTTTTGGACCACCAAAATTGTGTCAATAACTAGGCTATGACACAAAAAAAATTGTTGGAGTACTAAAATTGTTAACCCCTTCCCGACCTATGACCCCTACGTAGACGTCATGAAAACCTGTGCCTTTAAGACCTGTGACGCCTACGTAGGCATGGTATAAATCGCGTTCCTGCGGGTCGGGTGACCGGGGTCACTGAAAGGTCACCCGACCCGCAGAGACAGGAGGCTTTGTGCTTCACCCCAGGGGGGGTGGCTTTGCCCCCCGTGGCTACGATTTCTTTGATTGGCTGTTGAAAAGTGAAACAGCCAATCAGAGGGATTGTAATATTTCACCAATGAAACTTGGTGAAATATTACAATCCAGCCATGGCCGATGCTGCAATATCATCAGCCATGGCTGGAGACAGTAGTATGACCCCCCCACACCGACTGACGGGGGCGATCTGCCCCCGCCACCGACTGATGCGGGGATCTGCCGCCGCCGTCACCATCTGCTCCCCCTCTCCTTCCCTCTGCTCTGCCCGCCATCTTCTCCCCCCCTCACCTCCCCAGGAACCTTACGACTCTCGGTGTCCCTCCTGGTGTCCCTCTTCGCTCCTGCATGGGCGCCGCCATCTTCCAAAATGGCATGCACAGTGCGCCTGCCGAATCTGCCGGCCGGCAGATTCATTCATTCATTCATTCATTCAGGGACGTTTTGATCACTGTGATAAACCCTATCACAGTGATCAAAATAATAAAAATAGTAAATAACCCCCCCTTTATCACCCCCATAGGTAGGGACAAATGAACTAAAGAAAATATTTTTATTTTTCTATTAGGGTTAGGGTTAGAATTAGGCTTAGGGTTAGAATTAGGGTTA
Organism: Oophaga sylvatica; assembly: GCA_033576555.1. Classification (NCBI taxonomy): domain Eukaryota; kingdom Metazoa; phylum Chordata; class Amphibia; order Anura; family Dendrobatidae; genus Oophaga; species Oophaga sylvatica. Next base: position 175,926,118 of record JARQOD010000006.1, read on the forward strand.
GGGTTAAAATTAGGTTAGGGTTGGAATTAGGGTTAGGATTGGAATTAAGGTTAAGATTAGGGTTAGGGGTGTTTTGGGCTCAGGGTTGGGATTAGGGTTAGGGTTGCAATTAGAGTTAGGGTTGGAATTAGGGTTAGGGTTGGGATTAGGGTTAAGATTAGGGTTAGGGGTGTGTTGGGGTCAGGGTTGTGATTATGGTTAGGGTTGCAATTAGGGTTAGGTTTGGAAATAGGGTTAGTGTTTGGATTAGGGTTAAGATTAGGGTTAGGGGCGTGTTGGGTTTAGGGTTGGGATTAGGGTTAGGCTTGTGGTTAGGGTTATGGTTAGGTTTGGGATTAGGGTTAGGGGTGTTTTGCGGTTAGGGTTATAGTTAGGGCTGGGATTAGGTATAGAGGTATGTTGGGGTTAGGGTTGGAGTTAGAATTGGGGGGTTTCCACTGTTTAGGCACATCAGGAGGTCTCCAAACGGAACATGGCACCACCATTGATTCCAGCCAATTTTGCGTTCAAAAAGTCAAACTGTGCTCCCTCCCTTCCAAGCCCCGACATGTGCCCAAACAGTGGTTTACCCCAACATATGGGGTATCAGCATACTCAGGAAAAATTGCACAACAACTTTTGGCATCTAATTTCTCCTCTTATCCTTGGGAAAATAAAAAATTGGGGGCTAAATTATTGTTTTTGCGGAATAAAAATGATTTTTTTTTATTTTCACGGCTCTGCGTTATAAACTTCTGTGAAGCACTTGGGGGTTCAAAGTGCTCACCACACATCTAGATAAGTTCCTTGGGGGGTCTCGTTTCCAAAATGAGGTCACTTGTGGAGGTTTCTACTGTTTAGGCACATCAGGGGCTCTGCAAAGGTAACATGATGCCCACAGACCATTCCATCAAAGTGTGCATTTCAAAACGTCACTACTTCCATTCCGAGCCCTGACGTGTGCCCAAACAATGGTTCCCCTCCACATATGGGGTACCAGCGTACTTAGCAAAAACTGGAGAACAACTTTTGGGGTCCAATTTCTCCTGTTACCCTTGTGAAAATAAAAAACTGCGGGCTAAAAAAAATCATTTTTTGAGGAAATGATTTTTTATTTTCACGGCTCTGCGTTATAAACTTCTGTGAAGCACTTGGGGGTTCAAAGTGTTCAGTACACATCTAGATAAGTTCCTTGGGGGGGGGTCTAGTTTCCAAAATGGGATCACTTGTGGGGTTTTCTACTGTTTAGGCACATCAGGGGCTCTCCAAACGTGACATGACATCTGCAGACCATTTCATGAAAGTCTGCATTACGAAACGTCACTTCTTCTCTTCCGAGCCCCGACGTGCCCACACAGTAGTTTTCTCCCACATATGGGGTATCAGCGTACTCAGGACAAATTGGTCAACAACTTTTGGGGTCCAATTTCTCCTTTTACTCTTGGGAAAATAAAAAGTTGGGAACTAAAATATCATGTTTGTGGAAAAAATATGATTTTTTTATTTTCATGCTCGGGCATTATAAACTTTAGTGAAACACCTGGGGGTTCAACGTTCTCACCACACATCTAGATAAGTTCCTTGAGGGGGTCTAGTTTCCAAAATGGTGTCACTTGTGGGGGTTTCCACTGTTTAGGCACATAAGGGGCTCTCCAAATGCGACATGGCGTCCAGCAAATTCTGCGTTGAAAAAGTCAAACGGCGCTCCTTCCCTTCCAAGCTCTGCCATGCACCCAAACAATGGTTTACCTCTACATATGGGGTATCAGCGTACTCAGGACAAATTGCACAATAACTTTTGTGGTTTTGTTTCCCTTGGGAAAATAAAAATTGGGGTGAAAAGATCATTTTTGTGGAAAAAATATGATTTTTTAATTTTACGTTATAAACTTGTGTGAAGCACTTTGGGTTCAAAGTGCTTACAACATATCTAGATAAGTTCCTTTGGGGGTCTAGTTTCTAAAATGGAGTCACTCATAGGATGTTTCCACTGTTTAGGCACATCAGGGGCTCTGATATGGCGTCCAATCTCGATTCCAGCCCATTTTGGTTTGAAAAAGTCAAAATAGCGCTCCTTCCCTTTCGAGCTCTGCCGTTCGCCCAAACAGTGGTTCCCCCCACATATGGGATATCAGCGTACTCAGGACAAATTGGACATCAACTTCTATGGTCAAATTTCTCCTGTTACCCTTGGGAAAATAAAAAAATTGAAAACTAAAAATAATTTTTGTGGGAAAAAAATTGGATTTTTTATTTTCATGCCCGGGCATTATAAACTTGTGTGAAGCACTTGGGGGTTCAAAGTGCTCACCACAGATCTAGATAAGTTCCTTAGGGGGTCTAGTTTCCAAAATGGGGTCACTTGTACGGGGTTTCCACTGTTTAGGCACATCAGGGGCTCTGCAAACTGAACATGACACACATCAAAGTCTGCATTCCAAAACGTCATTACTTCCTTTCCGAGCCCTGCCGTGCGCCCAAACAGTTTTCCCTCCACATATGGGCTATCAGCGCACTAAGGACAAATTGGACAACAACTTTTGGGGTCCAATGTCCTTGGGAAAAATCAAAAATTGGGGACTAAAAAATCATTTTTGTGGAATTTTTTTTTTTCACACCCAGGCATTATAAACTTTAGTGAAACACTTGGGGGTGGAAAGTGCTCACAATAGATCTAGATAAGTTCCTTAGGGGGTCTAGTTTACAAAATGGTGTCAATTGCGGGGGTTTCCACTGTCTAGGCACATCAGGGGCTCTCCAAACGCAACATGGCGTCCAATCTCAATTCCAGCCAATTGTGGTCAAATGGCGCTGCTTCCCTTCCAAGCCCTGCCGTGTGACCAGACAGTGGTTTTCCCCCACATATGTGGTATCAGTGTACTCAGGAGAATTTGGAAAACAAGTTTATCTGTCCATTTTCTCCTTTTAACTTTTAACCCTTATAACTTCCTAACAAAAAAAATTTTGTTTCCAAAATTGTGCTGATGTAAACTAGACATGTGGAAAATGTTATTTATTAACTATTTTGTGTCACATAATTCTCTGGTTTAACAGAATAAAAATTAAAAATTTGAAATTTGTGAAATTTTCAAAATTTTCGCCAAATTTCTGATTTTTTCACAAATAAACGCAAAAATTATTGACCTAAATGTACCACTAACTTTAAGCCCAATATGTCATGAAAAAACGTACTCAGAATCGCTAGGATCCGTTGAAGCATTCCTGAGTTATTACCTCATAAAGGGACACTTGTCAGAATTGCAAAAAATGGCCAGGTCATTAAGGTCAAAATAGGCTGGGTAATGAAGGGGTTAAATAGTAATCTCAATGATATGCGATGTGTGTGGCGTTAAATACACAGTGATAAATATAAGAACTGTAGATAAATATTTTTTGGCCACCTAAAGATTTTTTGGTTAGCAAAATGGTGGCCAAAAATGTCGTAAGACACTCCAAAAAATACTACAGTAAAAAAAATAAAAAAAACAGAATTTGCTGAGCTCTCAGATCTAATACCTGTGACAAAAAAAATCAGTTTTAAATTGCCAGACTTTCACGCTGTTGAATTAAAATGACCTGGCTGTAGTCTGCAGTGTGACCAAGCAAATATACGTAGAAAAAAATGGGGTCTCTGGATTGCTTTGTAATAAAATTAGCAGGATTCAGGTGCAAAAGAAAAAATTATCCTAGCCACGGATAACTGCAGCTAGGTATATATATAATAGGCAGCACCAGACAGTAATGGACCCTTTTGAAGTATGAAGTCAGATCTATACACTCACATACAGTGCCTGCATACCTTGCACTGATGTGGATATATGCACATAGACTCCACAGCCTACCTAGCACTGCAATCTATATACCCCCTAATTAGCTCTTAAAAGGACTGATGTTTTAGCTGGATTTGTGGCTTGAACAATGGTAGACCCACACTAACTAATAAAAGCACAAATCTCTCAGCAACTCTCCCTACACTGTCTGAATCTGGAGCTGAATGCTTCTGTGTGGCCCAGCTATGTCAGGCACACATAATCCAGGAAAATGCACAGGAAGGTAACCGCAAAAGCTTGTTATCCATTCACTTCACTCACACTTTCAGACACACCCATCAGGGGTATAAAAGGGAGTGACACGTAGCAGAGCTGATTCAAGCTTCCTGTCTTAGGACAGTTCAGTCAAGTTTCCTGTCTGAGAAGAGCTCAGTTCAGTCTATTTCCTGTCTTCGGACAGAGGAGTTCAGTCATTCAGCTTCCTGTCTTAGGACAGTGCAGTTCAGTTTCAGTCCAGTCTGGACTTGGAGGATACTGAGAGCTATTCAGTGAGCTCTAGAAGAAAGCTGACATTACCATCAAAAGCTACAAGTGCTTATGTTGAGAGCGAGAGCAGAGCGAAGGGCACAGTGGAGAAGACAGAGAGAAGTGCTTCAGGTACCAGATTACCTGCACTTATTCACCGGACACTGGAGTCCGAAGCGTTGCTAGTGCTTCATGCTTAGTAACAAGATAACCGGAGGCTTTCTGGACCACAGGTCGCAGGAGGTAGCCCAAGCGCTGATACGTAAACAGAGTCAGGGGGAACAAGGACTTTTAGCTAGGCCAAGCATAGAGGGACTTCGTTCTTGCCAACATCTGATAATCAGAGATATAGAAGGCTCTACCACAATGTCAGCCGGGCTTGGCAGCTATTGAGAAAAGCTGGAGATTGCAGAGTTAACTTCGCTTCATGCAAGTTTGGACTCAGATACATATGAAGTAAAGGAGGCCTCTAACCTGCTCAGCGGTATCCCGAATGTGCATTCTCCACCCCGACCAGCTTCCCGGGATCTTCCTGAAACACCTTCAAGTAAAGGTATGAAAAGAAGCTACATTGTGTGTGATTGAATTCTTACTACACCCTGCATCATCACCATAGACTTCCAGGGACCAGTCTCACCTGTGGGAGACTTACCACCCAGCTGCCCCATAACATCCCCTGTGAAGATCCTTATAGCAGCGCTGGTCCAATTGATCAGATACCACAGGTGGCGTCACGAACTACCTATCCTTATAATCCCCTGTAAATATCCCCCATTGCATGATCGCCCAGGGCCACGGACCGAGTCCTGCTGCCAGTGACAACTCCCATAGACTTCTATGGGCTCGGTACCGAGTACCCCATAGCCCTGGAACCCACACCGCCTGGTGTGTGCGACTCATCTATCTTGGCGTCACGAACAGGATGCGAAACTTGCAATTGTGAGTCCTGTGTGCCTATTGAACTGTTTGGTGAAAAAGACTGTTTGCTGCATTTGGCGCCAAATACCACCATTTTTACCACCATATTCGCGCCCTAAGGCGCTGGTGAAGAAGGGGGGCGTACCTGAAAGAGCGCGCTGGTTCCCTGGCCCCGCCCCCAACTCTGACGCGGCGGCAGGTCCTGTGGGAGCGGAAGTGAACGCTCTGACGACACAGCGCCAGCGACAAAGGTCCTGTCTCCACCGCTGTGCCTGCGACGCTGCAGCCTTTGAAAGAGGTAGGCTCCGACTAAACAGGGGGGCACCAATATGTCGCAGCAACCGGCAGGCGGAGCAGCCCCCGCCGGAGGCCCCAATAGCCCACCGCTTGGCATTGTAGTGCAGGATGGAGGTGCGGGCCCCTCACCTGGTCCGGTGGTCCCGCTCATGCCCCTAACGCTCCCATACATGCCAGGAGCGAAGTGGCTCCCTCAATACAGCGGCGAGCCAGACACCCTGCCAGGGTTTAAACGGAAAATATGTAGCATCCTAGACATGTACTCAATGACTGAAAAGCAAAAAGCTGCTGTGGTAATAGGACAGTTAGCTGGTGCGGCTGAGAGAGAAGTAGAGACTTGGACCACTGCAGACCAGGAGTCGGTACCTGCGATTCTCTTAAAGCTACAGGCCATCTTTGAGGACCGCACAGAAACGGATCTCCGGATGGCATTTTATCAGTGCTCCCAGAGACCAGGTGACAGCATTAGGGACTACGCCTGTCGGCTACAGGGAGCCCTGCGAGCTCTCAAACAGGCTAACCCTGCAAGTGCCATTGACGAAAGCAAAATGTTGAAAGAACAATTTGTACGGGGACTGAGGTCTCCAGCGGAAGGCAGGACTGTAAACTGGTGGTCCTTGGATCATCCAGATGCCACTTTTGATGCCCTAAAGGACATGGCAATAAAAGGACTGCGACCCTTGGAAAAGCCAGTGGTGGCAAATCAGTATCACCCGGGTGAAGCCCCTCTAAAGCCGGCAGTACCCACCTTTTCCCCGCAGGTGGCAGAAGCTACCACGCAGGTGGCGCCCCCTAGTGAGTTGGAATGTCTGCGCTCAGAAGTGCGCCAGCTGACTAAGAACCTGGCCACTGTAATGAATGCCCTGCAACTGCGGAAAGAAGAAAGAGGAAAGATCCTACTAGCCGACTGTCTGGAGGATGTCCCTTGGATGAACCGGAGGAAATGGAGGACGTCGCCTCACCGGAGGAGGACCACGCCACCCCAGGAGCGACTCCTGATCAACACCATCCTCGCCGAGAGATCATCTGCTACCGCTGCAACCAAAAAGGTCATATGGCTCAGCAATGTCCTTTAAACGAGCCGATCCTGGGTCCGAGGGCCAACACCCAGGAGTAGACTCATCAGGCCCCTTAGACTGGAACCGCAGGTTCGTGGGTGGACGACCCTACCTGTCCATCATTCTGGACGGGATTGCAATTCCTGCACTGCTAGACACTGGATCACAGGTGACCATAATACCTGATGTCCTTTATAATAAATTTTGGTCAAAGGACAGTCTCCAGCCCCCGAGCCCTGACTTTACAGTGTACGCCTCTAATGGTCTCCCTGTTGAAGTACTCGGAGCCAAAAACGTGGACGTAAAGGTGGGCAGGGTGGAGCTGAAGGATCAGGGACTCTTAGTGGTAAAGACTGTGAACGAGGAAAATGGCTTAAATGTGATATTAGGTACTAACATTATCAGTAACTGTCTGGGAGAAGTGGTGTTTTTGCTCCAACAGCTCGCTGAAGTTGCCAAGCCAAAGCAGAAGGGAGTGATCCAGAGGGAGATCCTGGCCCTGATGTGCCAGCAGCAAGCGAAGCTTACAGATGGTGAAATCGGTAATGTACGGGTCACGGACCCGAATCCCATTGTAATACCCCCAATGAGTGAAATGTTAATATGGTGTAGAGCAGCCATAGGTCTGAGAGGACAAAACTACCAAGCAGTAGTAGAGCCCCATCGTTCAGAGCACAGACCTACACTCTTAACTGCTAGAGGGGTAGTGGAAGTAATAAATGGGAGAGTACGAGGACGACTTCTCAATTGGGGAGACGATGAAGTAAATCGACCACGTTATGCCACAGTTGCTAAATTACATGCCGTAGATAACAATTCTATCCTTACAACCGAGTCCTTAGCCTCCCGCCAACCAGCGGAGAATAATGATCCGGCAACCCCGGTAGGGGATTGGTGTCAGCAGCTTCATATAGGGACAGACACCACTTCCGTCCACCAGAAACAGGGGGTACTACGGGTGGTACAAGAGTACGCACAAGTATTTAGCAAACACCCACTTGACTTTGGGACAATTAAGGGAGTACAGCATCATATCCCTACAGGCAGTCATCCTCCCATCAAAGAGCAGCACAGGCCTATACCTCCAGCCCACTATCAGAAAGCTAAGGAAATGTTGCGTGACATGAAGGAAGCCAGGGTGATAAGGGATAGTTGTAGTCCCTGGGCAGCACCTCTAGTTCTAGTTAAGAAAAAGGATGGTAGCATGAGAATGTGTGTAGATTACAGACAAGTAAATCGCATAACACATAAAGATGCATACCCATTACCACGCATAGAGGAATCCTTAGCTGCTCTGAAAACGGCTAACTACTTTTCTACCCTCGACCTTACTAGTGGGTACTGGCAAGTAGCTGAGGAGGATCAGGAGAAAACTGCTTTCACCACCCCAATGGGACTCTGCGAGTTTGACAGAATGCCGTTTGGCCTCAGCAGTGCCCCAGGAACATTCCAGAGAGTGATGGAGAGCTGTCTGGGACATCTCAACTTTGAAACCGTGTTGCTGTACCTGGATGACGTGATTGTGTACTCCAAGACATATGAAGATCATCTGAAGCACCTGGCAGAGGTATTCGAGTCACTGTCCAAGTATGGGATGAAACTGAAGCCCTCAAAGTGCCATCTGCTCAAACGGAAGGTACAGTACTTGGGACATATTGTCAGTTCCGAAGGAGTAGCGCCGGACCCCGAGAAGGTCACAGCCATCCAGAAATGGCCGGAGCCGAAGATCCTAAAGGAGGTGCGTCAGTTCCTGGGACTAACAGGTTACTACAGGAGGTTTGTAAAAGATTACACCAAGAAAGCGGCGCCATTACAGGACCTCCTAGTAGGACAACCTCTCAAGAGCAGAAACCCTCCGTTCAATTGGGGTAAAGAACAAGCTGAGGCATTCAAAGAGATGAAAGAGATCCTGACAGGCGATGAAATCTTAGCCTACCCAGATTACAGCCAACCGTTCCTGCTATACACAGATGCCAGTAACGAAGGATTGGGAGCAGTCCTCAGTCAGAAGCAGAATGGCCAAGAAAAAGTCATCGCATATGCCAGCAGAAAGCTCAGGCCAACTGAGAGAAACCCAGAAAACTACAGCAGCTTCAAACTGGAGTTCCTAGCGCTGGTCTGGGCCATTACCGAAAGATTCAAACATTACCTTGCCTCCAACAAGTTCACTGCGTACACAGACAACAACCCCTTGACGCACCTTGAAACAGCCAAGCTGGGAGCCATGGAGCAACGTTGGATGGCTCGGCTGTCAAACTATCAGTTTACCATCAAGTACAGAGCGGGCCGTAAAAATGCTAATGCGGACGCCTTGTCCAGAATGCCGCACGAATCCGACACGGAGGAAGAATCAGATGATCTGGAAGAAATCGAGCTACCTGCGTTCCACCGAAATGGGATGGTCCAAGAGCAACGAGTCTACAGGAAGCGGTGTGGTGAGATGTTGAACCCTTTACCTCATCACAGCTGGAAGGAGACTCAGGACAGCGATCCAGTGGTCAGCCGTGTCAAGGAGCTGATAAGACAGGAAGGTTCCTCCTTGGAGAAAGACGCACCCATACCAGCAAAGCTCCTGTGGAATGAGAGAAGCCGGTTGTTCATCTACCGTGAGAAGTTGTGCAGGAGATACGTCGACCCAAGGACCCATGAGATGGTTTGGCAGATAGTGGTCCCCAGAGCAGACATCCAAATGGTGTTAGAAGCCTACCACGATCAAGCGGGACACTTTGGCTGGAAAAAGCTGGAGACCCTGTTGAGGTGTCGGTTCTACTGGGTAGGAATGCGCAGCTCCATCGAGAAGTGGTGCCGGAACTGTGGACCCTGTGGCCTCAGACGAAAAGACTACTGTAGTCAGAAGGCACCCTTGCAGCCTATCCGGACGACTCGTCCCCTGGAGATCGTAGCATTGGATCACGTCAAGTTGTCCCCAAGCAGGTCAGGATACTCATATGCCCTGACCATGGTGGATCACTATTCCAGGTTTCTGGTGGTCGCCCCTGTCAAAGATCTGACAGCAGAGACAGCAGCAAGAACCTTCCAAGCAAGTTTCTGCAGACCACACGGATATCCAGAACAGGTACTGACTGATTGAGGTCCAGCATTTGAAGCTGAACTGTTTCAGGAATTCTGTCACTTGTATGGGTGTAAGAAGATCAGAACAACACCGTACCACCCTCAGACCAATGGCCTTAGTGAAAAGATGAATCACATTGTCATCGACTTCCTGAAATCTGTACCACTGGAAGAAAGAAATCGTTGGCCTGACTTGTACAATCACATACCAGTAAGTTCCACCAACTGCACTCCAGCCTACCTTATGAGAGCAAGACCCGGAAAGCTGCCAATGGATTTGGAACTTGGTGTGGTAGAACCAGAGGCTGATGACAGTGCTGAAGATTGGGACACAACTCGACAAGAACAGTACAGGAGAGTACAAGCCTGCGTGGAAGACAGTCTCAATAAAGTAAGAGAAAAACAAGAGAAGAACTATAACAAAAACGCTCCCGCTAAGCCTCTTATGCCTGGAGAAATTGTGCTAAAAAGAAAAAGAAGAACGCACAAATTGGATGATCAGTGGGAACAGGAGCCATATGTCGTGCAAAATTCCAAATTTGATAACAGAAAAACCTGTACCATCAGCAAGGATGGAGGAAAAACGACTGCAACTGTGTCTAGAGATCATCTAAAGTTGTGTCCGGGCCCATTAAAGCTTTGTGAGGAAGAACCTGTTGTCCTTCAGAAAGAAAATGATGAAGCGGTCATACATACGGATTTGGGAGATTTACTTGCGGATTGGCCCAGAATGGGAGATGCCGTAATCATTCCTGTGCTGCAGTTTTATCAGCCGCAAGAGGAGTCTCTACATCCAGTCATACCAATTGTGCCAGTAGAGCCAGTTCCAGAGGGATCTGTTCCAACGGAACCTCAACCAGAAGAACCCCAAGAAGCAGCACCACAAGAAGTGGAGTCCCCTGGTGAAGCAGTACCGCATCGCCCAGTCGCTAGCATACTTGCCAGGTCCCTAGAGAGGTGGAGTCGTATCTATAGTTTGCCGTTACGCAGAACAGATAGGCTAGAGACTACTATACCTGATGCTACCCCACGTAGATCAGAACGTATCACTAAAGGAAGATTACCTATTCGTTATCAAGAGTAGTCCTAGTAAATTAGTTAGCCAGACCCAGACAGGGTTTACTGCATTTGAAGAATTGTATAAAGTTTTACAAAGAAGATTTTTGCACTTTAATAGAAGTTAAAGTATTAATGTGATTACTTGAAATGTGATATGTGTTTTAACCCTGCATGGACTGCGTGGCTGTGGACTGTGCCAGCCCAAAAACTTTCAATGTAAATAGTTTGCACTACGGTGCCTTATCTTGGTTTTGCACAAAGCCTTGAATTACCTCTGAAGAAAAACCCGTATGGTGTGGCCTAGAGTGAGGTCTGCAGTCAGAAGTCCTGCAGCCCACCCAGGACCCACGTGGGAGGTTTTTGGTGCGGGTCCTCCACAAGAATATTGTCTAGTATTTATGGAAATGTTTTGATACTTTGATACTTTTGTATTTTTCTAATGTACAAATTGTAACGTTTCAAGATTCCTCACCTCCCGGATGGGATGAGTTAAAATGTTGTTGTTAAATGCAAAACAAAAATGTTTTCTTTTTCTCTTTTACAGCCCGGGAGTGCTGTGTTTAACCAAGGGGGGATGTGTGGCCCAGCTATGTCAGGCACACATAATCCAGGAAAATGCACAGGAAGGTAACCGCAAAAGCTTGTTATCCATTCACTTCACTCACACTTTCAGACACACCCATCAGGGGTATAAAAGGGAGTGACACGTAGCAGAGCTGATTCAAGCTTCCTGTCTTAGGACAGTTCAGTCAAGTTTCCTGTCTGAGAACAGCTCAGTTCAGTCTATTTCCTGTCTTCAGACAGAGGAGTTCAGTCATTCAGCTTCCTGTCTTAGGACAGTGCAGTTCAGTTTCAGTCCAGTCTGGACTTGGAGGATACTGAGAGCTATTCAGTGAGCTCTAGAAGAAAGCTGACATTACCATCAAAAGCTACAAGTGCTTATGTTGAGAGCGAGAGCAGAGCGAAGGGCACAGTGGAGAAGACAGAGAGAAGTGCTTCAGGTACCAGATTACCTGCACTTATTCACCGGACACCGGGGTCCGAAGCGTTGCTAGTGCTTCATGCTTAGTAACAAGATAACCGGAGGCTTTCTGGACCACAGGTCGCAGGAGGTAGCCCAAGCGCTGATACGTAAACAGAGTCAGGGGGGGAACAAGGACTTTTAGCTAGGCCAAGCATAGAGGGACTTCGTTCTTGCCAACATCTGATAATCAGAGATATAGAAGGCTCTACCACAATGTCAGCCGGGCTTGGCAGCTATTGAGAAAAGCTGGAGATTGCAGAGTTAACTTCGCTTCATGCAAGTTTGGACTCAGATACATATGAAGTAAAGGAGGCCTCTAACCTGCTCAGCGGTATCCCGAATGTGCATTCTCCACCCGACCAGCTTCCCGGGATCTTCCTGAAACACCTTCAAGTAAAGGTATGAAAAGAAGCTACATTGTGTGTGATTGAATTCTTACTACACCCTGCATCATCACCATAGACTTCCAGGGACCAGTCTCACCTGTGGGAGACTTACCACCCAGCTGCCCCATAACATCCCCTGTGAAGATCCTTATAGCAGCGCTGGTCCAATTGATCAGATACCACAGGTGGCGTCACGAACTACCTATCCTTATAATCCCCTGTAAATATCCCCCATTGCATGATCGCCCAGGGCCACGGACCGAGTCCTGCTGCCAGTGACAACTCCCATAGACTTCTATGGGCTCGGTACCGAGTACCCCATAGCCCTGGAACCCACACCGCCTGGTGTGTGCGACTCACTTCGAGCAGGGCAGCGTCCGGTCTCTTATAGACCCGATGACGCTGTGCGGCCAGCCAATCACTGTAATACCACAACAAAGATGGCTACGGTATTACAGTGCGTGGCTGACTGTCCCTGCATGTTCATTGGTGCTCTAAAGAGCGTCAAAGTTGCAGGGCGGAGACCCGAGCTCCCGCCGAATAATACCGGAAATGCTCGGTGCTCGCCGAGTACACTGAGTACAGTGATACTCGGGCGAGTAACGAGTAGTGGCGAGCACGTTCGCTCATCACTACTCTGCAACCTTCAGCTACTGAGTCTCAAAAGCTGGACACTTGGCATGAACTGTCTCTCTATGTCTTGGAGGCCTTGTGCTACCTTGCCGCTAGCGTCTTGTCTGATCAGGTTTTTAGTGCCACTCCGAGGAGGTGGGGGGTAGTAGTAATAATAATAATAATAATTTTATTTCTATAGCACCAACATATTCCACAGCACTTTACATTACAGTATAGAGGGGACTTCTACAGACAATGGACATTATAGCATAGCAATAAAGACATAGATCAAAACAGATACCAAGAGGGCCCTGCTCGCAAGCTTACAATCTATAAGGAAAAAGGGGAGACACAAAAGGTGGATGGTAACAATTGCTTTTATTTTTTGGACCAGCCATAGTGTAAGAATCTGGTGTTCCTGTTGCTGCATGAACCAGTTAACAGTCTAAATATGTAACAGCACAGACACAGAAGGCTATTAAATGCATAAAGCATGTGAGAACATGATGCGAGGAACCTGGTTATGGTAAAAAATTTTGAATGAGCCACACAGTGATAAAATTTAGAATGAGCCACACAGGGATATTTAGGTTAATGTGTTGAGGCGATAGGCCAGGCTGAACAAATGCGCTTTTAGGGCACGCTTAAAACTGTGTGGATTGGGGATTAATCGTATTAACCTGGGTAGTGCATTCCAAAGAAGTGGCGCAGCACTTGAAAAGTCTTGGAGACGGGAGTGGGAGGTTCTGATTATTGAGGATATTAACCTCAGGTCATTAGCAGAACGGAGGGCACGGGTAGGGTGGTAGGCTGAGATGAGGGAGGAGATGTAGGGTGGTGCTGAGCCATGGAGTGCTTTGTGGGTGAGTGTAATAAGTTTATACTGAATTCTGGAGTGGATGGGTAACCAGTGTAAGGACTGGCACAATGTAGAGGCATCGGTATAACGATTGGTGAGGAATATGATTCTAGCTGCTGCATTCAGGATGGATTGGAGAAGGGAGAGTTTGGTAACAGGCAGACCGATTAGTAGAGAGTTACAATAGTCCAGAAGAGAATGAATAAGAGAAATAGTAAGAGTTTTTGCAGAGTCGAAAGTAATTAAGGGTCGAATTCTAGAAATGTTTTTGAGGTGCAGATAACAAGAGCGAGTCAGTGATCGGATGCGGAGGGTGAATGAAAGCTCAGAATCAAGTATGACCCCAAGACAGCAGGCATGTTGCTGGGGAGTAATGGTGGAACCACACACAGAAATGGCAATGTCAAGCATAGGTAGGTTAGTGGACGGAGGAAACACGAGGAGTTCAGTTTTTGACAGGTTCAGTTTCAGATAGAGGGAGGACATGATGTTAGAGACAGCGGTAAGACAATCACTGGTCTTTTCCAAAAAGGCAGGCGTGATATCAGGAGAAGAAGTGTATAATTGGGTGTCATCAGCATAGAGATGGTACTGGAACCCAAATCTACTGATTGCTTGACCAATAGGGGCAGTATACAAAGAGAAGAGGAGGGGGCCTAGAATCGATCCTTGAGGAACCCCAACAGTAATGGAAAGATGAGAGGAGGAGGAGCCAGCAAAAGATACTTTAAAGAGCGGTCAGAGAGCTAGGAGGAGAACCAAGAGAGAACAGTGTCCTTGAGGCCAATGGAACGGAGATAGTGAGGAGGAGCTGATGATCCACAGTGTCAAATGCTGGGGAGAGATCCAAGAGAATTAGCATGGAGTAGTGACCATTAGATAGTAGTAACAGACAGGTGCTTTCAAAGGTCAACAGAAAGTGGTGAGTGGCTCATTGTGATAAAAATGAGCAAAGCCTTGAATAGACCCAACGTTTCCACACAATCAGATGACCGCAGCACAAAGTCATTTTAATGTTCAGTATTTGAATGAGGCCCACCAGTTGTTGCCTTCTAGGGTCTATGGATGACTGGATTACCCTACTTACTGTATAATTTGTTCCTGGCAAGTACACTTTCTTAAAGGGAATCTGTCACCCTAAATTGGCGGGATATTTAAATGATGGCAGTCAGGTCAGATGGGCGGTGTTTTGGGTACTAGCCTTAACATGTTGTTCGCCGCTGTCTCCATTATTTCTGGGAATTGTTGTTGTTGCCCTCCATATAACGCGCCTGCGCATTACAATCTGCGGGCAAAGCATACTGCGCGTGCGCAATTCAAGATTGCAATGCGCAGGCGCATTATATGGAGGGCAACGACTACAATTCCCAGAAATAATGGAGACAGCGGCGAACAACATGTTAAGGCAAGTACCCAAAACACCACCCATCTGACCTGACTGCCATCATTTAAATATCCCGCCAATTTAGGGTGACAGATTCCCTTTAATTTTTTATGAGGCACTCCAGATGGTGCTTTCAAGTGTGTTTGGATAACCCTGTTTGCAATTATTGGCAGTCTTTGCACTGTGTTCAGAGCTTTTTTGAGTGTAGGAATACAACCACTGCAATTAATTCTCCATATTTGAAAGAGTCACTACAGTTGATACCTTCAAGGGTGTCTGTATGACCCTGCTTGCAATTTTTGTCAGGCTTTGCACTTAGTGCATAACCTTTAGGAGTCTACTAGTACCGCTATATTACAATTTGAACAGAATTTGTATGAGGCCCTCCTTTATGTCTAATACAGGGTGTACCTCAGTCCCTGTGAGTCCCTAACGTTTGTCACTTTTTGCTTCCTTAATAAATTTCACTGAAATTCCCAATTTTTTAATAAAAAAATCAATTTTGGTTTACTTAAATTATTTTTTTTAAATCCTTTTTAACCCCTTCACCCCAAGGGTGGTTTGCACGTTAATGACCGGGCCAATTTTTACAATTCTGACCACTGTCTCTTTATGAGGTTATAACTCTGGAACGCTTCAACGGATCTTCGCGATTCTGAGATGTTTTCTCGTGACATATTGTACTTCACGTTAGAAGTAAAATTTCTTCGATATAACTTGCGTTTATTTTTGAAAAAAACGCAAATATGGCGAAAATTTTTAAAATTTTGCAATTTTCAAACTTTGAATTTTTATTCCCTTAAAACAGAGAAATATGTCACATAAAATAGTTAAGAAATAACATTTCCCACATGTCTACTTTACATCAGCACAATTTTGGAACCAAAATTTTTTTTTGTTAGGAAGTTTAAAGGGTTAAAAGTTGACCAGCGATTTCTCATTTTTACAACAAAATTTACAAAGCCATTTTTTTTAGGGACCACCTCTCATTTGAAGTCACTTTGAGGGGTCTATGTGGCAGAAAATACCCAAAAGTGACACCATTCTAAAAACTGCACCCCTCAAGGTACTCAAAACCACATTCAAGAAGATTATTAACCCTTCAGGTGCTTCACAGGAACTAAAGCAACGTGGAAGGAAAAAATGAATATTTAACTTTTTAGCCACAAAAATGATCTTTTACAAACTTTTTTTTTATTTTCACAAGGGTAAAAGGAGAAAATGGACAGATAAGGTTGTTATGCAATTTCTTCTGAGTACGCCAATACCCAATATGTGGGGGAAAACCACTGTTTGGGCACACGGCAGAGCTCGTAAGGGAAGGAGCGCCGTTTGACTTTTTCAAACTAAAATTGGCTGGAATTGAGATTGGACGCCATGTCGTGTTTGGAGAGCCCCTGATGCGCCTAAACAGTGGAAACCCCCACAAGTGACACCATTTTGGAAACTAGACCCCCTAAGGTACTTATCTAGATCTGTTGTGAGCACTTTGAACTCCCAAGTGTTTCACAAAAGCTTATAATGCCTGGGTGTGAAAAAAAAAAAAAAACAATTTTCCACAAAAATGATTTTTTAGTCCCAAATTTTTGAATTTTCCCAAGGAAATTGGACCCCAAAAGTTGTTGTCCAATTTGTCCTGAGTACGCTGATACCCCATATGTGGGGGGGAGGAACTGTTTGGGTGCACGACAGGGCTTGGAAAGGAAGTAGTAACGTTTTGGAATGCAGACGTTGATGGGGGTCATGTTCCGTTTGCAGTGCCCCA
>JARQOD010000006.1:175942928-176059470 GCA_033576555.1 Oophaga sylvatica
CCAACCCAGACGGGATCCTGACAGAATAATCTCGCGCCAAAATGGAGTCCGCTGTGAACACCCTGAGGCGGCAAGTTACGGAGCTTCAAAGTTTTTGTACTGACTCTCAAGGAAAATATGCCAAGTTACAAACTGATTTCACGGCGATACAACAGGAAGTAATTGAGCTACAAAAACAACTACTGGACGTGCGCAATTCAGGGTCCGAATCAAACGCGCGGCTGCCGCTGCCTGCAAAGTTCAGTGGGGATCGCAAGCAGTACCGAGGATTCCTCAATCAATGCCGCATATACTTCCAGATGCAACCTGCTCCCTTTACCAGTGAGAGGAAGAAAGTTTTTTTCATGATAAATCTCCTGACGGATGAAGCTCTTGCTTGGGCTTCACCTTATGTAGAAAAGGACTATGCCCTCCTTAATGACCTGGAAGCTTTCATCGCAGCTATGAATCAAGTTTTTGATGACCCAAACCGCTGTGCCACAGCAGAAACCAAATTACATAATTTGCGCCAAGGACGTCGCTCTGTTGCGGAATATACATCGGAGTTCCGTTGCTGGGTGGCCGACACCACCTGGAATCCAGCGGCCCAGAGAAGTCAATTTCGACGAGGGTTATCAGAACCAGTGAAAGACGAGCTTGCTAGGGTTGAGACCCCTGACCAGTTGGAGGACTTTATTCAACTATGTATCCGGATTGACCAGAGACTTACTGAAAGGAGAAAGGAGAGACTGTGAGCACTTGGGAATAGCCCTGGCTTCTCATTTTCAGCATCAGACCACCAAGAAAAGACGCAAGGCGTGTCTGAACCGATGCAGATCGACGTCATCCGAAGACCACTCTCTGCACAGGAGAAGGAGAGGCGACGTGCAGAACATCTCTGCCTCTATTGTGGGGACCCTGGACACTATGCCATCAACTGTCCTAACAAAAGGACTATAGCCTTTACCAACAACAGGTCTGCCAGCAATACGGACCTTTCTCAGCAGTCGGATTCCATCTTGCAGACTATCTCATCAGTAACGCCAGAAATAGACAAAATACATACCACATCATCTCATTTTGTAATCCCCATTCAGGTTGTAATGGGCACCCAAAAAATACAATGCTCTGCCCTGTTGGATTCGGGAGCAGGAGGAAATTTTATGGACTTAAAATTTACACGTGATAATAATATTTCCAGTAGGACCAAATCCACACCAATTGAAATGGAAACTGTGGATGGATCACCTTTGTCTTCTGGACCTGTCACGCATGAGACAATCGAACTGGAGATTTGTATCGACCCGGATCATCATGAAGCTGTCAGTTTCCACCTTATTTCATCTCCGAAATTTCGGTTATTCTAGCGATCCCCTGGTTTTCAGTCCATAACCCTTCTATCAACTGGGCATCAAGGACCATCACCTTTCCATCTGACTACTGTAAGAATAATTGTCATAAGGAACCCCCTGTTCTCCAACAAGTCCAAATCTCTGAGATTTCGCATGAGAAGGAAGAGAAACTACCACCTCAATATCAGCAGTTCTCTGATGTCTGCAGTAAGAAGAAAGCAGATCAATTACCTCCTCACCGTCCTTACGACTGTCCCATTGAATTGCTGCCAGGAGCAACCATTCCATTTGGACGGATTTACAATCTTTCCAAACCTGAATTGAAGGTATTAAGAAAGTTCCTGGATGAAAATTTAGAGAAAGGCTTTATTCGACCTTCCACATCTCCAGCTGGGGCACCCCTGTTCTTTGTTGAAAAGAAAGACTCCACTCTGCGGCCATGTATTGACTACAGAGAGATGAATAATATCACTGTCAAGAATCGCTACCCGTTACCCTTGATTCCTGAACTATTTGAGAGACTCCGTTCTGCGAAAATCTTTACGAAGCTGGATCTTAGAGGGGCTTACAACCTCATACGGATTCGCCCAGGAGATGAGTGGAAGACCGCCTTCAGAACGAGATATGGACATTTTGAATCTCTTGTTATGACCTTTGGCCTTAGCAATGCCCCAGCCACCTTTCAACATTTTATTAATGATGTATTTCGAGATTTCTTGGACCAATTCGTTGTGGCTTATCTCGATGACATTCTTATATTTTCAGACACCTTGGAAGAGCATCGCAGGCACGTCCAGTTAGTCTTGGAACGACTACAGGAGAACCATCTCTACATTAAACTTGAAAAATGTGAGTTTGAACAAACCAGTATCCAATTTCTGGGATATATCATCTCCCCAGAAGGTCTGAGCATGGATCCCGGCAAAATCAATGCTGTAGTGGACTGGCCTGTTCCAAGAAATTTAAAAGACGTCCAGCGTTTCATAGGATTTGCAAATTTTTACCGAAAATTTATAAAGAACTTTTCACGGATCATACTACCAATTACTACACTAACAAAAAAGACCAAAGCATTTTTCTGGTCTCCGGAGGCACAGGAGGCTTTTGACAAGTTGAAAACTCTTTTTACGTCTGCTCCATTGTTAGTACACCCAAATCCTGAATTGCCATTTACTGTCGAAGTGGACGCCTCGGACTCTGCAGTGGGAGCCATTCTGTCTCAGCGAGTTGGGGACAAGATGCAACTTCACCCATGTGAGTTTCTTTCCCACACCATGAAGAGTTGAGAGTCCTCAGTGGTTGATACCTTTTAATGGCTAACTGAAAAGATGGTAACAAATTGCAAGCTTTCGAGACTACTCAGGTCTCTTCATCAGGCATAGACTAATACAACATCTGAAGAATCACATATTTATACACAAAATAGCACAGAAAAAATGCAATAGGTAGGACAAGTGACGTGAAGCAGAATAGTCATTATGGCAGAGGGATGAGCATAAATTTTGGAACAGTTTATAGATAAGGAGTGTGAAAGTTTTATTACCCTCTGATTGGGGTCTGGTAATGTTTTGTGATGTTTTCACAGGGTATTTGGAGTAAATTCCTTAATTGATGTAGTAGGCCATAAATCCATGTGATAGGTTCATTCCAGCATTAAGAGTGTCAAAGGTCACCATCAATTTGTATTCGTAAATTCTTCTTTGTCTCAGAGATGTGAAATTGCTCTGAGTACAAGTATTTTCATATCTAGCAAGCTATGATCAGGGGAGCAAAAATGTTTTGCCACAGGTAGATCCATTCTTTTTTCTCTTATTGTGTGGCGATGAGAATTCATCCTTGTTCTCAGTTTTTGCCCGGTCTCCCCCACATACAGACCCCCAGTTGGACATTTAGTACATATAATTAGGTACACCACATTAGATGTGATGCAGCTGAAAGTACCTGGTATCTTGTAGTCCCGATGGGAGTTGGGGATCTTTATCTTGTCCGTGGTCATTATAAATGGACGAGTTTTGCATTTCTTCTTGTTGCAAGGAGAGGTTCCTGCCGCTGTTGGGGAGGACAGGGAACTTCTGACAATGATGCTTCTTAGATTTGGGGGCTGCCTAAAACAGAGTAGAGGGGGATCTGGAAATATGGATTGTAATCGGGCATCTTTTTGTAGTAAAGGTTGTAGTTTCCGTGCAGCTCCCCTTAGCACCTCCAGATTTGGATTGTAGGTGACCACTAGAGGCACCGGTTATTTTCTTCTTTAGCTTTGTAATGTAGCAGGTGATTCCTTGATATTCTGGTGGCTCTTGTAATTTGGTTTTCAATTGTTCTTGGATGGTAGCCCTGATTTAAAAAGGTCTTTCTAAGGCGACCAAAGTTAAAGAAGAAAATAACCGGGTGCCTCTAGTGGTCACCTACAATCCAAATCTGGAGGTGCTAAGGGGAGCTGCACGGAAACTACAACCTTTACTACAAAAAGATGCCCGATTACAATCCATATTTCCAGATCCCCCTCTACTGTGTTTTAGGCAGCCCCCAAATCTAAGAAGCATCATTGTCAGAAGTTCCCTGTCCTCCCCAACAGCGGCAGGAACCTCTCCTTGCAACAAGAAGAAATGCAAAACTTGTCCATTTATAATGACCACGGACAAGATAAAGATCCCCAACTCCCATCGGGACTACAAGATACCAGGTACTTTCAGCTGCATCACATCTAATGTGGTGTACCTAATTATATGTACTAAATGTCCAACTGGGGGTCTGTATGTGGGGGAGACCGGGCAAAAACTGAGAACAAGGATGAATTCTCATCGCCACACAATAAGAGAAAAAAGAATGGATCTACCTGTGGCAAAACATTTTTGCTCCCTGATCATAGCTTGCTAGATATGAAAATACTTGTACTCAGAGGCAATTTCACATCTCTGAGACAAAGAAGAATTTACGAATACAAATTGATGGTGACCTTTGACACTCTTAATGCTGGAATGAACCTATCACATGGATTTATGGCCTACTACATCAATTAAGGAATTTACTCCAAATACCCTGTGAAAACATCACAAAACATTACCAGACCCCAATCAGAGGGTAATAAAACTTTCACACTCCTTATCTATAAACTGTTCCAAAATTTATGCTC
This sequence comes from Oophaga sylvatica, assembly GCA_033576555.1. Taxonomy (NCBI): domain Eukaryota; kingdom Metazoa; phylum Chordata; class Amphibia; order Anura; family Dendrobatidae; genus Oophaga; species Oophaga sylvatica. The sequence continues at coordinate 175,947,393 of JARQOD010000006.1, forward strand.
ATCCCTCTGCCATAATGACTATTCTGCTTCATGTCACTTGTCCTACCTATTGCATTTTTTCTGTGCTATTTTGTGTATAAATATGTGATTCTTCAGATGTTGTATTAGTCTATGCCTGATGAAGAGACCTGAGTAGTCTCGAAAGCTTGCAATTTGTTACCATCTTTTCAGTTAGCCATTAAAAGGTATCAACCACTGAGGACTCTCAACTCTAAATATTTTTCTATCTACTGGCTAACACGGTACAAAGATATACATCTTTACTTTCCCACACCATGTCATCTGCAGAAAAGAACTACGACATTGGTAATAAAGAACTGTTAGCCATTAAAGTTGCCTTCTCCGAGTGGAGACATCTTCTGGAAGGTGCCAATCACCCTGTGACTGTCCTCACGGACCACAAGAATCTTGAATTCCTCCGTACAGCAAAAAGATTGTCTGCAAGACAAGCACGATGGGCCTTATTTTTCTCAAGATTCAATTTTATAATCTCTTACCGGCCTGGTTCAAGAAATGGCAAGGCTGATGCCCTGTCCAGGATGTGTTCGGAACTTCAGGAGAGGTCTAGTAATGATGATACAATTCTAGGCCCTAAAAATTTTTTGGGAATATTGCACTCTAGAGGACTAGGTAATAGAATTAAAGATGGATATCAAGAGGACTCTTTCCTTAACCATCCTTCGGAAGACGTCGATCTTTCATTCAAAGAGGGGTTTTGGATGCAGAAACACCAAATATATGTACCTGAATCTTCTCGCCTTGAAGTCCTCAAAAGTGTCCATGATTCTAAACTGGCAGGACATCCTGGAGTTGCAAAAACACAAGACTTACTACTTCGTTTCTTTTGGTGGCCTAATTGTAGGAAGGACGTGAGGAAATATGTTTCAACCTGTTTAACATGCGCACGAAACAAGACCCCACGATCGTCTCCTCTAGGACTCTTGCAACCACTCCCAGTTCCATCCAGGCCTTGGGGATCTATTTCCATGGATTTTATTGTGGAACTACCCCCTTCCAAACAGATGACCATCATCCTTGTCATAGTGGACCGACTCACAAAAATGGCCCACTTTATTCCAACTGAAGGAATTCCTACTGCTGAAAAAACTGCAGAACTGATGATCAAAGAGGTATTCAGGTTACATGGAATTCCTGACAGCGTGGTGTCTGACAGAGGCGTTCAGTTTACGTCAAAATTTTGGAAGAGTTTCTGTACAGCCTTGGGAGTCACGGTGAATCTTTCTACCGCTTTCCATCCTCAGTCCAATGGCCAGACGGAGAGAACGAACCAGACTTTGGAGCAATACCTCCGTTGCTTCATTTCCTATCTTCAGGATGACTGGGTGGACTATTTATCAACAGCAGAGTTTGCCTACAACAACTCCATACATAGCGCTACATCTCAAACCCCATTTTTTGCTAATTATGGAGTACATCCAGTATTTATCCCTAATCTGCCAGTGAACACTCCCATTCCTGCTGTTAATGACAGGCTTACAAAATTACAGGAATCCCAGAAGGAATTATCAGAGATATTGCTCAAGACCCAGGAAGAATATAAGGAAGCAGCAGATAAACATCGGAGAGTGCCCCCTGCTCTTCAGGTTGGAGACAAAGTTTGGCTGTCCACTAAAAACCTTAAGACACATGTGCCATCCTCCAAATTGGGTCAGAAATTCATTGGACCTTTTCAAATTTCTGCAAAAATTAACCAGGTTGCTTTTCGTTTAAAACTTCCCAACAATCTAAAGATTCATCCAGTGTTTCACATATCCTTGCTCAAACCCTTCTGTGAAAACCCGTTTCCAGGAAGAATTCAGCCACCTCCTCCACAGAAAGGATCCGTGGTGAAGAAGAATACATTGTGGATAAGATTCTGGACTCCCGAAAATTCAGAGGTAAACTGCAGTATCTGGTGCAGTGGAAGGGTTACGGACCAGAGGAAAATTCATGGGAACCAAGGGACAACGTCCATGCTCCTAGACTAACAAGAGCCTTTCATCAGAGGTACCCGGATAAGCCAGCTCCTGAGATGTCCAGAGGCCATCCTGGAAGGAGGGGAGTACTGTCAGGAGTCGAACCCAGTGTCTTTTGTCCACTGGCCAGCAGCTCTACCATCTGAGCTATTCTGCTGGCTACAAAGTTCCTTGCTGAACCCAGATACCATTGACTGTTCTTCCTGATTGGCTACACCTAGTGCTCTCTTGATTGGGCCTCTGATTGCCAATTACACACCCTATATAAACCTGGCCCTGTGGGTGTGTCATTGCGAGATTATTGTGCTTCCAGCCTTTAGTCAAGCTCTTTCTCCTGCTGTTCCTGCTGCTACAAACACTGCTCTCCTGTGAATTGACCTCGGCCTGCCACCTGACTACGTTATCTGCCTGCTCCTCTGCTACCGAACTGCCTTTCCTGTGTACCGACCTCCGGCTGCCACCTGACTACGTTATCTGCCTGCTCCTCTGCTACAAACACTGCCTTTCCTGTGTACCGACCTCCGGCTGCCACCTGACTACGTTATCTGCCTGCTCCTCTGCTACCGAACTGCCTTTCCTGTGTACCGACCTCCGGCTGCCACCTGACTACGTTACCTGCCTCTGCTTCCCTAGTGTTTGCAGTAACATCGGCTCCAACCCAGACGGGATCCTGACACAGAATGTCCTCCAAGAGCAACTTCTCCCAACCCTCCAAGAGCAGTTTGGCGATCAACAATGCCTTTTCCAGCATGATGGAGCACCTTGCCATAAAGCAAAGGTGATAACTAAATGGCTCAGGGAACAAAACATAGAGATTTTGGGTCCATGGCCTAGAAACTCCCCAGATCTTAATCCCATTGAGAACTTGTGGTCAATCATCAAGAGACGGGTGGACAAACAAAAACCTAAAAATTCTGACAAAATGAAAGCATTGATTGTGCTAGAATGGACTGCTATCAGTCAGGACTTGGTCCGAAGTTGATTGAGAGCATGCCAGGGAGAATTGCAGAGGTCCTGAAGAAGAAGGGTCAACACTGCAAATATTGACTTGCTGCATTAACTCATTCTAACTGTCAATATAAGCTTTTGTTACTCATATGTTTGCAATTATATTTCTGTCTGTGATAAAAACATCTGTCAAACACACACATAAAAACCAGACGGCAGCAGATCATGTGAAAATATAATATTTGTGTCATTCTCAAAACTTTTGGCCATGACTGTACAGAGAATTAGTTTTTTGGGCTACATTGTCTCCAGTGAAGGTTTTGAGATGGACCCGGTGAAAGTTCAGCTGTGCAGGAATGGCCGAGGCCTATTGGTTTGAAATCGCTACAGAGGTTTTTGGGTTTCGCCAATTATTATAGAAAATTCATTAAAAATTTTTCTATTATTGTCAAACCACTGACTGATCTCACCAGGAAAGGTGCTAATGCGGTTCAGTGGACTACTGAGGCCATTGAAGCTTTTGTGTTTCTAAAGGAGAGGTTCAGCTCTGCTCCCATCCTTATGCAGCCTGATGTGACTAAACCATTTTTGGTTGAGGTTGATGCTTCTTCTGTGGGGGTTGGCGCGGTGTTGTCTCAGGAAAACAGGGATGGAGTACATCCCTGTGCCTTTTTTTCAAAAAAATTTTCTGAGACTGAACTGAATTACGATATTGGTAATCGGGAATTGTTGGCTATTAAACTCGCTGTAAGGTTCTTTGTACATGTTTCTTGAAACTCAGTTTTTCCGTCGGCCATTTTGCTTTCTGTATTGCTGCAGCTATCTTGCCCTCAGTCAATATGGAGTTTCCAGCTTTCATGTTCCCGCCCTGATTCTCTCCCTCTTGCTTCTTAAGCAGCCTCAGCTGAGCAATCAGTGCTTCAGAATCAAGCCTGCAGTGAGCCTGTGACCTGACTCCTGGAAACCTTAGACTTTGTACTCCAGCTATTTCCTACTGAGGAACTTTGGAACACTTGTGGACTCTGGAAACCTGCTATTTGATAAATCCACGTTTGCATGGAATTACGGTAACAGAGAAGAGATCCTGAACCTGTTGTGGACAGTTATTGCTGAGCTTAAGTTACTCTGGCCTGCTGTGTCTCCTGCTTCTGTACCTGCAAACTGTGTGACCCTTTTTGCCACTTGTATGAAGTAATACAAGTCCTTCTATATCAAACCTGTGTCTCATGTGTTTTCCTCGCACCCAAGCACAAGACGCTATATGAACTGTACACCATACATTACAAGATTCTGAAGCCAAACGTTGGTGTCTGCTGGGTCTGGGAAGGCTGTGTCTGCTGTGACTGTGGATATCAGATGTCCGGTTATACTTTCTGTGATGACAGTGGTTGTGACTTCTCACAACCATTCCAGTACTCCTGTCTTAAAAGATCTGGAAGATGGAGGCTCGCATAAAGGAGCTTTGCGGAGTGACTGATACAATCCTTGCAGATATACAGACTATAAAGACCCGTTTTGCAAACCTACAGGACCTCATTAATCACAATTTGCAAGTGTTTGGACAAACTACCCAGGATTTACGAGCCAGGATTGAGGTTCTAGAGGAACGAGTCCAGGCTCCTGCCATAACCCGAGTTCTGGGATTCCCAAGTTACCCCCTTTTCATTTTGGCGGTGAACGTGAGAAATTCAGGGGATTTATTAACCAATGCAGTCTTTTTTTTTCTGCACATGCTTCACAATTTCCCACTGAACGATCTAAAGTGCTTACTATAATCATGTTGCTTACCAACAAGGCTTTGATGTGGGCAAACCCTCTGATTGAGACTGAGGATGAATGTTTGGATCATCTTGATGCTTTCATTTCAGCCATGGGGCAGGTGTTTGATGACCCAATCGAGGTGCAACAGCTGAAGCAGCCATGTTAACTTTGCGCCAAGGTAAGCGCTCAGTAGCCGAATATGCCTTGGATTTCAGGAGATGGGCCCTCGATACCACTTGGGACAGTTCCGCCAAAAAATCTATTTTTCGAAAAGGGTTGTCTCCACTGATTAAGGATGAACTTGCTCGTGCCGACCCTCCCACTGCGTTAGGTTATTAACTACTGCATCCGTATTGATGCTCGTCTGACTGAACGCAGGCAAGAGAGATGGTTCGAAAGTAATCGCACTAACCTTTTCCTACCTTCCTCCCCAGCTAAGGAACCTTTGAGTAGGATCACACGGGAACCTGAACCTGAACCCATGCAGGTGGACTCTTTACAAAGACGGGTTAGTGATGCACGCAAAGAACATCGTTTAAAGAAAAATCTATGTTTCTACTGTGGTAAGTCAGGGCACTTCATTATAAACTGCCCCAGCCGTTCTCGTAAGACTACTCCAGCAGTCATTCACTGTGAGTGTTGCGAGAGGAGATCTGTCAGGTCCGAGCCTCAGGCTCCAGAGAGATCTGCAGCAACAGATATTGATTTCTCTGACTTAAACTCCGTCACTTCTTAGGACGATGACTGTGTAAACGCTGCAATTTTTCAAGTTTCCTCAGCGGTGTCCCAGCTGAGTTGTAAGAAAAACAATTCTCATTGCTTCCTTTCCATCAAACTCTGGGTTGACTCAGTCTGGGTGTCTAGCTCTGCTATGATCGACTCAGGGGCAAGTGGAAATTTTATGGATTTCTCCTTTGCTCTGAAACGGGGGATACGTTCAGTGAAGAAGACTACTCCAGTACAGATGGAGACTGTGGATGGCTCCCTGCTGACCTCTGGACCAGTGGATCAGGAAACGGAGCCTTTGAGGGTCTTTATGGGTAAAGATCATCAAGAGAAACTGTCCTTTATGCTTATCTCTTCTCCCCACTTTCCCATTATTCTAGGGCTACCATGGCTGCAGGCTCAGAACCCTACCATTAACTGGGAGACCAAGGAATTACACTTTCCAGAGAAACAGATGAGTCCAGAAGTTTCAGCTTGCTCTGTTCCTAAAGGAACCATGTCAGTCCCTGAACTACCAGCTGTATACCAGGACTATGTGGATTTATGTGACAAGAAGAACGCTGACCAGCTTCCCCCTCACCATCCATATGATTGTCCAATTGAATTATTGCCTGGAGCAGAGATACCTTTTGGTAAGATCTACCCCCTGGCGGGGCCCGAGCTAAAGGCTTTAAAGGATTACATAGACGAAAATCTAGCCAAGGGCTTCATACGCCCCTCTTCATCTCCTGCAGGTGCACCCATCTTCTTTGTGAAGAAGAAAGATGGATCTCTGAGACCCTGCGTAGACTATAGGGAACTCAATAAGGTTACTATTAGAAACCGTTATCCATTGCCTTTAATCCCTGAGTTATTGGAGAGAGTGCGGCATGCCAAAATTTTCTCTAAACTGGATCTCCGTGGGGCCTATAACTTGGTCCGTATTACACCTGGGGATGAATGGAAGACTGCATTCAGGTCACGCTATGGACACTTTGAATATCTGGTTATGCCTTTTGGTCTGAGTACCGCCCCAGCCACTTTCCAACACTTGGTGAATGACATCTTCAGGGATCTCCTAGATACATTCGTGGTGATTTATCTGGATGATATTCTAATTTTTTCTAACTCCACAGAGGAACATCATGGACATGTGAGAATGGTCTTAGAACGTCTAAGACAAAACCATCTTTACATCAAACTTGAAAAGTGTGAATTCCATAGGACCGAAATTCAATTTCTGGGGTATGTACTGTCTACACAAGGGATTAGGATGGATGGAAGCAAGACCCAAGCCATCAAGGATTGGCCAATTCCTAGAAATGTGAAGAGGTGCAGCGCTTCATCGGGTTTGCCAACTTCTATAGACGTTTCATTAGGAATTTCTCTGAGGTAGTGTCACCTATCACCCAACTTACCCGGAAAGAGTCTAGGTTCTCCTGGACCCCCCAAGCCCAGGAAGCATTTTCCCGTCTAAAGGATAAATTTACCACCGCACCTATCTTAGTACATCCCAACCCCGAACTTGCCTTCAAAATAGAGGTGGATGCTTCAGACTGTGCCGTTGGAGCTATACTCTCTCAGAGAACAGGTGAGAAGAATGTCTTGCATCCCTGTGCCTTCTTTTCCCAGCAGTTGTCTTCGGCTGAGAGGAACTACGATGTGGGCAATAGAGAGTTGTTGGCCATTATTGCCGCCTTCAAAGAATGGAGAACCTTCTTCAGGGAGCTGCACAGCAAATAGTCGTCCTGACAGACCATCGTAACCTTGAATTTATCAGGTCGGCTAAGTGCCTGACTCCTCGCCAGGCTCGCTGGAATCTTTTCCTAAACCAATTTAATTTTGTAATTTCTTATAGGCCAGGATCGCGCAATGGAAAGGCTGATGCACTCTCTAGGATTCATTCAGCAGAGACCCGTCCACTTACTCCTCCTAAGACTATTGTTCCTGACTCTAGATTCCTGGGAGTGATTCATAATCAAGACCTACTTAAGGACATCAAGGAAGCATACCATGCGGATTCCTTGTTGGCACAACCCCCAAGGGACGTAAGTCTTGTCTTTAAAAATGGTGTGTGGATTCAGGGACAACGTCTGTATATACCTGAAACAGTCAGATTGAGAGTATTGCAACTCATCCACGATTCCAAGATAGCTGGGCATAGAGGAATTCTAAAGACACAGGAATTTCTTTCTCGTTTCTTTTGGTGGCCCACTTACAGGAAAGATGTTTTAAACTATGTCACTTCATGTGAAGTCTGTGCAAGATGCAAAACACCTCGCTCCTCACCAACTGGTCTGTTGCAACCCCTTCCCACCCCGTCCCGCCCGTGGGGATCCATTTCTATGGACTTCATTGTGGAGTTACCAACCTCTCAAGGGAAGAACACCATTCTAGTGGTGGTTGATCGTTTAACAAAGGCAGCTCATTTTATCCCTTGTGTCGGCTTACCCACTGCAAAACAGACATCAGATTTGATGATTAAGAATGTGTTTCGCTTACATGGAGTACCGGATGAGGTCATTTCGGATCGAGGGGTGCAATTCACTTCAAGGTTTTGGCAAAATTTCTGTGCCGCATTGGACATTAAAGTAAACCTTTCTTCTGCTTTTCATCCCCAGACTAATGGACAGACAGAACGAACCAATCAGACCCTGGAGCAGTATCTCCGCTGCTTTATCTGCCACCTACAGGATGATTGGGTGGATCTACTTCCACTGGCTGAGTTCTCTTATAACAACTCTCAGAGCGCCTCCACTAAGCAGTCTCCTTTTTACTCCAATTTAGGTTATCATCCTAACATTCTTCCTCGATTTCCCATAGAAACGCCCTTGCCAGCAGTGGCTGAAAGAATCACGTCTTTACAAAAGAATATGGTTCTTCTAAAGGAAAATCTGGAATTGGCTCAGGAAAGGTACAAGAAAGCAGCAGATAAATTTCATAAACCTGCACCAGCTTTCAAGGTAGGAGACTTGGTCTGGCTGTCAACCAGAAATCTTAAGTTAAGGATTCCATCGTCTAAGTTGAGACATAAGTACATTGGACCCTATAAAATCAGTAAAATTATAAGTGCCGTTGCTTGTCGTCTTCAACTGCCCAGAACTATGAGAATCCACCCTGTCTTTCATGTATCCCTACTAAAGGCTGCAACACCCAATACGTTTCCTGGACGTTCTTCTCCTTGCCCTGACCCAGTGCTAGTCGATGGTCAGGAAGAATTTGTGGTGGAAAGGATTTTAGATTCCAGGTTGTACAGAAATCAGTTACAATATTTGATTAAATGGTAGGGCTACCCAGTGGAGGACAACTCATGGGAACCAGTCAATAACGTTAATGCTCCTCGCTTGCTCCGCCAGTTTCATCAGAGGTACCCAGACAAGCCTGGTCTGAGGTCATCCGGAGGTTGTCCCTAAGGGGGGAGTAATGTAAGGTTCTTTGTACATGTTTCTTGAAACTCAGTTTTTCCGTCGGCCATTTTGCTTTCTGTATTGCTGCAGCTATCTTGCCCTCAGTCAATATGGAGTTTCCAGCTTTCATGTTCCCACCCTGATTCTCTCCCTCTTGCTTCTTAAGCAGCCTCAGCTGAGCAATCAGTGCTTCAGAATCAAGCCTGCAGTGAGCCTGTGACCTGACTCCTGGAAACCTTAGACTTTGTACTCCAGCTATTTCCTACTGAGGAACTTTGGAACACTTGTGGACCCTGGAAACCTGCTATTTGATAAATCCACGTTTGCATGGAATTACGGTAACAGAGAAGAGATCCTGAATCTGTTGTGGAGAGTTATTGCTGAGCTTAAGTTACTCTGGCCTGCTGTGTCTCCTGCTTCTGTACCTGCAAACTGTGTGACCCTTTTTGCCACTTGTATGAAGTAATACAAGTCCTTCTATATCAAACCTGTGTCTCATGTGTTTTCCTCGCACCCAAGCACAAGATGCTATATGAACTGTACACCATACATTACACTCGCATTTGAACACTGGCGTCATCTCTTGGAAGGTGCTGAATTTCCCGTTCAGGTTTTCACTGATCATAAAAATCTGATCTATCTTGATGCTGCCAAATGCTTGAATGCCCGTCAGGCTAGGTGGGCACTGTTTTTCTTGCGGTTTAATTTTTCCGTTACTTACATCCCAGGTACTAAGAATGTTAAAGCCGATGCTTTGTCTCGCAGCTTTTCTCCCATGGTCGGTGCTGAGGAGGAGGAGAACATTTTACAAGAAGGGGTTGTGATTGCTGCTTTGGACTGTGTGTTGGAAGATGAGATTCTTAAAGCACAGGAGAATGCCCCATCTAACACTCCCCATGGGAGGTTGTTTGTGCCTGGGACCTTTAGGAGAGATTTGTTTGTTGAGTGTCATGAGTCTCGGTTGGCAGGTCATCCTGGAATCTCTGAGACCAAGAGACTTGTGGGTCGCAGTTTTTGGTGGCCTGGATGGCAGAAGGAAGTCATTAAGTAGGTGCGTCAATGCACTGTGTGTGCTAGATCTAAGTCTTCACATACTCCTGCTGCGGGGTTGCTTTGCCCTCTGGAGGTTCCTAGTGCACCTTGGACACATTTGGCTATGGACTTTATTACTGACCTTCCCCCCTCTGAGGGTTTCACTGTCATCTGGGTGGTCGTGGACCGTTTTAGCAAGATGTGTCACTTGGTTCCTTTCATCAAACTGCCCTGCGCTAAGACTCTCGCTAAGGCCTTTGTCAAGGAAATTGTCAGACTACATGGCGTTCCTACTGACATTGTTTCTGATAGGGGACCTCAGTTCGTGGCTCGTTTTTGGTGCGCCTTTTGTGACAGATTGGGAGTTCATTTGTCGTTTTCATCCGGATATCATCCTGAGTCTAATGGCCAGACAGAAAGGAAAAACCAGGATGTTGAGCAGTTCTTGCGTTGTTTTGTGGCAGACAATCAAGAGGGGTGGTCTGAGTTTCTGCCACTTGCTGAATTTGCTCTTAACAACCATACATCATCTTCTGCTGGTTGTTCGCCTTTTTTTTGTTGTACTGGGAGACATCCGTCGTTTGGGTCATTCTCCAAATTGGTATCGGCCGTTCCTGAAGAGGAGAATTTTTCCGGTGATTTGGAGAGAGTTTGGACGGATGTGCGTGGTAATCTTCAGGAGGCTAACAGAAAATCTAAAAGGTACTTTGATAGGAAACGGCAAGAGGTTTTGTTTGCTATTGGTGACATGGTTTGGTTGTCCTCTAAGAATCTGCGGTTGAGGATTCCTTCTAAAAAATTGGGTCCCGAGTTTGTAGGGCCCTTTAAGGTGCTTCAGGTTGTTAACCAATCTGCTGTTAGGTTGGAGGTTCCTACCTCCTGGAAGATTAATCCGGTGTTTCATGTTTCTCTGTTGAAAAGAGCTGATGTGTCGGATGGAGACGCCTCTGCCACTGTTCCCCGGTGGTGGAGGACGGGGAATATGAAATTTCCCGCATCCTAAATTCTAGACGGTATAGAGGGAGTTTGCAGTATCTCGTCGCTTGGAAGGGTTTCGGACCTGAGGATAACTCATGGGTGAGGGCTGATGATGTTTCTGCGTCTAGACTTGTCAGAGCATTTCACAAGAGGTTTCCGGGTAAGCCTGGGCCTAGGGGATCCAGAGGATCCTCTTAGATGGGGGGGTACTGTTAGAACCAGGGCCGGCGTCAGCACCCGGCACACCCGGGCCAGTGCCGGGGCCCTGAGCAGGCGGGGGGGCCCACTCGCAGTCTGGCACCCCCGTGCGGAGAGCGGTGTCAGCGCCGCCACTGGGCCCCCCCCGCCTGCTCAGGGCCCCGGCAGCAGCTGGCAACAATACTTACCTCTCCCGTGCCTCCGCTGCCGCAGCTCCGGGCTCCAGGGGGCGCCGGCGCTTCCTCTCACAGCCGGCCGCTGAATGACGTCATCATTCAGCGGACGGCTGTGGCACAGAGCGCGGGGACGCTGAACAGGTAAGACGTCTCTGTGTGTGTGTCTCTGTGTGTGTATGTAGTGCGGTGCTTTGTGTGTGTATGTATGTGTGTGTGTGTATGTATGTATGTATGTGAGAGAGTGCTTGTGTGCTGTCTGTGTGTGATGATGGGCAGGCATTGCTGATAATGGGGAGGCATTGATGATGGGGAGAAGATGATGATGGGCAGGCATTGCTGATAATGGGGAGGCATTGATGATGGGGAGAAGATGATGATGGGCAGGCATTGCTGATAATGGGGAGGCATTGATGATGATGGGGAGAAGATGATGATAATGGGCAGGCATTGATGATGGGGAGAAGATGATGATGGGCAGACATTGATGATGATGGGGAGGAGATGATGATGGGCAGGCATTGCTGATAATGGGGAGGCATTGATGGTGATGGGGAGAAGATGATGATAATGGGCAGGCATTGATGATAATGGGCAGGCATTGATGATGGGGAGAAGATGATGATGATGGGCAGGCATTGATGATGATGGGGAGGCAATCATGATGATAATGGGGAGTCTTTCCACAGCGCCCTTTCCTGAGCTGTAACAGTGCAGAACGCAGTACAGCGCAGAGGAGAGCTCCATATTTTGTATGGAGCATTATATGGGGACCAGTATCCTGTATGGAGCATTATATGGGGACCAGTATCCTGTATGGAGCATTATATTGGGTCCAGTATTCTGTATGGAGCATTATTTTGGGTCCAGTATTCTGTATGGAGCATTATTTTGGGTCCAGTATTCTGTATGGAGCATTATATGGGGGGTGACATCCTGCATGGGGTATTATATGGGTGATGAGGGGGAGACTGTGGTGCCCATAATATTGTATGGAGGACTGTACTGTCCGGTCTGTACTGTGCGCTGTGAGGATTTGGCGGTTTTTGAGCTATTGTACAATTTACAATAGATATCACTCATGTAATGGAAGAAGTGAAGTATTTGGCATTGTACTATACCCATATTTCTCTGCCGTATCTGTGCATCATGAATCGTGGTCTGTGTTAAAGGGGCCCACTGAGGCTCTTTCGCCCGGGGCCCATAAAAACCTGGAGCCGGCCCTGGTTAGAACTCTCCTGTTAGGTTTTTTCTATCTTGCTGGTCACATGACCTTTTTTGCCTATTTAATCCTGCTCCGCCCTTCTGGCTTTGCTGGACATCATTGTAATTCCTACTCTTAAGCTAGCCAGATGCTTTGTTACCTTACTCAGTCAGTTTTGCTTGGTCTTCGGACCTCTATGTTCTATGTTGTTTGTTTGTCTTTTACTGCTACAACTTCTATTAGGAGATGTCCATCTTTCTCCCAGTCCCTAGTTCTTGTAGGGATCCCTCCCTCGCATCTATAGGTCTTCGTACAGACTAGCTGAGGACTTTAGCTGGTCTGATCGCAGGATCAGGTTCCCCATTACATCGTAGGGATCTAGCTTAGTTCTATCGTAGGGACAGATATCCCTTCTTTCCTTAGTGATTGTAGCAGAACATAACAGTATCAAATACTTAGGAATTCATATTCATAGAGACCTCTCCCGTCTATTATTTCTTAATTTTGGGCCCTTTATTGAACAACTCCATAGAGATCTTACTTCTTGGACGGTGAAGGATTTTTCCAGGTTGGCAATAATAAATATACTAAAAATGAACGTCCTACCTAAACTCTTATACCTCTTCCAAACCATTCCCGTGGTAATTCCCTCAAATTTTTGGAAAAGACTTCGCATTAGCTTTTGCAGATTTATCTGGGCAAGTGGGCGTCCATGCATTCGGGGGGACGTTCTGATCAGACAAAAACAAAAGGGGGGCCTTAGCCTTCCGGATTGTAGAAGATATTACATGGCAGCAGTACACGCTAGAATCCTCGACTTCTTTCATCATTCGGCGGGGAAATTGTGGGTCAAAATAGCTCAATCCATTTGTCCTAAAGCTCTTAGCACTCTCCCATGGTGCATCCATTTAATTGTCCCCTCTCTTGGCCTCATGTCATATAGTACTTATGCCACTGCTTTGGCTTTGAGATCCCCCAAAAAAAGCTCATCCTCAATCGATCCCCAGGGCCCCTTGCTCCCGATTTCAGATAATCCAGATTTCCCACCAGGACTATCTGCAAACAGATTTCTCGGTTCAAAGAAATCCCATCAGATATTATTTTCTCATGTCATCTCCAATACTTCGCTGCTCCCCCTCAATGACTTGTTATAGGGAAGAGCCACTTCACTGAAGGCAAATTTTGAATATTGCCAGTTACAACACTTCTATTCAATTGTGAAGAAGCGCACACATCTTCATAGAGATCTCACAAACTTTGAAAAATTGAGCGTATCATTGTCACCCCCTACACACTCCATCTCCCTACTGTATAATCTCCTCATTGCCCAGGTAACTGACAATAGGCCAGGATTATGCGGTGCATGGGAAAGGGGACTGGGGAAGTCCTTCTGTGACTCACAATGGGATAAATGTTTCTTCCTAACACATAAAACCTCAATAGGGTCCAAAGCTCAGGAAACCTACTTCAAAATTACCTCTAGATGGTACTGGGTACCAGCAGTCCTTCATAGATGGTATCCAGTGGTCTCAGATAGATGTTGGAGATGTGGGGAGGGGGAAGGGACAATATCACACAAATGGTGGGCATGCTCTATAATAAATGCATTTTGGGCAAAGGTGGTTCCCATAATTGAGAAAATAACTGGTTGGACTATCCCTACTATGCCCGAAGCCCTCCTTTTATCAATGTTACCAATAAGTAAACGTAGTTATAAAAGCTCATCAATAGGCTACCTAATACAGGTGGCTAAGAATGTCATTCCACGACACTGGAAAAGCAGAGACCCACCCACTGTGGATGGAGCATATGATTGCCATCTCACCGGCTGATGTTGATGGATACTGTGTGATTTGGAGGAATTGTATTGATTTAAAAAACTCAGACGCCTACCATCTAGCCCCCAACTAAAGTTATCCGTGATGTCGGCACAACAATGATCATAATCGCACTCTATTGATTGGTGGTCCGCCGTGGTCTGCTCCCTCTCTCTCTATCTTTCATATTGAAAAATACATGCTTGAAAATCTCCTCCTCATTCCTTACTAGTTTGCAAAGCTCACTTAATCATTTTATTTGGGGTAGGAAGAAAGCCAGAGTGGCTCAAAATGTTCTTTATAATCAAAAGATTTATGGTGGAGCTGGACTACCGAACATTTTGGCTTATTACTTTGCTAATCTGATCAAACAGAGCTGTTTTTGGTGGCCTCATAAAGACCCTCCAGCCTGGTACGATTTAGAACTCTTTTTAAACAACTACAAACCTCCCCATTTGTTAGTATTAGGTTTTCTCTTAAACAAGCAAATTCCTTATAGTTCCCACCCCATTCTCCAGCCCTCCATTGATGCCTGGAAAAGGCTTGCTAAACCAAAAAAGGGTTGTGATAAAATCCATATCCTCAAGAATATTCTATTATCTCTTATCCATGAATCTAGGGGATTGGTCTTGGACCCTCTCTGGCTCAAATTGGGTATTAAGAAACTGGGAGATATCTACGATGGTTCTAAATTCTATCCTTATTCTTTTATTAAAGAACATTTCCATTCATCCTCCCTATCATTTTTTCACTACATTATTCTCAAGGAACAAATTTATGTCTTCCTGCAAGTGCGCCCTCGGATTTCTGAACCGGTTTTAAATTTACTTTGCAACTTAGATCATAACATTTTTTGGAGTCTTAACTACGTTTACCAATGGTTTAACCACAGCACGCAGTTGGTCAAAACACAAAACATGGTTAAATGGGAGTCGGAACTTCATTTAACGTTTGACCACTTTGAATGGGAATATGCATGTACGCTTTCCTATGCATCTTCTCTCTCTATGGCCCTTCAAGACTCATACCACAAACTCCTCACAAGGTGGTATTTTACTCCAGCTAGATTATCTAAAATTAACAAAACTCATTCACCTAATTGCTGGAGAAACTGTGGTCGTTATGGTAATCATCTACACATTTTCTGGCAATGCCCGAAAATCCGTCCCCTCTGGAAGAAAGTTTTGTGTCTTATTAATGCCATCTCTTCTAAACAAATTCTACTAACACCTCAATTGGCCCTTCTCACACTAAATACTTAAAAAAATGACCCACATTTGAGATTATTAATAGTCCACATCCTACTGGTAACCAAAAACAGCATTGCTCTCTACTGGAAAAAATTAGTCACACTCTTTTCAAGACATTGTTGATAAAATCACACTTCATAAATCGTTTGAATATAAACTAGCATTGGTTAATAACCACTGCGATAACTTCTTCAAAAAATGGTCCAAATGGATGGAATTGTTTCCCTAATATACGAAATGTACTTGTCTGTTTTCTTTCTTATTAGTTCATTTTATGTTATAAACTTTGTCACTAATGTACTATAGTTACAATTTCATAATGTTTCCTCCTTCACTGCCTTTCCTGCTTTTTCCTTTCCCTGCATCTCCCTCTTTCCCTTCCTTATTCCCTACTGTTTCCCTTCCCGTCCTTGAAAATTTGAATAAAATTATTGGAAAAGAAAAATACATGCTTGATCTGGATATTGATGGAAAACCCTCCCTGTACCTCCAATGTACTGTCGTTATACATACATTTATAGTTATACTACCCCTTTTACTATGTATATTGTATTTTCTTGTACTTTTTCACCACAAAAAAAAAGGAATTTGCAAAAAAATTTTTTAATTAGATCTACAGTCGGTGCTACTCCACTGACTAGCAGACACTGAAGCTTTGGAGCAGACCACTGATTCCCAGGCTATAGTATGAGTAAATAGCTCAGTCTTGACACTCAACCATCTGTGTTACCCAAAGCCATAGTATATGTAGTTTCTTACGGTTAAAAGGGGGGGGAAGACCCAACCCACCTGTAATTGATGATGCAACGTCACATAAAACACAGCAAGGGGACTCCAAAAAGAGTCTCCATTTTTTCCAAAAATTTGGGGCACAGACACCACTTAAGTATCATCAATTGCCCCAGAGTTGCTTAAAACGTTTAGTGAGGTGATTTTAACAAATCCTCAAGCTTTTTCTCTCCCCAGGATGACACAGGGGTAGAAAAGTCCTTGCGGATCCATGATTTGTTCATCTTTATGAACGTGAGTCTCTCTACATTGTCAGTGGACAGCCGCGTGCGCTTATCTGTAAGCACACCACCAGCAGCGCTGAACATACGTTCAGAGAGAATGCTGGCTGCGGGGCATGACAAGATCTCCCAGGCGTGAGTGGCGAGCTCCAGCCATTTATCCAGATTGGAATCCCAAAAAGAGCAAGGGTCCAGTGACACAGTCATGGCTTACATGTTCAGTTGGAGATACTCCTGTACCATCGTCTCTAGGCGTTGACTATGTGTCTGACTTCTTGTCTCCTGTGGCCTTGCAAAGGATGGGCTAAAAAAGTGGTGAAAGGATTCCGCAAAATTGCTGTTAACACCAGCAGATACTGTGTTTCTGTTACGGTTTGAGTGCTGAAGACTCGACAGTCCCACGGTTGGCAAGTTACAACTGTGAGATTCACTATGTGCACAACTGGTGTTTTGTGGAAAAGCACATGTAAGATTCTGCAACAGTCTCTGCTGATACTCCTGCATGCATGAATCCCTTTCTATGGCAGGAATTATTTTGGCAAATTTACTTTTGTACCGGGGATCTAACAGTGTGGCTACCCAGTAGTCAGGTTTATTTCGAATTCTGACAATTCGAGGGTCATGTTGCAGGTAGTGCAGCAAGAAGGCACTCATGTGTCTTGCGCACCCAGGAGCACCAAGTCCCTGTTGTGTTGGTGGCGAGGTAAGAATTCTGCTTCCTTCCTCTGCCCTCTCCCCCCAACCTCGCACAACAGAAATGTGATCAAGGTCTCTCTCATCTGATGAGTCTTCCATGCCCATCGCCAGTTCGTCCTCCACTTCTTCCTGGGCTCCTGCACCTTCCTCACTAGTTTGGCTGCTACCATGCGCCCTGGTTAATCCCTCTCCCCCACCCTCCCATGCCAGCCGCCTTGGTGCTGCCGACCGTCTGGACCTTGCAGAGGTCAGCCCTTACGCATACAACTCCTCCTCCTCTACTTCCTCCTCCTCTTGTTCCACCACCTGACTCCGAATTCTGTTTAACGTGCTCCAGCATGTAAATCACCGGAATAGTCATGCTGATAATGGCATCGTCAGCACTAAACATCTTCGTGGCCATTTCAAAACTGTGCAGAAGGGTGTATAGGTCCCTGATCTGAACCAGAAAAAGGAAGAAAAAAGGAATAGTGCAAAAAATTGCGCACACCCCAATAATGAAATAATGAAGAATGTACAAAAATATAAATTTTATTGGGACAAAAGACCAGAGTACAAACAATTATAAAACATAATTAA
Source organism: Oophaga sylvatica (assembly GCA_033576555.1). Taxonomy (NCBI): domain Eukaryota; kingdom Metazoa; phylum Chordata; class Amphibia; order Anura; family Dendrobatidae; genus Oophaga; species Oophaga sylvatica. Next base: position 175,965,127 of record JARQOD010000006.1, read on the forward strand.
AATACAGACAAAAACACCCCTGAGTCCATAAATGTGTGGGACTAATATAGAGTATCCCCCTAATGCAGATGGAATATATGGTGCGCAACAATAATCATAGTACGATAAACAAAAATACAAATATCAGTGTAATAAACTGGAGCCAAAAGCAATCACAACACAGCAAACAATGCAATTATAATAACATAGACAGCATGGTATATAATAAACCTAAGCGGCTGTATGGATGAAATAATGTCATCCAAATGAGATTATATATGCGCAGCGCTGTGTAAGCTGGAGTGAAAAGATGAAGCAGAACATCACAAATATGATGACAAATGAGAAAAGACATAGTATGGGCTAGGTGTTTAATAACACCCAAAATTGCCCATATAGTGTGAACTGCCTCAATGGAGGCCAAGCAGCATCAAGAAAAAGGTAACGTTACCAATAGCTCCAAGAAGCACCAGGAATGGTAAAAGGATAACGCAAGGGGAAGGGTCCCGGGACCAGGGGTGAAAGAGCCCCACGCGTATCGCTGCACCCGCAGCTTCGTCAGGGGAAGAGTGAGCAGTGTACTAACTGAGGTCTTTAAATAGTTTGTTAATGGACGCATAATGAGTCCCGTGACAGGAAATGTCCTGCTGTGAGGACCCGGAAGTCATAGCCAGTTCAGAAAAAAACAGCGGTAATGTCAATAGACAATGCATAGAGGTATGCAAATGTCTAATAGCCATGACAGGACTAAAACAATGACAACCGATATCGTTTAGTGACCAATAGGAATGTGTATCCACAGACAAAACATAGGTATCAGAGATAAATGATTGCACAGCGGACACAATATATACAAAGCAAGGCGACTGGAGTGTATATCGGCAAATAAAGATGGAAAACATAATAAACGGCGACTAGTATCATTTAAAGACCCGTAGAACTATATATCCAACAATGTATCGAAGTCAGTGGACACAATGTGTAATTACACACAAAATGAAAGAACTGGATATATGAATCAGCGAATTAATATTTTATATAGAATAGTAGGCAAAATGAGCAATCAATGTAATGATGTCTGAAAATAAGATCGCACAATATAATAATCGATAAAGTATGAAATACATTGAGTTCAAAGGTCCATATCCTCAAGTCTAACCAAATCTGGACAAAATAAAATTATATGCCGATAAGGAAAGGGAAAAAAAAAAAAAAGGGGGGGAAAGGGTGGGTTGGGATAATATCAAGAGAGACGACACAGGGGCAACCACATCATATGATCCAAAACATTGTCCAACACTCAGCAGGATATCATCCAAGAAAGCCAGTAAAGAGTAGATCTTCGTTGAGGCCCAACGGGGAGATACTTTGTAAGTTATAAATCCAGCGTGATTCTGCTTGAAGCAGTCGTTGTCGAAGATTCTCACCCCTTCCATTTCCAGTGATTTTCTGCAAACCAAAAAAACGAGTGTTATGGGTATTACCACCATGTTGGCTTAAGAAATGGGATGCCACCGGGGTGAGCATACAACCCTTTTTCTCATCTGATGCTGCTAAATGTATGGTTGACAGATGCTTCTGAGCTCTTTTTCTCAATTCTTGAGACGTTTGGCCAACATTAGTGTTGAGCGATAGTGCTCGATATCTAAAAATATCGTATCGAAATTGTATCGCCGATAGCACTAAATATCGTCGATATCCGATTTCGATAGCGGAAGTCCCATGTAAGTCTATGGGAACAAAATATCGCAACAAAAAAAACCCTTTCTTACGTTGTAAACACAAAATATACACACATAGAATACATATTATATATATATAGATATATATATATACATGTCATTGTGACATATATATACATATATTTATAGTTTATACACTTCTACATAGTAAAATAGACTCTGATTCAATTGCCGGGTAAAGCCGTGACATACCCCATAGAAGTCGACGGGCTCGGTGCCGAGTACCCCCAAAACCTCTGGCTCTGTGCGACTCAACTTGGGCGTCACGAACAGGATTCTGTAGCTCGCTATAAGCGAGTCCTGTGTGCCTGAATTGAACTGGTTTTGTGCTTGAGAATTGCTAAAATCATCAGAGAATGTATTTGCCATTTTTCCGCCATATCTGCGTCACGACGAGGCACTGGTGAAGAAGAAGGGCGTGCTCTTCATGGGTGTACTGTACACTCACTCAGTGACGCGAAAATGATGGCTCTAAATGGTACTGCAATGTAAGATCGTGCCCCACAGCTCTTCAGTTCCGCCTCCTCATCCTCCTCAGTGTGTGGAAACTAACACGAAGGTCCCGCCTCCCTACAAAAGAGGGGCCCTCTCCAGATGCTAATGACACATGTGACTTGGCAGAGATGGCTAATGGACACGAGCAGAAGTGTGAAGGGATGGAGCAGTCAGAGCTCTCCCCCCACGGAAGCGACCCGATCGCCACGGAACCACCGTTGGGCACCCGGCCTGGAAACCCTCCTATGCTGCAAGAAGCGGCGGATACCCTAAGAGGCCTGGCCCGGCACCGGGAGGAGGTTGCCAGGATGGAAGCGAGCTGGCGTGCCCTAAAACTACAATTGGAGCGGCGCCAATCCTCTTACCTGAAGTGTCTGTACCGGAAGGTGAGGCACCCGTTCTAGTAGAGGAGTCCTTGCAATGTGATCCGGTTGACGTTGTCGCAGTGGAGGCACCCGTTCCTGCAAAAACCGCAGCACCGTCAGCACCCCAGATCCCGCTGTCTGCCCCCGTCGCTGAGACAGAAGAAGCGACACCCGTCCTCATGGAGGAGGCCGCGCAGGCACCAGAGGTCTACCTGCCTGTACCGGAGCCCCGACTGTCATCTGATTTAGAGCCGTCTGCTTCCTCCGCAGGGGAGCGCCGCCAGGACTGGGGGGGCGCCAGGAGAGCTGCCGCAAACCGGATACTGTAAGCTGCAGTGGAGTGGTGGAGACATGGAGCAACTGGTGGAGGAGAATTACAACCGGCGTCAGGAGGAAGAGTGGAGACGTTGGGAGCGGGAAGCAGAGCGACAAAGGGAGCAGCGAGAAACCCTAAAACTTCGGCAACGTAACCTGGAGAAGGACCGGGCAGATAAGGACCGGATGAGAAAGGATAAAGGAACCCTGTGTGAGCCGCGGCGTAAGGGTGCAGTACGGAGCTTTAAATTGAAAGGTGGTTGGGGCTTCATCAAGGAGCCTGGACTTTATTTAGAAGTCTTTGTGAACCGGCGGGACGTGGAGGCTCACCTCCCAGAAGGACACCCGGGGAGGGACCTGTTGCCAGGAGACTTGGTGACTTACACCCGACACTGGGGTTACAATGGATGGTACGCCCTAAATGTTACCAGGTGCGACCCCTACTCCCCAGTGTGTCAGGAACCTGTGAGACCCTCGGAGCCTTCAGCCTCCCACATCCAGGCCTCTGCAAAAGTGCCCACCCCACGCCGTAAATCTCCCAAGCCTCCCTCAGTGGTCTCCTCAGCAGCCCCAGCTATGGACATGATAAGTATAGCTGGCCCGTACCCGGCGCCTGTTAGGCCCCCTGGGGTTCATTCAGTCCGGGACATAGGGCTCCAGACCCGGAGGGAGATGAAAGAGGTGGCCACACAGACCCAGATAGCGGGTCACGACTTGACTGTACAGGCCACACGACGTCATCAGGTCCTGGTGGTCCTTGGTGCCTCGGATGTTTGGCAAGCATCAGAAGAGTACCAGGTGGTACCTGGAACACCCCTGCCAAAGAAGTATAAATAACCCGGACAGGGTCCCTGTATGTAAAAAGTTAAATTGTTGATAAATAGTTAAATTGTTTATGTACCCGGACGGGTGAATGTTTATAAAAAAGTTTTTTAATTTAATAAAAAAAAAAAAAACACAGTTTTCATTACTTTTATTACAGTCTCATCCTGCGACGCCATCGATCTCCTGTAAAAAATGAAAAAAAAAAGTATACCACCTGACCGACGCAGTCCATAGTAACGAGTGTCCCACGACGATCCAGCTCTGCTACATCAGAATCCCGGCGCAGCACAGCTGATTACCTGCTTCCCCGGCGGTGACGTCATCGGACTGGTTTACGGCTGGGATTACCCTGCAGTCACTGCAGTTATCGCGAAAAACTGCATGTGACCGCCAGGGAGAAGATAATGGCGGCCATCAAGCAGTCCAGGACGTGACCGCCGGAGATCTTCTGCCAGGTAAGTGCCGCTGACTCCTGACAGACCCGACCGACGGACACTCACAGTGACAGTGACAAATCCGATTCCGGTATTCGATAAGACGAAAATATCGAAACGAATTATCGAAAGGCCGATAGAGCTAATATCGGCCGATAGCCGATATTTGCATTATCGTATCGCTCAACACTAGCCAACATAGATTTTATGGCATGGGCAAATAATTGCATAAACAACATTTTTGGTTTTGCAATTAATATATGATTTTAAAGAATGTAATTTGTTATCCAGAGGGTTGACAAAAACATTTTTGGTGCTAGGCATAAAGGAGCAAACGTTACACTCCCCACATGGGAAGGACCCATGGAGACGTATGCCTCTATTTAATCTAATGGTTGGACGGACAAAATGACTATTAGTCAGAATGTCCCGGAAATTGGGTGCTCTCCTTGCTGTAATCAAAGGTTGTGAACCGATAAGGGAGGACGTTTGTGAATCTGTGAGCAAGATATCCCAATGTCTGTTAAGGATCCTCCTTAGTTGGTCCCAACCATTGTTGAAGGTGGTAATAAACCTAACTTGGGAGTCACGTTGGCGATGGCCCTGAACCAGCAAGGAGGCTTGATTGCATCCCTTTGCCCGTTGGTATGCTGTCGAGATCACTTTTTTGGGGTAACCCCGTTGTTTGAAGCGATCAGTGAGAAGTCTCGATTGATGATAAAAATCGTTATCTAGGGTGCAATTTCGTCGAGTTCTTAGAAATTGTCCAACTGGAATACCCTTTCTAGTATGTGTTGGGTGGAAGCTATCATACCTTAGAAGGCTGTTGGTAGCTGTAGGCTTGCGAAATAAGTCCGTGGTGAGTTTCCTGTTGCAGGCTGAGACTTTCAAATCCAAAAATGTGATTGAAGTGGAGGACATGGAATGCGTCAAATAGATGTTAAGACAGTTGTTGTTGAGTTCCTGAAGGAATAGATGGCAATCAATTTCGGAACCTGTCCAAATAAAGAACACGTCATCAATGAAACGATACCATTTTTGTACGTGTTCCTTAAAATAGCGCGAACGGTAAACTACCGTGTCCTCCCACCAACCTAGAAAAATATTTGCGTAGGCTGGCGCACACCGAGCCCCCATGACTACGCCAGAAATTTGGAGAAAAAAAAACCAATCAAACACAAAATAATTGTGTTGTAAGATGAAGGATAGCAGATCAATCAGGAATGAATCATGTAATCGGTCTGGATTTACTTGTTTATCTAAGAAGTAGGAAACTGTATGGATGCCATCTCCATGGTCAATATTGGAGTAAAGAGACTCGACGTCACAAGTGACGAGGAGCACAGATTCATTAATGGCAATGTTCCGACAATGTTCAATGAAGTTGGAGGAGTCCTTAATATAAGATGGTAATGAGGAGGCAAGAGGCTGTAAATAAAAGTCCACATAAATGTTCGCTTTTTCACATAAGCTCCCAATACTGGAAACTATAGGCCAGCCTGGAGGTGTAGTAAGATTCTTATGAACCTTGGGTAATAAATAAAAGGTTGCTGTAATCGGTGACTCAACCCACAGGAACCTTTTAATGTGCACAGTGATAATTCCATGGCTCAAAGCCCTACATAAAAGTATGTGGAGTTTGTTGAAAAAAATGGGGGTAGGATCAGAAGGCAGTTTCATGTAGAATCTACTGTTGTTCAATTGTCTATGTGCCTCATCCAGATACATCTGGATGGGCCATAACACAATATTGCCGCCTTTGTCCGCTCCTTAATGACGAACTCACGATTGTTTTTGAGAGAAGAGCCCTGGATTCACTGTGCGAGAGATTGGATGGACCCTTTGAAGTCAGGGATATACGATCAATATCCTTTTTGACCAGTTCAAAGAATATTTTAATTGCCGGAACTAAGGAGAAAGATGGTAAGATTTTTGATTTATTTCTATGTGGAAATTTTCTCCTACCTGATTCTACTTCATTCTCCTGAAGGAGTTCGACCAGATCCTCAAAAACTTGTCTCTCATCATCCGAAAGATGGGGGGTCAAATTAGGTTTATTATGGATGACCTGAAATATCAATTTGCGACAAAACAAATAGAGATCCTTGACTAAGGTGAATTTGTCAACAAACTGTGTAGGACAAAAAGTCAGGCCTCTCTGAAGGACATCAATTTCAGTTGGTGATAAGGTGTAATTAGATAGATTAATGATTTGTAACGATGATTCAGTTACCTGCGCCATATCCTGAATACAAATACGAGATGGAACATCTATCTGCGTCTGGTCCTGTATGATTGGTGAAATGGAGATCTCAGGCCCTTGTGTGTATTGGGTCGTTTTCTGAGCGTTCTTACGTCTGCCCCCACGGCGGGTCCTGTGTCGAGGTCGCTTCCCCCTGAGGATAAAAAATCACTGGAGCTGGAAGCTCCCAAGGGCGGGTCTGTAGAAGGACCACTAGATGGTAGATGAGAGGTCATATTGGGGAGCCGACGTGGATTTCCAGAGTGTTTCCATTTGAAGGCCATTTGTTTGTCGAAATCATTACGATCTCTATGAAATTTCTTTTGTTTTTTAGAAATTACATCAGCTTCAAATTTGTCTAGAATAGTTTTGAGATTAAGTTTGAATGGAGCAATTTGAGAAGATTCATCAAAATTAATTAATTTGGCTTCCATCTCCTTAATGCGTGATTTAGTGGAGGTCAATAATTCCTTGTCATGTTCCAACAACATGGAAATAATAATCCCTGAGCAGCATAGGAGCCCGTTCCCAGGTCTGTTTGAAAGCCACAGAGGGTTCACAAGCTGGATATATAGACACCCGGAGGCCACGGGGAACAATAGAGGATTTTAAGTATTCCTCGAGGCTCCTAATATTCCACCAAGTCCATATACCCAATTTATGTGCTGAAATTAATTCATTGGTAAGTATCGAAAAATCTGAAGCAACTGCAGGTGACTCAGCTGATTGAGAAAGGTCCCTGATCTGAGACCACTCCTCCAGCGTGATTTGCCCCACCTCTGGATCTCGTTGGCCCAGGCTATAAGTCAGAACGTATTGCACCAGGGCTTGTCGGTGCTGCCACAGTCGCTGCAACATGTGCAGAGTTGAATTCCACTGTGTTGGCACATCACATTTTAGACGGTGAAGTGGCAGGCCCAATAACTTCTGTAGAGATGTAAGTCACTGAGCTGCGGGATGCGAACGGCAGAAGTGCGCACACAGCGATCGTGCCCTCTGCAGAAGGCCATGTAGTCCGGGATAGTGGGCTAAAAATTGCTGGACAACCAGGTTCAACACCATAGCCATACAAAGCACGTGTGTGACATTGCCCCGGCGAAGGGCCGCACCAAGGTTTGCTGCATTGTCGCACATGGCCTTCCCTGGTTTCAGGTCCAGAGGAGACAACCATTCATGAAACTGGTTCTCCAGAGCTGACCACAACTCCTCAGCTGTGTGACTCACATTTCCCAGACATTTTAACGTAAAAACCGCCTGATGCCGTTGAGCCCTGCTGCCAGCAAAGCAAGGAAGTGTGCAGGATCCCTTCTGCGCAGTTAGAAAGCCGGTGACATGACCTGACAGGCTTTGTTTGGGTGCAGGTGGAGGACCGAGAGGAGGTTGAGGAGGCAGAAGCAGTGGAGGAACTTCGAGATAAAGAGGATTGGCGCACAACTCGTGGGGATGGCAATACTTGGACAGCAGCCCCTTGTCCTGCTGTCACCACAGTTACCCAGTGCCCAGTCAGCGACATGTAACGCCCCTGTCCATGCCTACTCGTCCAAGTGTCTGTGGTCAAATGCACCCTGTCAAACACTGAGTTTCTCAAAGAAGCGGTGATGTTGTGTGCGACATGCTGGTGGAACGCAGGCACACCTTTCTTTGAGAAGTAGTGCCAAATGGGCATCTGGTACTGAGGCACATAAGGTCTCGAAAATCCTCTGTGTCCACCAGGCGGAAAGGCAGCATTTCTGTAGCCAAGAGCTTGCAGATGGTGAAATTCAACCTCTTAGCTTTCTCATGGCTAGGAGGAAATGGTCTTTTACTTGTCCACATCTGAGGGACCGAGGTTTGGCTGTTGTGCGTAGACAGGGTTGAGTAGGGTGTCCCCGGACAACTGACGGTCTATGAGGAAGATGCAGGCGCAAAAGTTAGGTTGCCTTGATCCAAAGGTGGTGCTCTCAATGTCGGAGAGCGCTCAACACCAGCTGGTGTTTCCACTTCCAAATGAACTGATGACCTGCCAATCTGACTGGCTGTTGCTGGTAAAGAGGTGCCAGGTCTGAGTCTCAAAACAGGTCTGACTGCTGTCCCCCCAGTCACAGAGGATGAAGAGGCCGCGGATGCACAAGATGGGGCAGACGGTGGTTGGCCCGGCCCGCTAGGCCGCATTGTAGCACAGTGAGCTTGCCACTGCAACTTATGCTTCATATCCATGTGACGGTTCATGCATGAAGTACTCAAAGTATGGATTTTTTGGCCTCTACTTAGCTTTTGGTCACAAATGTTACAGATAACACGAGTTGGGTCATCCTTATCGATGTTAAAAAATGTCCAGGCTATGCAAGGCTTAGAACCCATGCAACCTGAAGAGCCGCCTTGACTTGTGGTCAGAGGCAGAGTTGTGGTTGAGGATGCAGTTGGTGACGTGCTTCCAGTACTACGTCTCTGTCCAGGAAGGCGCACCCTGACCTCGTCATCATTCGAATCCTCCTCTGCTGACCTCATCGACTGTCTGACTGTGGGTTGACAGTAAGTGGGATCTACAACCTCATCATCATCACCCTGTGTGTTCTCACCCACGTCATCATCAGAGCCAACCTCTTCCTGCCCTGACAAAGAACTCAAGTTGTCGCTGAAATCAGGTATTTGAGTCTCATCATCGTCTTCCTCATTGTCTCCACCAACAGGAGTTACAGTTTGGGAACGAGGGTCTACATTATGCTCAGAAACTTCTTCATCTGGTCCTGGATCCGAATCAGAAAGATTCTGGGCATCAGTGCAGATCATTTCCTCATCTGGATTCACAGAAGCTCTGGAGACGACCTCTGATTGCCAGGCTATAGTATAAGTAAACTGCTCTGCAGACTCAACCATCTGTTCTACCCCATACTCAGACGGGCAGCTGGAGTCTTGGGAGCTGTGAGGAAGCAAGTGCGATTGGGGTGACACCTCTGAGGACTGGAGTATTTGTGATGTTGAAGTTGAGGTGGAGGAGAGCCGACTTAAAGGAGCACTTGATATCTGTTGAAGCTCCTGCTGTTTTTGTGCCTCATCTGGAATTTGTAGCGATGGGCATGGCCGTAAGAAAGGGATCGTATCACATTGTCCACTAAAAGAAGTAGACATCTTAGTTTGGCTGGAAGATGGTCTTTCTTCTGCAGATGTTAGTGTTGCTTTAACACCTACCCCACGGACACAACCTTTTTTGCCTTCCCAACACGCCTATTCCCTTTGCACCAGCAGCAGGCCTTTTGCCACTCATTTTGGTGGTTAACTAATTGACAACTCTGAAGCTGTTTGCACAAAAAACGATGGATGGAAACCGAGCAGAGCTGAGTGGCCAATTTGTGGTACTAGCCCAAAAGGATTGGCTGGGTTAGAAGCAGTAAAACAATTTTATTAGATACACAGGTGGTGGAGCTTAGTATAAGATGGCCTAATAGAATGAGTACCACACACTGCTACTACGCCCACAATTATTCTACAAGCAAGATGCAGCTAAAAATTATTTTTTATTTGAACACTGGTGGAGCTTTGTATAGATGGCCTAATAGAATGAGTACCACACACTGCTACTATGCCCACAATTATTCTACAGGCAAGATGCAGCTAAAAATTAGTTTTTATTTGAATGCTGGTGGAGATTTGTATAGATGGCCTAATGGAATGAGTACCACACACTGCTACTATGCCCACAATTATTCTACAGGCAAGATGCAGCTAAAAATTCGTTTTTATTTCAACGCTGGTGGAGCTTTGTATAGATGGCCTAATAGAATGAGTACCACACACTGCTACTATGCCCACAATTATTTTACAGGCAAGATGCAGCTCAAAATTCGTAGTTATTTGAACGCTGGTGGAGCTGGCAAAAAGTGATAGGAACTGATGTAACCTAGCCCTCAAAAGGGCTGCAATTACAAATAGTCACTACTCCCAACCTATCTGTCTATTTATTAAGAGCACAGACCTGCCTGCTAAAAGTGCTAGGAACTGCTGTAACCTAGCCCTCAAAAGGGCTGCAATTACAAACTAGTTCCACTCCCTACTCCCTAAACCTTTCTGTCGCTATAAGTGAAATTTCGCTTCCAATTCGCTGCTCCACAAGATAGTGCTCACAGCAGCAGCAGTGAAGTCTAACACTGAGCTGCAGCAGTGAGAAAATGGTGGTGATGGGGAAAATGGCTGGGTCTTATAGGGCAAGGACATGTGACATACACAGCCAATGACACATGCCTTTGTGTGAAAAAAAATTTGCTCCGTGTGTGCGCTGCTGATAGGCTGACAGACTGCACCGCCCACTGTAAATGCGGGAAAGAGAAAAAAAATGGAGATCTTCCTTACTTCTGCAGAGATCCATCCCATGCCCCTCCCCCCGCCCCGCTGTACACTCAAACTGTGTATTAACATTGATTCTCAGCATTACTGAGAAAAAATCCAGTTACGATTTTGGTGCTTGAACAGTATCGAACATAACCTCGAACAGCCGGATTTTTTCCAAATCATTCAGGTTCGTCGAACGGCTCGAACACCGCCCAAAACAGCTCGAATTTGAAATTGGCGAACAGTTCGATTCGAACACCGCTCATCTCTATTTAAAACATGACATACAAAAAGAAAGACAGAAAACCCTGCAGGGTCAAAAATGAGATAAAAACGCATTGAAAAAATATCAAGTAACCTAATTTACCTAATAGGTGCAGAAATCCAGAAAACATCAAAAACTCACCACATACCCATCTTGGAAACGTAGCCTAAATGGGTTTTCTGGGTTGAGTAAAAAAAAGGCTGCAGTCACTGTGTCATTGCAGACTTGTGCCAGTGTGCGATGCTCCATTGTTACGATTCCCCTACATTACCTATATAGTAGTCAGTCACATAATCACATGTATTCAAATTCCAAATTCTATACTAGTGGTTATGTGCCAATTAGACTCTCCTCCGAACTGCAAACATGCAAATCGTGTATATGAAATCGTGTGACTGCAGACTTTTCTTCACTTCCCAAAAAAAAAACTTCATGCAATTGATATTAGCATGTAAAGGCAAGAACATACTGTAAGTTCCACGTATCCCTGGAAGTCAGAAAGCATAAAATTTTAATCAGGTACAATATATCTTTGCTCTGTTTGCATTGTTAATACATCAGTCATGATTGGCTTGAAGTCAGTTCAACAAAGCGAAATGAGATTTCAGATCAGTCTGACAATTTGATTTATTTCTTTAGGCCATGTGCCAGTTTCTGTTCATTCCTGATCAAAAAATCATTATAAGGTAATTTAGTTATTGAGCACTAACTTTCATTGCTAAGGAAATAAATTTCATAAATTATTAAGCAAAAATAAACACATTACAGAACCTTTAAAAAGTATAGTTGAGCTAATGCAAAGAACTAACTGATGGTTGTCTAGACCTTACACCATGTACTTAATAAAGTGTCCCTAACATTTCACAGGAATAATAATTATAGTACAGAACTCTGCAGGACTCATTTTTCTAAATCACTTGGGCGGCGCTTGTGAACATTGATCTCCTGGCAGTCTTTAGGAAAATGGAGCAATTTTACTGAAGATCACCAGGAGTACAATTTGTATAAGCCCGGCCTGCGGCTAGGATGGCGTCAGCATGAAATTTAAACCAGAAGGATGACAGGAGCGGCAGAGGGGCCATGGCATAGCCAAAGACTCTACCCACAGTCCCGCCCCACAGTCTCGTTACGATGCATGATGCTATGATTACAAGAAAACTTCCAACTTTGATTACACAAAATCCACAAAACAGATCTCTTAACCAAAAGTATCATTTTAATAAATATCACAGCTCTAATGTTGCTATGTGTGTACTTTGCTTAGCAAACTCCTGCTGACAGATCCCATTTAATGACCTTTAATCACACACCATCTTTTATTATCAGCTATAACAGCCACACCGTCCGCCCTTATGAACCACGACCTATACTATGGCTGTCCCATTTCCACTTTTTTCCCTTATGCTCTCTATATCGCAACACTCTCCACCACCATGCTAACCTCCTCTTCACACTGTGCCCCATTTCAAGTTTCCACCTCTCCGTATCCTTACTGTGCCACCACTGCACACTATACCTTCATACTGCCCACCACGCTGCCATCTCCAAGCTGTGCCCCTTTCTCACACTGTTCACATATGTAGTATGATGTCAATAACAGCACCCCACACAGAATGATATCCACCACAGCTCTCTATACAGTATGGTCACCACAGAAGAGGCGTATCCAGGGGGGGAAGCCGGGGCATGTGCCCCGGGTGCAGCTGGCAAGGGGGGCGCAGTCGGGCCACTTAACATGGCGGTCCGCAGTGTCTCCCCTGGCGGCTGCATTCTAACACCCCCGGCCTGGGAGTCGGCGGTTCCCTGTGCCGGCTGTCAAGCTGACAGCCGGCGCAGAGAAGCTGTGACGTGCCGGCTCGCGGGGATCAATTATACTGGCGTCTGTACAGACGCCAGTACAATTGAAGCTCTGACCACCGTGTCAGAGCGACGGCAGCAGCCTTATCAGTACATGTGATCACGCTGCTGACGACACTTGCCGGCGGCGCCCAGTAGGGGGAACAATGATGGTAAGTGTGCTCCACTGTGGAGCTGAAGAAACCACTGAACATTAAGAGAGGGGGGACATTATGTGTGGGGGGATTGGAAGTGGGGATGGTGGAACCTAATGTGTGGGGGGATTTAGATTGGCGATGGGGGATTCTTTATATGTGGAGGATTTGGAGTGGGGATGGGGATACTTTATGTGTGGGGAGATTTGGAGTGGGGATGGGGGTACCTAATGTGTGGGGGGATTTGGAGTGGGGATGGGGGGTTATTTAATGTGTGAGGAGATTTGGCATGGGGATGGGGGATTTAATGTGTGGGGGGATTTGGAGTGGGGATGGGGGGATTTAATGTGTGTAGAGGGATTTAGAGTGGGGATGGGGGATTTAATGTGTGGCGAGATTTGAGGACACTGAAGAGTATGTATGTATGAGGGTATGTATGAGGAAACCGTATTGGGGATGGTTGCAGACACAGTATGGTGAGTGGGGGGATGGGTGCAGACAGTATGGGGAGCGAACGGGTAAATGTATGTGGACACAGTATGAATAACGATGGGAAAAATATATGTGGACACAGTATGGGGAGTGATGGGTATCTGTGAACAGACAGTATAGAGAGTGAGGGGGTAAATATATGAGGAGACAGTATGCTGAACAGGTGGGATGTTTAGAGGAGACATTATGAGGAGGGAGGGAAATAGTGTGAGGCGACAGTATATTGCAGATATTTTTATTTAGGAGCATTATAATGACACTTCTATCTTTAAGGGCATCGTGTGGAGATTTTCTGCAGAAGACCGGAGAAGATGGAGGTCTGCAGAAGACGAGCTGTGGATGAGAAAACTCATCATGGGGTCAGGACAAGATGAAGAAAAGGAGAACGACTCCAGAGATTACGTCATGTATAAGGTACCTGGATGTAAATATTATTTGTGAAACTGACTAATTCTTATGTTTTTATTTATGTTAGGAGGATTAAAGGGGTTGTCCAGGTATGTGCTGAGTCTGCAGACATTCTATGTGACTGCAGACTTCTGAATTCTCACAGTGCTCACTGCACACTCTTAGGATTCTCTTGTGCTGGTGATTTACTAACATGCGGTCACATGCTGACTAGACATGTGCGGCCTCACTCAATGAAAATGAACAGAGCGAGGTCGGGCACGTCTAGTCGGACTGTGTACTCTTGCCACCGGTAAGGGAAAACCATAAAAGTGTGCAGTGCATTCGTTGTGAGAATTCAGAAGCTGCAATGTCAGGATTCAGCTCTGCAGGTTCCAGTAGTCATCACATGGACACTTCACTCATATGCGATTTTCATACTTATGGTCCTGTGACAACGAGCTTCACTTCCTGCTTCTCTCAGTTTTTCACTGAACATTGAGAGCATAAGGGAGAGCAGCTCGTCGGTACATAACTAAGTGTGCAAATCGCTTGTGTGCCAGAAAGCCTAGATACACCTCTGCACCACAGCCCCCATACATAGAATAATATGGCTCCCACAGCCCATCATACAACATAATGGCCTCCACAGGTACTCCTATACAGTATGGTTACCACAGCCCTCAATATAAGGCTCTCAATAGCCCTCAATACAGAATGGTTATCACAATTCTCAGTATAATGTCCACCACAGCCTCCACATATAATGTGATGTCCCCACAGAACCCAGTATAATGTCTCCCAAATCCGCTCACATAATATGATGTCTCCACAACTCTCAATGTAACATCTCAACAGCCCCCAGTATAAGTCCCCCATAAAGTAGAGGGTTTACAAGGACACTAAACTTCAGGAAGGCGAATTTCCAACATCGAAGAAGTGATCTTAATGCCATAAACTGGGACAACATCCTGAAAAATAAAAGAAAGCAAAGCAAGAGGGACACTTTTATAAGCATCTTGAATAGGACCTGTGCACAACATATACCCTAAGGGAATAAACAAGCTGGAAATCTAGAAATAGGAGGAAACCACTATGGTTAAATGGAGTTGTTAGGGGATCATTAAATGTAAAAAATACTATGCGGTTAGAGAATTAAAGCAAAAGGCGAGTGACGAGGCATTAAATACAGTATTATAGAGAAAAAATGCGTAAAAAGCAAATCAAAGCAGCAAATATTGAGACACAGAGACTCATTGCCAAAGAGAGTAAAAAATAATCCAAAAATATTATTTAACTCTATGAACAGTAAGAAACTCAAAAATGGTACTGTTTCTCCCTCATAAATAATATGAGGAAATAGTGGAAGAGTATAAGGGAAACGCCAATCTCCTGAATGTGTTTTTCTCTAAAAGAAAATCCCATGACAGATGACATGATCAGAAACACTAGAAATTCTTCATTAAGTGTCACCAGTTTAACCAAGTAAAACGTACGGTACTGCCTCTAAATCACTAAAGGAGACAAATCACCAAGTACAGATGACATAAACCCCCAAATATTGCAGGAATCAAGTACCATGATAGATAGACCATTATTTTTAACATTCACAGATTCCATAATAACCGAGTCTGTCTCACAGGACTGGCACAGAGCAAACATGGTGCCAATATTCAAACAGGGGACAAAATTTGATCCCCTTAAGTTTAACCCATTTACCCCCAAGGGTGATTTGCATGTTAATGACCAGGCCAATTTTTACAATTCTGACCACTGTCCTTTTATGAGGTAATAACTCTTCAAAGCTTCCATGGATCCTGGGAATTCTGACAGTGTTTTCTCATGACATACTGTACTTCATGATAGTGGTAAAATGTCTTTGATATTACTTGCGTTTATTTGTGAAAAAAGCGGAAATTTGGTGAAAATTTTGAAACCGTTGCAATTTTCCAACTTTGAATTTTCATGCCCATAAATCACAGAGATATGTCACAGAAAATACTTAATAAGTAACATTTCCCACATGTCTACTTTACATCAGCACAATTTTGGAAATTTTTTTTTTAGGAAGTTATAAGGGTTAAAAGTTGACCACCGATTTCTCATTTTTACAACACCTTTTTTTTTTTTTAGAGACCACATCACATTTGAAGTCACTTTGAGGGGTCTATATGATAGAAGATACCCAAAAGTGACACCATTCTAAAAACTGCACACCTGAAGGTGCTCAAAACCACATTCAAGAAGTTTATTAACCCTTCAGGTGCTTCACAGGATTTTTTGAAATGTTTAAAAAAAAAATGAACATTTAACTTTTTTCACAAAAAAATTTACTTCAGATCCAATATTTTTATTTTACCAAGGATAACAGGAGAAAATGGACACCAAAAGTTGTTGTGCAATTTGTCCTTAGTACGCTGATACCCTATAGGTGGGGGTAAACCACTGTTTGAAAGCACGGCAGTGCTCGTAACGGAAGGAGCGCCGTTTGAATGTTTTCAATGCAAAATTGGCTGGAATTAAGATCGGAAGCCATGTCACGTTTGGAGAGCCCCTGATGTGCCTAAACAATGGAAACCACCCCACAAGTGACACAATTTTGGAAACTAGACCCCCAAAGGAACTTATCTAGATGATGTGTTGTGAGCACTTTGAACCCCCAAGTGCTTCACAGAAGTTTATAACATAAAAAAATCATATTTTTTCCACAAAAATGATCTTTTTGCCCCAATTTTTTATTTTCCCAAGGGTTACAGAAGAAATTAGACTGCAAGAGTTATTGTGCAATTTGTCCTGCGTAGGCTGATACCCCATATGTGGGGGTAAACCACTGTTTGGGCACACAGCTGAGCTCAGAAGGGAAGGAGTGCCAGATTTTACTGTTACGGCTTGCAGGTGCCATGGCTCACTGGGAGAGCTCATGAGGTGCCAAAACAGCAAAACCCCTGATAAGTTACCCCATTTTATGAACTACACCTCTCAATGCATTTATCTAGGTGTGTAGTGATCATATTGACACCATGGGTGTGTCACTGAATTTTATACTATTGGGCAGCCATGCGGAGACACTCCGGAGGAACGGAGCGCTCTTTGCCTATTCTAGTGAATGGGTCTGTGCACAGTGCATGTCAGGAGTTCTCTCAGGTCAGTGTGCATGGATTGCAGCGCTGACAGCTTCTAAAGCATGCAGATGCTGTTTGTATTAAAAAACGGACATGTCAGCGTGTTTTGCCCACCGACACACAGGCCATGGAAACACACTGACATGTCCGTTTTTTAATATCAGCACAGGCCACAAAACATTCAGCACACGTGCATACGTATAACACACATGGATGTCATCCATGTGACAAGCATTGGCGCTCAGGAAGAAGCGTTAAAGTAAGCGCTCTTCCCCGGCGCCGGGTGCTGAATATGGCTCTCAACATTCTTCCCTCCTTGTCCTGATTGCCAGCAGAGCAGGGGAGAATGATGAGAGCCATGTTCAGCACCCAGTGCCTGGAACAGCGCTTACTGTAATGCTTCTTCCCTGGCGCCCATCCTTGTGGTACTGATGCAGCACACGCATGCCACATGTGTGCCACAAGTATTACACACAAAAACACTGACATCTCCGGTACTGGAAATATCAGGAGTCAGGACATGTGAAAGAAGTGTTATAATGGGTTTTTCTGTTTGGCAGCTGTCACACACTGAAAGATGCTTTTAATTGCAAAAAATAGTTTTTGCATCACTATATTTTGAGAGCTATAATTTTTACATATTTTGGCCCACAGAGTCATATGAGGTCTTGTTTTTTGCAGTATGAGCTGACGTTTTTATTGGTACAATTTTTGAGCACATGACATTTTTTGATCGCTTTTTATTCCGATTTTTGGGAGGCAGAATGAACAAAAACCAGCAATGCATGAATTTCTTTTGGGGTGGTCGTTTATACCGTTCCGCATATGGTAAAATTGATAAGGCAGTTTTTTTCTTCGGGCAATACCTCATTTATATCTTTTTTATGTATTGGTGCTTTTATACAATAAAAACTATTTGATATAAAAAATAATTATTTTGCATCGCTTTATTCTGAGAGCTATAACTTTTTTATTTTTCCGGTTATGGAGCTGTATGGGAGGATTGTTTTTTTTGCAGGACAAGATGACGTTGTAGGCGGTACCATGTTTATTTATATCCGTCTTTTTGTTTTGATCTCGTGTTATTCCCCTTTTTGTTCGGCAGTATGATGATAAAGCATTGTGCTTTGCCTTGTTTTTGTTATGGGGTCCACTAAACGGGTTAACTAGTGGGACAGTTTTATAGGTCGGGGATACCAAATATGTGTACTTTTATTGTTTAGATTTTTTTTTAATTCAAATCTTTATTTAGTGATATAATGTATATTGATTCTTTTATTATTATTTTTTATTTTTTTAAATATTTTTGCAATTATTTAAACTTTTTTTTTTACTTAATTCTACCTTTTATACTTTGTCCCACTATAGGACAATTATTTTTTGCAGCCTGATCACTTCTACAGCATGCAGATAAAACAGCATCTGCATGCTTTAGAAGCTGTCAGCGCTGCAATCCATGCACACTGACCTGAGAGAACTCCTGACATGCACTGTGCATGACAGGAAGTTTCTCAGCTCTGGTAACACCATGACGACATCGGGTTACCATAGCAGCGATCGGGACCCCACGTCACGCAGCATGGTCTCCGATCGAAAGACAGAGTGGCTGTCAACCCTTTGCCTACTCCTGGAATGCTGCGATTGTGTTCGATCGCAGTATTCTGGGGGTTAAAGTGCCGGGAGCGGTCTGCAACCACGCCTGGCACTTAGTACCGAGTGTCAGCTATAAGAATCAGCTGACACCCGGCCGCAATCAGCCGCACACCACCCCTGCGTGCGGCCAATCACTATGACGTACTATTCCGTCCATGGTCAGACAGGCCCAGGGCACATGGATGGAATAATACGTCTGATGTCAGAGAGGGGTTAATTCTACTAGGGGTAAAATCCTTAATGGTTTCCTAAGAGATGCTATCCTGTAGTATCTCAGTAAGAAAAGCCTCATGCCCCAGTATCAACATGGGCTTCTGAGGGATCAGTCAAACTATCTGATCAGCTTCTTTCAGGAAAATTACATACTGGACAAGGGAAACACAGTGGATTTTGTTTATATGGACTTTTCAAAGGTGTTTGATATGGTGTCACACAAAAGGTCAGTAAATAAAATGAGAATAATGAGATCATGGAAAAATATGTGTAACTGAGTTGACAACTGACTCAGTGATAGGAAATAAAGGGTGGTTATGAATAGAGATAAGCGAACCTTACAAGGTTTGGTTCGATTCACCAAATGTTTAGACGTTCTCTGAAAGGTTCGATGCACGGATGAGAAGTTGAGAACGACATTCAATGGGAGACCAAACCAAATGTATACACAACACGTTACGGGGTGACACAAAGCTTCCCAAACAGATAGGTGGCTTAGAATGATGGCACTTCCATCAAATGAATTAAACCTATAAACAAAAAGAAGTCTTATGCCAAGCATATAAAATTATATTGAAATCTTTATTAGGACATATACACACAAAGTTAAAAAAGATTTTTTGGGTGGTGGATACAAATACAAAATTTACTGCATTCACGGAGTGTACATTAGTAATTAAATGATTCCATCTGTTTACATGATTAGCCAATTGATCAATTTACAGGATTGTATATGACCAATGTAAACACACACAAAAAAAATCAAATTTGAAAAAAAGGTATATATTACAGAGTGCTTTAAGTGCATATAGTGTAAATAGATATGTCTGCTGCAAATAAGTTAAATATAGGTAAAATGCCTTAAAGTAAGGATCGTTATCAGCATGTCATATGTATTAGCAGCATAATAACACTAACAGTAGGCAACATAATGTAGGTAATAGCCTAAAAAAATTCTAAAAAGAAAAAAAGGGTGTCACAAAGTGCTAACAGTGCATACAGTGCATAAAAATATATGTAGCAGCTATAATTAAATCAAGTATAGGTAAGGTAACTTATAATAATGTCTCATAGTGAGAGTAGTTAGCAACATGTCACATAGGTTTAGCAGCACAATGTTACTATGAAACACACATAGTGAAGTTAGTAGCCTGGTGCAGATTAAGCAAATTTGACTAGTGTACACAGCCTGAGGATGCAGCCATGTCCCCGAAGCGCGTTTTGCGTTAGCTTCTTCCTGGAGGGTTCCTTGTATGATCATTTATTTACTGATGTACACTCTCTGAATGCAGTAAATTTTTTATTTGTATCCACCCCCAAACAATTTACTTTTTTTAACTTATATGTGTATATGTCCTAATAAAGATTTCAATATAATTTTATAGAATTAGGGGAAGCAAAAGACAAGTTGCATACTAATTGCAACGAGATTGCACAAGTATCTGCAGCAAATCCCAATGGAGCCATCTCATTGGTAAATATGAACCATGTGACCGATCACCTGACCAGCCACCAATGAAATAAAAAGGTCCTTGTTTGCACCATTACCTCATCCCCTTGAGAAAGCAGCAATAACACGCAAAATGAGCTTTGACTTCCTGCCATCCGGCTGAGTGCCTGCTACAGTCCTCGATATGCCTACTCTCATGCTCTGTGCATTGCCACTTGGATATATGTATTTAAATTACTGTTGAGATATACTAACACGGTACGAAGATACACATCTTTCCTATGTTGAGATATAGGGCTTCTTTCACTTGAGTATTAGTGATATTCATATTACCATCAACCATGTGTTTCTGATAGCTGGCGCTAACTGTTTGTCTGTCTTTGATGCACTTATTTACTTTTTCTACCTGTTACTTGTATTTATATATTAATTTTTTAAACCTAGTTACACCATATCCTCCTTAATTTAAGCTAAAATTAAGGGCAGACATCAATAAAAGTGGCATCAATTGACCCACAGTAGAAATTTGCAAATGGCACAGTAGCAGTCAGCCCTGGGTCATGCATGAGGTATCTGGGTCTGGCCCAGTATTTACAGCTTGGAATTGTAGTTTCAATGACGACCTTTTGATTAAGGGAGCAGTGTAAGCCTTCTTAGCTGGGAGCCCTTCATACCTCATGCAACACTGCCCATTTTTTTTTTTATTCCAGCCACACTCAAATGGCACAAACATCAGTTCATACAGTACTACTGATAGAAAAATGTAAGGAAAGTAACTCAGGTTGTTGACTGATCAAATGATCCACAGTATATCCTTTTAAAATGGCACAGAAGCAGTCAGCTATGGCCCATGCATGCTTGGGGTATTAGGGTCTGGCCCATCATTTACACTTGGAATTTGAAGTTTCAATGAGGACCTGGTGATTAAGGGAGCGGTGTTAGGGCCTGTGCACACATTGCGGATTTGCCTGCGGATTTTTCCGCGCTGAAACCGCACCTCTTGGCAGAAACCGCAGGCGCGGTTTTGATGCGGTTTTTGGCGCGGTTTTGACGCGTTTTTTCTCATGCGGTTTTGTATGCGGTTTTTACAGCTAAATAAAGATATGTTGTTTAACAAAAAAAAAAGATTTGTGATGTCATTTCTTGTCCAACCTCCTCTTTTACATTTGTCCAACCCACACGCCATTACACACACACAGATAGAGATAAGCCGGCGTCACACTTGCGAGTGTGATGCGAGTAAGTCGCACGACTTTCTCGCATCAACACCCGGCACGGCCGCCCGCTCTCAGACCCGAGTGTGCGGCTGCATGTATTTCTATGCAGCCGCACACTCGGGTCCGAGAGCAGGCGGCCGTGCCGGGTGTTGATGCGAGAAAGTCGTGCGACTTACTCGCATCACACTCGCAAGTGTGACGACGGCCATAGATAGATAATAGATACCAGTAGTTAGATAGATAGATAGATAGAAAATACGTAGATAGATGGATAATAGATAGTTAGAAATATATATAGAAAGATAGATATATAGACAGAAAGATATATAGGTAGATAGATAGAATGGTACATAAATAGTTAAAGACACGCATACACATACACAAAATAACGCAATAGTTAATAAAAAATAAAAAAATAGGAAAAAAAAATGGCGTGGGCTCCTGCACAATTCTCTGCGCCAGAGGGGGAAAGCCGACAGCCAGGGCCAATATTTCTAGCCTGGGAAGGGGTTAGTACCCATGGATCTTCCCAGGCTATGAATATCAGCCCGCAGCTAGCCTTCACTGGCTATTAAAATAGGGGGACCCCCCCAAAAAAATGATGTGGGGTCCCCCTATAATTTATAGCCAGAAAGGCTAGGCAGACAGCTGCGGGCTGATATTCATAGCCTAGGAAGGGGCCATGGATATTGGCGCCCCCCCTGGCTAAAAATACCAGCACCCAGCCGCCCCAGAATTGGCGCATCTGTACGATGCGCCAATTCCGGCACTTAGCCCTCTCTTCCCACTGCCCTGTAGAGGTGGGATATGGGGTAATAAGGGGTTAATATCACCTTGCTATTGTAAGGTGATATTAAGCCCGGTTAATAATAGAGAGGCGTCAATAAGACGCCTATCCATTATTAATCTTATATTAATAAAGGGTTAAAAAAAAACACACGCATAAGAATAAATTATTTTAATGAAATAAAACACAACACGGTTTTCATATCTTTATTACACACTCAGATCCAAGCGACGCCCTCGATCTCCTGTAAAAAAACGTAAAAAAATAAAACAACCGTATACTCCCTGTCCGACGCAGTCCAATTAATGAGGGTCCCACGACGGTTCTCCCTATAGAACGGTGACATCAGGTGATGCCACTGCTCTGTAGGGCCTCCCAGTGATGCACTGACAGGAGACAATGGCTCCTGCACTGCATCACTGAGTTCATTCTCTCACTTTATGGCAATGCTGCGTGGGAATTTTCTCACCCAGCATTGCCGTGAGAGAATGAACTGTAGTGACGTCATTCTCTCCCGGCGGCAGAGTGGTACACAGATCGATGGCGTCGGGGAAGAGGTGAGTATGTGCTCAATGTTATGTGTTGTATGTCATGTGTATGTTATATGTTGTATGTCATGTATGTTATATGTTGTATGTCATGTGTATGTTATATGTTGTGTATGTTATATGTTGTATGTCATATGTTCTGTATGTCATGTGTATGTTATATGTAATGTGTATGTTATACGTTCTGTATGTCATGTGTATGTTATATGTTGTATGTCATGTGTATGTTATATGTTGTATGTCATGTGTATGTTATATGTTCTGTATGTCATGTGTATGTTATATGTTGTATGTAATGTGTATGTTATATGTTCTGTATGTCATGTGTATGTTATATGTTGTATGTAATGTGTATGTTATATGTTGTATGTAATGTGTATGTTATATGTTCTGTATGACATGTGTATGTTATATGTTCGGTATGGCATGTGTATGTTATATGTTGTATGTAATGTGTATGTTATATGTTCTGTATGACATGTGTATGTTATATGTTGTATGTCATGTATGTTATATGTTCTGTATGTCATGTGTATGTTATATGTTGTATGTCATGTGTATGTTATATGTTGTGTCATGTGTATGTTATATGTTGTATGTCATGTGTATGTTATATGTTCTGTATGTCATGTGTATGTTATATGTTGTATGTCATGTGTATGTTATATGTTGTATGTCATGTGTATGTTATATGTTCTGTATGTCATGTATGTTATATGTTCTGTATGTCATGTGTATGTTCTGTATGTCATGTATATGTTATATGTTCTGTATGTCATGTGTATGTTATATGTTGTATGTCATGTGTATGTTATATGTTCTGTATGTCATGTGTATGTTATATGTTGTATGTCATGTGTATGTTATATGTTCTGTATGTCATGTGTATGTTATATGTTGTATGTCATGTGTATGTTATATGTTCTGTATGTCATGTGTATGTTATATGTTGTATGTCATGTGTATGTTATATGTTCTGTATGTCATGTGTATGTTATATGTTGTATGTCATGTGTATGTTATATGTTCTGTATGTCATGTGTATGTTATATGTTGTATGTCATGTGTATGTTATATGTTCTGTATGTCATGTGTATGTTATATGTTCTGTATGTCATGTGTATGTTATATGTTGTATGTCATGTGTATGTTATATGCTGTATGTCATGTGTATGTTATATGTTCTGTATGTCATGTGTATGTTATATGTTCTGTATGTCATGTGTATGTTATATGTTGTATGTCATGTGTATGTTATATGTTCTGTATGTCATGTGTATGTTATATGTTCTGTATGTCATGTGTATGTTATATGTTCTGTATGTCATGTGTATGTTATGTGTTGTAGGATGTATCAACAGAAGCATACAGTCTAGATCACGTGAGGTCATTATTGCCCTCTACTCCTCTTTGGTCAGACCTCATCTGGAATACTGTGTCCAGTTTTGGGCACCACATTTTAAAAAAGACATCAACAAACTGGAGCAAGTTCAGAGAAGAGCGACCAGAATGGTGACCGGTCTGCAAACCATGTCCCATGAGGAACGGTTGCAGGATTTGGGAATGTTTAGCTTGCAAAAAAGAAGACTGAGAGGAGACTTAATAGCTGTCTACAAATATCTCAAGGGCTGTCACATTGTAGAAGGATCATCTTTATTCTCATTTGCACAAGGAAAGACTAGAAGCAATGGGATGAAACTGAATGGGAGGAGACACAGATTAGATATTAGAAAAAACTTTTTGACAGTTAGGGTGATCAATGAGTGGAACAGGCTGCCACAAGAGGTGGTGAGTTCTCCTTCAATGGAAGTCTTCAAACAGAGGCTGGATAGACATCTGTCTGGGATGATTTAGAGAATCCTGCTTTGAGCAGGGGGTTGGACCAGAAGGCCCAGGAGGTCCCTTCCAACTCTACCATTCTATGATTCTATGATTCTATGTCATGTGTATGTTATATGTTCTGTATGTCATGTGTATGTTATATGTTGCATGTCATGTAATTTTTTTTTTTATTCAGCACATTAGCCCGATGATGGGACTACTACTGTCCATCATTGGCTAATGTGTCAGTCACTGTCACTGTAGCAGGCATAGCCGGATGGGACTTGTAGTCCCATCCGACGATGCCTGCATACACGGAGACACGCACACAGGCCCGCACACGGCCGCACATACACAGCCCCGCACACCGATCGCGCACACAGGCCCGCACACCGATCACACAGACACCGGCACACAATCACCGCCCACACACACAGCGCCGCACACTACATGCCCACGCACCGCCCACACACATAGCGCCGCACACTATACACGCCCACGCACCGCCCACACACTTCCCTCCTCCCGAACTGCATTTCAAAAAATAATTGTCACACACCACTAAAATGGCATCAATTTCCATAGAGTAGAAACAGCTTAATAGGCCTCTGACACACCTTCAACTACAACGAAAAAATAGGAACAGCATCCAATCCAGGTGAAGTATAACAAGTCTTTATTCAGCCACCATAAAATACGACGTTTCGGCCATTTTCAGGCCTTTATCAAGTATACAAAAACAGGCAAAATGGTGTCCTTAAATGGTGTGGAGGAGCCAATCACCATCCAGGAACCGCCCATAGTACAAATAGACATATATACATATATACAACGATAATCAATTTAAAACAGTGATCAAAGCTCAGAATAGTGACATCATAGAAAAATACAGCAGTGTTATAATTGTGCATATAATATGCCATAGATTACTCCATATAAACAATATCACCATTTAGTCTGCCAATCGATGATCTGTTACTGCACACTCCCATTCTGGTGCTGCACCAATCATGTACTCACTAGCAGCAGCGTCCTCCATATCCAATCAGTGTCAGTTCAGCAGCGCTTAGTCAGAGCACTTGTCCAATAGCCCACAGGATAACAAATCGGGAGGCACACCTAACTCACTCCCCACTGTGTGATAAACAAAGGCACATGTTCAGAAGTCATCATAGCAAACGCCCAGTGGATCATGTGAACACCAGCGTCATCAGACACCCAGTCACATGATCGCAAGCATCATCCGAGGTCTAATCACATGATAGTCCCATCATAAGCCTCTATTCCAGGCTGAAAACACTAAAATAGCGCGCGATCACCGGCATCATCCGACACTGAAAAAAGAACACGCATGCACAATAAACTCTATCATTATTTATACTACTCCAGATATGTCATCAGGAAACCTGCAGGTCAAATGACCGTCAGTATTGGCATAATGTAAACAAGAGACCGCACATGCGGATCTATATAGAATGGAACAGGGGAGTAACTAGGAACGGCAGGGCCCCACAGCAAACTTCACAATGGGGCCCCCCCCCCCTCGCGCGCGTTGCCAATTCCGGTCTACCCAAGTTGTGTTAAGAAAGATACCTTTATTATCCAAAATTAGAGGTTTTTGGAGTAATGATAGTGAAATAACAGAAAAGAACCAACTCCCAGGAAGCAACTGAGGTAGTGACGAAGGTAGGCTTTCTCCAGAGTAAATATGTGAAGAAACTTGTAATCCAGCCTGCAAATTGCTTTCAAAACGGATGATTTATTCAGTAAAACAACAGTCCGGTATACAGAATAATCTAAGATTGTTCTGTATACCGTACTTCTGCACCACGCCCTCACCAATTACACATGTGAGGAGTGACAGCCTCAGCTCTGCTACATGTGAGGAGTGACAGCCTCAGCTCTGCTACATGTGAGGAGTGACAGACTCAGTTCTGCTACATGTGAGGAGTGACAGCCTCAGCTCTGCTACATGTGAGGAGGAACAGCCTCAGCTCTGCTACATGTGAGTAGGGACAGCCTCAGCTCTGCTACATTCGAGGAGTGACAGCCTCAGCTCTGCTACATGTAAGGAGTGACAGCCTCATCTCTGCAAATGTGAGGAGTGACAGCCTCATCTCTGCTACTTGTATAGCAAAGCTGAGGCTGTCGCTCCGCACATGTAGCAGAGATGAGGCTGTCACTCCTCGCATGTAGCAGAGCTGAGGTTGCTACTTGTCACATGTAGCAGAGCTGAGGTTGTTACTTGTCACATGTAGCATAGCTGAGGTTGTTACTTGTCACATGTAGCAGAGCTGAGGTTGTTACTTGTCACATGAGCAGAGCTGAGGTTGTTACTTGTCACATGAGCAGAGCTGAGGTTGCTACTTGTCACATGTAGCAGAGCTGAGGTTGTTACATGTAGCAGAGCCGAGGTTGCTACTTGTCACATGTAGCAGAGCTGAGGTTGTTACTTGTCACATGTAGCAGAGCCGAGGTTGCTACTTGTCACATGTAGCAGAGCTGAGGTTGTTACTTGTCACATGAGCAGAGCTGAGGTTGTTACTTGTCACATGAGCAGAGCTAAGGTTGCTACTTGTCACATGTAGCAGAGCTGAGGTTGTTACTTGTCACATGTAGCAGAGCGAGGTTGCTACTTGTCACATGTAGCAGAGCTGAGGTTGTTACTAGTCAATGTAGCAGAGCTGAGGTTGTTACTTGTCACATGTAGCAGAGCTGAGGTTGCTACTTGTCACATGTAGCAGAGCTGAGGTCTTGTCACATGTAGCAGAGCCGAGGTTGCTACTTGTCACATGAGCAGAGCTGAGGTTGTTACTTGTCACATGAGCAGAGCTGAGGTTGTTACTTGTCACAATAGCAGAGCTGAGGTTGCTACTTGTCACAAGTAGCAGAGCTGAGGTTGCTACTTGTCACAAGTAGCAGAGCTGAGGTTGCTACTTGTCACATGTAGCAGAGCCGAGGTTGCTACTTGTCACATGAGCAGAGCTGAGGTTGTTACTTGTCACATGAGCAGAGCTGAGGTTGTTACTTGTCACAAATAGCAGAGCTGAGGTTGCTACTTGTCACAAGTAGCAGAGCTGAGGTTGCTACTTGTCACATGTAGCAGAGCTGAGGTTGCTACTTGTCACATGTAGCAGAGCTGAGGTGTACTTGTCACAGTAGCAGAGCTGAGGTTGCTACTTGTCACATGTAGCAGAGCTGAGGTTACTTGTCACATGTAGCAGAGCTGAGGTTGCTACTAGTCACATGAGCAGAGCCGAGGTTGCTACTTGTCACATGTAGCAGAGCGAGGTTGCTACTTGTCACATGTAGCAGAGCTGAGGTTGCTACTTGTCACATGTAGCAGAGCTGAGGTTACTTGTCACATGTAGCAGAGCTGAGGTTGCTACTTGTCACATGAGCAGAGCTGAGGTTGCTACTTGTCACATGAGCAGAGCTGAGGTTGCTACTTGTCACATGAGCAGAGCTGAGGTTGTTACTTGTCACATGAGCAGAGCTGAGGTTGTTACTTGTCACATGAGCAGAGCTGAGGTTGTTACTTGTCACATGAGCAGAGCTGAGGTTGCTACTTGTCACATGTAGCAGAGCCGAGGTTGTTACTTGTCACATGTAGCAGAGCCGAGGTTGCTACTTGTCACATGTAGCAGAGCTGAGGTTGTTACTTGTCAAATGTAGCAGAGCTGAGGTTGTTACTTGTCAAATGTAGCAGAGCTGAGGTTGTTACTTGTCACATGTAGCAGAGCTGAGGTTGCTACTTGTCACATGTAGAGAGCTGAGGTTACTTGTCACATGTAGCAGAGCTGAGGTTGCTACTTGTCACATGAGCAGAGCTGAGGTTGTTACTTGTCACATAAGCAGAGCTGAGGTTGTTACTTGTCACAAATAGCAGAGCTGAGGTTGCTACTTGTCACAAGTAGCAGAGTTGAGGTTGTTATTGTCACATTAGCGAGTGAGGTTGCATTGTCACATGTAGCAGAGCTGAGGTTGCTACTTGTCACATGTAGCAGAGCGAGTTGTATTGTCACATGTAGCAGAGATCAGGTGTCACTCGTCACTTGTAGCAACCATGAGGCTGTTACTGGGCCAGGGGGAGGCTACTGGTGACTGAGGTCCCGTGCCCAACAGGGCCCAGGGGGAGGTTAGTGGTGACTTGAGGCTTGCGTCAAACAGGGCCCAGGAGCCCGAGGCCCTGTTGGAATGCGGGCCCCTTGCTACCTGGGCCCTGTGTTGAATGTGGGCCCCCTGCACTGCAGCCTGGGGCCTGGGCCCTGTTGAATGTGGGCCCTGTTAGATCCTGCCTGCACCTGCCCTCTCAGTCACCATTGAGCAGCCAAGCCTCTTCTCACTGTTGAGAGACTCACGGTACTCACCCTGCTCGCCCGGGCTTCCACCTGCTTGCCCAGTCAGCCTGCTGCTTCATGTGGTCTGCCTGGCCGTCTGCTGTCCGCCCCCACATGCACACACGCTGTGACAGACGGACCATAATGCACTGGGCCGCAGCTTAAAGCTACAGTGCTCATTTCTGTTCGCTGTCTGCATTTACAACACTGTAGTGTCTCTTTAAAACAACACAGTGCTGTTATGCATCAGCGTTCAGAGTCAGAAGCCTGAACAAAATGTTGGGAGGGGGCCCGAGCGCGGATCTATTTGCCAGCGTGCTCGGGCCCCCCTTTTTGCTCCTAAATCACAGGGCAGCTGCAGCAGGGACGGGCCCCCTTCTAGCCCGGGCCCTGTGGCAGCTGCTTCCCCTGCTTCCACTATAGTTCCGCCCCTGGAATGGAAGATTAACAATATAGCAGACGCCTAAAGAAATATATATAATATCTACAAAATAAATGATGTCATCAGGAACTATTAAGTCACCACTTGCTCCGATCACTCCAGATAATAATCCTACGAAAACAACAAACATAAGTAAAATATATATCTAAAAACAAACACAGAATATAGATGCAAAAATTACCTAGCACAAATATGCAAATTATATTCGATATTCAACCCCTTTGGTTGCAATGTCTCCAAAACGGAGATCCACCGGAGTTCTTTCTGTTTAAGCAACTTAATCCTGTCGCCACCTCTCCTAAGGGGTGGAACCCCGTCAATAACTCTAAATCTCAGCTGACTGACCAAGTGTCCACATTCTACAAAGTGCTTAGATACCGGCAGTTCCATCATCTTCGTCCTGATAGTACTTTTGTGTTTACTTATCCTAGCCTTAACTTCCATCATTGTCTCGCCTATATACATGAGTCCACACGGACACACGAGCATATAGATTACAAAGCTAGATGTACAAGAGTACCGTTCCTGGATCCGAAAGCGTTGACCCGTGCGTGAGTGGCCAAAACTGTCACCCTTGATCATATTGCCACAGCATGCACAATTCAAACATGGAAAATTTCCATTTTTTGGAGGGCCCAAAGTTAACTGTCTGGATATTTTGGAGGATCCAATGTCAGATTTGACCAACTTATCTTTCAAATTACGCCCTCGCCTATAAGAAAGCAATGGCTTGTGCGCAAATTCAACTACATCCGGTAAACCTCTATGTAACAGACCCCAATGCTTATTCAAGATATTCCCTATTTTAACACTAACAGGGCAATAGGTAGAAACAAAAGGGACTCTTTTAGGGGAAATCTTAATACGTTTGTTTCTCACATCTTCCAATGTTGTCTTCAAGGCTTTCTCCTTGAATTTTCTAAGATCCTTCTCAGGATACCCCCTTCTGATGAACTTCTCACACATCTGATCAAGCCTCCTGTCCAATACAGTCTCGTCCTTTACTATCCTACGTACTCTCAGCATCTGACTCCAAGGCAGAGACTCTATCATTTTCCTTGGATGATTACTATCAAAAACAAGGAGACTATTCCTGTCTGTGTCCTTTATAAACAAATCAGTGCATAACAATCCACTGTGCTTGTACACTAAAGTATCCAAAAATTGAATCTGGTCAAAGGAGTGTGTCATTGTGAACTTCAGCTCGGGAAATATCATGTTAAGATGACTATGGAAAGATACCAGATCATTCATGTTCCCCTCCCAAACACAAAAGATATCATCAATGTAGCGCCACCAGGCTCTGACATGGCGCCAGTGGATGGAATTGTACACATGCTGGTCCTCGAATACCGCCATGTAGATGTTTGCATAAGTGGGCGCCACATTGGACCCCATGGCGGTACCACGCAACTGCAGGAAAAATTCATCCCCAAAAAGAAAAAAATTCTTCTTGAGGACAAACTCCAACAGTGCCAGGACCAGCTGTGTACCACCTGGGGCCATGTCAGAGCCCGCCAGCGCCACACCAACAGCCTCCAAACCACGTTCATGTTTAATGGAGGTGTACAGTGATACAACATCAAACGAAACGAGAATAGTATACTCTGTGATGTCCAGACCCTCAATCTTACTCAGAAAATGGTTAGTATCCATGATATAAGATTTGGCCTCAATAGCAAAATGACGTAACACTTTATCTAGAAAAATGGATACCTTACCACATAGAGAGCCCCGCCCAGACACAATTGGGCGTCCAGGGGGATCCATCAGATTTTTATGGATTTTAGGCAGGGTGTACAGAATAGGTGTCACTGGAAACTCCACCAAAAGAAAATCAGAGAGTTTTTGGTCTATCAAACCATTAGATAATGCCTCATTGATCAGTATTCTCAATTCACTTTGAAAACAAGGTGTGGGATCTTTAGACAACTTAGCATAAACTGCCGTGTCCAACAATTGACCACAAATCTCAGCCCTATATTTATGGGTATCCATCACCACCAGGGCCCCGCCTTTGTCGGCTGCCCTGATGGTGATAGCTTTGTTACCTGAGAGCCTATCCAACACCTGTCTCTCACTGTGTGTTAAATTCCCTCTTTTGAATGGACCTACACCCTCACGTTTCAATCTAGCCATGTCCCTTTCAACCAATTGGATATATGATTCCACAAAATTATTTTTAACAGGAGGTTGAAAGTTACTTTTGTTATAAAGACCAAAATCATGTAAAGCAAAACCCCTAGGGGCATCACTAATTGCAGCAATAGGTGTGTCCTCACTCTCATTGAAATATACTGCTAATCTTAGCCTTCTAAAAAAGGCAAAAAGGTCACATTCAATGTTAAACCAATCTGGATAATTGGAAGGGCAAAACGACAGTCCTTTGGATAATACATTATAGTCCACATCAGTAAGTGTGCAAGATGAAATATTTACCACTAAGTTCTTTTGTTCTATGTGGCTCTCTTCTCCCCCTCGTTCCGGGTTCTCATGGGCAGATTGCGGGAGGTGCACGGCATCTGATTGTCCACTTCTCTGTCGCCGGTGTTTCTTACCACCTCTCCTTGGCCTCCTTTTGCCACATTGTCCATTTTTCCTTTCCCTAAAAAATGAGAAGAAGAAGGTACACACAAATTGGAATGTCAGTGGAATCAGACTCTGCCGTGGTAAAACCGAATCTCTTCTGTTCCCTTGTTTGCTGTCTCCTTCTTCTGCGGGGTTGTGCAAAGGAATCTGGTTTCCTATAGATAGTTCTGCGTGCTCCACCCTGCCAAGAAAAAACTGTCCAGTCCTGTAATCTTCAGCATCACGAAACCATTTCGTTTTTTTTCGTTTTCTCAATGTCACCACGAAATTTCAGTAGTTTCTCATCCAAGTGTTTCTTGAACGTGTCCCATTCTTGTGCTGTCAACTGCATAGTCAATTGTTTCTCCAAATCATCGATTTTATTCTTCACCGATACCATTTCTGTGTGGAGAAACTCGATGTTCAAGAGCATTAGATCAAATGAATACTTATTAGTGATCGATTCAAATTTATTACAAAATTGCAAATTGTCTGCCAGTAGTGTAGGCCGCAGATGTGGCCTTAGTCCACGAGGTATCCTGTGAACCCTGTGATACTCGCACAGAGTCATGGCATGCAACTCGTGTGAGATATATTTTCTCCTCTCATTTTCATATCTCTTATTCAACATCTCTATGGTAGGTTTATTCAAAAAAGACATATCTATCTGTGTTCTGGCTAGGATTCTTTTAGCATCTTCATCTGTGTATGAAAATATAGCGGCATTGTCCAGTTCACCCACCTCTGGTTCAAGCATCAAAGTCTCCATGACCGGTGCACGTCTGCCAGGATCCACAATCCACAAGTATTCAAGCAGCTGACAGCACTCGGGAGTTAGCACGGATGCATGTTCAGGCGTTCAAGGATCCAAATGAACAACAGTCCAACGAAAAAATAGGAACAGCATCCAATCCAGGTGAAGTATAACAAGTCTTTATTCAGCCACCATAAAATACGACGTTTCGGCCATTTTCAGGCCTTTATCAAGTATACAAAAACAGGCAAAATGGTGTCCTTAAATGGTGTGGAGGAGCCAATCACCATCCAGGAACCGCCCATAATACAAATAGACATATATACAGAATATACAACGATAATCAATTTAACACAGTGATCAAAGCTCAGAATAGTGACATCATAGAAAAATACAGCAATGTTATAATTGTGCATATAATATGCCATAGATTACTCCATATAAACAATATCACCATTTAGTCTGCCAATCGATGATCTGTTACTGCACACTCCTATTCGGGTGCTGCACCAATCATGTACTCACTAGCAGCAGCGTCCTCCATATCCAATCAGTGTCAGTTCAGCAGCGCTTAGTCAGAGCACTTATCCAATAGCCCACAGGATAACAAATCGGGAGGCACACCTAACTCACTCCCCACTGTGTGTAAACAAAGGCACATGTTCAGAAGTCATCATAGCAAACGCCCAGTGGATCATGTGAACACCAGCGTCATCAGACACCCAGTCACATGATCGCAAGCATCATCCGAGGTCTAATCACATGATAGTCCCATCATAAGCCTCTATTCCAGGCTGAAAACACTAAAATAGCGCGCGATCACCGGCATCATCCGACATCTGAAAAAAGAACACGCATGCACAATAAACTCTATCATTATTTATACTACTCCAGATATGTCATCAGGAAACCTGCAGGTCACATGACCGTCAGTATTGGCATAATGTAAACAAGAGACCGCACATGTGGATCTATATAGAATGGAAGATTAACAATATAGCAGACGCCTAAAGAAATATATATAATATCTACAAAATAAATGATGTCATCAGGAACCATTAAGTCACCACTTGCTCCGATCACTCCAGATAATAATCCTACGAAAACAACAAACATAAGTAAAATATATATCTAAAAACAAACACAGAATATAGATGCAAAAATTACCTAGCACAAATATGCAAATTATATTCGATATTCAACCCCTTTGGTTGCAATGTCTCCAAAACGGAGATCCACCGGAGTTCTTTCTGTTTAAGCAACTTAATCCTGTCGCCACCTCTCCTAAGGGTGGAACCCCGTCAATAACTCTAAATCTCAGCTGACTGACCAAGTGTCCACATTCTACAAAGTGCTTAGATACCGGCAGTTCCATCATCTTCGTCCTGATAGTACTTTTGTGTTTACTTATCCTAGCCTTAACTTCCATCGTTGTCTCGCCTATATACATGAGTCCACACGGACACACGAGCATATAGATTACAAAGCTAGATGTACAAGAGTACCGTTCCTGGATCCGAAAGCGTTGACCCGTGCGTGAGTGGCCAAAACTGTCACCCTTGATCATATTGCCACAGCATGCACAATTCAAACATGGAAAATTTTACCTTCAACTACAGGCAATGATGATCCAACTTGCAGTCTCCACATTTAAAAAAAAAAAAATTGATCACACACCACTAAAGTGGCATCAATGTCCACAGAGTAGAAATATTATAATAGGCCTCTGACAGACCTTCCACCACAGGCAATCCACCAGAGACCAAACTTGGAGTCTCGACATTTCAAAAAATTGTAACATCAGCAGCAGTAGCAACACTAGTCACACAAGACACCACAAAGATGGCACAGACTGCAATAATGCGAGATCTATGCATAACATAAAAACGACACCATCACCTAGTCACGCCCCCAGAGGAAACGGCAGACTTTGAACGCGAAACGCGCATCGGGGTAAGTGACCTTGATCAAGATGGGACCGTAACATATATGGGTAATTATTAATGCTTTTTGATTACCCCTTTACATATGTTTTAGCACTTATTGCACAGAGCGGCAATGTGCCTGATGGATATCAGGCAATCACTTGATTGAGGATTCTTTGCAGTATATCCCTCTTTCTCTGGCATATATACCCATGATTGGGAAACATATGGTTGATTGTTCACAATGTTTTTTACTCTTGCAATGTAATTAGTATTGTATTCATTGGTCAGTTCAATACCTATGGATTTAGTCACATTGTATTTATTGGTAGAACCCATATATTTATTCTTATGATATGGTATTTAAAATATAAACTGAATTATTTGTGACATCTTTTGTCAATAAATGCCATTTTGTCATTATTACGGTAATATTTGACTCATTGCTTCTCCTTGATAATATTGTTATTTTTGAGTCGCCGAATTTAATGGGCATGCTAGTACTGGTTTATTAATTTAGACCATCACCTAGTCTGCCCAGTCTGCGACTGGGGTGCAAAGTCATTGGAAATCCATGACTTGTTCATTTGATGAAAGTCAGGTGGTCTACATATACAGGGTACAGCCAGATGTGCTTATCCATCAAGACACCACCAGCAGCTCTGAATACACGTTCTGCGAGAACACTGGCTGTAAGGCAAGACAAAACGTCCAAGGCATGACAGGCTAGCTCAGTCCACTCTTCCATTTTTGAAGACCAAACTGCAAAAGGGTCCAAACCCACTCTGATGGCATTGATATTGAGCTCAAAATACTCCTTAATCACCCTTTTCAGTCATTCACAACGTGTCAGACTTGTACTCTGTTCTGCTGGTGCATGGGCTGGTCTAAAAAATGTGTGAAACAACTCACAGAAATTGCTTATGCCACTTACACTGCTGCTGTTGCTAATGTTTTTGTGATGACGCTTTGACATTCCAGGAGCTGGGCGTCTAGAACTGGGATGCACACAGCGTCGGACTGGCGCACCTTTGGCCCACCAGAGAAAATCATTCTTGGGGCCCACTATGTAGCTACTGTGGTGGCCAAAAGTATTGGCACCCCTGCAATTCTGTCAGATAATACTCAGTTTCTTCCTGAAAATGATTGCAATCACAAATTATTTGCTATTTTTATCTTCATTTAATTTGCTTGCAAGGAAAAAACACAAAAGAGAATGAAGCAAAAATCAAATCCTTGATCATTTCACACAAAACAAAAATGAGCCAGACAAAAGTATTGGCACCCTCAGCCTAATACTTGGTTACACAAACTTTAGCCAAAATAAGTGCGAACAACCGCTTCCGGTAACCATCAATGAGTTTCTTACAATGCTCTGCTGGAATTGTAGACCATTCTTCTTTGGCAAACTGCTCCACGTCCCTGATATTTGAAGGGTGCCTTCTCCAAATTGCCATTTTGAGATCTCTCCACAGGTGTTCTATGGGATTCAGGTCTGGACTCATTGCTGGCCACCTTAGAAGTCTCCAGTGCTTTCTCTCAAACCATTTTATAGTGCTTTTGGAAGTGTGTTTTGGGTCATTGTCCTGCTGGAAGACCCATGACCTCTGAGGGAGACCCAGCTTTCTCACACTGGGCCCTACATTATGCTGCAAAATTTGTTGGTAGTCTTCAGACTTCATAATGCCATGCACAGGGTCGAGCAGTCCAATGCCAGAGGCAGCAAAGCAACCCCAAAACATCAGGGAACCTCTGCCATGTTTGACTGTAGGGACCATGTTCTTTTCTTTGAATGCCTCTTTTTTTTCCTGTACACTCTATGTTGATGGTTTTTCCCAAAAAGCTCGACTTTTGTCTCATCTGACCAAAGAAAATTCTTCCAAAACGTTTTAGGCTTTCTCAGGTAAGTTTTGGCAAACTCCAGCCTGGCTTTTTTATGTCTCGGGGTAAGAAGTGGGGTCTTCCTGGGTATCCTGCCATACAGTTCCTTTTCATTCAGATGCCGACGGATAGTACGGGTTGACACTGTTGTACCCTCAGACTGCAGGGCAGCTTAAACTTGTTTGGATGTTAGTCAAGGTTCTTTATCCACCATCCGCACAATCTTGTGTTGAAATCTCTCGTCAATTTTTCTTTTCCTTCCACATCTAGGGAGTTTAGCCACAGTGCCATGGGCTTTAAACTTCTTGATGACACTGCGCACGGAAGTCACAGGAACATTCAAGTCTTTGGAGATGAACTTGTAGCCTTGAGATTGCTCATGCTTCCTCACAATTTGGTTTCTCAAGTCCTCAGACAGTTCTTTGGTTTTCTTTCTTTTCTCCATGCTCAATGTGGTACACACAAGGACACAGGACAGAGGTTGAGTCAACTTTAATCCATGTTAACTGGCTGCAAGTGTGATTTAGTTATTGCCAACACCTGTTAGATGCCACAGGTAAGTTACAGGTGCTGGTGATTACACGAATTAGAGAAGCATCACATGATTTTTCAAACAGTGCCAATACTTTTGTCCACCCCCTTTTTTAGGTTTGGTGTGGAATTATATCCAATTTGGCTTTAGGTCAATTATTTTTGTGTTTTTTCATTGAAGACAAATTAAATGAAGATAATAATATCAAAGAATTTGTGTTTGCAATCATTTTCAGGAAGAAACTGAGTATTATCTGACAGAATTGCAGGGGTGCCAATACTTTTGGCCACCACTGTACATAGAAATAAATACAAGACTAAAAAAAGGGCGGTAAAACGCGCTATATCAGGGTATAATATAAGGTAGTACATGTCTTAATTATGTAGCAGGAGTTGGGGTAGGATCATAGAATCATAGAGGGGTAGCCCCCTCATAGAATATAATGTAGCCCCCTCATTGAATATAATGTAGCCTCCCTCACAGAATATAATGCAGCCCCCTCATAAAATATAATGCAGTCCTCTCTCATAGAATATAATGCAGCACCCCACAAAATATAATGCAACCCCCTCATAAGGTATAACGCAGTCCCCACCAGAGAATATAATGTAGCACCCTCATAGGGTTTAATGCAGCCCCCCTCATATAGTATAATGCAGCCCCCCATAGAGTATACTGTAGCCCCTCATAGGGCATAATGCTGCCCCCCTCATATAGTAGGATATAGCCCCAGAATATAATGTAGTACCCTGACGGAATAATGCAGGCTTTCCATAGAGTATACTGTAGCCCCATCATATAGTAATATGTAGCCCCCCAGAATATAATGTCCACTGAGAGAATAATGCAGCCCCACCACAGAATATAATGCAGCCCCCCATAGAGTATACTGTAGCCCCCTCATATAGTAATATGCAGCCCCCAGAATATAATGTAGTCCCCTGAGAGAATAATGCAGCCCTACCACAGAATATAATGCAGCCCCCCATAAAGTATACTGTAACCCCTCATGTAGTATAATATAGCCCCCCAGAATATAATGTAGTCTCCTGAGAATAATGCATTCCCCCCACAGAATATATTGTAGCCCCCTCAAAGTATAATGCAGACCCTCTCCACCCCCATCATTGTCCTCATCACCACCTCCATCATTGCCTTCTCCCCCACAACCCCTATCATTCTCCCCACCACCTCATCACTGCCCATTCCACCACCTCAATCATTGCCTCCTCTTCCACCACCATCATTGTCCATTTCATCACCTCCATCATTGCCTCCCCCCACCACCTTCATTGCCCATTTCATCACCTCCATCATTGCCTCCCCCAACCACCATCATTGCCCATCACCTCCATCATTGCCTCCCCCACCTTCATTGCCTATCACCTCCATCATTGCCTCCCTCCACCATCATTGCCTATCACCTCCATCATTGTCTCCCCACCATCATTGCCCATCACCTCCATCATTGCCTCCCCCACCATCATTGCCCATCACCTCCATCACTGCCTCCCCCACCAACCTTCTCTCACAGACATACACACTCACACACACAAAGCACCGCATCACTCTCACACACAAAGCACAGCACCACATACACACACGAGGCACACTGACACACAGCACAGCTCATTTCTCGCAGCAGCAGTACATCCTGGCAGCCTCTTCCTCGCCGGCAGCTTTCTGTCTGAGACCCCGTGATGGATGATGACATCATCTGCCAGGATGTTCTGCGCTGTGAGTCTGTGTGTATATGTGGTGCGGCGCTTTCAGTGTGTGCGTGTGGCTTTACATGCGGGCAGTGTTAGCTGCAGCCTGCGGCTAACGCTGCCCGTTATTAAAGATAAATGGTATTCACGCCTCCCCACACCCATAGGGGCATGGGGAAGTGTGAATATTCATTTAGATTTAGCAGCGGGGACAAGATCCTGTCTCTAGCTGCTGCTACGCTGGTACAGGGCGGGCCCCCTTGACTCGGGCCCCCACAGCCACTGCCTGGGGGCCTCTGGGGCAGTGGGGGCCTTAGGCAGCTGCTGGCCAGTATGCTAGCAGGTGTCAGTGCCTGGGCCCACCGGATAATCCTCTGGTTCTCCGGTGGGCCAGTCCAAGCCTGGATGCCTGGCCACATCGATGCTGCCACAGCTGCTGCAACATGTGCAGAATGGAAGTCCACCGTGTTGGAATATCGCTAATCAAATGGTTAACGGGTAGGCAGAAAGACCTATGTAGTGATGCAAATCGATAACCTGCAGGGTGCAATTTGTCTGAAGTGAGCACACAGTGACCTTGCATTCGGCAGCAGCACATCCAGGTGGAGAAATTGCTGTACCACCAAGCTGAGAATGTGAGCCATGAAAGGTACGTGTGGGAGGTTGCTATGGCGTAGGACCACCAACAGGATTGCACCATTATCACACACGTTCTTCCCTGGCTCCAGGAATAGTGGAGACAACCATTACTCTAACTCAGCCTCAATAGCTGTCCACAGTTCTTGAGCTGTGTGACAGTGATCTCCAAGGCATATTAATTTAACCCCTTTACCCCCGAGGGTGGTTTGCACGTTAATGACAGGTCAATTTTTACAATTCTTACCACTGTCCT
Organism: Oophaga sylvatica; assembly: GCA_033576555.1. Classification (NCBI taxonomy): domain Eukaryota; kingdom Metazoa; phylum Chordata; class Amphibia; order Anura; family Dendrobatidae; genus Oophaga; species Oophaga sylvatica. Next base: position 176,004,818 of record JARQOD010000006.1, read on the forward strand.
TTTATGAGGTAATAACTCTGGAACGCTTCCATGGATCCCGGTGATTCTGAAATTGTTTTTTTCATGACATATTGTATTTTATGGTAGTGGTAAAATTTCTTTCATATGACTTGTGATTATTTGTGAAAAAAATGGAAATTTGGCGAAAAATTTAAAATGTTGCAATTTTCCATCTTTGAGTTTTCATGCCCTTAAATCACAGAGATATGTCACAGAAAATACTTAATAATTAATATTTTCCATATGTCTACTCTACATAAGCAAAATTTTGGAACCAAAATTTTTTTTTGTTAGGAAGTTATAAGGGTTAAAAGTTAAACAGTGGTTTATCATTTTTACATCATTTTTTTTTAAGGTCCACATCACAGTTGAAGTCACTTTGAGGGGTCTATATGATAGAAAATACCCAAAAGTGACACCATTCTAAAAACTGCACCCCTTAAGGTGCTCAAAACAACATTCAAGATGTTTATTAACCCTTCAGGTAAAAAATTAACATTTAACTTTTTTTTCTCAAAAAAATTACTTCAGATCCAATTTTTTTTATTTTACCAAGAATAACAGGAGAAATTGGACCCCAAAAGTTGTTGTGCAATTTGTCATGAGTATGCTGATACCACTGTTTGGGGCATGGCAGAGCTCGGAAGGGAAGGAGCGCCATTTTACTTTTTCAACGCAACATTAGCTGGAATTAAGATTGGACGAAATGTCGCATTTGGAGAGCCTCTGATGTGCCTAAACAGTGGAAACCCCCCACAAGTGACACAATTTTGGAAACTAGACCCCCTAAGGAACTTATCTAGATGTGTGGTGAGCACTTTGAACCCCCAAGTGCTTCACAGAAATTTATAATGTAGAGACGTAAAAATAAAAAAAACATTTTTTTTACAAAACATTTTTTTTTGCCCCAAATGTTTTATTTTTCCAAGGGTAACAGAAGAAATTGGACCCCAAAAGTTGTTGTTCAATTTGTCCTGAGTATGCTGATACCCTATATGTGGGGGTAAACCACTGTTTGGGCACATAGCAGAGCTTGGAAGGGAAGGAGTGCCAGATTTTACTGTTATGGTTTGCAGGTGCCATGATCCACTTGGAGAGCCTATGAGGTGCCAAAAGAGCAGACCACCCATAATTAACCCCATTTTATAAACTACACCTTTCAATGAGGTGCAGTGATCATATTGACACCATGGGTGTGTACCAGAATTTTATACCATTGGGCAGTGAGGACAAAATAACTACATTTTTACCACCAAAATGTTGTTTTAGTCAAAAATTTTACATTTTCACACAAGAAGTGGGTAAAAATGACCACAAAATTTGTCCCACAATTCCTACTGAATGTGGCAATACCTCATATGTGACTGTACAGTGCTACTTAGCAATGCAGAGAGACAAGTGAATGCGTCTGTGTACATGTCAGTGTGTTTCCACGGACCATGTGTCCGTGGTCAAAACACTCTGACATGTCCATTTTGTAATGTCAGCACGGGCCAAAAAACATCCAGCACACGTGCATTTACATAACACACATGGATGTTATCCTTGTTACACGCATCGGCGCTGAGGAAGAAGCATTACAGTAAGTGTTGTTCCCCAGCGCCGGGTGTTGAACACGGCTCTCATCATAAATAATTTTAAAAAAACAGCGTGGGGACCCTTCTATTCTTGATAACCAGCCTTGCTGAAGCTGACAGCTGAGGGTTGCACCCCCAGCTGTGAGTTTTGACTGGCTGGTTATCAAAAATAGGGGGGAACCCACGGCATTTTTTTTTAATTACCTTATTTATTTACAGCGCAGGAGCTGCAGATGAATACTACCATCCGCCGCTCCTGCTGTCACTGTTATTAGCAGCAGCAGGGGTAGGCTGATGGGAGTAATAATCCCATCAGCCGCCACCTGATGTCTCTTTTATTACTTAAATGTAACACTCATCATTCTCCCCTGTTTGTGCTGATCACTGGCAGAGCAGGGGAGAATGATGAGAGCAGTGTTCAGCACCCGGCGTCGGGTAACAGAGCTTACTGTAATGCTACTTCCCTGGCGCCAGTCCTTGTGGTACTGATGCGGCACACGCATGCCACATGTGTGCCACAAGTATTACACACATGGACACTGACATCTCTGGTACTGGAAATATCAGGATGTGTGAAAGAGGCGTTTTTCTGTTTGGCTGCTGTCACACACAAAAAGATGCTTTTCATTGCAAAAAATAGTTTTTGCATCACCATATTTTGAGAGCTATTATTTTTCCATATTTTGGCCCACATGTCATGTGAGGTGTTCTTTTCTGCAGGACAAGTTGACATCTTTATTGGTACCATTTTCGGGCACATGACATTTTTTGATCGCTTTTTATTCAGATTTTTGGGAGGCAGAATGAACAAAAACCAGCAATTCATGACTTTGTTTTGGGGGGGTCGTTTATGCCATTCTGCGTGTGGTAAAGCAGTTTTATTCTTCGGGTTAGTACGATTAAGGTGATACCTCATTTATATCATTTTTTAATGTTTTGACGCTTTTATACAATAAAAACTTTTTTATATAAAAAATAATTATTTTTGCATCGTTTTATTCTGAGAGCTATAACTTTTTTATTTTCCAGCGATGGAGCTATATGGGGGTTTGTTTTTTGCGGGACAAGATGACATTTTCAGCTGCACCATGTTTATATCCGTCTTTTTGATCGCGTGTTATTCCACTTTTTATTCAGCAGTATGATGATAAAGCATTGTTTTTTGCCTTGTTTTTTATGGTGTTCACTAAAGGGGTTAACTAGTGGGACAGTTTTATAGGTCGGTTCATTATGGATGCGGCGATTACAAATATGTGTACTTTTATTGTTTACATTTTTTTTCATTCAAATATTTATGTAGTGATAGAATAAATATTGATTTTTTAATTTTTTTAAATTTTTTTAAATTATTTTTTTTTTACTTTATTCTATATTTTACACTTTGTCCCACTATGGGACAATCATTTTTTTGCAGATGAAGCATCTTCTGCATGCTACAGAAGCTGTCAGCGCTGACCTGAGAGACTTCCTGATCATGCACTGCGGATGACCGGGAAGTTTCTCAGCTCTGGTGACCCAGATGTCATCATGACAACATCGGGTCACTATGGCAGCGATCAGGACCCCGCGTCATGCAGCGGGGTCTCCGATGCAAAGGCAGAGGGCTGTCAGTCCTATGCCTGCTCCTGGAATGCTATAATCATGTTCGATCGCAGCATTTTGGGGTTAAAGTACTGTGGGAATCAGCTGACACCCGTGCCGCAATCGGCCTCACACCACCTGTATGCGCGGCCGATCACTGAGACATACTGTCCCCTCCATGGTCGGACAGGCCCAGAGCACATGCACAGGATAGTACATCTGATGTCAGAGAGGGGTTAAACACCGCCTGATTGCGGTGAGCCATGGCTTCCCAGTACGGTGATTGGAGACATTCTCTCTGCACTGTTAGAACGCGTGTCTGATTAAGGGAGAGGTCAAAGGCACAGGTGGAGGCCCTAGAGGAAGTGAAGGAGGCCAAACCAGTGGAGGAACTGTTAGATACATAGGTTTGTCCCACAAATTCAAAGACTTGTGGAGCACCCCTTTACAGTCTGCCCCCACAGCCACTAGAGTCACCCAGTGCACAGTCAATGCCCCAGACCATTTTAGCTCGCCCAGGTGTCAGTGGTGAAATGTGCTCTGGCAGACACAGAATTTTTCAGGGAATGGGTGATGTTAGTGACATGCTGGTGTAGCACAGGCATAGCTTTCTTAAAGAAGTAATGACTACTGGGCAACTGGTACTATGGGCTGTGACGGCCATCAACTTTCGGAAAACATCTGTATTCACCAGGTGGAAATGCAGCATTTCAGTGGTCAATAGATTGGAGATGGAGTTCAATTCTTTATCTTTGGCATGTGTAGGAGGAAACATTTGTTTGTGTGACCACAACTGCAGGACCGAGAGCTAACTGCTGTGCTGAGAGAGGGCAGAGTACGGAGAACAGGACAACTGCTGGACTGTGAGTGAGGTGCAGGTGATGTTATGATGGATTGAGAAAAATGTGTTGTGCTAGGTGACACAAAATCAGCAGTCATGTCTATGAGTCGCACTTAGTACCAGGGCAATGGGGTACTCGGCACCGAGCCCATGAAAGTCTATGGGGTTTGTCACTGGCAGCGGGACTCGGTCCGTGGCCCTGGGCGCTCATACGATTGGGGGGTATTTACAGGGGAATTTGTAATAGTTCGTGACGCCACCTGTGGCTTCTGGTCAATTGTACCAGCGCTGCTGTAAGGGTCTTCACAGGGGATGTTATGGGGCAGCTAGATGGTGGGTCTCCCACAGGTGAGACTGGTCCCTGGAAGTCTATGGTGACGATGCGGGGTGTACATAAGAATTCAGTCACACACAATGCGGCTTCTTTTCATACCTTTTACTGGTAGATGGTTCAAGCAGGTCCCGGGGAGCTGGTCGGGGTGGAGAGTGCACATTCGGGTAACCGCTGAGCAGGTTAGAGGCCTCCTTAACTTCCATATACATGTGAGTCCAACTTGCCTGAAGCGAAGTTAACTCTGAACTCTCCAGCTTTCTCAATAGCTGTAATGCCCGGCCAACATTGTGGTGGAGCCTTCTAAGTGGTGAGAACTAAGTCCTTACTTTTGTCTGCGCTTGACTCAAAGTCCCCGTTCTCCCTGACTCCGGTTACGTATTGGCGCTTTGGGCTGCACTCTGCGACCTGTAGTCCAGATGCCTCCGGTTTTCTTGTTACTAAGCTTGAAACTCTAGCAACGCTTCGGACCCCGGTGTCCGGCAATTTAGTGCAGGTAATCCAATACCTGTAGCACTTCTCTGTCTTCTCCACTGCGCCCTTCGCCCTGCTTCCCGCTCTTAACATAAGCACTTGTAGCTTTTTAAGGAAATGTCAGCTTTCTCCCAGAGCTCGCTGCACAGCTCTCAGTATCCTCCAAGTCCAGACTGGACTGAGACTGAATGGCTGCTCTGTCCTTAGACAGAAGCTAACTGACTGAAATAAAACGGAACACTCACCCCCTAATTGCTACGTGTCACTCCCTCTTATACCTCAGATGGGTGTGTCTGAAAGAGTGAGTGGCAGTGAATGCATATCAAGCGTTGCTGTTACCTTCCTGTGCACTCTCCTGGATTTTATGTGTGCCTGCATAGCTTCTGAAAATCTGATGCGCCGCATGCGGCTTTTTTCGCATTGACATGCATTAGCGCCGGATGGCGCCGCATGTCAATGCGTTGCATGCGGTTTTGTCCGGATGCGGCGCAAATGTACATTGCGGCGTCCGGAAAAAAACGCTGCATGTAACGTTTTTTGTTTTTGCCGGATGGTCTCTTATCTCTCCAAGCATCAGAGACCATCCGGCAAAAAACCGCATTTTGGGCGCCGGAAGTGTGAAAGCTTTTCACATGCGGCGCTGCGGCAAAATGCCGGGGGCGCCGCCAGGCGCCGGCCGGAAATGTGAAAGAGGCCTAATGCATGTTGATAGTGAATGTGTCAGTTCCTGCATGTAGTTGTCAAATTATTGCAATTTTTGCCTCAACTGAGTTTTTTTGCAAACTTGACAGACAACGTGTATTGTGTCATCCTTTGTTTTCTCAAAAAAGGCTCAGGCTAGGCAACCCGTTCTGCCCCTGCGAACTGCACACTCGCGACCTGTGCTGGCCAAAGCCATCATCACATCTTCCAGCCAAGACACAATGATTACTGCTAATCGCTTTCAGAGCACATTCCCCACTTATTTTCCTAACTTCTACGCTACGTGAAATAAATGAAAAAAGTGACAGTACCACCCTGCACAGTAACAGGACCCCCCTTTTGTTTCCCCCCATGGAATACAGTAACGTCAAAAGTAAATTTAATTACAGCAGTAATAATGTCCTGAATGGCCCGCACAGTAATTATGTCCCCACTTGTATCCATAAACTAATATTATACGTTCCTCATCCTGACCCCATATAGTAATTGTCACTCCTTTATTTAATAAGGTCCCAGATCCTGGGCCCCTTTATTCAATTAGGTCCCAGACTCAGGGCCCATTTATTTAATACCCCATCCTGGACCACTATGGCCACTTAAATGAAGTCCCCCATCCTGGGCCCCTTTAATTAATAATGTCTCCATCCTGGGCCCCTTTATTTAATAATATCCCCCATCCTGTGTCCTTTCCAGTAATACTGTCCCCATCCTGGACTCCTTCCAGTAATAATGTCCCCTTCCTGGACCCCTTTATTTAATAATGTCCCCATCCTGGGCCACTTCATTTAATGTCCCTTATGCTGCCCCCATCCTGAGCCCCTATGTCCGCACATATGTCCACTACCCTGGTCAATCACAAAGGGGGGAAAAAAGATTCTTCTCACCTTCCTACACTAACTTGGCATCCTCTTGCATTTTTGGCGTGGTCATTACAATGACCACCAACTGCAGCTCTGACAGAGCGCTCTGCTTTGTGACAGGATGCGCGCTAACTTCACATAGCATTAACTTGAAAGGCTGCCGGCTTATCAATGGCTGCAGGCATCACTGGGAGGCTTCTGGTAGGCAGGTGGCCATTTAACATCACTGCTATGTGGCATTGGTGTGCGGCCTTGTCAGATAGCAGAGCGTACTGTCACAGCTGCAGTCGGCGACCATTTTAATGACTACTCCGAATATACGTGTCGTCTCCAAGGCAGACTCCAGGTTTTCGTAGGCCCTGACCGAAAGTGTCAGTGGGCCTCTTTAAGGCTACTTTCACACATCAGGTTTTTGACGTCAGGCAAGATCCTGCGTCGCGCCGGAACGCCGGATCCAGCTCAAATTGTGTAAAAACGGATGAAGTGGATCCTGTTTTCTGCCGGATCCGTCTACCTAAAAACCAGATCCGTTTCACCCATTTCTTCTGTTTTTTTTATCCTTTTTTCGACAGATCACAATGGATCCGGTTTTTAAAAACGCCCCTGGGGGGCTCCCAAACGTGATTGGCTTCTGAAAACCAATATATACAGTGTTCCTACAGCCCATCTTTGACAGATTGTAGAGGAGAAAGTGGAGGTTGGAGAGAAGAGCAAGTGACTGGTGAAGATGGACGTTGTGATAGCAAACATTCTGAAGAATGTTGTGGATTTCACTGATGAGGTGAATCATTTGAAAGCGATTGCTCTGGAGAAGGACAGCAGTGCATCATGCGTCAGCGCCGGCGACGTTTGTGGATCCACCCCATCACAGCCCAGAGAATGACACGTGGGGTGTATTTTACACTCTACATGGAGCTACAAGGAAACCCTGAGAAATTTTTCTCGTATGTTCGAATACAAATAGAGAACTTTGATGTATTGGTGGAACGAATTGGACACCTCATCAGAAGAAGTGAATCATATTGCCGCTTCTCCATTTCACCGGCGGGGAATCTGATGGTGACTCTTTGGTAAGCCATATTTATTGGATCTCCTAGTTTTAGAGCACACTTGTAACTGTAATATTGTTGCTTGTAGTTTGTAATAATTCTTTTTATAGTATCTCCAACTGTTAAAGCTGACTTCTAACTATTATGTTATTGCTGTGATTTTGAACTCATTTGTCACCTTTTTTTTATTCACAGATTCCTTGCAACTGTAGAATCCCTTTCGTCACTCCATTTCCAGTTCAGACTTGGGATTTCGACCATCTCTGGAATTGTGAAACACAAATGCCGTGTATTGTGGGACTCTTTGCATGGTAAGTTTATACCACATCCCACAACGGAGAGTTGGCTGGAAATTGCTGACAAGTTCCAAAGAGTCTGTCTGTTTCCAAATTGCTTGGGTGCAGTGGATGGGAAACATATCAGCATTGTCAAACCTGCTGGATCTGGATCCGAATATTTTAATTATAAAAAATATTTCTCCATTATGCTCATGGCCATCGATGACGCCGAATACAAATTTACAGTGGTTGATATTGGGGCCTATGGCTGCTCCAATGATTCCCAAGTATTCAAATTGTCAGCAATGGGGCGTCATCTCAATGGAAACACCTTCCCCCTAGACCGCTGCCTGAAACATCAGGCCCACCAATGTCATTTGTTTGTGTAGGGGATGAAGCCTTTGAGCTATCAGAACACCTGCTGAAACCATACTCCAGCAGTGGATTGATGCCAACAAAAATAATTTTTAATTACCGCATCAAATGAGCACGAAGAATGGAGGAGTGCACTTTTGGTATTTTGACAGCCAAATGGCGTGTTCTATTGACCGCTTTCAACCTCAAGACAGAAAGTGTGGACGAGGTGGTCAAAGCTTGTGTGGTCCTGCACAATTTTGTTATCTGCAAGGAACAGATTTCCATTGATGACCACTCTGAAGAAACCACCTTGCATGATTACCAGAACATTATCTATAGAAGTTCTGTGTCAGTTTCCAGAATGAGGGACAAATTTGCAGAATACTTTATTTCACCTGAAGGAAGAATAGACTGGCAGGATGAGAGAGTTTGAAAAATTGCTCTGGGAACTTGTAACCAAAAGTCATTAACCTTCTGTACCAACAGTATTTTACCTTTTATACCCAAATTTGTGAACCTTGTTGTGTATTACCTACAGTATTTTACATTTTACCCAAAGTTGTGTATTACCCCAGGTATTTCCCCTTTTAGCCAAAGTTGTGTACCTGGTTGTGTATTACCCAAAGTATTTCACCTTTTACCCAAAGTTGTGTACCTTGTTGTGGATTACCTAAAAGTATTTCACCTTTTACCCAAAGTTGTGTACCTTGTTGTGGATTACCTAAATACTTTAGGTATTACACAACAAGGTACACAACTTTGGGTAAAAGGTGAAATACTTTGGGTAATACACAACCAGGTACACAACTTTGGCTAAAAGGTAAAATTATTTTGCCTTTTACCCAAAGTTATGTACCTGGTTGTGTATACCCAATCAAGTTTAGCTTTGTTAACCACAGTATTTTACCTTGTTTTAAACATATTTAACCTTAGAAATAAATTAAAGACAACATTTTAAACCAAAAAATTGTGATTTTATTTTCAGAATATTAATAATTTTTATTAATTGTGAAAATATTTTTTAGAAGCAAAAAAATATTTTTTAGAAGCAAAAAAATATTACTCATAAATTAACATAGTGTGGGGTTGATATAATGCTGGAGGGGCTGCCAGTTTGGGACACTTCGACGTTGCGAGTGTGGAGAGAGGAATGGGATCGTGGTGGGGAAGGATCAGTAGGTAAAACAGGTGAAGGGGTGAAGAAAGAAATAGAATGGGTGGACATGTGGGAGACAGAAGAGGTGGTGGGTGGTGGAGATGAAGGTTGGGCAGGGACTGGAGGCGCAGATGATGTGGTTGGGAAGTGGTATGGGGAAGGATGTTGGTATGGGGCAAGTTGCTGGTACTGGGCAGGTTGCTGATACTAGGCAGGTTGCTGGTATTGAATAGGAGGGGGAGGAGGGACAGTGGCTGGAGGGAGGGCAGGTGTGGGAGGAACTACCAGGGTGGCTGGAGGAGGTTGGGAGCTAACCTGCGCTAAAGCAGAGTGGCACGATTGCATTACATGCATCAGCTCGTCTGGAGATAGTGTATCCATGCGCTCGACTGCAGACCGGAAAAAGGTGTGGTTTGGAGATCTACTTGCATCTGAATGCATCCTAAGCAGAAGTGTTTTCAACTCCAGAATACTGTTGTTGAGCATATTAAATCCTGCGGCCATTTGCTCCGACAACACTTTCAGACAGTTCTGGAAGGATGCAATCAGATGAAAGAACTCGGGCGCATAGCTCTTTTCCTGACCCCTCTGGCGCTGCCGCCCAGTACCCACAGATGTACTAGAGGTGGGAGCGGCAGAGGGGTGGGGTAAAGGAAAAGAAAAGATTTTTCTGTATTTTTATGACTATGAAAATTGTAGAATCACACTGAAGGCATCAAAACTATGAATTGACACATGTGGAATTATACATTATACTTTACAAAAAAGTGTGAAACAACTGAAAATATGTCTTATATTCTAGGCTATTCAATTTTGAATAAATCCCCAACAGTGTCACCAGCAAAGCACCCCCACACCATCACACCACCTCCTCCATGCTTCACGGTGGGAACCAGGCATGTAGAGTCCATCTGTTCACCTTTTCTGCGTGCAAAGCAGTAATCAAAGCAAAAGGTGGCTACTTTGAAGAACCTAGAATATGAGACATATTTTCAGTTGTTTCACACTTTTTTGTAAAGTGTATTGTATACAGTAATTTCATATGTGTTAATTCATAGTTTTGATGCCTTCAGTGTGATTCTACAATTTTCATAGCCATGAAAATACAGAAAAATCATTGAATGAGAAGGTGTGTCCAAACTTTCGGTCTGTACTGTATATACACACACACAAATTAACAGGGGGCATAGTAGAGCACTTATGTGACCATCAAAATAATACACAGGGCATCATTACTTTCTAGGGGTAAAATCTGGTCACTGTTTTCTAGGGAACTTGCACAGGGCATTAACATTTTCTAGGGGGCCATTTTACCATCTAGAGGGCACGAATATGGGTGGACACAAAATGAAGCACTGCTATTGTGCCAAATAGCAGATGCACTAGGACGACGTGCTCAGAGATGGCATATCAGAAATGGATTGTGAAATACCTAAATACATAAAAAAAAAAAAAAAAAACCTTTTTTTTACCTCTAAGTGCTGACGACGCGAGGGAGGGCTCCCAGAAGAAGATATGTCCTGACTCTGCTGGGCGTCTGCTGCTGGTGGCTGCTGGGCGGCGTCTGCAGCTGGCGGCTACTGGGCGGTGTCTGCAGCTGGCGGATTCTGGGCGTCGTCTGCTGGCAGCTGCTGTGCGGCGTCTGCTGGCCTCTGCTGGGTGGCAAATGCTGCTGGCCCCTGCTGAGGAGCGGCTGCTGGCCTCTGCTGGGTGGCAAATGCTGCTAGCCTCTGCTGGGCGGCGGATGCTGGCCTCTGATGGGCAGCGGATGCTGGCCTCAGCTGGGCGGATGCTGGCCTCTGTTGGGCAGCTGCTCCCATCTGCTGCCGTCTGCTGGCTGATGGCCGGCTGCTGGCTGGCTGATGCCGGCTGCTGGGTGGCTGATGGCTGCTGCTGGGTGGCTGATGGCTGCTGGGTGGATGGCTGATGCCTTGATCTCCTGCGGCTGGCTCCTCTTTGGCTGGCTGGCTGCATGTAATGGCTGAGGGCCCCACTGGCATGTTTTATGTATGTTTCATGGGGGCTGGGCAATTACTTCTGAGCATGCCACCAGATCCTTCTTTTTCCAGATTCGGCGCATTGCGGCATTCATAGACTTCCATTGTAGCAAAAAGCCGGAAGCGCCGGCGTTTACGGCTTTTTCGCCGCAGACAAAAAAGGTTACTGCAGCCGTTTTTTCCAGACTCCGGAATGAAAATTCTCTGCAAAAAACGGAAGAACAGCAAGGCCATGCGGCGCGATCTGGAACTAACACAAGTCAATGGGAAAAAAACGAATCCGGCGTTAGATTTCGCCGGTTCCGATTTTTAAAATTAGAGCCGGATCACGCCTGATGCCAAAAACTTGATGTGTGAAAGTAGCCTAACACATACTATGATTCGTGATGCACAGAATAGAAATACCCGGTTTGGGGAGCACACCTATGCTTGGGTAATTACTGCTCTATAACCTTTTCCTACCTCTATTTGCATTTGCACTTTACTATACAGTACTTACCTATCCCGCACATGTATGGACTAGAAACTGCTCCTTATCATCAGGCTTTCTGTTGGTATCATTACTTATAGTACTATACCAATTCAAATACCAATACACATAAGCTGGTTCACCGTTTTTATATTGTTGTCCTCTGTGCTGCATCTATATATAGAGGTATTATTATTACTTATTGTATCCCAAGCAATATTACTGTGTTGTGCACTGCTACATGGGTTCAGCTGGTCAACTTTAAACTTTTAATTATTTTTGCTATTTAATATCTAATAAACTTTTGTATTGTATCTATACACAAGGTCTTGTTTGCACATTTTTTCCTTATATGATCCATGCTTGCATTCTGTGCATGACCCTTTTTGTCCCATACCATACCTCTCAGGTATACTTTAAATTACTCTTGGTGTCCAACCTAGGCTCTATTGAATAGAAATATAGGTATAGTACAATGGCAAATATTTCATAGTAACATACAGTGGGTTCGGAAACTATTCAGACCCTTTAACATTTTCACTCTTTGTTTCATTGCAGCCATTTGGTAAATGCAAAAAAGTTCATTTTTTTCTCATTAATGTACACTCTGCACCTCATCTTTGCTGAAGAAAACAGAAATGTAGAACTTTTTGCAAATTTATTAAAAAAGAAAAACTGAAATATTACATGGTATTCAGACCCTTTGCTTAGTATTGAGTAGAAGCACCCTTTTGAGCTAGTACAGCCATGAGTCTTCTTGGGAATGATGCAACAAGTTTTTCACACCTGGATGTGGTCATCCTCTGCTATTCTTCCTTGCAGATCCTCTCCAGTTCCGTCAGGTTGAATGGTGAACGCTGGTGAACAGCCATTTTCAGGTCTCTCCAGAGGTGCTCAATTGGGTTTAGGTCAGGGCTTTGGTTGGGCCAGTCAAGAATGGTCACAGAGTTGTTCTGAAGCCACTCCTTTGATATTTTAGCTGTGTGCTTGGACTCATTGTCTTGTTGGAATGTGAACCTTTGGCCAAGTCTGAGGTCCAAAGCACTCTGAAAGAGGTTTTCATCCAAGATATCTCTGTACTTGGCCGCATTCATGTTTCCTTCAATTGCAACCAGTCGTCCTGTCCCTGCAGCTGAAAAACACCCCCATAGCATGATGCTGCCACCACCATGTTTCACTGTTGGGACTGTATTGGGCAGATGATGAGCAGTGCCTGGTTTCCTCCACACACACCGCTTAGAATTATCACCAAAAATTTCTATCTTCGTCTCATCAGACCAGAAAATCCTATTTCTCATAGTCTGGGAGTCCTTCATGTGGTTTTTTTTTTAGCAAACTCTATGTGGGCTTTCATATGTCTTGCACTGAGGAGAGGCTTCCGTCGGGCCACTCTGCCATGAAAGCCTGACTGGTGGAGGGCTGCAGTGATAGTTGACTTTGCGGAACTTTCTCCCATCTCCCTACTGCATCTGTGGAGCTCAGCCACAGTGATCTTGGGGTTCTTCTTTACCTCTCTCACCAAGGCTCTTCTCCCATGATTGCTCAGATTGGCTGGACGGCCAGGTCTAGGAAGACTTCTGGTGGTCCCAAACTAAAGGCCACTGTGTTCTTAGAAAAATTGAGTACTGCAGAAATTCTTTTGTAATCTTGGCCAGATCTGTGTCTTGCCACAATTCAGTCTCTGAGCTCCTTGGTCAGTTCCTTTGACCTCATGATTCTCATTTGGTTTGACATGCACTGTGAGCTGAGGTCTTATATAGACAGGTGTGTACCTTTTCAAATAAAGTCCTATCAGTTTAATTAAATTGACATTTAATGTCAATGGCTGCTCACTTTCTCCAGTCCCGCATGCTCGGTGCCTCGGGGTGATCTTCGACTCTGCCCTCTCTTTCAAACCACATATCCAAACCCTAGCCTCCTCCTGCCATCTCAAACTCAAAAATATTGCCCGGATCCGCGCATTCCTTGACCATGACACCACAAAAACACTAGTGCATGCCCTTATCATCTCCCGCCTTGACTACTGTAACCTCCTACTCTCTGGCCTCCCCTCTAGCACTCTGGCACCTCTCCAATCCATCCTACATTCTGCTGCCCGATTAATCCACCTGTCTCCCCGTTATTCCCCAGCCTCTCCCCTATGCCAAGCCCTCCATTGGCTTCCTATCGTCCAGAGGCTCCAGTTCAAAACCCTAACTATGACATACAAAGCCATCCACAATCTGTCTCCTCCATACATCTGTGACATGGTCTCCCGGTACTTACCCACATGCAACCTTCGATCCTCTCAAGATCTCCTTCTCTACTCTACTCTTATCTCTTCTTCCCACAACCGCATACAAGACTTCTCCCGTGCTTCCCCCATATTCTGGAATTCTCTACCCCAACACATCAGATTCTAGCCTACCATGGAAACCTTCAAAAAGAACCTGAAGACACACCTCTTCCGACAAGCCTATAACCTGCAGTGATCCTCAGTCTACTGAACCGCCGCACGATCAGCTGTACCCTCTCCTAGTGTATCCTCACCCATCCCCTGTAGACTGTGAGCCCTTGCTGGCAGGGTCCGCTCTCCCTCTGTACTTAGTTGTGTCTTGTATTGCTCATGTTTATTGTACTTGTCTATATTTGCCCCTTCTCACATAAAAAGTGCCACGGAATAAATGACGCTATAAAAATATATAATAATAATATAATAATAATAATTAAACACAGCTGGACTCCAATGAAGGAGTAGAACCATCTCAAAGAGGATCACAAGGAAATGGACAGCATGTGGCGGAAATATGAGTGTCTGAGCAAAGAGTCTGAATACTTATGACCATGTGATATTACAGTTTTTCTTTTTTAATAAATTTGCAAAAATTTCTATATTTCTGTTTTTTATCAGTCAAGATAGGGTGCAGAGTGAGAAAAAATGAAGTTTTTCGCATTTACCAAATGGCTACAATGAAACAAAGAGTGAAAAATATAAAGGGGTCTGAATACTTTCCGAACCCTCTGTAGTAACATAGTAACATAGTTAGCAAGGCCGAAAAAAGACATTTCTCCATCCAGCTCAGCCTATATTCCGTCAGAATAAATCCCCTGGTCTATGTACGTCTAAAGAATCTAATAACTGTAAGATACAATATGTAGCGCTTCCCACGGCTGTGGGGCGTCGGGACATGGCATAGCTTGCCTAGCTAGCCAATGCTCCCACGCCGCCAGTCCACGACGACGTGAGGCATGGGTCCCAGATGGTAAGAGAATGTGGACCCACTGGACCACGGAGGGAGACCCGGGCCTGCCCGGACTAGGGAAGGGCAGCGACCGGTATCCGTGGCAGCTGAGCATGTGGGCAAGGTGGCGACCTGCAGGACTAGACAACACCGCACAACTTCAGGTAAGAAGAAACATAAAGTTTACTTAAAGAAACACAGTACATAAAACAGAACATAAGACCGGGCTCCCGATTCCGCACATCAGAGAAGGGTACACGACTCAGGATCATAGACGAGTGCTGGAGGACATCACGGGTAGATGCAGTCCAGGGTTATCTGGCACGGGCATACTTGGACGGCCTCTCTCTCAGGCCTTAGGCGTAGCACAGGCTCAGCAGGAGAACATCAGACACCGACCTCAGACAGACTTCAGACGATGGCGGGGTCATCACGGGTTGATGAAGTCCAGGATCATCTGGCACGGGCATACTAGTATGGCCTCACTCTCAGGCCTCGGGCGTAGCACAGGCTCAGCAGGAGAACATCAGACACCGGCCCAGGACGAACGTCAGACGATGGCGGGGTCATCACGGGTTGATGAAGTCCAGGGTCATCTGGCACGGGCATACTAGGACGGCCTCTCTCTCAGGCCTCAGGCGTAGCACAGGCTCAGCAGGAGAACATCAGACACCGACCCAGGACAGACGTCATCACAGGGTAGACCAAGGAGGAACCGGCAGGACAGGCAGGTTGTCACGGCAAGTGACCAAGGCAGTCTCTGGGACAGGCAGGTTGTCACGGCTAGTGACCAGGGCAATCTCTGGGACAGGCAGGTTGTCACGGCAAGTGACCAGGGCAGGCAGGTTGTCACGGCAAGTGACCAGGCAGGCAGGTTGTCACGGCAAGTGACCAGGCAGGCAGGTTGTCACGGCAAGTGACCAGGGCAGGCAGGTTGTCACGGCAAGTGACCAGGGCAGGCAGGTTGTCACGGCAAGTGACCAGGCAGGCAGGTTGTCACGGCAAGTGACCAGGCAGTCTCTGGGACAGGCAGGTTGTCACGGAAAGTGACCAGGGTAGTCTCTGGGACAGGCAGGTTGTCACGGCAAGTGACCAGGCAGTCTCTGGGACAGGCAGGTTGTCACGGCAAGTGACCAGGCAGTCTCTAGACAGGCAGGTTGTCACAGTAAGTGACCAGGCAGTCTCTAGACAGGCAGGTATATACGACCTGATATGGTGGAGCCTCCAGGTAGGCTGCAGTCGGATGGCAGATGATCGCTCCCAGGTGAGCAGGCAAGAGCCGGGGATCTCTGCAGATGATGTCCGAACTTCCGGATGGAGCTGCAGTCGGATGGCAGATGATCGTTCCTAGGTGAGCAGGCAAGAGCCGGGGATCTCTGCAGATGACGTCCGAACCTCTGGAAGGAACTGCAGACGGATGGCAGACAGGCAAGCCGACAGGTAACAGACAGGTAACTGGAATCAGGAGCTGATGGCTGAAACAAAGTTAGACTGCACAGGAACAACAGGAACACGGATTGGATCTCAGAGAGTCAGGAACACGGACAGGAACATGGATTGGATCTCAGGGAGTCAGGAACACGGATTGGGTCTCAGGGAGTCAGGAACACGGACAGGAACATGGATTGGATCACAGGAACACGGACTGGAACACAGGCCTCGGACTCCGGACATCTGGCAATGATCGGCAGGATCCGGACATCAGGCAGGAAGGATAGGATCCGGACATCTGGAAGTGGTCGTCGGACATCGGACATCAGGCCATGGTCATCAGGCATAGGATCCGGACATCTGGCAGCGACCTGAAAAGGAACCCCAGCGGTCTGGTGCAAGCCCCGCCAGGCTCAACGGGAGCTGGCCGGGGATTGCACAGAGGCTGAGCACAGAGTAACAGAAACTCAGCACACACCGGACTCCTCCTTCCAAGATGAACTCAGGTTATATAGCAAGGATTCACAGTCACTGGCACAGGGTTCTGGACACAGCAGGATTTCAGGAACATAACACAGAGGACACAGTTCAGACAGTCAGGTACAGGATGCGATCCAAGATCAGGGGTTCAGGTAATTAGACACAGCAGGAACAGGCCTGGATATACAGCCTCCAGGAACGGCAATCTGGGTAATCAGCCCCCAGCATAGGCGGAAACACAAGACACAGTTCAGACATTCAGGTACCGGGTTTGATCCAGGATCAGGGAACAAGACACAGCAGGAACAGGGAATCAGCTCTCCAGAGCTGATCAACTTCAGAGCAGGAGCTGAACACACAACCACATACGGCTAGGTTCAGGGATTCAGTGTGGATTCAATGTGAAGCTCTGGCAACGCCCACTAGGGCTGGGGAACTTTATATATGAGCTGCTTCACAGCGATAGGCTGGAGCAGTAACTCTAGTAAACACCCAATCCACATAAAAGCAGGACAGGTGTGGGCCGCGCCCCCTATGCAGAGCCAGACAGCACAACACAGAGGGAACCCAACAATGGCTGCCGCCAACCACGCAGTAAGTCATGCACCACTGCAGAGGACTTTTCAAGCTACGGACGGCTTTCACAGCAAGTCAGGAACCGCACATGCGGGCGGTCATGCAAAGCAGCGGAGCCACTCACGCAAGTACGGGTACGCAGCAGAGCCGGGAACTGAGCAGCATCCATATAGGTAACAGACAACAGTATCCCAGCTGGTTAGGGGGAAAGGAGCAAAAGGGTTAATGCAAAAAACATGCAAAGTAACGCTGGAAAACAAAGTACAGACAATACCAGCGTTACACAATATTGTTAAGCTCCAGGAAGACATCCAGGCCTCTTTTGAACCCCTCGACTGAGTTCACCATCACCACCTCCTCAGGCAAGGAATTCCATATTCTCACTGCAATAACAGTAAAGAATTCTCTTCTATGTTGATGGAAAAACCTTCTCTCCTCCAGACACAGAGAATGCCCCCTTGTGATCGTCACCTTCCTTGGTATAAACAGATCCTCGGAGAGATATTTGTATTGTCCCCTTATATACTTATACGTGGTTATTAGGTCGCCCCTCAGTTGTCTTTTCTAGACTAAATAATCCTAATTTTGCTAATCTCTCTGGGTATTGGAGTTCTCCCATCCCCTTTATTAATTTTGTTGCCCTCCTTTGTACTCAATCTAGTTCCATTAAATCCTTCCTGAGCACCGATGCCCAAAACTGTACACAGTACTCCATGCGCTGTCTAACCAGGGATTTGTACAGAGGCAGTATAATGCTCTTATCATGTGTATCCAGACCTCTTTTAATGCACCCCATGATCCTGTTTGCCTTGGCAGCCGCTGCCTGGCACTGGCTGCTCCAGGTAAGTTTACCATTAGCTAGGATCCCCAAGTCCTTCTCCATGCCAGATTTACCCAGTTTCCCATTCAGTGTGTAATGATGATATCGATTCCTTCTTCCCATGTGTCTAACTTTACATTTATCATTGTTAGAATCATAGAATGGTTGTTAAACCGCATCTGCCACCTTTCGGCCCAAGTTTCCATCTTATCCAGATCCATCTGTAGCAGAATACTATCTTCTCTTATATTGACTGCATAGTTTTGTATCATCTGCAAATATCGATATTTTACTGTGCAACCCTTCAACCAGATCGTTAATAAATATATTGAAGAGAATAGGTCCCAACATCGACCCCTGCAGTACAACACTGGTCACAGCGACCCAGTTAGAGAATATACCATTTATATATACCATTTATAACCACCCTCTGCTTTCTATCATTTAGCCAGTTACTTACCCACTTACAGACATTTTCCCCCAGACCCAGCATTCTCATTTTGTGTACCAACCTCTTGTGTGGCACGGTATCAAACGCTTTGGAAAAATCAAGACATACCACGTCCAATGACTCACCTTGGTCCAGTCTATAGTTTACCTCTTCATAAAAACTGATTTGATTCGTTTGACAGGAGCGATTCCTCATAAACCCATGCTGATATGGAGTTCAACAGTTATTCTCATTGAGATAATCCAGAATAACATCCCTCAGAAACCCTTCAAATATTTTACCAACATTAGAGGTTAGACTTACTGGTCTTTAATTTCCATGTTCACTTTTAGAGCCCTTTTTGAATATTGGTACCACATTTGCTATATGCCAGTCCTGTGGAACAGACCCCGTCGCTATAGAGTCCTTAAATATAAGAAATAATGGTTTATCTATTACATTATTTAGTTCTATTAGTATTCGTGGATGTATGCCATCCGGACCCGAAGATTTATCTGTTTTACTCTTATTTAGCAGGTTTTGCACCTCTTCTTCGGTTAGATTGGTGACCCTTAATATAGGGTTTTCTTTGTCTCTCAGCATTTCACCTAGCATTTCATTTTCCACTGTGAATACCGTGGAAAAGAAGGTGTTTAATATATTAGCTTTTTCCTCTTCATCTACATCCATTCTTTCCTCACAATTTTTTAAGGGGCCTACACTTTGACTTATGATTCTTTTACTATTGATATAGCTGAAGAACAGTTTGGGATTAGTTTTACTCTCCTTAGCAATGTGCTTCTCTGTTTCCTTTTTGACAGCTTTAATAAGTTTTTTAGATAAAGTATTTTTCTCCCTATAGTTTTTTAGAGCTTCAACTGTGCCATCCTGCTTTAGTAGTTTAAATGCTTTCTTTTTACTGTTAATTGCCCCTCTTAATTCTTTGTTTAGCCACATTGGGTTTTTTCTATTCCTTATCCTTTTATTCCCACAAGGTATAAACTGCTTGCAGTGCCTATTTAGGATGTTCTTAAAGCCCCCATCTCACGCAGCGATCTCGCTAGCGAGATCGCTGCTGACTCACTAGTTTTGTGACGCAACAGCGATCTCCCCAGCGATATCGCTGTGTGTGACATTCAGCGACGATCAGCGCCCCTGCTGGGTATCGCTGATCGTCGCTGAATGTCCTGGACTTTTTTTTGATCGCTGGTCTCCTGCTGGCCAGCACGCATCGCTACGTGTGGCAGGCAGGAGACCAGCGATCAGCTGGTAACCAAGGTACACATCGGGTTTCCAGGCGCGGGGCTGTGCCTGGAAACCCGATGTGTACGTTGGATACCAGCGCACTGCTGCAGGGGAGCTGGTAACCAAGGTGCACATCGGGTTTCCAGGCACCGCGCAGCGCCTGGAAACCTGATTTGCACCTTGGTTACCAGCTACCTGCACCAGCGGGCTGGTATCCAACGTACACTGCGGGTAACTAGGCGACGTTACCCGCAGTGTCGCTGTCCTGATCACTGCCTGAGCTGCCTGTTTGGCAGCTCAGCAGCGATCATATAGCGACACACCAGTGATCCTGACAAGTTCATATAATTGTCGGGATCACTGGTGCGTCGCTATGTGACACGGGGCCCTAACCTCTTAGTGATGGAGCCAATTTGCAGCTTAATGACCAGGCCAATTTTTACAATTCAGACCACTGTCACTTTATGAGGTTCTAACTCTGGATTGCTTTAACTGATCCCGTAGATTCTGAGAATATTTTTTCGTGACATATTTTACTTTATGTTAGTGGTAAAATTTCTTCGCTACGACTTGTGTTTATTTATGAAAAAAACGGAAATATGGCAAAAATTTTGAAAATTTAGCAATTTTCAAACTTTTAATTTTTATGCCCTTAAATCAGAGAGATATGTCACACAAATTTCTTAAAAAATAACATTTCCCACATGTCTGCTTTACATCAGCACAATTTTGGAAACAATTTTTTTTTGTTAGGAAGTTATAAGGGTTAAAAGTTGATCAGTGATCATTTTTACAACACAATTTTTTTTTAGGGACCACATCACATTTGAAGTCACTTTGAGGGGTCTATATGATAGAAAATACCCAAAAGTGACACCATTCTAAAAACTGCACCCCTAAAGGTGCTCAAAACCACATTCAGGAAGTTTGCTAACCCTTTACGTGATTCACAGGAACTGAAGCAATGTGGAAGGAAAAAATTAACATTTAACTTTTTTTTGCCAAAAATTTACTTCAGAACCAATTTTTTTTTATTTTCACAAGTCTTAAAAGAGAAAATTAACCACAAAATTTGTTGTGCAATTTCTCCTGAATACGCAGATACCCCATATATGGGGGTAAACCACTGTTTAGGCGCACGGCAGAGCTCGCAAGGGAAGGAGCGCCGTTTGACTTTTTCAATACACATTTGGCTGGATGCCATGTCACGTTTGGAGAGCCCTTGATGTGCCTAAACAGTGGAAACCCCCAACAACTGACTCTAATTTGGAAACTAGATCCCTTAAGGAATTTATGTAGATGTGTGGTGAGCACTTTGAACCTCCAAGTGCTTCACAGAAGTTTATAACGTGGAGCCGTGAAAATAAAAAATCATTTTTTTTCCACAAAAATGATTTTTTTCGCCCCCAAATTTTTATTTTTACAAGGGTAACAGGAGAAATTAGATGCCCAAAGTTGTTGTGCTATTTGTCCTGAGTATGCCCATACTCCATATGTGGGGGGTAAAACACTGTTTGGGTGCATGGCAGAGCTCAGTAGGGAACGAGCATTGTTTGACTTTTTCAATGCAGAATTGGCTGGAATTGAGATTGGACGCCATGTCGCTTTTGGAGAGCCCCTGATGTGCCTAAACAGTGAAAACCCCCCCACAAGTGACACCATTTTTGGAAACTAGACCTTTTAAGGAACTTATCTAGATGTGTGCTGAGCACTTTGAACCCCCAAGTGCTTCATATGAGTTTATAACGCAGAGCGCTGAAAATAAAAAAATCATTTTTTTCCCTCAAAAATGATATTTTAGCCCGCTATTTTTTATTTTCACAAGGCTATCAGGAGAAATTGGACCACAAAAGTTGTTGTGCAATTTTTTCTGAGTACGCTGATACCCCATATGTGGGGGGGGACCACTTTTTGGGCACTTGGGAGAGCTTGGAAGGGAAGGAGCACCATTTTGGAATGCAGACTTTGATGGAATATTCTGCGGGCATCATGTTGCATTTGGAAATCAAATAAGGAAAGGTGCACAACTCAAAATATATTGAAAAAATACAAAATTTATTGAATACATAAAGGTAAAAAATACCAAGGATGGCAGTGGTAATCTGGAGGATCTGGAGGCTACGTACCCTTCATCCTCAAGGATTGAATGAGAATCTGAGTTTTGCAGCTTTCCTCTGATTTCCTGCATATTATGTGTTTTAATTGGCATCTTTTTTATGTGTTTTAATTCTTCAATTCTTTGTTTTAGATTTCTATGATTCTTGTGACCTACTCAAATGCCTACAGCGCTCGCTCAGAAGTAATGGAACTGCACCTTGATATATTGATCCAATTACATATATAGTTTATTATTTATATATATATGTACTTACTTTCATTGTATTTTGTATTATCACTGTTTGCACTTGTATATTGTATTTCTATAATGATCGTTTTATGATCTCATTAACCATTGTATTGTTTCATATATATTTTTTATTTAATGCAGTCGTTTGTATTATAATTGTTGGTATATTATTTTATATACTAATTGTGCTTACATGTATTTTTATATTCAATCATTTGTACTCACTCTATAGTTTTGGTCGTCACCACTCTGTATTACTTATGTGTATTACTTATTTGTCGTTTTTTTTGCAGACATTTTTCACTTTTTATTTTACACATTCTTTGTTGTTTTCATTTTGGGTTGAGTGCTTTCTATCTGTTCCTGAGCTCTCCTGAGCACATTCGTGCTCGCTGCCCGTTGGTTGCTATGCCGACGGCGTCTACAATCAGTCATGGCTGGGGCCGCGCTCTCTCAGCTTGCTCACGTGGTTTGTGGGCGGAGCTGGGTGACGCGGTTCTGTCCAGCTGATGACGCCCTCGCGGTCGCTTACTTCCAGGTTGGCGGGTCATCCATGCGCCACTATAGGAGCTCAGGGCTTTCTTGTTTTATACTCTGATTGGTCACTGTTTATATAAATACCGCTTTGTCATGAGTGATGCCATACCCCCGGAAGAAGGCATTGCGCCAAAACGCGCGTTGGGGTGGGCAGAGACACAGCTCCCATCAGGTATCAAATTGGATCATTTACTTTTTCTACTGCGGTACTGTGGACAGGCTTATTGATGTTAGTGACCTCAGTTTTGATTTATATATATGGATATTATCCTCTTTATGTGATTATAGACTGCGGCCTCTCGTTATATGCATTGGGCACTTTGTCCTTGTATTGTGATTTTTATGTATGGTACCTTTAGTTTTTTGCCTGATAGTTGTTCATGTTCTCTGTCTGTCGGCTTACCACTGCCATCCTTGGTATTTTTTACCTTTATGTATTCAATAAATTTTGTATTTTTTCAATATATTTTGAGTTGTTGTTGTTGGTTATTGGTTTGTTTTTTTGGATTTAATCATGTTGCATTTGTAGAGCCCCTGATGTGCCTAAACAGTAGAAACCCCACACAAGTGACCCCATTTTGGAAACTAGACCCCCCATGGAGCTTAACAAGATGTGTGTTGAGCACTTTGAACCCCAATGTTCTTCACAGTAGTTTATAAACACAGAGCCGTGAAAATAAAAAATATTTTTTTCCTCAAAAACTATTTTTTAGCCCACTTTTTTTATATTCCCAAGGGTAACAGGAAAACTTGGACCAAAAAAGTTGTGCAATTTTTCCTGAGTACGCTGATACCCTATATGTGGGGGGGGAACCACTGTTTGGGTGCATGGGAGAGATTGGAAGGGAAGGAGAGCCTGTCAGGATCCCGTCTGGGTTGGAGCCGATGTTACTGCAAACACTAGGGAAAGCAGAGGCAGGTAGCGTAGTCAGAAGGCAGGCCGAGGTCGGTACACAGGAAAGCAGTGTTTGTAGCAGGGAAGCAGGCAAATAACGTAGTCAGGTGGCAGCCGGAGGTCGGTACACAGGAAAGGCAGTTCGGTAGCAGAGGAGCAGGCAGATAACGTAGTCAGGTGGCAGCAGGAGGTCGGTACACAGGAGAGCAGTGTTTGTAACAGCAGGAACAGCAGGAGAAAGAGCTTGACTAAAGGCTGGAAGCACAATAATCTCGCAATGACACACCCACAGGGCCAGGTTTATATAGGGTGTGTAATTGGCAATCAGAGGCCCAATCAAGAGAGCACTAGGTGTAGCCAATCAGGAAGAACAGTCAATGGTATCTGGGTTCAGCAAGGAACTTTGCAGCCAGCAGAATAGCTCAGATGGTAGAGCTGCTGGCCAGTGGACAAGAGGTACTGGGTTCGACTCCTGACAGTACTCCCCTCCTTCCAGGATGGCCTCTGGACATCTCAGGAGCTGGCTTATCCGGGTACCTTTGATGAAAGGCTCTTGTTAGTCTAGGAGCATGGACGTTGTCCCTTGGTTCCCATGAATTTTCCTCTGGTCCGTAACCCTTCCACTGCACCAGATACTGCAGTTTACCTCTGAATTTTCGGAAGTCCAGAATCTTATCCACAATGTATTCTTCTTCACCACGGATCCTTTCTGGTGGAGGAGGTGGCTGAATTCTTCCTGGAAATGGGTTTTCACAGAAGGGTTTGAGCAAGGATATGTGAAACACTGGATGAATCTTTAGATTGTTGGGAAGTTTTAAACGAAAAGCAACCTGGTTAATTTTTGCAGAAATTTGAAAAGGTCCAATGAATTTCTGACCCAATTTGGAGGATGGCACATGTGTCTTAAGGTTTTTAGTGGACAGCCAAACTTTGTCTCCAACCTGAAGAGCAGGGGGCACTCTCCGATGTTTATCTGCTGCTTCCTTATATTCTTCCTGGGTCTTGAGCAATATCTCTGATAATTCCTTCTGGGATTCCTGTAATTTTGTAAGCCTGTCATTAACAGCAGGAATGGGAGTGTTCACTGGCAGATTAGGGATAAATACTGGATGTACTCCATAATTAGCAAAAAATGGGGTTTGAGATGTAGCGCTATGTATGGAGTTGTTGTAGGCAAACTCTGCTGTTGGTAAATAGTCCACCCAGTCATCCTGAAGATGGGAAATGAAGCAACGGAGGTATTGCTCCAAAGTCTGGTTCGTTCTCTCCGTCTGGCCATTGGACTGAGGATGGAAAGCGGTAGAAAGATTCACCGTGACTCCCAAGGCTGTACAGAAACTCTTCCAAAATTTTGACGTAAACTGAACGCCTCTGTCAGACACCACGCTGTCAGGAATTCCATGTAACCTGAATACTTCTTTGATCATCAGTTCTGCAGTTTTTTCAGCAGTAGGAATTCCTTCAGTTGGAATAAAGTGGGCCATTTTTGTGAGTCGGTCCACTATGACAAGGATGACGGTCATCTGTTTAGAAGGGGTAGTTCCACAATAAAATCCATGGAAATAGATCCCCAAGGCCTGGATGGAACTGGGAGTGGTTGCAAGAGTCCTAGAGGAGACGATCGTGGGGTCTTGTTTCGTGCGCATGTTAAACAGGTTCAAACATATTTCCTCACGTCCTTCCTACAATTAGGCCACCAAAAGAAACGAAGTAGTAAGTCTTGTGTTTTTGCAACTCCAGGATGTCCTGCCAGTTTAGAAACATGGACACTTTTGAGGACTTCAAGGCGAGAAGATTCAGGTACATATATTTGGTGTTTCTGCATCCAAAACCCCTCTTTGAATGAAAGATCGACGTCTTCCGAAGGATGGTTAAGGAAAGAGTCCTCTTGATATCCATCTTTAATTCTATTACCTAGTCCTCTAGAGTGCAATATTCCCAAAAAAATTTTAGGGCCTAGAATTGTATCATCATTACTAGACCTCTCCTGAGGTTCCGAACACATCCTGGACAGGGCGTCAGCCTTGCCATTCCTTGAACCAGGCCGGTAAGAGATTATAAAATTGAATCTTGAGAAAAATAAGGCCCATCGTGCTTGTCTTGCAGACAATCTTTTTGCTGTACGGAGGAATTCAAGATTCTTGTGGTCCGTGAGGACAGTCACAGGGTGATTGGCACCTTCCAGAAGATGTCTCCACTCGGAGAAGGCAACTTTAATGGCTAACAGTTCTTTATTACCAATGTCGTAGTTCTTTTCTGCAGATGACATGGTG
Source organism: Oophaga sylvatica (assembly GCA_033576555.1). NCBI lineage: Eukaryota > Metazoa > Chordata > Amphibia > Anura > Dendrobatidae > Oophaga > Oophaga sylvatica. The sequence goes on from JARQOD010000006.1 coordinate 176,030,745, forward strand.
TGGGAAAGAAACGCACATGGGTGAAGTTGCATCTTGTCCCCAACTCGCTGAGACAGAATAGCTCCCACTGCAGAGTCCGAGGCGTCCACTTCGACAGTAAATGGCAATTCAGGATTTGGGTGTACTAACAATGGAGCAGACGTAAAAAGAGTTTTCAACTTGTCAAAAGCCTCCTGTGCCTCTGGAGACCAGAAAAATGCTTTTGTCTTTTTTGTTAGTGTAGTAATTGGTAGTATGATCCGTGAAAAGTTCTTTATAAATTTTCGGTAAAAATTTGCAAATCCTATGAAACGCTGGACGTCTTTTAAATTTCTTGGAACAGGCCAGTCCACTACAGCATTGATTTTGCCGGGATCCATGCTCAGACCTTCTGGGGAGATGATATATCCCAGAAATTGGATACTGGTTTGTTCAAACTCACATTTTTCAAGTTTAATGTAGAGATGGTTCTCCTGTAGTCGTTCCAAGACTAACTGGACGTGCCTGCGATGCTCTTCCAAGGTGTCTGAAAATATAAGAATGTCATCGAGATAAGCCACAACGAATTGGTCCAAGAAATCTCGAAATACATCATTAATAAAATGTTGAAAGGTGGCTGGGGCATTGCTAAGGCCAAAGGTCATAACAAGAGATTCAAAATGTCCATATCTCGTTCTGAAGGCGGTCTTCCACTCATCTCCTGGGCGAATCCGTATGAGGTTGTAAGCCCCTCTAAGATCCAGCTTCGTAAAGATTTTCGCAGAACGGAGTCTCTCAAATAGTTCAGGAATCAAGGGTAGCGGGTAGCGATTCTTGACAGTGATATTATTCATCTCTCTGTAGTCAATACATGGCCGCAGAGTGGAGTCTTTCTTTTCAACAAAGAACAGGGGTGCCCCAGCTGGAGATGTGGAAGGTCGAATAAAGCCTTTCTCTAAATTTTCATCCAGGAACTTTCTTAATACCTTCAATTCAGGTTCGGAAAGATTGTAAATCCGTCCAAATGGAATGGTTGCTCCTGGCAGCAATTCAATGGGACAGTCATAAGGACGGTGAGGAGGTAATTGATCTGCTTTCTTCTTACTGCAGACATCAGAGAACTGCTGATATTGAGGTGGTAGTTTCTCTTCCTTCTCATGCGAAATCTCAGAGATTTGGACTTGTTGGAGAACAGGGGGTTCCTTATGACAATTATTCTTACAGTAGTCAGATGGAAAGGTGATGGTCCTTGATGCCCAGTTGATAGAAGGGTTATGAACTGAAAACCAGGGGATCCCTAGAATAACCGGAAATTTCGGAGATGAAATAAGGTGGAAACTGACAGCTTCATGATGATCCGGGTCGATACAAATCTCCAGTTCGATTGTCTCATGCGTGACAGGTCCAGAAGACAAAGGTGATCCATCCACAGTTTCCATTTCAATTGGTGTGGATTTGGTCCTACTGGAAATATCATTATCACGTGTAAATTTTAAGTCCATAAAATTTCCTCCTGCTCCCGAATCCAACAGGGCAGAGCATTGTATTTTTTGGGTGCCCATTACAACCTGAATGGGGATTACAAAATGAGATGATGTGGTATGTTGTTGTGAATGGGTTTGAGATGAGTTCTGAGCAGAGGCTCCCTCTGGTGGTTACAAGCGGTACTAGTGAGGATTGGGAATCAGGTGTTACTGATTGGTCTTATTTAAGGGAATCATTTTCCCATCAGGGTTGCCGGTGATCAATTGTTCTGGTCTGAATCCTTCTTTCCAGTTTCCCTTGTAGCCTGCTGTGTCGTGTCTGCATCTCCTGCTATCAGATAAGACAATTTCTTATTTTGTGTTTTTGCTATATTTTTGCATTTTGTCCTGCACTTCTGTGGGGGCCTTCTGGGTCCCCTCCGGGGGCTTTTGCCCTCTCAGTTTAGTCCAGCCACTGTGTTTTGTACTTTTGCTTTTTGCAGTTTTTTCAGTGGCTGCTGTTTTTGTTACACCAGAGAACTAATTTAGGTGGTAGAGGTCGTGTGATCTCAGGTGATTTTGAAATTAGTAGAGTTGGTGTTTTTCAGGGTTTTCTGGGATTGCAGTAAGTACCCTTCCTGTCCTTTTCTATTTAGATAGTTTGGGCCCCAGCGTTTGCTCATACTATTTTCTTTCTGTGTCAGTATTTCCTCTTGTCTAACCGCCATTACATGTTTGGGGGCTTTCTATTATCTTTGGGGTTCTGCTCCGGGGCAGATAGCTTTCCTATTTCTATCTTTAGGTGTAGTTAGTTTCTCAGGCTGTGACGAGGCGTCTAGGACCATCGTAGGAACGCTCCACGGCTGCCTCTAGTTGCGGTGGTTAGTCAGGGTACTGCAATCTCATAGATTCCAACTGCTCTGGTGTATTTCCTTTTTTACCTGCACTCCTCAGCTACCGTAACATAACAGTATCACCGGCCATAAAAATTGTATCGTACTCACAGAAGGGAAAAAATATTTTGAAGGAAGAAAAGTTGTCAGAGATATTTTTCTGTTTGTTGCATTTTTTTTTTTTTTTCCCTCTGTATCTCTGGGTGCTGGGGAGGATCTTTTCTCCCAATGGAGTTTGCACAGTTGTCTGGCCGTGTGGATCAGCTTGCCACTGAGGTTCAGAGTATTGCTGCATATCTTGCTAGGTTGCCTGTTGTGGAACCTAGGATCCCCATGCCAGATTTGTTTTCAGGGGATCGAGCTAAGTTTCAGAATTTCAAAAATAATTGTAAATTGTTTCTTGCCTTAAAATCTAAGTCCTCTGGAAACGCAGCGCAGCAGGTTCAAATTGTCATCTCTCTCCTGCGCGGCGACCCTCAGGATTGGGCTTTTTCCCTGATACCTGGGGATCCTGTTTTGAGTGATGTTGATGCATTTTTTCAGGCTTTGGGGTTATTGTACGATGAGCCTAATGTCACTGATCAAGCTGAAAAAGCCTTGTTGGCATTAAATCAGGGGCTTGATGACGCTGAGTTATACTGTCAGAGATTCCGTAGGTGGGCAGTCCTGACCAAATGGAATGACGACGCTTTGGCGGCCCTTTTCCGGAAGGGTCTGTCGGATAATGTAAAGGATGTTATGGTGGGATTCCCTGTCCCCTCTGGTCTCAATGATTCTATGTCATTAGCGATTCAAATTGACAGACGTTTGCGTGAGCGGAGAAGTATGCGTGGAGTGGTGTTGCCTTGTGAGCCAGCTGCTGAGCCCATGCAGTGTGATGGAGTGGTGTCTGGGGCACAGCGTCATGAGTTTCGAAAGCGCAATGGGTTATGTTTCTACTGTGGTGATGCCTCTCATGCTATTTCAGTCTGCCCTAAGCGGGGAAGACGTTTTGCACGCTCAGTTGTCTTGGGTGGTGTTCAGACTAAGTTTTTATTAACTGTCACTCTGATATGCTCTCTGTCCTCATTTTCTGCTCAGGCTTTCGTTGATTCTGGAGCAGCTATTAACCTGATGGATTATGATTTTGCTAAACGTTGTGGATTTCCCTTGATACCCCTACAGAAGTCTATTCCCCTACTGGGGATCGATTCTACCCCTTTGGCTGAGAATAAACCCCAGTTTTCTACTCAGGTGATAATGAGGGTTGAACCTGATCACCAGGAGTGCTGCAAATTTTTGGTTCTATATAATCTGCATGACATTATCGTGCTGGGTTTCCCTTGGTTACAGTCTCATAATCCTATTTTGGATTGGAAATCTGTGTCTGTAACCAGTTGGGGCTGCCAATGTGTTAATACCAACACTCCTGTTTTTTCTGCCTCCCCCCAGGCTGAGGATGTTCCTGACTTTTTGTTTGATTTTTCTGATGTGTTTAGCGAAAGTAAATCTGCATCCTTACCTCCCCATAGGAGCTATGACTGCGCTATTGAATTAGTGCCAGGTAGTAAATTCCCTAAGGGTCGCCTTTTTAACTTGTCTGTACCTGAACATGACGCTATGCGGTCTTATATCAAGGAATCATTGGAGAAGGGTCATATCAGACCATCCTCTTCACCCTTAGGTGCCGGTTTTTTCTTTGTGGCCAAAAAAGATGGTTCATTAAGGCCGTGTATTGATTATCGTCTCTTGAACAATATTACTGTGAAATATCAATACCCGTTACCCTTGATTTCTGACCTGTTTTCCAGGGTGAAAAACGCTACTTGGTTTACCAAGCTTGACCTCAGGGGGGCGTATAACCTTATTCGCATTAAGCACGGGGATGAATGGAAGACGGCATTTAACACCCCTGAAGGGCATTTTGAGTACCTTGTGATGCCCTTTGGGCTCACTAATGCTCCTTCCGTCTTCCAGTCCTTCATGAATGACATTTTCAGGGATTTTGTGGACAAGTTTCTGATTGTTTATTTGGATGATATCTTGATTTTTTCTAATGACTGGGACTCTCATGTGAAACATGTTCGAACTGTATTCCAGATTTTGAGAGAGAATGCTCTGTATGTGAAGGGATCAAAGTGTCTTTTTGGCGTACAGAAGATCTCATTTCTGGGATTCATTTTGTCCCCATCTGTTATTGAAATGGACCCGGTCAAGGTTCAGGCCATCTGTGATTGGGTCCAACCTACTTCATTAAAGGCTCTTCAGAGATTTTTGGGTTTTGCCAATTTTTATCGTAAATTTATTGGTAATTTCTCTGTTATTGTTAAACCATTAACTGATTTGACCAGAAAGGGTTCTGATGTGGTGAATTGGCCTCCTGAGGCAGTCTCTGCGTTTCAGGAACTTAAGCAGAGATTCACTTCTGCTCCTGTTCTACGGCAGCCTGATGTTTCTCTGCCATTTCAGGTGGAGGTTGATGCCTCTGAAATTGGGGCAGGTGCCGTTTTGTCCCAAAAAGATCCAGAGACCTCTAAAAGTAACCCTTGTGCCTTTTTCTCTCGAAAATTTTCTCCTACTGAACGTAATTATGACGTGGGTAATCGGGAGTTATTGGCCATGAAGTGGGCTTTTGAAGAGTGGAGACATTGGCTGGAGGGAGCCAAACATCAGGTGGTGGTCCTTACGGACCATAAGAATCTGGTCTATCTGGAATCTGCCAAGCGACTCAATCCTAGACAGGCCAGGTGGGCCTTGTTTTTCACACGTTTTAATTTTGTGGTTTCCTTTCTTCCTGGCACTAAGAATGTTAAGGCGGATGCCCTCTCGAGGAGTTTCCTTGCGGACTCTCCTGAGCTATCTGATCCCTCTGTTATTTTGAAGGAGGGTGTAGTTCTTTCCGCCATCTCGCCTAATTTGAGACTTGCTCTGGAGGGGTGTCAGGAGGATAGGCCCGAGCGCTGCCCTGTTGGAAAATTGTTTGTCCCGGACCAATGGAAAAAGAGTGTGATGTCTGAGATTCATTGTTCCGCATTGGCTGGGCATCCCGGAATTTTTGGTACCAGAGACTTGGTTGGTCGGTCCTTTTGGTGGCCTACCTTGTCTCGCGATGTCAGGGAATTTGTGCAGTCCTGCGGGACTTGCTCTCGCTCCAAGCCTTGCTCTCGCTCTAGTGGTTTGTTGATGCCATTGCCTGTGCCCAAGAGACCATGGACCCATATCTCTATGGATTTCATTTCCGATCTTCCTGTTTCTCAGAGAATGACCACCATCTGGGTAATTTGTGATAGGTTTTCCAAAATGATACATCTTGTGCCATTACCTAAGTTGCCTTCCTCCTCTGAATTGGTGCCGTTGTTCCTTCAGCACGTGGTTCGTTTACACGGCATTCCTGAGAACATTGTGTCTGACAGAGGAGTCCAGTTTGTTTCCAGATTTTGGAGGACTTTTTGTTCTAAACTGGGTGTTCAATTGTCTTTCTCCTCGGCATTTCATCCTCAGACCAATGGTCAAACTGAGAGAACAAACCAGACATTGGAGACTTATCTAAGATGCTTTGTGTCTGCTGATCAGGATGACTGGGTCTCTTTTTTGCCTTTGGCTGAGTTTGCTCTTAATAATAGGGCTAGCTCTGCCACTTTGATGTCTCCGTTTTTCTGTAATTCTGGGTTTCACCCTCGATTTTCTTCAGGACAGACAGAGGCTTCTGTCTGTCCAGGTGTTGACTCTGTTGTTGAGCGTATGCAGCATATTTGGGACCAGGTAGTGGAGAGGTTGTCCCTCTCTCAGGAGAAGGCCCAGCGGTTTGCTAACCGGCATAGGACTGATGGTCCTTGGTTTGAAGTGGGGGACTTGGTCTGGTTGTCCTCAAAGAATATTCCTATGAGAGTAGCATCTCCTAAATTTAAGCCTAGGTTCATTGGACCTTATAAGATCATGGAGATTATTAATCCTGTTTCTTTTCGTTTGCTTCTTCCAGGGACATTTAAGATCCATAACGTGTTCCACAAGTCCTTGTTGAAGAGGTTTGTTGAGCCAGTGGTTCCTGCTGCTGTGCCTCCTGACCCTGTTTTGGTTGAGGGCAATCTGGAGTATGTGGTTGAGAAAATATTGGATTCTCGTTTTTCTAGACGAAGACTCCAGTATTTGGTTAAATGGAGAGGTTATGGTCAGGAAGATAATTCTTGGGTGTTTGCTTCGGACATCCATGCTAGGAGACTTATCCGTGCGTATCATAGAACTCATCCTGACCGACCTGGTTGCTCAAATGAGGGTTCGGTGACCCCTCCTCAAGGGGGGGGTACTGTTGTGAATGGGTTTGAGATGAGTTCTGAGCAGAGGCTCCCTCTGGTGGTTACAAGCGGTACTAGTGAGGATTGGGAATCAGGTGTTACTGATTGGTCTTATTTAAGGGAATCATTTTCCCATCAGGGTTGCCGGTGATCAATTGTTCTGGTCTGAATCCTTCTTTCCAGTTTCCCTTGTAGCCTGCTGTGTCGTGTCTGCATCTCCTGCTATCAGATAAGACAATTTCTTATTTTGTGTTTTTGCTATATTTTTGCATTTTGTCCTGCACTTCTGTGGGGGCCTTCTGGGTCCCCTCCGGGGGCTTTTGCCCTCTCAGTTTAGTCCAGCCACTGTGTTTTGTACTTTTGCTTTTTGCAGTTTTTTCAGTGGCTGCTGTTTTTGTTACACCAGAGAACTAATTTAGGTGGTAGAGGTCGTGTGATCTCAGGTGATTTTGAAATTAGTAGAGTTGGTGTTTTTCAGGGTTTTCTGGGATTGCAGTAAGTACCCTTCCTGTCCTTTTCTATTTAGATAGTTTGGGCCCCAGCGTTTGCTCATACTATTTTCTTTCTGTGTCAGTATTTCCTCTTGTCTAACCGCCATTACATGTTTGGGGGCTTTCTATTATCTTTGGGGTTCTGCTCCGGGGCAGATAGCTTTCCTATTTCTATCTTTAGGTGTAGTTAGTTTCTCAGGCTGTGACGAGGCGTCTAGGACCATCGTAGGAACGCTCCACGGCTGCCTCTAGTTGCGGTGGTTAGTCAGGGTACTGCAATCTCATAGATTCCAACTGCTCTGGTGTATTTCCTTTTTTACCTGCACTCCTCAGCTACCGTAACATAACAGTATGTATTTTGTCTATTTCTGGCGTTACTGATGAGATAGTCTGCAAGATGGAATCCGACTGCTGAGAAAGGTCCGTATTGCTGGCAGACCTGTTGTTGGTAAAGGCTATAGTCCTTTTGTTAGGACAGTTGATGGCATAGTGTCCAGGGTCCCACAATAGAGGCAGAGATGTTCTGCACGTCGCCTCTCCTTCTCCTGTGCAGAGAGTGGTCTTCGGATGACGTCGATCTGCATCGGTTCAGACACAACTTGCGTCTTTTCTTGGTGGTCTGATGCTGAAAATGAGAAGCCAGGGCTATTCCCAAGTGCTCGCAGTCTCTCCTTTCTCCTTTCAGTAAGTCTCTGGTCAATCCGGATACATAGTTGAATAAAGTCCTCCAACTGGTCAGGGGTCTCAACCCTGGCAAGCTCGTCTTTCACTGGTTCTGATAACCCTCGTCGAAATTGACTTCTCTGGGCCGCTGGATTCCAGGTGGTGTCGGCCACCCAGCGACGGAACTCCGATGTATATTCCGCAACAGAGCGACGTCCTTGGCGCAAATTATGTAATTTGGTTTCTGCTGTGGCACAGCGGTTTGGGTCATCAAAAACTTGATTCATAGCTGCGATGAAAGCTTCCAGGTCATTAAGGAGGGCATAGTCCTTTTCTACATAAGGTGAAGCCCAAGCAAGAGCTTCATCCGTCAGGAGATTTATCATGAAAAAAACTTTCTTCCTCTCACTGGTAAAGGGAGCAGGTTGCATCTGGAAGTATATGCGGCATTGATTGAGGAATCCTCGGTACTGCTTGCGATCCCCACTGAACTTTGCAGGCAGCGGCAGCCGCGCATTTGATTCGGACCCTGAATTGCGCACATCCAGTAGTTGTTTTTGTAGCTCAATTACTTCCTGTTGTATCGCCGTGAAATCAGTTTGTAACTTGGCATATTTTCCTTGAGAGTCAGTACAAAAACTTTGAAGCTCCGTAACTTGCCGCCTCAGGGTGTTCACAGCGGACTCCATTTTGGCGCGAGATTATTCTGTCAGGATCCCGTCTGGGTTGGAGCCGATGTTACTGCAAACACTAGGGAAAGCAGAGGCAGGTAGCGTAGTCAGAAGGCAGGCCGAGGTCGGTACACAGGAAAGCAGTGTTTGTAGCAGGGAAGCAGGCAAATAACGTAGTCAGGTGGCAGCCGGAGGTCGGTACACAGGAAAGGCAGTTCGGTAGCAGAGGAGCAGGCAGATAACGTAGTCAGGTGGCAGCAGGAGGTCGGTACACAGGAGAGCAGTGTTTGTAATAGCAGGAACAGCAGGAGAAAGAGCTTGACTAAAGGCTGGAAGCACAATAATCTCGCAATGACACACCCACAGGGCCAGGTTTATATAGGGTGTGTAATTGGCAATCAGAGGCCCAATCAAGAGAGCACTAGGTGTAGCCAATCAGGAAGAACAGTCAATGGTTTCTGGGTTCAGCAAGGAACTTTGCAGCCAGCAGAATAGCTCAGATGGTAGAGCTGCTGGCCAGTGGACAAGAGGTACTGGGTTCGACTCCTGACAGCGCCATTTTGGAATGCAGACTTTGATGGCATGTTCTGCGGGTGTCATGTTGCGTTTGCAGAGCCCCTGATGTGCCTAAACAGTAGAAAGCCCCCACAAGTGAACCGATTTTGGAAACTAGACCCCGAAGGAGCTTATCTAGATGTGTGGTGAGCACTTTGAACCCCCAAGTGCTTCACAAAAGTTTATAACGCAGGGCCGTGAAAAAAAAATCATTTTTTTTTTCCACAAAAGAGATTTTTTAGCCCCCAATTTTTTTATTTTCCCAAGGGTAATGGAGAAATTAGAACCCCAAAGTTGGTGTGCAATTTACCTTGAGTACGCTGATGCCCCATATGTTGGGGTAAACCATTGTTTAGGCACATGTCTTGGCTCAGAAGGGAGGGAGCACCATTTGACTTTTTGAATGCAAAATTGGCTGGAATCAATGTTAGCGCCATGTCGCGTTTGAGGGCCCCCTGATGTGCCTAAATAGTGGAAACCCCTCAATTCTGGCTACAACCCTAACCCGAACACACCACTAACCCTAATCCCAACCCTAACCCTAATTCCAACCCTAACCCTAATCCTAACCCTAATTCCAACTCTTATCCCAACCCTAACCCTAATTCTAACCCTAATTCCAACCCTAACCCTAATTCTAACCCTAACCCTAATTCTAACCCTAACACTAATGGAAAAATGAAAATAAATATATTTTCTTTATTTCATTATATTTCCCTAGCTAAGGGGGTGATAAAGGGGGAGTTATTTACTATTTTTTTATTTTGATCACTGTGATAGGGTTTATCACAGTGGTCAAAATGTACATTGAATGAATGAATGGTATCTGCTGAATGGCAGTTTCGGCGGGCGCACTGCGCATGCGCCCGCCATTTACTTCCTGGACCAAGATGGAGGCACCCACCGGAGGAGGCAGGAGGGCCTGAGGACCACCGGGAGGTATCGGGGGGATAGGGGACCCTATTTCTCTCTCCTCTGATGTGCGATCACATCAGAGGAGAGAGAAAATGAAAGCAAAATTGCGCCTTTTTTTGTGGTTGCCATTATACGGTTAATAACGGCGATCGCAAAAGCGGGATCGGTAAAACCGACCCGAATTATGTTCTTTGGACCATTAATTAACGGCGCTTTGGTTTAAGTACCCTTAACTACCGCTGTTAAAAGGCGTATGGGCGGTCATTAAGGGGTTAAATATTTCCTATTTATTTTCTGTATTCTTATTTCTGAGGACATTGTCCCAGTCAACCAGATTAAGGGCATCTATAAGCTGGTCAAACTTTGCCTTCCTAATTTTCATAGTTTTTCTGACTCCCTGACAAGTACCCCTAGTGAAAGACAAGTGAAACTGTACAATATTGTGGTTGCTATTTCCTAGATGCCCGATGACCTGCAGATTTGTTATTCTGTCAGGTCTTTTAGATAGTATTAGGTCTAAAAGTGCTGCTCCTCTAGTTGGATTCTGCACCAATTGTGAAAGATAATTATTCTTGGTTATTAGCAGAAACCTGTTGCCTTTATGGGTTTTGCAGGACTCTGTTTCCCAGTTAATATTTGGGTAGTTAAAGTCCCTCATAACAAGGACCTCATTATGGGTTGCAGCTTCATCTATCTGCCTGAGTAGTAGACTTTCCATGATTTCTATTATATTTGGGGGGTTGTAACAGACCCCAATGAGAATTTTGTTACTATTTTTCCCTCCATGTATTTCGACCCATATGGACTCGACATCCTCATTCCCTTCAATAATATCCTCACTTAAAGTGGACTTTAGACAAGACTTTACATAAAGACAAACCCCTCCTCCTCTCCGATTTTTACAATCCTTTTTAAACAGACTGTAACCCTGTAAGTTAACTGCCCAGTCATAGCTTTCATCTAACCATGTCTCGGTTATTCCCACTATGTCATAGTTACCTGTAGATATTTCTGCTTCTAGTCCTTCCATCTTGTTTGTCAGGCTTCTGGCGTTTGCGAGCATGCAGTTTAAAGGATTTTGTTTTGTTATAAGATGTAAGGATTTCACTTACATCTTTCATTACATGAGTAATATTGTAAATTCTACAATGGCTCATAAACCGGTGAATCTTCATAGCGCACAGTGCGTGCACTGGGGGGATTCAAAAGTCTGCAGTGACACAGTGCGACACACTGAGTGACTGGAGTGACTGAAGACTTTTCATTTTAAACCGTACGGTAAAGTCCTCCATACAGTATTATGGGCATCACATAGTCCTCCATACAGTATTATGGGCACCACAAAGTCCTCCATACAGTATTATGGGCACCACATAGTCCTCTATACAGTATTATGGGCCCAATATAATGCTCCATACAGTATAATTGTCAAGATTCTGTTATCTAATAACCCAGGGCCAGGGGCTGATATCCTGTCCCTAACGCTAGGGGCACCCTAGCTATCCATGCTTACCAGATTTCTTCTGATGGTGAAGATGCTGGGGCCGCATACCTTGCTGTACTTCTAAATCAGCCCTTATCCGTCCTCCCCATTCCCAGGGAAGTGAGGAGGAATAGCGTATGTGTATACACAAACCAGAAAAACAAGGAAGGACATAGAGGGATACATTAATATAGCAATCATACAAATAGCCACTCACAGAGAACAGAGGGGAATATGGGGAGAAAAGGTAAGAAAATAGGATAACTTCCTAGGGGCAGGGGTTTGCACACAGGAAATACACCTAGCAACAGTCACAGAACAACTCTCCAAAACTCCTCTAACGAACACCGAATCCTGCACTCCTTCACCAAGCAGTACAAGACTTAACACTGTCAATCCAGATTGCCAGAGGCAAGAATATATAGGACAGGGGAGTGGCTGATACTGCACTGCTGAGATCCTTCAAGCAGTATAGCTACAGAGACTCTAAGCTAATCAGTTTAACACCTGCACTGCTAAAAGGTAAAAATGCTTCTATTCGGTGCAGGAGTATGAGAACTCAGACGCTGCAGTTTTCTGGCTTCTCTCTGTCACGGCAAATCCGTGACAATAATTGCCCCCAGATAGTGCTCCACACAGTACAATGGCCCTGCACAATGCTCCATACAGTATAATGGGCCTGAGATGTCATAGAAAGTCAGAAGATGCTGACGACACTGGAGCTGCAGGGAGCAAGGAGAGGTGAGTATTTAAGGTGAAGGACAGTGCCAGTGCTTTTAAAGGCCCCATGCCCCTTAAAAGGCTATTATTTTCTCCTTTCTCTCAGGCCGACCCGGTAGCCAGCCAGGCCAGTCTGACCCTGCTATGAATCACTGTGGCATTTCAGAAAAAAACATGCTGCTTTAGAAGCTGCAGGGGACCAAGCAGCTCAGTTGACTATTTAAAGGCCAGGTCTCAGCAGTTTCTTCTCGGTCACTGCCAATGACTTACTGGTCTATCCCTCTACACACCTGCTTGGAGAGATCTGTTACTCAAGGGTAACAGACAGGGTTAAGTTAGTAAGGACATTTTTGACTACTCACCGGTGCAGCTTGATCATTGTTTCTAAAGTAAGCTTTTCTCTGAAATGTTGCAGCATCAAAAATACATGAAATCATACTGCCAGTGTATGATACATTCCACCCCTGGTTCAGACAGCATGTATTCACTGTGAGGTTCCCTTTTAACATGTAGTTTCATTCTGTAATGGATCTTTGTCACTCGTCTTCTGGCAGCCCTAAAATATCTACCACTCCAGTTACTGGATCTGAGAGGTTTCCCTGGCCTTCATCTCTTAACCACTTTAGCGGGAACTAGATGTCACGCTGTCACTGTATACAGGAGGTCTGGGGTCTATGCTGACCCTAAGCTGGGGTTCTGACTAATCCCTCTACCTGGAGGTACTGTTGATGGTTGTCACGCTGTATAGCAGATATATATATATATATGTATGTGATGACAGTAATCTATATCAAAAGGGCAACATATTATATAACATGCGCATAGATATATGATAACATAGAATTACCTGACAGAATGTCCAGTGGGTCAATACGGAATCCGTTATACGCTGTCTCCGGCTAGAGGGTGACCGGGGTCTATGCTGACCCTAAACTGGGGTCCTAACTAATCCCTCTACCAGGAGGTACTGTTAAAGGTACAGAGGTCCAGGCCACCAGCGTAAACCCTGTCTCCTATCAATCCCTGCCAACTGTAATCTAGTCCTAAGAAGGACCCTGATTACCACCAAAGGCAATGAACAGGTAACGGTTAATGAACAGAAAGACATACAAGAAAGACAAGAAATAAAGTAAATAAAGTCTTACATACAACACTCACACACAGTAGGAACACCTAAGGTCTCAGAGATAAACTATAAGCTATAAGAGTAAAAACAACTAAGGAGCTCTTAGCTTAAGTATTCTCAGAACCGATCCAGTCTGCTAGACTACATGAATGCTTTCACCGGCATCTAACAAGCAGACTGGCAGGTATATGAAGGAATCTAATTAGAACATAATCAAAAGCAGCCGGGCGAGGCTGGACCTAGTCTTAGCAAAGAGCTAGGTAAAATTAACTCCCTCATTACCAAACACAAAGAAACAGCAACTCAGCTGTGAGAAGTCAGAGTGTGTAATCGCGACGATCCTCGTGGCGATACACCCATGACAGTACCCCCCCCTCTACGAGGGGACTCCGGACCCTCAGGGCCAGGTCTGCCCGGGTGAGTTGTGTGAAAGGTCCGAACCAATCGATCTGCGTTAACATCAGACGCAGGGACCCACGTCCTCTCCACAGGACCATACCCCCTCCAATGAACCAAGTACTGAAGGGATCGGCGACTGAGACGTGAGTCAATGATTTTCGACCCATGAAATTCCACGTTATCATTGACCACCACTGAAGGAGGAGGTAGAGGTGACGGTATGACTGGTGCCACATACTTTTTAAGTAATGACTTGTGAAACACATTATGAATTTTAAACGTAGGAGGGAGGTCCAGACGAAATGCCACAGGATTAATTATGGAACTGATCCTGTACGGCCCGATGAATCTGGGACCCAACCTCCAGGAGGAAACTTTAAGTTTTATATTCCTGGTAGACAACCAAACCAGATCGTTCACCTTCAGATCTAGACCAGAAACTCTCCCCCTATCAGCCATCCGTTTGTAACGGTTCCCCGTAACCTTCAGTCTTAACCGATCTGGAACTATCAGTCTCCCTGGAAGTCCCACAGGGCGTCCCCCTGAGCCCCCAATACCTCCCCCTCAAGCTCAGAGCATACAGCTGACACTACAACTCCCTCCTGAGGAATAGGAACCGGATCATCCGTCTTCCCGGCCCCTGGGAAAGTACGAGATAAGGCATCAGGAAGCAACTTTATTGAGCAGTCATATGCGCGATGAGGAGGTAACTCTTTACACCCCTCCTCTGAGAACATCTCCCCAAAGTCCTCCAGAAAAGGAGACAAAGTCCTAGGCACAACCGCACCGATGACCGTGCTCATGCAGTTATTCCTGCAAAATTCACCCCACTGGCTTATCTTTCCGGATTGCCAATCAATCACTGGGTTATGTTTAGCCAACCAAGGAAGTCCCAACACAATAGGAGTAGGTAGACCCTCCAACACATAACAAGACAATTGCTCTTTATGTATTGCCCCTACTCGAAGATCTATGTTATGAACAGCTTGTACCAAGCTACCTTGACCGAGAGGTCTAGAATCAATAGAGACTATAGGGACCGGTTTGGCCAATACACTCAGTTGCATACCATGCACCTGGGCAAACCGAGCGTCCACCAGATTAGCCCCGGACCCACTATCAAGAAAAACAGAAATCCTCTCAGTTCTAGTACCAATCACCACCTCCGCAGGCACGAGAAACTGAGAGGGATTTGGGGACGAAATACACACTCCCAGGTTAACTCCTTTGCTCAAAGAGGCCCGGGATGGACACCCCCCAACAAAATGTCCCTCTCTCCCGCAAAAGAAACACCTTCTAGTCTTGCGGTGCACCGCCGATTCCCTCCTACAAAAAGATGTCCCTCCCAACTGCATGGGTTCCTCAGAACAGACCAGGGGAACCTCAGTATAAGGGACTTTAGTAGTAGGTGGAGTCATCACGGGAGGCGGAGTTACCTCGCGTCTTCCCCGAATTCGTCTATCAATGCGAATAGCGAGGGCCATAGCAGCCTCCAGTGATGGAGGAGAATCATACTGAGCCAACACATCTTTTAATTTGTCAGACAACCCTTGACAAAACTGGCTCCTAAGAGCTGGGTCATTCCATTGAGTATCTGTTGCCCATCTACGGAACTCAGAAGAATATTCCTCCGCTGGACGATTTCCTTGCCGTATTTTACGTAACTTTGTTTCAGCAAGGGAAACTCGATCCGGATCATCATATACCAGACCCAGGGCAGTAAAAAATCGATCCACTGACTGGAGATCTGGGGAGCCTGGAGGAATAGAGAACGCCCAAGATTGAGGGTCCCCTTGTAAGAGCGAGATAACAATTCCCACCCTCTGCTCTTCACTCCCAGATGACCGAGGCCGCAGCCGAAAGTACAATTTACATGCCTCCCGGAAAGTAAAAAATTTGTCCCGCCCACCAGTGAACCTGTCTGGGAGAGCAACCTTAGGTTCAGATCTGGTTTGCTCCGGGGGGACAAAACCTTGGACTTAATGTCTGCCAACTCCATGGACAACCCCTGCAACTGCCGGGCCAGCTGGGCTACTGGATCCATGACAGCTGGGGAGAATCTTTAGTATGGCCGGTGAAAATGTCACGCTGTATAGCAGATATATATATATATATATGTATGTGATGACAGTAATCTATATCAAAAGGGCAACATACTATATAACATGCGCATAGATATATGATAACATAGAATTACCTGACAGAATGTCCAGTGGGTCAATACGGAATCCGTTATACGCTGTCTCCGGCTAGAGGGTGACCGGGGTCTATGCTGACCCTAAACTGGGGTCCTAACTAATCCCTCTACCAGGAGGTACTGTTAAAGGTACAGAGGTCCAGGCCACCAGCGTAAACCCTGTCTCCTATCAATCCCTGCCAACTGTAATCTAGTCCTAAGAAGGACCCTGATTACCACCAAAGGGAATGAACAGGTAACGGTTAATGAACAGAAAGACATACAAGAAAGACAAGAAATAAAGTAAATAAAGTCTTACATACAACACTCACACACAGTAGGAACACCTAAGGTCTCAGAGATAAACTATAAGCTATAAGAGTAAAAACAACTAAGGAGCTCTTAGCTTAAGTATTCTCAGAACCGATCCAGTCTGCTAGACTACATGAATGCTTTCACCGGCATCTAACAAGCAGACTGGCAGGTATATGAAGGAATCTAATTAGAACATAATCAAAAGCAGCCGGGCGAGGCTGGACCTAGTCTTAGCAAAGAGCTAGGTAAAATTAACTCCCTCATTACCAAACACAAAGAAACAGCAACTCAGCTGTGAGAAGTCAGAGTGTGTAATCGCGACGATCCTCGTGGCGATACACCCATGACAATGGTACAGAGGTCCAGGCCGCCAGCGTAACCCTATCTCCTGTGAATCCCTGACCCTCAGTAATCTAGTCCTGAGAAGGACCCTGATCACAACCACAGGGGACAGGAAGGTAAATTCCTACAAACAGAATAAGACGAACGAGACAGTACAAGGGGTAAAACAAAAGACCACCTTGCATACAAAACTCACTCTACAACTACAGAGGGAACACCAACGGGTAAGGAGATAAATAATAAAGCGAGGAGGGGAGAAAACCACACCAGGTACTCTTCACTTCAGACTTCACAATACCACGATCCGCTCTGCTGGTCTGCATGAATGCTTTCACCGACACTTCCCTAGCAGACTGGCAGGTATTTGAAGGAATCCCATTACTGCAGTATTAACTGCAGCTGGGCGAGGCTGGGCTTCGTCTAGCACAGAGAGAGGGAGAATTTTCTCCCTCACTGCTGAAAAACACCTAGCACCAAAAACTCAGCTGTGCGAAGTCAGGCTGTGCAATCGCGACGATCTTCGTGGCGACACACCCGTGACACTAGACTTACAATAGGGACCAATGGCTGTCGTGTCGTCACGCAGTCATCTTTAGTGTTGGTATGAGTAGTAATTTATCATGTCTCCTTTTTATATACGGTAATCATGTTTAGATATAAACTCATGCATATGGACTTTAATAAATTTTCTGATTCATTATTTCTGACATTATAATGTCCTATTTAGGGATTTTCCAGTCTATTTACTGTACCCCTAACCCTAAATATCCACTTCATGTGTTTGATATTTCCCTGGTATTTGTATTTTCCCCTTTTTAGTATGATGTGATATGTGCTTTAAACAAAGTTAATAAATAACATAATTTAACTTTATCTAAGTGTGGTACTTTTCTTTGTAAGATTTATTAATATAAAATCAAAATGCAAATGATTGGTTGGGAAATGTGCAATGGTCAGACAACAGGAAAATAAGCAAGCAAGAGCAGACAGCGACTGAACCAGAGTAGAACAAACTATGTTTTGCAGCTACATGCAGTAAGCCTGGTGTTTTAGTAGGCTGTGGTGCTGTACAATTATGCGCCATCTTAGTGGAGACAATTTTTTTCTCTAGCAAGATGGCGCCACTGGCGCCTGTGCAGTAGTAGCTATCAGCGATCCGATAGCTACTACTGCACAGGCACGCCTGGCACAATTTTCAAACTGATTTTTTTTTTATGAATGCCATCATGGTGCAGCGCAGGTGCCCCTGCCGGCACCTGCCTGCAGAAGGGGATTTTTTTTCTTTGAATATATATATATATAATATTCATTATGTAAACTAGGGGGCAGGTCACTGAGGGATCAGTGACCTATCAGCAGTCTTCATTATGAGTACCTAATTAGAGCACCACATGAAGACCTCCACACAGACTGCCCCAGAGTGCGAGCATATTATTAACTCAAAACTGAAAATAAAGATTAAACAACCACAAGACTGATTTTATCAACCAAGGTATCATTTTAATCAGTATTATGGCACCGACTTGACACTTTCTGTTGGTTACTGAGCACAATCCTGCTGACAGGTTCCCTTTAAGAGATAATAAATAATACCAGTACGAGTGCCAACATAGCATATTTATTTTTATTGTTCATATCAGGTTAGTAGATTTCATGTGATGTCTGTTTCTGTAAAGTTAATATCTCGCTATGTTGTTAGCACTGTATCACTAGATACCAATGAGATTAACAAACATGTCATTAAGTTATTTGTAGATAATTACTCATCAGAGCAAGCTATCTCAAATATATATCCCAGTGGATTACAGCAAAAATGAATCATAAATGCATCTTGGCTTATTAAATTGTAAATATATGCAGTAAGCAATTAAACTGTTACATGAGTAGGTAAATTACAATAATTAAACAATGTAACCTTTGATCTATCATTCATGGATGATAAGATTCAATAAATACAATCATGTAATTGTTAGAAAATGTCTGATATAATTGGAAGGTAGTTATGTTGTCATTCTTTCTAATTATTTAACTTAACCCCTTCGCGACATGCGCCATACTAGTACTGCGCTGCGGGAGGTGCGTTTGTGCCGAGAGCAGTATTAGTACAGCTCCGCAATCGCGCAGTCTCATGCTGAGCACCGCGGCAATAGCGTGCGGGTGTCAGCTGTATGTGATAGTTGACACCCCGAAGCAATGCCCATGATCAGTGCTAGCATCGATCGTGGGCATTTAACCCCTCTGACGCAGCTGTCAGTAGTGACAGCAGCATAGAGAAGCATCGCGCAGGGAGGGGGCTCTCTGCGCGCTCCCATCAGAACAACGCGATGCAATCACGCTGTTCTGAAGGTCTCCATGGAGACCCCCCATCACCGAGATGGCATGTCTCCTTCCATACATGTCAGTTTGCTGATCAGATACTCTGCTGTGCAGTGTCAGATCAGCGATCTGATATAATACAGTGATGTACCATACTGGGACAATGTAAAGAAGTAAAAAAAATATTATAATGTGTAAAAATATTTTTTTTTAAAATACCCAAATAAAGAAAAAAAAAATAACTATTTTACCAAGAAATACATTTATTAATGTAAATAAAAAAAATAAAAGTACACATATTTGGTATCGCCGTGTCCGTAACGACCTGCTTTATAAAACTGTCCCATTAGTTAACCCCTTGTGTGAATACAGTGAGAAAAAAAAAAACGAGGCAAAAAGCAATGATTTATCATCATACGCCAAACAAAAAGTGCAATAAAACGCGATTAAGAAGGCGGATGAAACTAAAAATGGTACCGCTCAAAAAGGTACCGCAAAAATCAAGCCATACAGCTCCATCAGCAGATAAATAAAAAAAAGCTATAGCTCTCAGCAATGCACAAATAATTATTTTTTCTATAAAACAGTTTTTATTGTGTAAAAGCTCCAAAACATAAAAAAAATTCTGTCTCCCAATCATCGGAATAGAAAAGCGATCAAAAAATGTCATGTACCCAAAAATGGTACCAATAGAAATGTCAGCTCGTCCCACAAAAAACAAGCCCTCACGTTGCTCTGTTGGCCGAAATATAAAAAATGATAGCTCTCAAAATATGGTGACGCAAAAACTTGTTTTCGCAATAAAAAGCGTCTTTTAGTGTGTGACAGCAGCCAAGCAAAAAAAACCCATATAAATCTGGAATTACTGTAATCGGCACTGACCAGAGAATAAAGCCACCTAGTCACTTATACCACACGAGGTACGGCATAAAAAATAAATAAAACCAATTCTTCACATGCTGTTGATGTTTTCATTCTGCCTCCCAAAGATCGCAGTAAGGCTCGGCGCACATTTATCCTGCGCTCTGCGCTGAGAGCTTATACTGGGGTTTCCATGTAAATCTCTGACATACGTGAGTTAGACAGAACCCCTGGCAAATAATTCCCTATAATGAGGCAGATGGAGGCACTGTGGATGCCGTCTGATCTGTGATCCGGCAGTGTCCGTCTTTTTAGGATTGCATAAAAGTGCAGTCGGTCAGAGTTTTGTGCACTTCTGAAAAGAAGGACACCGCGTAACAGAGGCCAGACAGAGTCCAGAGTAACTCTGCTGCTTCACTATAGTGAATGGATCAATCAGGGTTTTCATCTGAATCATGTCGCTCAGCCATTTAGAAGGAAACCCGAAAGTAAGTGGTCAGCGTAGAGCGGCGGAAAACTGTGATCCGAAACGTTATGTAAAATGTTCCCAATAAAAGCTTCCACTCAATCCATAAAAAAATCAAGTTCCCACACATATCTGTCATTTGTTAATAGAAATATAGGGGGCTTCCAAGTTACTGGTAGCACAAAGGCTGTGGAAAAGCAAATGGCTCCTCACCTGCCAAAAGAAATTCAGCAAATTCTCTTCTCAAAAATCCAAATCCCCCCTCCCTTCTAAGCCCCAGTGTGCCTAAACCACATATAGCGCCCACCTGTTTGGCATGTCAGTAGTGATGAGAGCCCACCTAATTTACAGGTGCATGTCTCCAGAAGCACGAGCTGGACATAATGTTCTGGTCACTACAACTGCAGTTTGCAATTTTGAATCAGCAACATCCACTGCTGCCTGTTTCTGGAAAACATTAATGGAGTCAAAATTAACACGACATCTGTAGATGAATTCCTAAATGGTTATAATTTCCAAAATGGGGTCACTTGAGGGGGGTTCTGCTTTTCTAGCACTTAGGGGTTCTTTATATGGAATCCACAAACAAGTCTAGGAAACTCTGCGCTCCAGGAGGCAAATAGCGCTCCGTTCCTCCCGAGTCTCTCCATATGGCAAAGTAGAACTGTACAGCCACATATGAGATATTTCTACATTCAGCAGAAATTGTGGGACAAATTTTTGTGCCATTTTTACCCATTTCCCAGTGTGAAAATGTAAAACTTGGGGCTAGCACACAATCTTGGTGGTAAAAATGTAAATTATTTTTTCGTTTTTTCCCAATGGTCTAAAAGTTTGTGACACACCTGTTGTGTCAATTTAATTAATGCACCCCTAGATTAATTCACTGAGAGGTTTAATTGGTAAAATGGGGTCACTTATGGTGGGTTCTGCTGTGTTGACACCTCACGGGCTCTGCCAATGTAACATGGCACCCTCAAACAAGTGCATCAAAACCTGCACTGTAATATGGCGCTACTTCCCTTCTGAGCTCTGTGCCTCAAAAGTAGTTTTTGACCACATATGGGGTATCAGTGAACTCAAGAGAAATTGCACAACAAATTTTGGGGTCCATTTTTTGCTTTTGCCCTTGTGAAAACAGAAAATTTGTAGCTAAAAAAGATTTTTGTGGGAAAAATGTAATTTTTTTTATTTTCACTGCTTAACATTATAAACTTCTGTGAAGCACCTGGGGGTTGAAGGTGCTCAATATACATCTAGATAAGATCCCAAAGGGGTCTAATTTCTAAAATAGTATCACTTGTGGGGGTTTCCACTGTTTATGCACATCAGGGGCTCTTCAAACGCGACACGGCGTCCGCTAATTATCCCATCAAATTTTGCATTCCAAAAAACAAATGGCGCTCCTTCCCTTCCAAGCTCTGCCGTACACCCAAACAGTTGTTTTCCTCCACATATTGGGTATTGGCGTACTCAGGATAAATTGCACAACAAATTGTATGGCACAATTTTTCTTTTTACCCTTATGTAAATGCAAAATTTGGAACTAAAATGATTTATTTGGGAAAAATGTGTTGTTTTTTTATTTCCACGGCTCTACATTATAAACTTCTGTGAAGCACCTGTGTTCTTAAGGTGCTCAATACACATCTAGATAAGTTCACTAAGGGGTGTAGTTTCCAAAATGGTGTCACTTGTTGGGGGTTTTCACTGCTTACGCACATCACATGGCGTCCGCTAATTATTCCAGCATATTTTACATTCAAAAAGAGAAATAGTTCTCCTTCCCTTCCAAGCCCTGCCGTGTGCTCAAACAGTATATTTCCCCCACATATGGGGTATCAGCATGCTCAGGAGAAATTGCACAACAAAACGTATGGTCCATTTTCTACTGTTACCCTTGTGAAAGTAAAAATAAAATAGGTCTAATTGAAATTTTCTGTGAAAGGAAAGTAAATGTTTATTTTTTCCTTCCACATTCCATAAATTCCTGTGAAGCACCTGAAGGGTTAATAAACTTCTTGAATGTGGTTTTGAATACCCTTAAGGGGTGCAGTTTTTAGAATGGTGTCATTTTGGGGTATTTCCTGTCATATAGGCCCCTCAAAGTCACTTCAAGTGTGAGGTGTTCCCTAAAAAAATGGTTTTGCAAATTTTGTTGTGAAAATGAGAAATCGCTGATCAAATTTTAACCTTTGTAAGTTTCTAACAAAAAAATTATGTTTCCAAAATTGTCCTGATGTAAAGTAAACATGTGGGAAATGTTATTTATTAACTATTTTGTGCGATATGACTCTCTGATTTAAGAGCATAAAAAGTAAAAGTTTGAAATTTGCAAAATTTTCTACATTTTTGCCAAATTTCTGTTTTTTTCACAAATAAACTCAAGTCATATCAAATAAAATTTACCACTATCATAAAGTACAATATGTCTTAAGAAAACACTTTCAGAAACACCGAGATCCATAGAAGCGTTCCAGAGTTATTACTTCATAAAGTGACAGTGGTCAGAAATGTAAAAATTGGCCTTGTCATCAAGGTGAAAACAGGCTTCGTCTCAAAGGGGTTAAACTGGTTATACAGTTCAGATGTTGTCATGGTATGTGATTATTTAACTTAAAGCAGTTATCCAGTTAAAAAAAATTATATCTTTCACTGTGTTTAAAATGAGAAGCTATGCAACTTACTATTTTAATTGAATTAGATCTCAAAATATTAGTACAGTTCAGGGTCAGTGACATCATTTTTAATTTACAAAAAATAAGCCAGTCAGCCAGCCCCTTTACACAGAGCAAACGTATCGTGACAATGCAGGAAAAACTTCTGTGCCAAACTCAAGTCTAGCTACACACATCATCAAACAAACAACACATGAAAATAGATAAAGTGGCAAGTAGTCAACAAAAGAAATGAAAAAAATAAATAGGGATGAGCGAAAGTTCTCTGTTATACTCGGTTATCACTCGAGTATCATGGTGCTCAAATGTACTCATTACTCAGAGAGCAATGGGTGGTGCTCTATGTAAAACTCTAATCCCAGCCCTACATTTTTTTACGCCTGTTACACAGCCAATAAGCAAGCGGGAATTGCCTGAGCATCACTGTAATTCCGTAACCATCTTGGTTGTGGCATTACTGTGATTGGCTGGCCGTCTGACATCATCAGGGGTTATAAAAGAACAGCCCTCTCTGCACACTGACGCCATTGAACAGCTCTGTGACACTTTGTATTGAACAGAGAGAGTGTTTGTCTAGGCCTGTGTGTGGACAGTATAACGAATCAGAGGACTGTAGAGGTGATAGTGATGCTGAAGCTGAACCATCATATTAACAGCCATTCTAAGGGCTAATCATTTGCTTTGCTGTTTGTATCACATAATAATCTGCATTTAGCCTTGTGAGGGAGAGAGAACCTCAGGGGCAGGGAAAGTGGCTGAATATTATCAGTAGACAGGGATTAGGGCTGTGCAGTCTGTTATGAAATATACAGCTGCATTTTTTTTGCCAGGGTGAAAAAATTTAATATGTTTTGATCCATTTAGTATTATCTGTTTTGTGTTACTTTTTAGTGTTATGTAACAGTTAAAAAAAATCGTAAAAAAAATTATCTGGGTTATATTTTTTACAAATGCTTTATTCTGTGTTATGTATTTTTTATATATACAATACTAAAAAAAGCATTTAAAAATTTAGCAGGGTTAAATTTGTCACCCATACAGTATTACATGGTCTGGGGTACATTTCCTGTGATCTATAAAACTGAAAAAAGTGTTAAAAAAATTTGCAGGTTTAAATTTCTCAGCCATACAGTTTCACGTGTTCCGTGGTACATTTCTGTGATATCTAACACTTCAAAAAAGCATGAAAAAAATTAGCTGTATTATGTTTCTCACCCATACATATTTTGTGGCCTGGGGAAAATTTCTGTGATTATTATCTAACACTACAGAAAAGCATTAAAAAAATTAGCTGGGTTAGGGCCCCGTCTAACATAGCGACTCACCAGCGATCCCGACAACGATATGAACTTGTCAGGATCGCTGCTGAGTCGCTAAATGATCGCTGCTGAGCTGCCAAACAGGCAGATCTCAGCAGCGATCAGGACAGCGAGTACGCCGGTAACAAGAGACATACCGGCATACCAGCGCGCTGTGTTATGATTTGGTAGCTGAGGAGAGCAGGCAAAAAAGGAAATACACCAGAGAGGTTGGAATCTATGGGATTGCAGTACCCTGACTAACCACCACAACTAAAGGCAGCCGTGGAGCGTACCTACGTTGGTCCTAGACACCTCGTCACAGCCTGAGAAGCTAACTACACCTAAAGACAGAAAGAGGAAAACTATTTGCCCTGGAGCAGATCCCCAAAGAACATAGAAAGCCCCCAAACATGTAATGGTGGTTAGACAAGAGGAAAATACAGACACAGACAGAAAATAGTATGAGCAAACTTCCTAAATAGAAAAGGATAGGAAGGTCACTTACTGCAATCCCAAAAAACCCTGAAAAGTACCAACTCTACTAATTACAAAAACACCTGAGATCACACGACCTCTACCACCTAAATTAGTTCTCTGGTGTAACAAAACTAAACAGCAGCCACTGAAAAAACTGGAAAAGGCAAATGAACAAACAACAGTGGCTGAACTAAACTGAGAGGAGCACAAGCCCCCGGAGGGAACCCGGCAGACCCCCACAGAAGTGCAGGACAAAATGCAAAAAGCAAGCACAAAAAACTAAAAGAAGAAAATGTCTTATCTGTTAGCAGAAGATGCAGGCACGAAACAGCAAGCTACAAAGTGAACAGGAATCAAAGATGAGACCAGAACAATTGATCACCGGCAGCCCTGATGAGAGGGAACCTCCCTTATATAAGACCAGTCAGTAACACCTGATCGCCAATCTTCACAATCTTCATTGGATAGTTCAGTACTGTTTGTAACCACCAGAGGGAGCTTCTGCTCAGAATTCATTTCTAGCACATTCACAACAGTACCCCCCCCTTGAGGAGGGGTCACCGAACCCTCATTTGAGCAACCAGGTCGGTCAGGATGAGCTCTGTGATACGCACGGATGAGTCTCCTAGCATGGATGTCCGAAGCAAACACCCAAGAATTGTCCTCCTGACCATAACCTCTCCACTTAACCAAATACTGGAGTTTCCGTCTAGAAAAACGAGAATTCAATATTTTCTCAACCACATACTCCAGATTGCCCTTAACCAAAACAGGGTCAGGAGGCACAGTCATAGGAACCACTGGCTCGACAAACCTCTTCAATAAGGTCTTGTGGAACACGTTATGGATCTTAAATGTCCCTGGAAGAAGTAAACGAAAGGAAACAGGATTAAGAATCTCCATGATCTTATAAGGTCCAATGAACCTAGGCTTAAACTTAGGAGATGCAACTCTCATAGGGATATTTCTTGAGGACAACCAGACCAAGTCCCCCACTTCAAACCGAGGACCATCAGTCCTATGCCGGTTGGCAAACCGCTGAGCCCTCTCCTGAGAGAGGGACAACCTCTCCACTACCTGGTCCCAAATATGCTGCATATGCTCCACAACAGAGTCAACACCTGGACAGACAGAAGCCTCTGTCTGTCCTGAAGAAAATCGAGGGTGAAACCCAAAATTGCAGAAAAATGGAGACATCAAAGTGGCAGAGCTAGCCCTATTATTAAGAGCAAACTCCGCCAAAGGCAAAAAAGAGACCCAGTCATCCTGATCAGCAGACACAAAGCATCTCAGATAAGTCTCCAATGTCTGGTTTGTTCTCTCAGTTTGTCCATTGGTCTGAGGATGAAAAGCCGAGGAGAAAGACAATTGAACACCAAGTTTAGAACAAAAAGTCCTCCAAAATCTGGAAACAAACTGGACTCCTCTGTCAGACACAATGTTCTCTCGAATGCCGTGTAACACGTGCTGAAGGAACAAAGGCACCAATTCAGAGGAGGAAGGCAACTTAGGTATTGGCACAAGATGTATCATTTTGGAAAACCTATCACAAATCACCCAGATAACGGTCATTCTCTGAGAAACAGGGAGGTCGGAAATTAAATCCATAGAGATATGGGTCCATGGTCTCTTGGGCACAGGCAATGGCATCAACAAACCACTAGAGCGAGAGCAAGGCTTGGAGCGAGAGCAAGTCCCGCAGGACTGCACAAATTCCCTGACGTCACGAGACAAAGTAGGCCACCAAAAGGACCGACTAACCAAGTCTCTGGTACCAAAAATTCCGGGATGACCGGCCAACGCGGAACAATGAATCTCAGACATCACACTCTTTTTCCACCGGTCTGGGACAAACAATTTCCCAATAGGGCAGCGCTCGGGTTTATCCTCCTGACACCCTTCCAGAGCCAGTCTCAAATTGGGCGAGATGGCGGAAAGAACTACACCCTCCTTCAAAATAACAGAGGGATCAGATAGCTCAGGAGAGTCCGCAAGGAAACTCCTCGAGAGGGCATCCGCCTTAACATTCTTAGTGCCAGGAAGAAAGGAAACCACAAAATTAAAACGTGTGAAAAACAAGGCCCACCTGGCCTGTCTAGGATTGAGTCGCTTGGCAGATTCCAGATAGACCAGATTCTTATGGTCCGTGAGGACCACCACCTGATGTTTGGCTCCCTCCAGCCAATGTCTCCACTCTTCAAAAGCCCACTTCATGGCCAATAACTCCCGATTACCCACGTCATAATTACGTTCAGTTGGAGAAAATTTTCGAGAGAAAAAGGCACAAGGGTTACTTTTAGAGGTCTCTGGATCTCTTTGGGACAAAACGGCACCTGCCCCAATTTCAGAGGCATCAACCTCCACATGAAATGGCAGAGAAACATCAGGCTGCCGTAGAACAGGAGCAGAAGTGAATCTCTGCTTAAGTTCCTGAAACGCAGAGACTGCCTCAGGAGGCCAATTTACCACATCAGAACCCTTTTTGGTCAAATCAGTCAATGGTTTAACAATAACAGAGAAATTACCAATAAATTTACGATAAAAATTGGCAAAACCCAAGAATCTTTGAAGAGCCTTTAATGAAGTAGGTTGAACCCAATCACAGATGGCCTGAACCTTGACCGGGTCCATTTCAATAACTGATGGGGACAAAATGAATCCCAGAACTGAGATCCCCTGTACGCCAAAAAGACACTTTGATCCCTTCACATACAGAGCATTCTCTCTCAAAATCTGGAACACAGTCCGAACATGTTTCACATGAGAGTCCCAGTCATTGGAAAAAAAATCAAGATATCATCCAAATAAACAATCAGAAATTTATCCACAAAATCCCTGAAAATGTCATTCATGAAGGACTGGAAGACAGAAGGAGCATTAGTGAGCCCAAAGGGCATCACTAGGTACTCAAAATGCCCCTCTGGGGTATTAAATGCCGTCTTCCATTCATCCCCGTGCTTAATGCGAATAAGGTTATATGCCCCCCTGAGGTCAAGCTTGGTAAACCAAGTAGCACTTTTCACCCTGGAAAACAGGTCAGAAATCAAGGGTAACGGATATTGATATTTCACAGTGATATTGTTCAAGAGACGATAATCAATACACGGCCTTAATGAACCATCCTTTTTGGCCACAAAGAAAAAACCGGCACCCGAGGGTGAAAAAGATGGTCTGATATGACCCTTCTCCAATGACTCCTTGATATAAGACCGCATAGCGTCATGTTCAGGTACAGACAAGTTAAAAAGGCGACCTTTAGGGAATTTACTACCAGGCACTAATTCAATAGCGCAGTCATAGCTCCTATGGGGGGCAAGGATGCAGATTTACTTTCGCTAAACACATCAGAAAAATCAGTCAAAAAGTCAGGAACATCCTGAGCCTGGGGGGAGGCAGAAAAAACAGGAGTGTTGGTATTAACACATTGGCAGCCCCAACTGGTTACAGACACAGATTTCCAATCCAAAACAGGATTATGAGACTGTAACCAAGGGAAGCCCAGTACGATAATGTCATGCAGATTATACAGCACCAAAAATTTGCAACTCTCCTGATGATCAGGTTCAACCCTCATTATCACCTGAGTACAGAACTGAGGTTAATTCTCAACCAAAGGGGTAGAATCGATCCCCAGTAGGGGAATAGACTTCCGTAGGGGTATCAAGGGAAACCCACAACGTTTAGCAAAATCAAAATCCATCAGGTTAATAGCTGCTCCCGAATCAACGAAAGCCTGAGCAGAAAATGTGGACAGGGAGCAAATCAGGGTAACAGTCAACAAAAATTTAGTCTGAACCTACCCAAGACAACTGAGCGTGCAAAACGTCTTCCCCGCTTAGGGCAGACTGAAATAGCATGAGAGGCATCACCACAGTAGAAACATAACCCATTGCGTTTTCGAAACTCATGACGCTGTGCCCCAGAAGCCACTTTATCACACTGCATGGGTTCAGAAGCTGGTTCACAAGGCAACACTATTCCATGCATACCTCTACGCTCACGCAAACGTCTGTCAATTTGAATCGCTAATGACATAGAATCATTGAGACCAGAGGGGACAGGGAATCCCACCATAACATCCTTTACATTCTCTGACAGACCCTTCCGAAAAAGGGCTGCCAAAGCATCGTCATTCCATTTGGTCAGGACTGCCCACCTTCGGAATCTCTGACAGTATAACTCGGTC
>JARQOD010000006.1:176059570-176119794 GCA_033576555.1 Oophaga sylvatica
CATCAGGCAGGAGGGTGCTCTTCTTGAAAACTGGATCCAAGCGGGCTGAGAGGCAGCCTAAAAGTCTCTGTTTTCCCCCGTGAATCCGTGCCAGGACTCCAGTAGCATGATTCTTCTTTCTTCCATCAGGTAGATGGAAAGACTTTTCATAGTCAGGTAGGCCTGGTATTGGCGCTGAGACTGTGGAGTTCTTCCAATCTCCTGAATGGGTTGTAGGCTGCGTCTGATAGAAGGAGCGGGGTTGCGTTGATGCAAGCGCACAGAGGCTGCATTAGGGATGAGGCATCGGGGATCCAGATTCTGCAATATAAACACTAGCCAGGGAGTCCTGCAGCATTCTTGGAGTTGTTGGGGAGCCATCTTCTCCACATGGTTTCTTCCAGTCTTTTGACATGTGTTTCGTTGGTGGGCAATACAGTGTCCCAGGGATGTAACTTGCTTCTGGCATCACTGGATTTTTCTTCCAGACCTTGCGTTGCTGTTCTTCCAGGTAGAGTAGGAGAGAAAGGAATAGGCTGTGCAGGTGTCGATGTCAACCACACAAAAGAGAAAGTCATCCACGTGTTGTAGAAGAGTGACTCTTGCATATTCTGCAATCCAGTTGACGAAGATGGAGGACATTGTCTTGGTGAAACTTGAAGGGCTTGTTTTGAGCACCTTGAGGCAACATTGTCCATATGCACTGCACTGGTGCGTGAAAGCAGGCCTCCAGGTGGAGGGGAAACACTGAAGAAGGTACTGGCCAGGTTGATCACCGTGAATACCGTTGCGGTGACTGGGACTCTTGAGAGCAGAGTGTGATGGTTCAGCACTGTTGGGGTTTCAAATACGTAGCCTCTTTCGTGGCCTCCAGGCTTGCACCATTCTGAACTCAGTGGGGTTTACAGTCTTTTTCTTCACTGTGGAAAGCTGGGATTGATTCCGATGGGCGAGGCAGCCCAGTTTGGCCTTGTCCTTCAGTATGCGGCAGGGGACTCCCATCTGCTGGTGCAGAGCTGGCGGGAAAAACAAGCCGTCTACTAGGATCTACATCATGAGAGATGAGACCAGCTGGCTTTCTTGTTCTTCCACCAAGACAGTTACTGTGTTAGCACCTGTTCTGGTCACGGGGGGTCTTCTTGTTGGGACGTCTCCTTAAACGGCTGCTTTTTTCTCAGCAGGGCCATCAGTAGTTTCTTTTTCTCCAGCTCGGTCTCAGGTCAGTATTTGTGCACTAGTTTGAAGAGCTGAGTGGCCTTTTCCGGTCTAGGGCCTGGGTGAAACTGGTTGATTGCAGGGGGCACCTCCTGGTGCTTGCAAAAGATGAACCTCTGGCGTTAGAGCTGGATGAGGTGTTGCCATTCCATGAAGCGAGTAGAGTCCTTCTTGAGTTGAATATCCTGGCCAATGTCAAAGTTCTCAGGCCGTCTTCTTAGGCGAGTTCACTTAGACCTTCAGTTGGTCAGAGACATCTTGACTCTGGGTGATGGAGTGGCTTTTCTGGTACTATGTCCAGCACCTCCTGTGATAGGTCTACAGTGTGGTTGTTTGAGGTTCCTGTTTTTCTTGGGTCAGGGGTGAAGAAAGTGTCATGGTCCCATCTTCCTGGAACACTTGGTCGCTTTCAGCTTCTGCAGTAGGTCCACTCCCAATAGGTTGAGGGTGCAGGTTTTTTACACAACAAACTGGGACATGATGGAGTGTTCTGGCTGAGTCCACACGCTCAGGGGCTTCATAATCTGGAAATATCTGACTTGTCCATCAATTCCCATGCAGGAAGCAGAAGATTCTGATAGGTAGGTGAGGTTGCGGAGTTCCACAAGAAAAGATATGACTACGCCATCCACTCTCAGGATATTGGTCCCACTGGTGGGTTCCTTGTGGACTTGGTGTGCTCTTGTCCTATGGACGGGGTTCTTCACTGCTTTCTGTGTTTCTTCCTTGGCTTGCTTCTCTAGACAAAGTGGTGGGTCGTAGGGGTTCTCTGCAGCGGTTCCGGTAATGGCCAAGCTTGCCACAGTTGTAAACTTGACATTCCTTCTGTCCCGGCGGGACTCAATCCTTTTTGCTACTGTGAGCAGGGTGTCCATTGCTATTGACGTGTACTCAGGCCTGGCTGCTACCAGTGGTTTCCTGATTGGTTCTCTCAGTCCATG
The DNA here is from genome assembly GCA_033576555.1 of Oophaga sylvatica. Lineage (NCBI taxonomy): Eukaryota > Metazoa > Chordata > Amphibia > Anura > Dendrobatidae > Oophaga > Oophaga sylvatica. The sequence goes on from JARQOD010000006.1 coordinate 176,061,706, forward strand.
CACAAAAGCCTGTGCCAACATCCGTCTGTGTGTCTGATCATGGGTAATGAGGCCCAAATCTTGAAACACTTGCATTACTTGTCATGGAACTTCTCCACAGACTCTGTCTTGTCTTGACTCGTGACATGTAGGCTGAGAGTTTGTCCTGTCAGTCTGCTTTTGGCCCATTCTCTGAGTTGCTCAATTATCTTTGGTCCTGTCTCCCGGCATACGCATCTAACTCTGTTGGAAGCTTGAAGTGTTCTCTCATAATTGACCAGAATGCATCACCTGCTTTATTTCCATTTCGGTCCAGAGATCAATCCAGGCTGCTGTATACGTTTGCTGGATCTGCTGCATTTTTTGGCAAAATAGCATGGGGTGTATCCCTGGGTCTGGCAGCATACTGATCACCTGGCTTGGGATGAAGGGCTCATAGGATGGTGCCTCTACCTGTCCCTGCTCTATTGGTGCTTGTGTGTTTTCTTCCCTAGTATTGGGCAGCATTGTGTGACGTTGCATCTTCATCTTCATCAGATAAGAAGTGACATGGTGTACTTGGTGCATACACTGGGTGAGATTTGGGCTTTAAAGTTGTCTTGCTGCATGGGGATTTCCCACTTCCTTGCTGAGGCTGCGGTGGATCAGTGTCATGGTTCCATGCTAGCAGCCCTGTAGCTATACCACTCCCCTGTGAAGCCCTAGCAGTGGACTGTTGTGTCTGGGGGCTACATGTAGCGTTTTGTGTAGGGAGATTTGCACTTTCTTCTCCGGAAATCATGAGTGGCAGTGTCTGGACTGTGCTTGGGACATAGAACGTGCCTTGTGCTGTAAGCACTGGATACAGGGATACAGCATTGCTCTGGTTGGTCGTTGGCCCAGCTGGTAACGAAGCAGGAAAAAAAGGAAAAGAAGGGAGGTGTGCCTGAGAGGAGGAGGAAGGAGGAGAAAGATCTTCCCCGCTTCGTGCAGCCTGGGAGGGCATGCTGGAGCTATGATGCCGTCTCCAGTAGGGAGAGGTGGGAGGCACCGCATGTTGCACAAGTGTCCCTGTACCATGGATTCTGTTGAGAACAGACTGAACATGTCCAATATTTCCCTTCACCATATGGGGGTGGTGATGGCTTTGCATCTTTCCCTATCTTGTACACATAAAAATCATATCCTGGCTTGTTCACATATCTTTCTGAACTTCCTAAACGATGCAAGTTTACTGCCACTTTGTACCATGCATTTGCATCAGTCAGCAACTTTGAATCTACTAGCTTCCCTTTTCTATTTTTCAATACATCCTGCCATTCCGCAGCTTGGAGTCTGCCCTTCTTATGGATTTCACACACTTTCATGAGCTGTCTGTAATTTTTTACATACTTTACTCCTTCTTGTTCAGCTACCAGCTGGGGGGCAGTTTTCTCTCCAGGGAGCATAAGACTCTCCTGCTTGCCCATCTTGTTCCCCATTTTAAAAAAAAAAAAAAAAAATTATTTCCTCGCCGAATGCCCGACGGGAGGGGCTACTCAGACCACTGCGTAGTTTGTGTCTGCTCTCTCCCTCAGCCTGTAATTCTCCTTATCTATGTGACCTTGTTCTAAGGCAAGCTTGTAGAAAAAAAATGGCTGGAGAAATAAAGCTCTAAAATAAATTGCTTAGAGAAAAAATCTCTCCAAAATCATTTAAAAATGTACTTAAAAGAAAAATTTTAAAAACAAAAGTTAGATTTAGTAAAAAACTCTAGAAAAAGTAAACATAAAAAAAAATAAATTCACCAAAAAGGGGAGAAAAGAAAAACCGTATTAATCATAAAACTCTGAAAAACAACCCTTGTTACTAAAACAGCTAATTAAAAATCTCTGGAATGTCAGCTGGCTGCTTCCCCCTCCCTTCCTTATATTTCTGCTTGCTGTCTCTATAGGCACTGAAATCACGTAACAAAAAAAAAAAAAAATTATTATTATTCCTCAGAATAGCAAAAAAATGAATATAGTTCAGTCTGAATGCCTGATAATTTTCACATTAAAACCTGTAGCCAAAAAAACTAGCTTAAAAAAATAAAAATCAAAGCCAAGAAACAGAATGCCTGATAACGTGATTAGCAGAGGAGGGGGGGTCAAAGGGGTTTTCTCGCTGCTGCAGCCAGCACACTGCTCTGAATGAGTTACTGACAGAGCGCACGGAGATGTGATTTAAAGCGACAGTACCTGATACAGACAATGAGACAGACACCCGGGAGAATACGAATCCCTCTTTTGATGATCTGTGACACATACAAGCTGCTCTGGTAACTGATAACTCACCAATTGCACTGAGCGCGGTGAGGCTCAAGGTTCTATCGCTCTGTACCGTAGCCCTGGCCGGTGCGCCGGTCACAGTAATCTGCAATAGCCTTCATCAAAATTCTCACTATCCACGTCTGATTTGACTGGGATGGCCTCCCGGTGCGTGGACAATTATTGTGAGAACTTATCCAAAACAAAGCTTCTGCCCTTCACGTCTGATTTGACTGGGATGGCCTCCCAGTGCGTGAAAGTTTACTGCAGAAACTTAACCGAACAAAGCCCTCGCTTCCACAACTGGATTTTTTTGGGATAACCTCCCTCCAATGTGTGAAGAATATCTGCGTGGACATATCCAAAACAAAGCTCCCGCCCTCCACGTCTGATTTGACTGGGATGGCCTCCCGGTGCGTGAAAGTTTACTGCGGGAACTTATGCAGCAATTGTCTTTTGCTATACAGCCCATGACAACATATAAGGGCGGCTAGACAAGATGAAAATACGAACACAGACAGAAAATAGATTGAGCAAACGCTGGGGCCCAAAACTGTCTAGACATGAAGCACAGGAGAGAATACTTTCTGCAACCCAGAAAAACCTAGGAAAAACTCCAACACTTCTGAATCCAAAAACACTGAGACCACATGGTCTCGACCACCTATATCAGATATCTGGTGTGGACACGTAGCTACCCAGCAGAAAAATATCACAAGAACTGAGCAAATGAACAAATACAAAAAACGAACGGAGACCAGCCAAAGCCCCCCCATAGGGGACCCGCCTGAAGACAAAAAGCAATGCAGCAAAAAGCAAGGAATTCAAACTACAGTAAAAAAAAAAACTGAAAGAAACTTATCTGAACGCAAGCAGGAGACAGCTGGAAAGCAAGCTGAATTTTGAACTAAACCAGGAAGCACAATTGCTCACCGGCGAGGATCATGGGAGATCAGCTCACTTATATCAGGCCAGTCAGTACCACCTGACACCCACTCGTTATCTGCAGGTGTAGGACTCTTGGTATTCAAGATAGGTTCAATACCTTCAGCAACCACCAGAGGGAGCTTCAGCTCCGAAGTCGTCTCCAAAATGTTCACAACACTACCCATTCTCTCCATAAGGAAACAGAGGCCTTATCTCTTTAATAATAGGAGAAAAAGGAAAGTGGAATGTATTCTGCCTTGGGAACCTGTTTAATGGAACAATATTTAGTAAAAAAAAAGTTCAATCTGCAGCCATCTGTGTTACCCATCAGATGACTACCCATCCTTCAGTCTGCATTAGTTGTCCTATTTTAAGTCATTATATTTGGGGTTCCCATTCCACCAAAATTATGGGGGTATCATTGTTTTTTTTCATCTACCCTAGGTCTGTTTTCTGAGCAAATGAATCATGTTTACAACCTGAGATTTTTAAATAAGGCACCTGTGGAGGAAAAACATCTCATGAGATAAAAGTTTTTGTGCAGAAAAAAATAATTTTAAAGAACTGATCCTCAACACCCAAGATGTTCCTAACCAGTAAAGTGCTAGAATTCATTTTAAAGGAGTTATGCAAGAACTCAAAGTTAATAACCAAACTAGAGGGGAGAATAAGAATGATCCCCAAATATGGAAAATCTTCATCTAACTACTTGAAAGTAGTTTCTAAAAATGTCTTAGTTTGCACAGAAAAATATTCAGAATTGAGAGTCCTCAGTGGTTGATACTTTTTAATTGGCTAACTGAAAAGATGGTAACAAATTGCAAGCTTTCGAGACTACTCAGGTCTCTTCATCAGGCAAAGACTAATACAAAATCTGAAGAATCACATATTTATGCACAACACAGCACAGAAAAAATGCAATAGATAAAACAAGTGAGGTGAAGAAGAACTATCATTATGGGAGAGTGATAGACAATTATGGCCATAAATATTGGAACCGTTCATAGATAAGGAGTGAAAGTTTTATTGTCCACTGACCGGGGTCTGGTTCTGTGTTTTGATGCCCCCACAAGGTCTTAGAAGCAAATTCTTTAATTGATGCAAAAAGACATACAGTAAATCCATGTGACACATTCATTCCTGCTCTGTGTGTCAAGGTCGTCATAAGTGATTGTTCAGATTTTGTATTAGTCAATATAGAAACATACTCTGAAACAGAGAAAATCGAAAAAAACATTTTTATAAAGCGAGATGCTCTCCTAAACAATACATAATAACATGAGAAGCAATTGGGAGCTTAAATCCCTAATATATAAAGTAACTAGTGTAGATAAGAAACACGTAACCAATCAAGAAATAAAGTGATTACAAAAATCACTTTATTTCTTGATTGGTTACGTGTTTCTTATCTACACTAGTTACTTTATATATTATGGATTTAAGCTCCCAATTGCTTCTCATGTTATTTTGTATTAGTCAATGCCTGATGAAGAGACCTGAGTAGTCTCGAAAGCTTGCAATTTTTTACCATCTTTTCAGTTAGCCATTAAAAGGCATCATCCACTGAGGACTCTCAATTCTAAATATTTTTCTATCTACTGGCTAACTCGGTGCAAAGATATATATCTATCCTGTATTAATTTGCACAAACACATTTATAGGTAAAATTAGCTGAGGCGATAAGAGATAAGCCTTGTGTAAAGAAATCGGCAAATTTGGCTGAAGAGCTGCACTTACATGTCCGACCTCTGGTCATCTTGATAGTCAGTATTTACTGTGCTGTATAAAACCTTTAATCTCACTTTAGGAGTCCGTGTGACTGAGCTCCGCGCTAAGCAGCCGGCGCCATCAGCACATGCGTGGCTCCCTTGCCCCACTATTATTATACGGAGTATTTGTACAGGGCATATTCAGATTACTGTTATTCAATCAGTGTTTATGTGACAAAAAGTCATTAATATTCATGCAAAAAATGGTTGTGTATAGATCTAAATTCCAAAAACACAGATGTGAAATAACAAGCTGTCAAATAACATACAAAGACATATGGAGTAATCTGGGTACTAAATAGCTTCAATTCTTTTTAAGAATAGAATTAACTCTTAATTTCTCCATAATCACAATGGCCGTTTTATAACAACACATTTTATCCAAAATTCGCACACTACATTTATTAGTAGAATTGCTGATTTTCAAAATGCCAAAGAAAGCTTAGATACATTTTAGAATAGTAATAACGTACCTTTTCGTTGCCGTTGTGGGCATGAATAAGAATGTGGAAGCTCAGAAGAGGCTCATAGGATTGGCCAATTAATACATTCATACATTCCAATGCTGATTATGAGAAAGAAACAAGAAAAACAACCAATTAAATAACTTTCTGGAAACAGAACTTACTTGCAATTTTTCACTAATTTTTTGATGGATTTCAGATTTACTGTGGATTGTGAACCTCATTGTTTATAATGCACTACATCTATTACATTTATTACATAAAGCCACTTGTTTTATGGCAAGATGTATTTTACTTTACAGTTGCACAGCAGGGACAGGATTTCATGTCTAATGAATATACCGTATTTGGTTTCTACAGGGAGGAGAGTGCCAATCTGATCCTAATCATGCTGCTGATGTGATTTACCTTTGTTTTTTAAAAGCATTTGATAATGTATGACACCAGCATTGTACATTGTATTCTTAGCAAGAGTTGGTGGTCATGTACACACAGATATGCGATTTACATAGTTGCCATTATGTTCTATTGAGACAAGTGGATCACATTCTAGTCAGCACATGACCTTAGGAATGAAAATTGCATATATCTGATTACCTGACTTACCACTCACACTCCAAATGCATGGGAGTTGTGACAGTGTGAACATTGCACACTCTCACGATTGGGCAGTCTGCAGTCACACAAAATGAGATCTTATCTATAAGCAGTCAAAGAAAAATGTCTTCTCTGCCTGCTACAATAAACTATCATCTTTATTAGTAAATATTTGGCCCTTTACTACTGTATTGTTTGTATAAGGCAAGTCTTAGGGTTCATTAACATGTCTGTTGTTCTTGTACAAGTGCTATCTATGGTTTTGACAGAGAGCACTCATACCTATGATAGTTTATGGGGTCATTCACATCTGTGATTTTTTTGCGGACCAAGTTGTCCGCACAACATCGCAGAGACATGATCAGTTTTGATCAGATCAAAATTTGTAATGAAATTCTATGGGTATGTGAAAAAATAGGACTGCACTTAAATGAAATTTAGTGAGGTCCGATTTTCACAGGGTATTAGAAAGGAGAATATGGAAAGAAAAATGTTTTGTTTCCACATAAGAAAAAACTGATGGCACTGTGATCAAAGTCTGATCAAAAGTGTCAGTTTATTTTTCTTGTACCTGGAAAATACTGACATCTGAATGAGCAAATGTCAGCAGGTTTTGCAATGTTACCTGAGAATAGCATGATCATACCTCCCAACCATCGCGAATTGAGCGGGACAGTCCCGATTCTGACCCTCCCACCCGCTGTCCCGGTCCGGACACTATGTGTTCCACAGTGAGAGAAGCCGCCACGCCCCCCATCGTCGCCCTCCCTGTTTCTCCACTTCAGCTTCTCACAGCAGAGCACTGATATTGCTAGCTGTCCTCCTCTGTGCACACAGGACCTGTGATGAGGTCACAGGAGGGGAGGAGTTAGGTGACATGGTCAGGCTTCTTGTGTGTGCAGGTCTCTGCTGTGCTGGTTGTCATGGTGCTGGGTGAAGGTAAGTTTATGTGTGGGGGTCAGGAGGGGTTTACAGTGTGGATGTAGCAGTGCTGTGTGTGTGCGAGGTGTATGGAGCAGAGCCGTGTGTGTACGAGGTGTACGGAGCGGAGCCATGTGTGTACGATGTGTACGGAGCTGAGCCGTGTGTGTACGAGGTGTACGGAGCGGAGCCGTGTGTGTACGAGGTGTACGGAGCGGAGCCGTGTGTGTACGAGGTGTACTGAGCGGAGCCGTGTGTGTACGAGGTGTACGGAGCGGAGCTGTGTGTGTATGAGGTGTACGGAGTGGATCCATGTGTGTACGATGTGTACGGAGCGGATCCATGTGTGTACGAAGTGTACGGAGCGGATCCGTGTGTGTATGAAGTGTACGAAGTGGAGCCATGTGTGTATGAGGTGTATGGAGCGGAGCCGTGTGTGTACGATGTGTACGAAGCAGAGCCGTGTGTGTACGATATGTATGGAGCGGAGCCGTGTGTGTACGAGGTGTACGTAGCGGAGCTGCGTGTCTATGAGGTGGATGTAGCAGTGCTGTGTGTGTACGATATGTATGGAGCGGAGCCGTGTGTGTACAATGTGTACGAAACGGAGCCCTGTGTGTACAAAGTGTACGGAGCTGAGCCGCTCAGCTCCGTACACTTCGTACACACAGGGCTCCGTGCTTGAGCCTTGTGCGTACGGAGCTGAACAGAGCCATGTGTGTACGGGGTATACGGAGTGGAGTCACATGTGTATGGAGCGGAGCCATGTGTGTGCAAGGTGTACGGAGCAGAGCCATGTGTGTACGATGTGTACGGAGCTGAGCCGTGTGTGTGACGAGGTGTACGGAGCGGAGCCGTGTGTGTACGAGGTGTACGGAGCGGAGCCGTGTGTGTACGAGGTGTACTGAGCGGAGCCGTGTGTGTACGAGGTGTACGGAGCGGAGCTGTGTGTGTATGAGGTGTACGGAGTGGATCCATGTGTGTACGATGTGTACGGAGCGGATCCATGTGTGTACGAAGTGTACGAAGTGGAGCCATGTGTGTATGAGGTGTATGGAGCGGAGCCGTGTGTGTACGATGTGTACGAAGCAGAGCCGTGTGTGTACGATATGTATGGAGCGGAGCCGTGTGTGTACGAGGTGTACGTAGCGGAGCTGCGTGTCTATGAGGTGGATGTAGCAGTGCTGTGTGTGTACGATATGTATGGAGCGGAGCCGTGTGTGTACGATATGTATGGAGCGGAGCCGTGTGTGTACAATGTGTACGAAATGGAGCCCTGTGTGTACAAAGTGTACGGAGCTGAGCCGCTCAGCTCCGTACACTTCGTACACACAGGGCTCCGTGCTTGAGCCTTGTGTGTACGGAGCTGAACAGAGCCATGTGTGTACGGGGTATACGGAGTGGAGTCACATGTGTATGGAGCGGAGTCATGTGTGTGCAAGGTGTACGGAGCAGAGCCGTGTGTGCGAGGTGTACGGAGCAGAGCCGTGTGTGCGAGGTGTACGGAGCGGAGACGTGTATGTACGAACTGTATGGAGCGGAGCCATGTGTGTACGAGGTGTTCGGAGCGGAGCCGTGTGTGTACGAGGTGTACTGAGCGGAGCCGTGTGTGTGCGAGGTGGATGTAGAAGTTCTGTGTGTGTACGGGGCGTACAAAACAGAGCCCTGTGTGTACAAAGGGTACGGAGCTGAGCTTCTCAGCTCCGTACACACAGGGCTCCATGCTTAAGCCATGTGTGTATGGAGCGGAGCAGAGCCATGTGTGTACGGGGTGTATGGAGTGCAGCCGTGTGTGTATGGAGCAGAGCTGCATGTGTACGGAGCGGAACCGCATGTGTACGAGGTGTATGGTGCAAAGCCACATGTGTACAAGGTTTACAGAGTGGAGCCATGTGTTTACAAGGTGTACAGAGCGTGGCTGCATGTGTACAAGGTTTAAGGAGTGGAGCCATGTGTGTACTGAGTGGAGCCATGTGTGCACGAGGTGTACAGAGCGGAGCCGCATGTGTGCGAGGTTTACGGAGTGAAGCCGTGTGTGTACTGAGTGGAGCCGTGTGTGCACGAGGTGTATGGAGTGGAGCCGTGTGTGCGCGAGGTGTGCAGAGTCGTGCTTGTACAAGGTGTATGGTGGGGAGCATTCATACCTCCCAACCATGGCAGATCCAGCGGGACAGTCCCGATTTTGTGAGTCTGCCCCCCTGTCACAGCCAGGAGCTTACTTTTGCAGTGGACACAGGAGTACACGGCGGAGCCCCGAGGAGTACTTTAAAATTCGCACGTGACGTTCCACTAGAAGTGAGGTGCTAGAAGCTGACAGGAAATGAGGTAATTTCAGGAGGATATCGTGACGGAACCATGGAAGCATTTCAGGGAATGCTTCAGATCCATCACCGTGTCCTCCTCCGACAGCGCGGACAGCGGGATCGTCTTGGACTCGGGGATGTCGGCCATGTGAGCGGATCATGATATGTCCTGCGTCAGGAGGATCAGGTGGGCACTACAATGGGAGCCAGGCTGCAATAGTATATTTATAGAATCTTTGTTTCTTTTTCTCTCTGTTTCTTTCTCTCTCTGTTCTTTCTTTCTCTCTGTTCTTTTTTTTCTCTCTCTGTTCTTCCTTTCTCTCTCTGATCTTTTTTTCTTTCTCTCTATTCTCTTTCTTTCCCCTTTTTTTCTATCCCATCTTTCTTTCTTTCTCTCTCCCTCTCTTTTCTTTCTTTCTTTCCCCTCTTTTCTCTCTCTGTTATTTTTTTCTGTCTACTCTTTCTTTCTCTCTGCTTTCTTTCTCTCTGTTCTTTCTTTCTCCTTTCTTTCTTTCGCTCTGTTCTTTCTCTTTTTTCCCCTTTCTTTCTCTCTAATCTTTCTTTCTTTCTCTCTCTGTTCTTTCTTACTCTCTGTTCTTCCTTTTTCTCTCTGTTCTTTATTTCTCTCTGTTCTTTCTTTTCCCTCCTTCTTTCTTTCTTTCTTTCTTTCTCTTTCTGTTCTTTCTTTTCCCTCTTTTTTTCTCTCTGTTCTTTATTTCCCATATTTCTTTCTCTCTCTGTTCTTTCTTTCTTTACCCTCTTTCTTTCTCTCTGTTCTTTTGTTCTGTCCACTCTTTCTCTCTCTGTTTCCTTCTTTCTCTTTCTCTGTTTCTTTCTTTCTCTCTGTTCTTTCTTTCCCATCTTTCTTTCTCTCTCTGTTCTTTCTTTACCATCTTTCTTTCTTTCCCCTCTTTCTTTCTCTCTCTGTTCTTTCTTTCCCATCTTTCTTTCTTTCTTTATTCTTTCTTTCCCCTTTCTTTCTTTCTCTATTCTTTCTTTCCCCTCTTTCTTTCTTTCTTTCTTCTTTCTTTCTTTCTTTCTTTCTTCTTCTTCTTCTCTTTCTTTCCTCTTTCTTTCTTTCTTTCTTTCTCTATTCTTTCTTTCCACTCTTTCTTTCTTTCCCCCTCTTTCTTTCTTTCTTTCTTCTTTCTTTCTTTCTTCTTTCTTTCTTTCTTTCTTTCTTTCTCCCTCTCTGTTCTTTCTTTCCCCTTTCTTTCTCTCTCCCTCTCTGTTCTTTCTTTCCCCTCTTTTTTCCTCTCTGTTCTTTTTTTCTGTTCTATCTTTCTTTCTTTCTCTCTGATCTTTCTTTCTTTCCCCTTTCTTTCTTTCTTCTCTGTTCTTTCTTTCTCTCTGTTTTCTTTTTTCTCTCTCTGATCTTTCTTTCTTTTCTACAGTACCAGCCACATAATGCCAGCCACTGATCCCATAATGCCAGCCACTGTGCCCTCAGTACCAGTCAGTGTGATCAGTAGTGCTAAATGGATGTAGTTGGGGCGTGGACATGGGTGTGATTAGTTGTGAAATGGGTGTGGCCTAAAATTTGCCTCGGCGCGCGTAGCGTGCCACAGCCTTTGTCCCTCTTTACTGTCTTCAAAAGTTGGGAGGTATGGCATGATGTAGAGCCTGATTCCAGCCATGTGTCAGTTTCTAGGCTGTGTATTTCTGTTTTAAACCCTTTAACGACCGCCGATACGCCTTTTAACGGCGGTCATTAAGGGTACTTAAACCACAGCGCCGTTAATTAACGGCGCTGTGGAAAAAGTGAATAGCGCCCCCCCAGAGGCGCATTTTCTCCGGGGTCTCGGCTACCGGGGGTAGCCGAGACCCCAGAGAACATGAATCGAGTCGGTTTTTACCGACACCGATGTTGCGATCGCCGTTATTAACCCTATAACGGCGACCGCAACAACAAAAAAAAAAAAGTTGTGCCATTTAATTTCTCTGTCCTCTGATGTCATCGGACCATGTGGCCCCCGATGTCCTGCATGTGGCCCCAGGGCCCTCCGGTGTCCCCCGGGGCCGGCGCGATGAAGAACATGGCGGGCGCATGCTCAGTGCGCCCCCGCTATGTGCCGCTGTGTGCTGGGGGGATGGGCAAATTTTCTCTGGGGTCTCGGCTACCGGGGGTAGCCGAGACCCCAGAGAACATGATCCGGGTCGGTATTCACCGATCCTGGTGTTGCGATCGCGTCTATGCAAGCATAGACTCGATCGCAAAAAAAAAAAAAGATTTCCTCCCCTCTGATGTGATCGCACATCAGAGGGGAGAAAATGAGGGTCCACAGGTCCCCCGATCGCCCCCCCGTATACTTACCGGTGTCCTCCGTCCTCCCGCAGGCCCCAGGATCCCGGCGTCTTCTTCCTGCAAAAAAAAATGGCGGGCGCATGCGCAGTGCGCCCGCCGATCTGCTTGGCGGCAGATTCAAAATTTTTTTCATTCATTCTCCAGAAAGTGCATTTTGATCACTGTGATAAACTATCACAGTGATCAAAATAAAAAAAACAGTACATAACCCCCCCCATTTATCACCCCCTTAGTTAGGGACATATAATAAAAAATAGAAATTATATTTATTTTCATTTTTCTGTTAGGGTTAGGGTTAGGGTTATAATTAGGGTTAGGGTTATAATTAGGGTTAGAGCTAGCATTAGGGTTAGGGTTAGCATTAGGGTTAGGGTTATAATTAGCGTTAGGGTTAAGCTGGGTTCATACTGCGTTATGGCAGTCCGTTAGACGGACTGCGTTACACCGCGGTATAACGCGGTGTAACGCAGTCCGTTAACGCTGCCATTCACCCCCATTTGAGGGCGCATCGCGACGCATGCCGTAAAGCGGCATGCGTTTGCGACGTGCCATCATTCAGTGACGGAGCCTCGGACGCGGGCTGCAGCGTCTGGGCTCCGTCACCGCTAGCGCAGATGAATCATCTGCTGATTCCTCTGCGCTAGCGGGTATATAGAATTAGGGTTAGGGTTACAATTAGGGTTAGGGTTAAAATTAGGGTTAGGGTTACAATTAGAGTTAGGTTACAATTAAGGTTAGGGTTACAATTAGGGTTGGAATTAGGGTTGGGATTTAGGTTAGGATTAGGGTTGGGATTAGGGTTAGGGGTGTGTTGGGATTAGGGTTGGAGCTAGAATTGAGGGATTAACACTATTTAGGCACATCAGGGGGTCTCCAAACGACGTGGCGTTCAAAAAGTCAAATGGCGCTCCCTCCCTTCCGAGCCCTGCCGTGCGCCCAAACAGTGGTTTACCCCAACATATGCGGTATCAGCGTACTCAGGACAAATTGCACACCAATTTGGGGTTCTAATTTCTCCTGTTACCCTTGGGAAAATAAAAAATAGCTGGCTAAAAAAATCATTTTTGAGAAAAAAAATGATTTTTTATTTTCACAGCTCTGCGTTTATAAATTTCTGTGAAACACTTGGGGGTTCAAAGTGCTCACCACACATCTAGATAAGTTCCTTAAGGGGTCTAGTTTCCAAAATGTGGTCACTTGTGGGGGTTTCCACTGTTTAGACACATCAGGGGGTCTCCAAACACGACGTGGCTTTCAAAAAGTCAAATGGCGCTCCCTCCCTTCCGAGCCCTGCCGTGCGCCCAAACAGTGGTTTACCCCAACATTTGGGGTATCAGCATACTCAGGAAAAATTGCACACCAATTTTGGGGTTCTAATTTCTCCTGTTACCCTTGGGAAAATAAAAAATAGCTGGCTAAAAAAATCATTTTTAAGAAAAAAAATGATTTTTTATTTCCACAGCTCTGCGTTTATAAATTTCTGTGAAACACTTGGGGGTTCAAAGTGCTCACCACACATCTAGATAAGTTCCTTAAGGGGTCTAGTTTCCAAAATGGGGTCACTTGTGGGGGGTTTCCACTGTTTAGACACATCAGGGGGTCTCCAAACACGACGTGGCTTTAGAAAAGTCAAATGTCGCTCCCTCCCTTCCAAGCTCTGCCATGCGCCCAAACAGTGGTTTACCCAAACATATGGGGTATCAGCGTACTCAGGACAAATTGCACACCAATTTTTTGGTTCTAATTTCTCCTGTTACCCTTGGGAAAATAAAAAATAGATGGCTAAAAAAAACATTTTTGAGAAAAAAAATGATTTTTCATTTTCACGGCTCTGCGTTTATAAATTTCTGTGAAGCACTTGGGGGTTCAAAGTGCTCACCACACATCTAGATAAGCTCCTTGGGGGTCTAGTTTCCAAAATGGTGTCACTTGCAGGGGGTTTCTACTGTTTAGGTACATCAAGGGCTCTGCAAACACAACATGACGCCCGCAGAACATTCCATCAAAGTCTGCATTACAAAATGGCGCTCCTTCCCTTCCAAGCACTCCCATGTGCCCAAACAGTGGTTTCACCCCACATATGGGGTATCAGCGTACTCAGGAAAAATTGCACAACAACTTTTTGGGTCCAATTTCTCCTGTTACCCTTGCGAAAATAAAAAAAATAGCGGGCTAAAGAATCATTTTTGAGGAAAAAATGATTTTTTATTTTCACGGCTCTACGTTTATTAATTTCTGTGAAGCACTTGGGGGTTCAAAGTGCTCACCACACATCTAGATAAGTTACTTAAGGGGTCTAGTTTCCAAAATGGTGTGATTTGTGGGGGGTTTCGACTGTTTAGGCGTATCAGGGGCTCTCCAAACGCGACATGGCGTCCAATTTCAATTCCAGTCAATTTTGGTTTGAAACAGTCAAACGGCGCTCCTTCCCTTCCAAGCCCTGCCGTGCGCCCAAACAGTGGTTTACCCCCACATATGGGGTATCGGCATGCTCAGGACAAATTGCACAAAAACTTTTGGGGTCTTGTTACCCTTGGGAAAATAAAAATTGGGGTGAACAGATCGTTTTTGTGGAAAAAATATGATTTTTTATTTTCACGGTTCTATGTTATAAACTTCTGTGAAGCACTTGGAGGTTCAAAGTGCTCACCACACATCTAGATAAGTTCCTTAGGGGGTCTAATTTCCAAAATGGGGTCACTTGTGGGGGGTTTCCACTGTTTAGACACATCAGGGCCTCTACAAACACGACATGACGTCCAGCCAATTCTGCGCTGAAAAAGTCAAACGGCGCTCCTTCCCTTCCAAGCTCTGCCTTGCACCCAAACAGTGGTTTACCCCCACATATGGGGTATCAGCATGCTCAGGACAAATTGCACAAAAACTTTTGGGGTCTTGTTACCCTTGGGATAATAAAAATTGGGGTAAAAAGATTGTTTTTGTGGAAAAAATATGATTTTTTATTTTCACTGTTCTATGTTTATAAACTTCTGTGAAGCACTTGGAGGTTCAAAGTGCTCACCACACATCTAGATAAGTTCCTTAGGGGTCTAGTTTCCAAAATGGGGTCACTTGTGATGGGTTTCCACTGTTTAGACACATCAGGGCCTCTACAAACGCGACATGGCATCCAGCCAATTCTGCGTTGAAAAAGTCAAATGTCGCTCCTTCCCTTGCAACCTCTGCCGTGCGCCCAAAAGTGGTTTACCCCCACATATGGGGTATCGGCTTAATCAGGAGAAATTGCACAACAAATTTTGTGGTTCATTTTTTCTTTTAACAGTTGTGAAAATAAAAAAATAGGTTCCGAAGTAAAGTTTTTGCAAAAAAAGTTAAATGTTAATTTTTTCCTTCCACATTGCTTCTGTTCCTGTGAAGCACGTAAAGGGTTAATAAACTTCTTGAATGTGGTTTTGAGCACCTTGAGGGGTGCAGTTTTTAGAATGGTGTCACTTTTGGCTATTTTCTATCATATAGACCCCTCAAAGTGACTTCAAATATGATGTGGTCCCTAAAATAAAAATGGTGTTGTAAAAATGAGAAATCGCTGGTCAACTTTTAACCCTTATAACTTGGTAACAAAAAAAAATTTTGGTCCCAAAATTGTGCTGATGTAAAGTAGACATGTGGGAAATGTTATTTATTAAGAAATTTGTGTGACATATCTCTCTGATTTAAGGGCATAAAAATTTAAAGTTTGAAAATTGTTAAATTTTCAAAATTTTCGCCATATTTCCGTTTTTTTCATAAATAAACACAAGGCATATCAAATAAATTTTACCACTAACGTGAAGTACAATATGTCACGAAAAAACAGTCTCAGAATCAGCGGGATTCATTAAAGCGTTCCAGAGTTATGACCTCATAAAGTGACAGTGGTCAGAATTGTAAAAATTGGCCCGGTCATTAAGCTGCAAAATGGCTCTGTCACTAAGGAGTTAATAAAACCAGTGTTTTATTGACAGGAGCTTATCTCAACAGGACTAGGTGTCTCATGCCTCCTAGTCACTTGTTCCATGTAACCATGTCACCAAAACTGATCAGAAGCTTTTTGTCAATGTACAGTGATATTATACATCTATGATATATCTTACACACTGAGAAACCTGCTATAAGCTGTAGTCGAGACATGTTTTTTCTTTTTATTGTTGCTGTCTGCTTATGATTGGTTAGCATCATACAATGAGAAGAAGTACACACACACAGTTAAAATTGTCTGACAATATCCAATTGGAGTAAAAAAGAAATTAACTCATAAGGTGCCAAATGCGTTGCTAATATCTCCACAATAGAGAGGTAAAATTAAAAAATAAAAGAATATTTTATTCTATACCTACTATTACTTTGTACAAAAAAGGTTGTACTTTATCGTGCTAACGCATGTCAATGGGAAATATATGAAATATGACTAGCAATACGGCTTTTGAATATTAGGAAAAATGAATTACTATTACTTTGTGTTTCCAGTTGAACATAATAGATTTGTTGAAATGTCCTTGTTAGGACATGCCCTATTCCACCTTTTTTTTTTACTAATTTACTTCCCGACAAACAAGGAGCAAAAAGTAAATATGATGTTACATTTCTGTTGCACTGAGCTTAGTAATTATCTCTGATTGTGCTAGATTGGATAGTGTCATTCAGAGCAATAGAAGTAAATGGTAAGTGATAAAAACATGCCTTATGCACAAGACCCATATAGCATACTTAAAAAGGAGCTGCTACTTTTTAAAAATTGTTGTCTAACTGCCATGGTTAGGGACAGGATGCATCTAGGGGTGGGATTCTAATTTTTAACAACAGGTTCTGTGTTTGTGAGTCGGAAAACCACACCCATTTTTAGCCACACACAGTTTTAAAGCCACACCTAAAACGTATACAAGTAGGGGAGCAGTCAAACCATACCTCCCAACTTTTGAAGAAGGGAAAGAGTGATAGAGGTTGCGGCGCGCTCAGCGCAGCGCGGCAAATTTTAGGCCACGCCCCCGATCACACCCATTATCACAACTAGTCACACCCATGTCCACACCCCAACCACACCCATTTAGCACTGGTGATCACACTGACTGGTACTGAGGGCACAGTGACTGGTACTGTGGGCACACTGGTACTGAGCAAAAGAAAGAACAGAGAGAGAAAAAAGAAAACTGTTGTGAATGGGTTTGAGATGAGTTCTGAGCAGAGACTCCCTCTGGTGGTTACAAGCGGTACGGGTCTGTTCAGTGAAGATTGTGAGGAATGGGAATCAGGTGTTACTGACTGGTCTTATATAAGGGAGTCATCTTCCCATCAGGGTTGCCGGTGACCAATTGTTCTGGTCTGAATCCTTTATTCCAGTTTCCCTTGTAGCCTGCTGTGTCGTGTCTGCATCTCCTGCTAACAGATAAGACATTTTCTTCTTTTTTGTTTGTGCTATATTTTTGCATTTTGTCCTGCACTTCTGTGGGGCCTTCAGGGTCCCCTCCGGGGGCTTCTGCCCTCTCAGTTTAGTTCAGCCACTGATGTTTGTACTTTTGCTTTTTCCAGTTTTTTCAGTGGCTGCTGTTTTGATTTTTGTTACACCAGAGAACTAATTTAGGTGGAAGAGGTCGTGTGATCTCAGGTATTTTTTGAAATTAGTAGAGTTGGCGCTTTTCAGGGTTTTCTGGGATTGCAGTAAGTACCCTTCCTATCCTTTTCTATTTAGTTAGTTTGGGCCCCAGCGTTTGCTCATACTATTTTCTTTCTGTGTCAGTATTTCATCTTGTCTAACCGCCATTACATGTTTGGGGGCTTTCTATTATCTTTGGGGTTCTGCTCCGGGGCAGATAGCTTTCCTATATCTATCTTCAGGTGTAGTTAGTTTCTCAGGCTGTGACGAGGCGTCTAGGACCAACGTAGGAACGCTCCACGGCTGCCTCTAGTTGTGGTGGTTAGTCAGGGTACTGCAATCTCATAGATTCCAACTGCTCTGGTGTATTGCCTTTTTTACCTGCACTCCTCAGCTACCGAAACATAACAGAAAACAGAGAGAAAGAAAGAGGGGAAAGCAAGAAAGAACAGAGAGAAAGTAAAGAGAAAAAGAAATAAACAAAGAAAGGGGAAAGATAGAACAGAGAGAGAAGAAAACAAAGAGGGGAAAGAAAGAACAGAGAGAAAGAAAGAAAAAGAACAGAGAGAAAGAAAGAAAACAGAGAGAGAAAGAGTGGACAGAAAAAAAGAACAGAGAGAAAAAAGAAAGAGGGGAAAGAAAGAAATAAAAGAGAGGGAGAGAGAAAGAAACATGGGAAAGAAAAAAAGGGGAAAGAAAAAACAGAGAGAGAAAGGAAGAACAGAGAGAAAAGAACAGAGAGAGAGAAAGAAACAGAGGGAGAAAGAAAGAAAGATTCTATAAAGATACTATAGCAGCTCGGCTCCCATTGTAGTGCCCACCTGAGCCTCCCGGTGCAGGACATATCATGATCCGCTCACATGGCCGACATCCCCGATTCCAAGGAGAGGACAGGATCTGAAGCATTCCCTGAAGTGCCTCCATGGTTCCGTCACAATCTCCTCCCGAAATTACCTAATTTCCGGTCATCTTCCAGCATGTCACTTCTGGTGGAACATCACATGCGAGTTTTAAAGTGCTCCTCGGGGCTCCGGCATGTACTCCTGTGTCCATGGGAAAAGAGAGAGTAGTCACTGAACCGGATGGCTGCTCTGGATCCCCCCGATATGGGAAACCTGCTGCTTTTTTAACAAGCGGTTCCATCGAACCAGGGAGAACCGGCTGAATCCCACCCCTTCACATGTACAACCCCCTGAAGCCCCCTCCACCATGTGCAGTACCCAGGTCGCAGCCCCCACCACCATGTGCAGTGTCCAGGCCGCAGCCCCCTCAACAATACAGCCCCCGCCACATGTACAGCCCCCTCCACCATGTGCAGTCCCCACAGTCCCGCCACCATGCGCAGCCCTTCCACCATATAGCCACCATGTACAGCCCTTGCGCAGACGCAGCCCCTCCACCACCATACAGCCTCCAGCCGCCAACATGTACAGCCCCTGCGCAGCCCCCGGGCCGCAGCCCCCTCAACCATACAGCCCCACCACCATGTACAGCCCCTGCGCAGCCCCTCCACCATACAGCCCCTGTGCAGCCCCTTCACCATACAGTCCCTGTGCAGCCCCCTCCACCATACAGCCACTCCACCATACAGCCCCCGCTCAATTCATTTTATAAACAAACAAAAAAAAATTTCCATACTCACCTCAGAGTCACCGCTGCGCTGCTCCCCTGCAGATCCTCTCTGCTTCCAGCGTCTGCGTCCGGTACATGTCAGGCCTGCGTCATTGCGCAGGCCTGACGCGACACCGTAAGTAGAGAGGGAGGAAGAAGGAGCTGCGCAGCCGTCAAGGTGACGGCGTGCACAGCTCCCGGCCAGATACTGTGTGACGCGGGCGGCTGTGTCTGCTGCCGGCCGCGTCGCATCACACAAAGCAGGCACGGGTGGCCGCACATGGGCGTACCCAGGATCAAAACTAGGGGGGCAAGCCAATATCGCATCTTATACAGATTACATCATATACACTGTACATTGTATAA
The DNA here is from genome assembly GCA_033576555.1 of Oophaga sylvatica. Classification (NCBI taxonomy): domain Eukaryota; kingdom Metazoa; phylum Chordata; class Amphibia; order Anura; family Dendrobatidae; genus Oophaga; species Oophaga sylvatica. The sequence goes on from JARQOD010000006.1 coordinate 176,080,805, forward strand.
TACAGCAGTGTATGCGACACTACACTGTATATACCATATATTATACATGGCAGTCGCGCTCATGTCAGGAGCGGTACCAGCAAGTCCGAGGATTGCAGTGCGATCCTCGCATGAGTTATACGGCCGTCTGTCTATGCCCTTGTTATAATAATACTGAAATATTAATCTATTATTAAAGTATTAAGGAGCTCACAAGTAAAAAAAAGCCCCCTACCTCCCCTGTCCCCCACCCACACCCCAACAGCCCATCGTCTCACATGCACCCCTTAGTGTTCTGTCCCACTGACCCCACAATACCCCCATCCTCTCACATGCACCCCTCAGTGCTCTGTTGCCCATCCCCGCTTCAGTCCCCACAAACCCCCACCTACCCCACATCCTACTCAACCCCCAGTGCCCTAGCCCCACAATACCCTATCCTCTCACATCAACCCCTGTGCGCCAGCCCCTACAATATCCCCATCCTCTCACATTCACCAACCAGTGCCCTGTATCCCCTCCCCCACAATACCCCATTGTTATGATTTGGTAGCTGAGGAGAGCAGGCAAAAAAGGCAATACACCAGAGAGGTTGGAATCTATTGGATTGCAGTACCCTGACTAACCACCACAACTAAAGGCAGCCGTGGAGCGTACCTACGTTGGTCCTAGACGCCTCGTCACAGCCTGAGAAGCTAACTTCACCTAAAGATAGAAAGAGGAAAACTATCTGCCCCGGAGCAGATCCCCAAAGAACATAGGAAGCCTCCAAACATGTAAAGGCGGTTAGACAAGAGGAAAATACAGACACAGACAGAAAATAGTATGAGCAAACGTTGGGGCCCAATCTTCCTAGACAGAAACGGATAGGAAGGTCACTTACTGCAATCCAAAAAAACCCTAAAAAAATACCAACACACTAATTGCAAAAACACCTGAGATCACACGACCTCTACCACCTAAATTAGTTCTCTGGTGTAACAAAACTAAGCCGCAGCCACAGAAAAAAACTGGAAAAGGCAAATGAACAAACAACTGGCTGAACTAAACTGAGAGGAGCACAAGCCCCCGGAGGGGACCTGGCAGATCCCCACAGAAGTGCAGGACAAAATGCAAAAAGCAAGCACAAAAAACTAAAAGAAGAAAATGTCTTATCTGTTAGCAGAAGATGCAGGCACGAAACAGCAAGCTTCAAAGTGAACCAGGAACAAAAGTTGAGACCAGAACAATTGGTCACCGGCAACCCTGATGGGAGGGAACCTCCCTTATATAAGACCAGTCAGTAACACCTGATCGCCAATCTTCACAATCTTCATTGAATAGTTCAGTACTGTTTGTAACCACCAGAGGGAGCTTCTGCTCAGAATTCATTTCTAGCACATTCACAACACTCCATCCTCTCACATTCACTCTCAGTGCCCTGTTGCCCCTCCCCCACAATACCCCCATCCTCTCACATTAACCCCCCAGTGCCCTAGCCCCCACAATGCCCCATACTCTTACATTCACCCCAGTGCCCTGTACCCCTCCCCCACAATACCCCCATCCTCTCACATTAACCCCCCAGTGCCCTAGCCCCCACAATACCCCATATTCTTACATTCACCCCAGTGCCCTGTACCCCTAACCCACAATACTCCATCCTCTCACATTAACCCCCCCAGTGCCCTAGCCCCCACAATACCCCATACTCTTACATTCACCCCAGTGCCCTGTACCCCTCCCCCACAATACTCCCATCCTCTCACATTAACCCACCCCAGTGCCCTAGCCCCCACAATACCACCATCCTCTTACATTCACCCCAGTGCCCTGTACCCCTCCCCCACAATACCCCATCCTCTCACATTAACCACCCCAGTGCCCTAGCCCCCACAATACCCCCATCCTCTTTCATTCACCCCAGTGCCCTGTACCCCTCCCCCACTGTACCCCCATCCTCTCACATTCCCCCACAGTGACCATGACATGCCTGAGCAGAATGAATTTAATAAATTCCATCCCCTCTTACCATGAAGCTTGCAGGCAGTGGCTGAGGCAGGAGCAGGAAGTGTCCAGTGTCTGCACACAGAGGGCACTAGGACCCAGTGTGGCTGAGACAACCAGAGCCTGCAGGGCAGAAAGTGAAACTACAGCTGCTGCCAGACAGGAAGGAAGGAGCTCCTCTGGTGAGACAGCAGCTCCATGCACTGCGCACACAGACAGACACTGCAATCTGTGGCAGAGGGAGTCGGCATTGTGCTGCTCTCTCCGCTCTCTTTCATTGTGTGCCCCTGCTTCTAGGGAGGGCAGCTGCCCCCCGCCCCACGGTGGGTACGCCCATGCGGCCGCACACAATTTGCTGTGCGGCCGGCCCACCCAGGCAATGGGGTACCGGTTCGCGCCTCTCAATCTCCCCGGTTTGGGGAATCGCCTACTTTTTTAACAAGCGGTTCCATCGAACCGGCTGAATCCCACCCCTGGATGCATCCTGCATCCTCGGGTTTTCTGAACCAGTTGTTAAAGGGAACCTGGCAAACTGCCACCACATCTTTATTCAACCCTTATTATATTTTCAAACAAGTCCATTTTGATATCTTATTGCTTTGTCTATCACCATAAAATCATTTTAATCATTGGCTTTTGATCTTGGCTTGGCTTGTACTAATTAATGGCAAAAAGTTGAGGTGGTGTTATTTTCAACATTCTAATCGTCACACTAATCATGTTAATATATCCCTGTGGGATTAAATGACATGAGTTGCAAGTGTGATGTCACAGCCGGCTCTTTGCAAACCTCTCCCTCACTGACAATGTATTATGTATGCTAAAACCACGTGCACACACCTTGGTTTCGTTGACACAATGTGCATGCCCAGGAATGCATTAGTGATTCAGGACTCATCCAGCTGTTCCAGTCAACTTTGCAAATTTCATGGCTGGTTCTGTGCTACATTACTGCTGTTTTCCTGGGCATGTATAGTGTTCTGATGAAGCCAGGGTGTGTACAGCTAGTGCACATTGTCAGTGAGGCAGTGATTTACAAAAAGCCAGGGGTGATGTCAAACTTGCAAATCAAGTTACACACGCCCACAGGGATGACTCATCTGGGGTAAACAACAACCCATGACTAGTCACCTATTAGGCCTGTTTCACACATCCGTTTTTCCCCTTGCGGCGCCCCCGGCATTTTTTCGCAGCGCCGCATCACAAAACCGTATGCGCCGCATGCGGTTTTTATCCCATTGACTTTTATTAGCGCCGCATGGCGCCGCATGTCTCTGCGGCGCGTCCGGTTGGTGCCGGATGCGGTGTCTGGTCACCGTCCGGTGTCTGGAAAAAAACGTTGCATGTAACGTTTTTTGTCTGCGGCGAAAAAGCCGCATGCGCCGGATGCGGCGCATGCGGTTCTTTTTTACAATGAAAGTCTATGGACGCCGCAATGCGCCGCATCGCGGCGTCCGCCGCATCCGGTAGCCGCATCCGGTTTGTTAATTGATATACCAGCCCACAGCAAACAGAAGGGATGTAGGAGCAGTGTATATATAGGATTACAGTAGCCAATCATATTTGGAACCCCAAAAAGGGCCCCAAAATGGGCGTGCTTAAAAGCCGGATCCGGCGCATTACGGCGTCAACGGATGCCAACCGGATACACCGGATGAGACGTATGCGGTTTTTTGCCGCATTCGTGAACCGGATGCGGCGAAAAACCGGATGCGGCACATCCGTTGTTCAGAGAAAATACCGCATGCGGCGCTGCGGCTAAATGCCGGGGGCGCAGTTTAGGCGCCCGCCGGATGTGTGAAACAGGCCTTAACTAGCATATCAGGTGTCATGATCCTGCAGTGAGTAACAAATTACCCATCCTATGGATTGCAGGGGCGTGCCATGCTGTCAGAATTGTGACAGCTAGGTCATCCTATAATGTGCTGGGCTGTCAGTTTTGTGTATAGGATTTTTTTGCAGCCCAATTAGGCCGTGCCTGCAGGAAATCCCTTTGAGGATGATTGCTTGGCCAATTATCAGGTTATGCTGGGACTATAGCCAGTCATAGCTTTATAGCTTAACAAAATTTGAGGTACTTTGTTGTGGCTCAGCAGGAGGACTGGTCCTCATTTTGACCTCTCGCTGAGTTCGCCTTAAACAGTTGGGTCAAATAGTCTACTGGAACCTTGCAATTTTTCTGCAATTTTAGTTTTCATTCCTATTTTGGAGAATTTTCTAGAATCAATTCTGAATGTCGGGGGTGGAAGTCGCAATACAAAAACTGAGAAGGAGGTTCAAAATAATATTGGGGAAATTCAGATTTTCCAAAATTAGAAGGCAGATAGAAAACGTTTTGGTGAGTACTTTATTAAGGTGTCATCTAAAAGTATTAACCCCTTAGTGACATAGCCAATTTGCAGCTTAATGACCGGGCCAATTTTTACAATTCTGACCACTGTCACTATATGAGGTTATAACTCTGGAACGCTTTAACGAATCCAGCTGATTCTGAGATTGTTTTTTCGTGACATATTATACTTCACATTAGTTGTAAAAAATTTTTTATATGACTTGCTTTTATTTATGAAAAAAAACGGAAATATGGCGAAAATTTTGAAAATTTAGCAATTTTCAAAATTTAAATTTTTATGCCCTTAAATCAGAGAGATATGTCAAACAAATTTCTTAATAAATAACATTTCCCACATGTCTACTTTACATCAGCACAATTTTGGGACAAATTTTTTTTTGTTAGGAAGTTATAAGGGTTAAAAGTTGACCAGCGATTTCTCATTTTTACAACACCATTTTTTTTTTAGGGACCACATCACATTTGAAGTCACTTTGAGGGGTCTGTATGATAGAAAATACCCAAAAGTGACACCATTCTAAAAACTGCACCCCTCAAGGTGCTCAAAACCACATTCAAGAAGTTTATTAACCCTTAACGTGCTTTACAGGAACTGAAGCAATGTGGAAGGAAAAAATTAACATTTAATTTTTTTGCAAAAACTTTACTTCGGAACCAAATTTTTTTATTTTCACAAGTGTTAAAAGAAAAAAAGAACCACAAAATTTGTTGTGCAATTTCTCCGGAATGCGCCGATACCCGATATGTGGGGGTAAACCACTTTTTGGGTGCACGGCAGAGGTCGCAAGGGAAGGAGTGCCTTTTGACTTTTTCAACGCAGAATTGGCTGGACGCCATGTTGCGTTTAGAAAGCCCCTGATGTGCCTAAACAGTCACCCCATTTTGGAAACTAGACCCCTTAAGGAACTTATCTAGATACGTGATGAGCACTTTGAACCTCCAAGTGCTTCACAGAAGTTTATAACGTAGAGCTGTGAAAATAAAAAATCATATTTTTTCCACAAGAGCGATCTTTTCACCCCAATTTTTATTTTCCCAAGGGTAACAAGACCCCAAAAGTTTTGTGCAAATTGTCCTGAGCATGCTGATACCCCATATGTGGGGGTAAACCACAGTTTGGGTGCATGGCAGAGTTTGGAAGGGAAGGAGCGCCGTTTGACTTTTTCAACGCAGAATTGGCTGGACACCATGTCGCGTTTGTAGAGGCCCTGATGTGTCTAAACAGTAGAAACCCCCCACAAGTGACCCCATTTTGGAAACTAGACCCCCTAAGGAACTTATCTAGATGTGTGGTGAGCATTTTGAACCCCCAAGTGCTTCATAGAAGTTTATAACGCCCAGGCGTGAAAATAAAACATCACATTTTTTCCACAAACCTGATCGTTTAGTCCCCAATTTTTTATTTTCCCAAGGGTAACAGGAGAAATTAGACCACAAAAGTTGTTGTCAAATTTGTTCTGAGTACGCTGATACCCCATATGTGAGGGGGACCACTGTTTGGGCGCACGGCAGGGCTTAGAAGGAAGGAGCGCCGTTTGACTTTTTCAAACCAAAATTGGCTGGAATTGAGATCGGATGCCATGTCGCTAGTGTTGAGCATTCCGATACCGCAAGTATCGGGTATCGGCCGATATTCGCGTTATCGGAATTCCGATACTTAATTCCGATACTTTTTCCATATCGTATACCGGAATCGGAAGTTCCCATAATTCTTTGAGAGGCAATGTGATTTTAGTCAGCCAATGAGGAATCCTACGAAGTGTGGGCACATCCTGTAATGATGCGGTCATCTTAACTAATGGCATGGCTGTGATTGGCTGCTGAAATGATGTCAGAATGCACTATAAAAGGCGCCGCAGCCATTTTAGCGTCACTGTGCTGTGAACTCAGTTAGGGACAGAACGCTGCTGTGCTGACTCTGAGGGACAGTTAGATATTGCGATTTTGTGTACTACTGTGCTTGAGGCAGGCTAGTTTACCAACCACTGTGTAAAGCTTCATTTTGCCATGTGTTGTTTAACAGCTCTGTGCAAGGTGTGTGTGTGACAGTGCAGGTGACGCTGCAGTTTGCTCTGCATCCACCGCTGTTTGTAGGCATCTGCACGTGTCACTTTTTTTTTTTTTTTTTATTTTATTTAGTGAATTGGTGCAGCTCCATTATATTAGAAAAAAATCAAATCTATTAGTGTGACGTGCTTCCATCCGTATACAATACATTGGTTGCAAACACTATAGAAGTACAGAAAGGAGCTTTTCACAGATTGTGGACAGTTGTGTTTCAGTGTTCACTTCAGTCTGTGTTTTTTACTTTTTTGAGTGCAGATCACGCTCCAGTTACATGTTCAAGCACTGCTGCTTGTACTCTGCTGAGCGTGTCTCAGTGGCTCATCCTTTTCATTTATCTCCAATTGGTTCTGCTACATTCCATTTAAAATAAATCTAATCTATTAGTGTGACGCGCTTCCATCCGTATACAATACATTGGTTGCAAACACTATAGAAGTACAGAAAGGAGCTTTTCACAGATTGTGGACAGTTGTGTTTCAGTGTTCACTTCAGTCTGTGTTTTTTACTTTTTTGAGTGCAGATCACGCTCCAGTTACATGTTCAAGCACTGCTGCTTGTACTCTGCTGAGCGTGTCTCAGTGGCTCATCCTTTTCATTTATCTCCAATTGGTTCTGCTACATTCCATTTAAAATAAATCTAATCTATTAGTGTGACGCGCTTCCATCCGTATACAATACATTGGTTGCAAACACTATAGAAGTACAGAAAGGAGCTTTTCACAGATTGTGGACAGTTGTGTTTCAGTGTTCACTTCAGTCTGTGTTTTTTACTTTTTTGAGTGCAGATCACGCTCCAGTTACATGTTCAAGCACTGCTGCTTGTACTCTGCTGAGCGTGTCTCAGTGGCTCATCCTTTTCATTTATCTCCAATTGGTTCTGCTACATTCCATTTAAAATAAATCTAATCTATTAGTGTGACGCGCTTCCATCCGTATACAATACATTGGTTGCAAACACTATAGAAGTACAGAAAGGAGCTTTTCACAGATTGTGGACAGTTGTGTTTCAGTGTTCACTTCAGTCTGTGTTTTTTACTTTTTTGAGTGCAGATCACGCTCCAGTTACATGTTCAAGCACTGCTGCTTGTACTCTGCTGAGCGTGTCTCAGTGGCTCATCCTTTTCATTTATCTCCAATTGGTTCTGCTACATTCCATTTAAAATAAATCTAATCTATTAGTGTGACGCGCTTCCATCCGTATACAATACATTGGTTGCAAACACTATAGAAGTACAGAAAGGAGCTTTTCACAGATTGTGGACAGTTGTGTTTCAGTGTTCACTTCAGTCTGTGTTTTTTACTTTTTTGAGTGCAGATCACGCTCCAGTTACATGTTCAAGCACTGCTGCTTGTACTCTGCTGAGCGTGTCTCAGTGGCTCATCCTTTTCATTTATCTCCAATTGGTTCTGCTACATTCCATTTAAAATAAATCTAATCTATTAGTGTGACGCGCTTCCATCCGTATACAATACATTGGTTGCAAACACTATAGAAGTACAGAAACGGGCCTTTCACAGCTACTGAACATGGGTTTTTAATTTTTAACTAAAATATGTATTTTTTCAAATGACCACAAATATAAGTAATGTTGAAGAGGAATAGTCCTACATCCATTGTTTGCACAATATTACAGGTGTACATCATGTCCCTTAATCAACAATGTATTATTATATTTACTTGTATGCTTTTATTTAAAAGCCAAGAACACAGAAGGATAACCTTCGCACTGCAGCTGTTGTCAAAGTTCAACCCACATTATGCACTTCCAACATTGCAGCATTTGAGGCATGATGTGAGTTGGATTGGTCAAAGTTATGGAGTGAGAAGGTTCACCATCAGTACCCTATAGCATAAGTATGCTTTTGTGTTAGCATTTGTGTTAGACATGTGGATATCTGCCATAATATGTCACAATTATTTAGTTACAGATTTGTTACCAACACTAATCATTGAATGGTTTTAAATTTGACGTTTCACTTGTTTACAGCTTAGAAATAAGGGTGTAGCCTGATATCTATGTGTAGCACTAGCCACTTTAACATGTCATGTTTTTTTAAACATGTGTAGCTAGGTAGCAGTAATTTTTGCCGGACACACAGCAGGGGAACAGCAGGCGTTACTGAACCCCACTATCACTATAGCTTGTGTATTGGTCTGTGGACACGACACTTCTGAGCAGCAACTGGCAGTGTTGTAGCCCAGGGAGTATAGCTCAGGTGGTAGAAAGATGAACATAACAGGAGACATGGAAAACGTTGCCAACCAGTTAGTTAATCTGAAACCGGACAGGCAAATTCAGGCGAGATCCATGCCTAGTTCATTTTCAGAAAAGTAAGCCGTTCTACATTATCGTAGGATAGTCGCATGCAACGGTCTGTTAGTACACCACCTGCAGCAGTAAAGACGCGCTCCGATAATACACTGGCAGCAGATCAAGCCAGCACCTCCAATGCATACTGGCTAAGCTCTGGCCATGTATCCAGCTTAGAGACACAAAACTTGAATGGGGAAGAGCCATCTGGGAGTACACTGAGAGGGCAAGACATGTAGTCTGTCACCATCTTACGGAAATGTTGCCTCCTGCTGACTGGAGCCGTCTCGGATGGTGTAGACATTGGTGGCGCTGCCACAAAACTTCGACACATTTGGAACATACTGTTCTTGCCCTGTGCAGAGGCGCTGCTTGTGCTCCCTCTTGTTGCAGAGCTGTCTCCACTGCCTCGACGCACAGAGCTGCTTTGTAAATCAGTAGCAGCAGCAGTGCTCTCGGCTGGAATGGAGAACATTATGGATTGCACCAGTGTGTCTTGGTACTTCCGCATTTTACGCTCCCGGTTCAACGGTGTGATGAGGCTTTGTAAGTTGTCCCGGTAGCGAGGGTCTAGGAGGGTGTACACCCAATAATCAGACGTGGTGTGAATGTGTTCGATGCGGCGGTCGTTTCTCAGCCACTGCAGCATGAAATCAACCATGTGCTGCAGACTCCCAACTGGCCAAGAAACGTTGTCCCCTGCAAGAGGCGTCATCTCCGCCTGCTGTGCATCACCCCACCCTTGGTCTACATACTGACTAGAGCATTGTCTACCTCCCTCTGGAGCGATGTCTTCCTCCTCCATTGACTCCTCCTCATCCTCCTCACAAAGTCCTTCAAATACATATAAATTTACAAAATTTAAAACTCAAAATTTAAAAGCTTTGTATCATAATTCTGTAACATCAGTTTATGGAAACACAATAGCATTACAAAAGGATAGACAAAAAATGTACATTATGTGCTTTGTAAATACATTAAAAGTTTGTAATGGTTATGAAAATATAGACAGCGACTCTGGAGGTTCAATTGTTGATACAGCATGGTACTTTGAAAGTCCTCCAGCCCTTTGTGAGGAACCACGTTGCGCTGACTGTCCAGAAGGTGATGGAATTTGTGACTCCTCATCCTCCACCTCTTCCAAAACCTCATGCCTTAGTGCTTGCAGTGTTTTTTGAAGCAGGCAGATAAGGGGGACAGTCAGGCTGACTAGTGCATCATCTGCACTCGCCATCCGCGTTGACTCATCAAACGCACGCAAAACGTGGCAGATATCCTTCATAGAGTTATTCGCCACTCATTACACTGGCAGTGGCTGCCCATTCATTATAGGATCCAATTCTAATTACTGGTTCTCACCAACAAAGCTCTCCACAGCGCAGCACCCCCCTACATCTCCTCCCTTATTTATATTTATCGGCCTAACCGACTGCTGCACTCTGCAAACGACCTTCGACTAACCTCTGCACTAATCCGTACCTCCCACTCCCAACTCCAAGACTTCACCCGCGCTGCGCCAATCCTCTGGAATGCTCTACCCCAAGAAATTAGGACTATCCGCAATTTGGATGGTTTCAGGCGCTCCCTCAAAACACATTTGTTCACAGTGGCCTATCACATTCACTAATCAAAGTCATTCTATGTGTAATTCTGTGTGTGTAGCCCATTCACTATCTCCATGCATCCCTCACTTCCTTAAAATGGCTGGACCATCATTGTAAAAACACCATTGTATATAAACACCTGTACTTTGTATCTCCCACACCTCATTGTAGATTGTAAGCTTTCACCAGCAGGGGCGGCTGATTTTGCTTTAATTATTGTATTGTTAACGTTGTTACTTATGACTCGTGTTTTGAAACTGTTAAACTGTAAAGCACTGCGGAATATTATGGCGCTATATAAATAAATAATATTATTATTCTTATTATAGAGGCCCACTCAGTAGTGGTGAAGTGTGAACGCCGCAAATTGCGAGTTGACTGCGCCTGATGCAGCTGATACTCCATTACTGTTGGCTGCTGCTCACACAACCGCTCCAACATATGTAACGAGGAATTCCACCTGGTGGGTACGTCACATATGATGCGATGTTCATGAAGGTGAAATCTGCGTTGCAGAGCTGCAATCAGCGATCTGGCCATGCTGGAACGTCGCAAGTGAGCGCACTCTAGGCGGACCTTGTGCAGCAGTGCATCAAGATCCGGATAGTCCCTCAAAAAACTCTGCACGACCAAGTTGAGCACATATGACAGACATGGTATGTGAGTGAGGTTGCCAAGGCCCAGAGCTGACACCAGATTTCGGCCATTGTCACACACTACCAAGCCTGCCTGTAGATTCTCTTCCAAAAACCACACGTCGCTCTCCTGCTTTATGGCATTACAGAGCTCCTGCGCTGTGTGGCTAAGATTCCCCATGGAAATTAATTTCAGGATGGCCTGTTGACATTTGGACACGGCTGTGCTCATATCGGTCGCAACAGGTAAACGTTCACGGGTCCATGTGGAGGTAGACCGTGACGGCTCCTGCAGCGATGATTCTGAGGAACTGGAATAGGAGGAGGAATCAATGTGTACAGACTTGATTCCTGCAATCCTTGGAGTTGGCAGAACACGTACAGCGCCACTCGCAAGATCAGTACCCGGCTGCACAACATTGACCCAATGGGCAGTGAGGGAAAGGTATTGTCCCTGGCCATGGGTGTTAGAACCCTCTTGTTAGGTTTTGTTTCAGTTTGCTGGTCACATGACCTTTTTTCCCTATTTAGTCTGGCTCCGCCCTTCTGGCTTTGCTTGACTTCATTGTATTATCTACTGTTAAGCTAGCCGGGTGCTTAGGTGCCTTAATCTGTCAGTTTTGCTTGATGTTAGGATCACAAAGTATTTATTTTTCTGTTTAATTATCCATGCTACAATTTATGTTAGGAGGTGTCCACCTTTTCTCACAGTCCCTAGATCTTGTAGGGATTACTCCCTCGCAACTATAGGTCTTCGTTCACACTAGATGAGGACTTTAGCGGGTCTGGTCGCAGGATCAGGTTCCCCGTTACATCGTAGGGATTCAGCTTAGTTGTATTGTAGGGACAGAATTCCCTTCTTTCCTTACTGGTTGTAGCAGATCATAACAATGGGTACTGGTCCACGCATCGGTGGTCAGGTGGACCTTGCTACTGAGGGCTTTTAGTAGCGCATGTTTAATTTTTCCCTCAACATGCTTTTGCAGACCAGGGACGGCTTGCCTGCTGAAATGAAATCGGCTTGGCACATTGTATTGTGGGATTGACAATGATATTCAGTTACGGAAACTGTCTGTCTCCACCAGCCTGAATCACAGCATTTCAAGGGACAGGAGTTTTGCAATGCCAGCATTCAGAGCCTGTGCTCGTGCATGGTTTGCGGAGTATGGCCGTCTTTTATCCCATGCCTGTGCTACCGATGGCTGTTTTGTGGCCTGGGAGTGTGAGGATGACAGGGAACTTGCTGCTGTGTGTGGAATAACAGTTTGTCTCTGGACAACAGTGGCCGAGGTTCTTCCATGGCGATCCTGTGAGGAAGCATAACCAGCTGTGTGTGAGCTCGATGAAGAGGCTTCAACACAACCTGAAGATGTAGGTGCTGCTGTAGGTTGGCCTACATCTCTAGTGTGTCTTTGTAACTCAACTATGTGCTTTGTCCGCACATGTTTCCACATATTTGTGGTATTGAGGTGACTGACACTTTTAGCTATTTTTAATTTTTAATTACACAGCTTGCATTTCACATAGCAAATATCATGTGCAAGTGTGTGAAAAAAGGACCACGCAGTGCAAGTCCTGGGAGCGCACGTTTTGACTTTTGGAAGACAACTGCTCCGAACAGGTGCCAAACTGGAGGCTACAGGCAACCGAGTCTGCAGCCTAACTCTCCCTCCTGTTTGTACCGTTGGGGCAATGTCTTCCTCTATCTTCCTTCTATCACTAACCATTTCTCTAGGCCTCTCCCAGCTTTCAACCAAAGTACTGGTTCTCACCCACAAAGCTCTCCACAGTGCAGCACCCCTCCTACATCTCCTCCCTCATTTCTATCTATCGGCCTAACCGACTGCTGCGCTCTGCAAACGACTTTCGACTAACCTCTGCACTAATACGTACCTCCCACTCCCGACTCCAAGACTTCTCCTGCTCTACGCCAATCCTCTGGAATGCTGTACCCCAAGAAATTAGGACTATCCACAATTTGCATGGTTTCAGGCGCTCCCTCAAAACACATTTGTTCAGAGCGGCCTATCACATTCACTAATCAAAGTCATTCTATGTATTCTGTGTAAGTGTGTGTGTGTCTCTAGCCCATTCACTATCTCCATCCCTCAGTCCCTTAAGATGGCTGGAACATCATTGTAAATGCACCATTGTATATAAACACCTATACTTTGTATCTCCCCCATCTCATTGTACATTGTAAGCTGTCACGAGCAGGGGCGACTTATTTAGCTTAAATTATTGTATTGTTAACGTTGTTACTTATGACTTGTGTTCTGAAACTGCTAAACTGTAAAGCGCTGCGGAATATGATGGCGCTATATAAATAAATATTATTATTATTCCTCTGAGCTGCTCCCACCACCTTCCTGTTCTTCATGCCATGTTGGGTCTTGGACCTCATCATCTCCACTACCCTCTTCCAACACCTGCTGTTGGGTGGTCTGGCCAGCACCATGCTCAACAGAAACTGGCACCTGGGTCTCATCATCATCATCAGATGCGTTCTGCGGTGTGCTGACCATCGGCACTGTCTCACCCGCCTCTTCAGATTCAGAGAGACACAGCTGTTGCGCATCACTGCATACTCCCTCTTCTTCACATTACAGAATGCTGCTTGGCTGGGCCCTGTTTGCAAGCCAATAGATTCTGAGAACAGAAGCAGACACTCAGCTGGCTCCTGTACAGAACTCTCTGACTGCCTGGGCAATTTGCCAGGCGGTGAAGAGACAGATGGTTGCCCAACAGTGCTGTGGTCCTGAGAGGAGGTGGAAGCAATTGAAGTCGATGCATTGGCTGAGATCCAAACAACAACGGCTTCAATTTGTTCTTCCCGCAGCAGGGGGGTACTCCGAGCTCCTACAAAAGTGCGCATAAAGGAACGCTCACGGCCCGGGGAAAACTGGTGGATGCTGTGTCACTGGGGGCCGCAGCAGCCACAGAATCCCCACGTCCTCTCCCTGAAGAAACTCCACGACCACGTGCCTTACTCCCTGCCTTCTTCATCTTGGTAGATTGATAAAGAAAGTCTGAAAAGTTATAAGGTCTAAGTGTGGTTATTCCGCAGAGACTGCAGTGAACACTGCACACAACTGTTCACTACCCAATGCGTCTCAGCAGGAAGGCAGTCTGTGCGTCAAAACAAAGGCACAAGCATACATCCATGTACCCTGTTTATACAGCTATATAAAAAAAAATATGTAGTAGTGACGCACACTTTATTGAGGTACAGTATTACATCGCCATTCACCATCTGTGGCTATGCAGTGTCATCTATATATACCTTATCTATCTGTTGTCATGCTTCCAAGTCGACAGTCAGCCATAAATAGCAATTTTCACTATGCACTATGCACTTTTTAAAGGTTATGTTTGTTAATAAAAATGATTATTGCCACATATTATGAGTATTACATGATGGAAATTGTATAATTTTGTATAAAATATTTAGGGACATTATTCAGCAAATGGAACATTTTAGTAATATCACAGATAACTTGTAATGCTGATGATGTTTTGAAGTCAGACATTCATTGTCTATACAATAAAAATGGTGTACATACTGTTACTTATCCATCATTAATGGATTCAGATATGTACTTGTATGCTTTTATGTACAACCGTATAGCAGATTCCTTAACTAATTTATTTTGTGGTTTGCATTGCTGTTCAACATGTTAATGTATGTGTTTATGTTTGTCAATTCTTTATTTATCTAGATATTAGTTTAAATGAAATCATCATCTTATGGTAGTAAAGGTTATCTTTCTCTTGTTTGAAGTATAGACATTTAAAATTGACAGGTAACAAGGAAATTACTTGATCTAGTATTTAAACATCCTCCTTGACCCTGGGCTCCAACACCGCCAGTTGTTGCTCGGAAGTGCTGTTAGCACAGTCAACACTTGCTCCTGTGTTACTGGGGTTCAGTAACGTCAGCTGGTCCTCGGTTGTGCCATTGGCTCTTTTCCTTCTGCTGCCCCTCCGGGTTCCAGCACAGTCAGCTGGTCCTCGTTACTTGCATTGGCTCTTGTACCTTCTGCTACCCGTCCGGGTTCCAGTACCGTCAACTGGTTCTCCGCAGTGCCTTTGGCCTAGGTGCCTCCATCTCGGTATCCGAGTTCCAGCAACGTCTGCTGGTCCTTGGTAGTGCTTTGGAGCACAGGTACCTCCTGCTTAGTAACCGTGTCCCAGTAACATCAGCTGGTACAAGATTGTGCTACAAATACAAGATACGGAACAAGAGACACAAGAACAATAAGCAGAAGATCTAAAAGCAGAAGAACATGAAGTATAAGACCAAAATGAAGAGCAAAATATATGCTCTAAATTCTAAGCAGAAGAAGACTAAGCAGTGTATGGGGGTGAGTCCGTTCCTCCTCGTGGTGCCCCTGGAAAATGCCTGCTGCTGCAGGCTAAACTGAACACGGACAAATACTGTTGTAATTTAAATCTTTTGTGACAGCAAGAACGGAAGGATGAAAAATTCATACTTTGACAGATTACAAGTACAGGATTCTCTGTCACAAATAAGAATATGATGAAGAAGATGAAGCAGAATATGAATAAGAATAATAGTTTAATAAGAAGAATATGAGTAATGTTAACAAAGATGAATAGCAAGAAGTTTAAGAAGAAGATAAAGAAGGTGAAGATGAAGAATAATTTGATGAAAAAGATGATGCTGCAGAAGATTATGAAGGAGAAAGTGTGTGAAAAGTTAAAAAGGTGAAGATGAAGAGCATGGAAGTTGTGTAATATACATATTTGCCAAAATATAAAAAACGTTAACATTGTCAATTTCTTCGTCAATCCGAACATCTTTAAAAAAAAAATATTTATGCTATTCCATTTGATTGGGTTAAACATCTATGCCTTTAATGTCTCCTCAACCTTCCCCAATACATTCTACATTACTCTTTCTTGTTTTCCTTCATGTACAATTAACCAACAAGGCAAGAATGGGTTTTTTTTTAATTTCGATATTTTGTTCCCATAGACTTACATGGGACTTCCGGTATCGGTATCGGGTATCGCCGATATTTTAGTGATATCGGCGATACCATTCCGATTCCGATACTTTAGGATATCGGAAAGTATCGCTCAACTCTACATGTCGCATTTGGAGAGCCCCTGATGCGCCTAAACAGCGGAAACTCCCCACAAATGACACCATTTTGGAAACTAGACCCTTTATGGAACTTATCTAGATGTGTGGTGAGCACTTTAAACCCAAAGTGCTTCACAGAAGTTTATAACGTAGAGCCGTGAAAATAAAAAATAATTTTTTTCATCAAAAATGATTCTTTAGCCCGCTATTTTTTTATTTTCCCAAGGGTAACAGGAGAAATTGGACCCCAAAAGTTGTTGTGCAATTTTTCCTGAGTACGCTGATACTCCATATGTGGGGTGAAACCACTGTTTGGGTGCATGGGAGAGCTTGAAAGGGAAGGAGCGTCATTTTGTAATGTAGACTTTGATGGAATGTTCTGCGAGCGTTATGTTGTGTTTGCAGAGCACTTGATGTGCCTAAACAGTAGAAATCCCCTGCAAGTGACACCATTTTGGAAACTAGACCCCCCAAGGAGTTTATCTAGATGTGTGGTGAGCACTTTGAACCCCAAGTGCTTCACAGAAATTTATAAACGCAGAGCCGTGAAAATAAAAAATCATTTTTTTCTTCAAAAATGATTTTTTTTTAGCCAGCTATTTTTTATTTTCCCAAGGGTAACAGGAGAAATTAGAACCTAAAAATTGGTGTGCAATTTGTCCTGAGTATGCTGATACCCCATATGTAGGGTAAACTACTGTTTGGGCGCACAGCAGTGCTCGGAAGGGAGGGAGTGCCATTTGAATTTTTAAACGCCACGTCGTGTTTGGAGACCCCCTGGTGTGCCTAAATAGTGGAAACCCCTCAATTCTAGCTCCAACCCTAACCCCAACACACCCCTAACCCTAATCCCAGCCCTAACCCTAATCCTAACCCTAACCCTAATCCTAACCCTAATCCCAACCCTAATTCCAACCCTAATTGTAACCCTAACCCTAATTGTAACTCTAACCCTAATTCCAACCCTAACCCTAATTATAACCCTAACCCTAATGGAAAAATAAAAATAAATAAAATTTCTTTATTTTATTATATGTCCCTAACTAAGGGGGTGATAAAGGGGGGCTTATGTACTGTTTTTTTTTTTATTTTGATCACTGTGATAGTTTATCACAGTGATCAAAATGTACTTTTCCTGAATGAATGAATCTGCATGCGCCCTCCATTTTTTTTACAGGATGAAGAGGCCGGGACCTGCCAGAGGACAGGGGGACATGGGGGACACCTGGAGGTACCGGGGAGGGATCAGGGGACCGGGGGATCCTATTTCTCTCCCCTCTGATGTGCGCCGTTAATTAACGGCGCTGTGGTTTAAGTACCCTTAACTACCGTCCTTAAAAGACGTATCGGCGGTCGTTAAGGGGTTAAACTCAAATTGCCGTAGGCAAAGTTTGGTCCTAAATTCATTGGTA
The DNA here is from genome assembly GCA_033576555.1 of Oophaga sylvatica. Lineage (NCBI taxonomy): Eukaryota > Metazoa > Chordata > Amphibia > Anura > Dendrobatidae > Oophaga > Oophaga sylvatica. The sequence goes on from JARQOD010000006.1 coordinate 176,098,263, forward strand.
CGTATGAGATTCTGGAAGTAGTCAATTCAGTGGCTTTTAGATTGAAGCTAGCTCCATCTCTTCATATCCCTCCATGCTCAGTTGTCCTAAAGTATGCAGAGGCATGCTGGGTTGTTAGTTTTGTGTATGTGATTTCCTTGCAGGCCAATTAGACCGTAACTGCTGGAAATCCTCCTGGTCTCACCCTTTCAGTGTGATTACTTGGCCATTTAGCTGGCTAGCTATGCTGGTTTAATAGAGTGTAACATAAAGGATTAGAGCCCCCAGCACTTTGCAGCATTTGTGCATGAGGACAGCCATCTACTGTCCAAAGGGGACTCTGTGGAAACGACCATAAGAGGGAGAGTTTCAGGGGGAACTAGTTTAGATGGAGCACCAGGTCAGGTGACCTTGATGATGCAGTTCCCTGGTATAAAAGGCAAGTGCCCTAAAATGGGAGTGGGTTTGCTGCCAAGAGAAGAGACAGTCAGGATGTGTGTTAAGGAAGACACTGAGGCGGGTTGTCACACCATGACAAGAAGCATGCATCAGCAGATTGTGTCACGCCTAGAAGCAGCACCCAGTCAGCACCAGACAAGCTCCGGAACTTAGATGACAACACTCAAGACCCAAAGACCAAACCTGCACCAGGCAAGCTTCAGAACCTAGCTACGCCAGTCAAGGTCCAAAGTTGAGACCTGTGCCGATTAAGACCCAGAGCCCAGACAAAGCCAGTCAAAAGTCGAGGCCAAGCCCTCATTCCACTATGTACGAGAAACATCCGCCTTCAGTAAAGCATTGAAGATCCAGGATCAAACTCCACTTGGGGTTGACGCCTGTGGTGGTGAACGGGAGGTGCGAGTGAGCAGACCCACACTGATGTATGCTACAGGGGTTGGCCAGGGCTAGTACAACAGATGGGGGTGATTGAATTGAAGTAGGCCCAACAAGCCTTGATAGACTTTAATAAAAGGACTTGTGCCTAGCGGAAGAACTAGAGACCCCCATTAGTGTCTGTGTTAGAGGAAGAAGCAGTACAGTGTATCTCTGTAATGTCTGCCGGTGCCTAGGCATGCTTCCCCTCCTCCCACCATATGGGGATGACGGCTTACTCACTGTCTCGGCCGCAGCAGCATCCTCAGAAACTGCCTTCTCCATCCATTTGTGTGCTTCCCTGCTCTTAAAGGCGTAGCGCGTATATGGTAAAATGTCCCCAGCTAACAGCTGGGAGGAATTTTGTTAAAGTAATCACCTGCAAGGTGTTTCCAAGCCAATAGCTGGGAGTCAACTTTTATAAAAGACACCCCACAATAGGGAGGTGCCTGAGAAACCCTTATAGCTAGGTGTTGGTGTGTGCAACTGCATATTGCCAGGTCCCCTGCCCCTAGTCTGTTAAAAGTTATTCCAGAATCCTGTGTTCCCTTAGTGTTGTATAGTTTTTTTTGTTCTTGTGACCACTTTGGCAGTGTCCTAATCCTGAAACTGCATCTATGGTACCTACACCATGTCTCTGTTCCCGGTGTGGCCAGTCCTGTATCCGTTGTCCCTGGTCCTAATGCAGCCAGCTCCAGAACTGTCTCCTGATATCTACAAGTGTGAACAAAAACTTATCTTCGACATCCAAGTTGTCTGTCCAGTCTGGGTAGTCTCCGTATCCTGCTAGTCAACAAACCTGACCCCTGGAATCAGTAGCTGCTGTCTTGGCGCCTGCCTAGAAGTGGTACCTGGTGGCTACCTGCCGCCCACTCTGTCTCCACCATCAGGTGCTTTAGCGAACACCAGAATGCCACTTAGCTATGCCCCTTGCTAGGCAGGTTAAGCCCTGTGGCTCAGTGGGTCCACGAACCATGTGTGCCTCTTGTGGGTGTGACACTCTCATAGTACCGGGATCATTACTCCTGTTAAAAAGTTAAAGAGTGTATAACAAGCGACTGTTGTAATAGGTAGAGTAAGTCTGTTATACTGTGTCTGGGGGCTTTATTATACTGTGTGTGTGAGGGAGCTGCATTATACTGTGCGTGAGGTGGCTGAATTATACTGTGTATGTGGGGGAAGTTGAATTATACTATATGAGGGAGGCGTTGAATTATACTCTATGAGGGGGCACTGCATTATACTCTAATGGGGCGCTGCTTTATAGTCTGAGGGGGCACTACATTATACTCTATGAGGGGCACTGCATTATACTCTGAGGGGGTGCTGCATTATAGTCTGAGGGGGGCTGCATTATACTCACAGGAGGTATGCATTTTATTTTATGAGGGGGCCGTGCATACCATGATGCGGATGGAGATGGGCTCTATGCATACCAGAATAGGGATGGGGATGGACGTCATGCATATGAGGATAAGGATGAGGGTGCCATGCATACCAGAATAGGGATGAGGGGGCCATGTATGCCTGAATTGGGGACATACAGTACAGACTAAAAGTTTGGACACACCTTCTCATTCAAAGATGTTTCTGTATTTTCATGACTATGAAAATTGTACATTCACACTGAATGCATCAAAACTATGAATTAACAGATGTGGAATTATATACGTACTTAACAAAAAAGTGTGAAGCAACTGAAAATATGTCTTATATTCTAGGTTCTTCAAAGTAGCCATCTTTTGCTTTGATTACTGCTTTGCACACTCTTGGAATTCTCTTGATGAGCTTCAAGAGGTAGTCACCGGAAATGGTTTTCACTTCACAGGTGTGCCCTGTCAGGTTTAATAAGTGTGATTTCTTGCCTTATAAATGGGGTTGGGACCATCAGTTTTGTTGTGCAGAAGTCTGGTGGATACACAGCTGATAGTCATACTGAATAGACTGTTAGAATGTGTATTATGGCAAGAAAAAAGCAGCTAAGTAAAGAAAAACGAGTGTCCATCACTACTTTAAGAAATGAAGGTCAGTCAGACCGAAAAATTGGGAAAACTTTGAAAGTGTCCCCAAGTGCAATTGTAAAAACCATCAAGTGCTACAAAGAAACTGGCTCACATGAGGACCGCTCAAGGAAAGGAAGACCAAGAGACACCTCTGCTTCTGAGGATAAGTTTATCCGAGTCACCAGCCTCAGAAATCACAGGTTAACAGCAGCTCAGATTAGAGACCAGGTCAATGCCACACAGAGTTCTAGCAGCAGACACATCTCAACAACAACTGTTAAGAGGAGATTTTGTGCAGCAGGCCTTCATGGTAAAATAGCTGCTAGGAAACCACTTGTAAGAACAGGCAACAAGCAGAAGAGACTTGTTTGAGCTAAAGAACACAAGGAATGGACATTAGACCAGTGGAAATCTGTGCTTTGGTCTGATGAGTCCAAATTTGAGATCTTTGGTTCCAACCACCGTGTCTTTGTGCGACGCAGAAAAGGTGAACGGATGGACTCTACATGCCTGGTTCCAACCGTGAAGCATGGAGAAAGAGGTGTGATGGTGTGGGGGTGCTTTGCTGGTGACACTGTTGGGGATTTATTCAAAATTGAAGGCATACTGAACCAACATGGCTACCACAACATCTTGCAGCGGCATGCTATTCCATCCCGTGTGCATTTAGTTGGGCCATCATTTTTTTGTCAACAGGACAATGACCCCAAACACACCTCCAGGCCAAGAAGGAGAGTGATGGGGTGCTACGCCAGATGACCTGGCCTCCACAGTCACCAGACCTGAACCCAATCGAGATGGTTTGGGGTGAGCTGGACCAGAGAGTGAAGGCAAAAGGGCCAACAAGTGCTAAGCATGCCAAGCGTGTGCAAAGCAGTCATCAAAGCAAAAGGTGGCTACTTTGAAGAACCTAGAATATAAGACATATTTTCAGTTGTTTCACACTTTTTTGTTAAGTACCGTATATACTCGAGTATAAGCCGAGATTTTCAGCCCATTTTTTAGGGCTGAAAGCCCCCTCTTGCTTATACTCGAGTCATATACAGGGGGAGGCGGAGCGCAGCTGTTCTATATACTCACCCCTCTGCCCGCGCGGTCTCTGCAGCCTCTGCTCTTCTCCCACGGTCTCCGGCACCAGTGTTCAGCGGTCAGGTGGCACCGCTCATTAAAGTCATGAATATGCACATATTCATTACTTTAATGAGCGGTACCACGTGACCGCTGAACACTGGCGCCGAAGACCACGGGAGAAGAGCAGGGCAGAGACGCGCCAGCGGAAGGGTGAGTATAAGCGATATTTACCTGTCCCATTCCACCGCTGCTCGCCGCTGTGTCCTCGCGTCCTCTTGCTGCGATGTTCAGGCAGAGGGCGCGATGACGTGATTACTGCGCGCCACGCCCTCTGCCTGTGCATTCACTGCTGGAGGACCCGGAAGACAGTGGCGCTCAGCGGTGGACCGTGTGACAGGTAAATATCGCAGATGCCGGGGCCCTGAGCAAGCGGTGACACCGGCACCTGTCCCCCATAGCACGCCGGTGTCCCCGCTTGCTCAGGACACCAGCACCTGGCCCCCAGTGAAGAGAGGTGAGTATGTCTTTTTTTGTTGTTGTTGCAGCAGCTGCGACAGCATAAGGGGCCTATTCAATGCAGCATCTATGGGGGCATAATCTATGGAGCATCTATGGGGGCATAATCTATGGGGGCACAATCTATGGAGCATCTATGGGGGCATAATACATGGGGCATCTATGGGGCATAATTTGTGGAGCATCTATGGGGGCATAATCTGTGGAGCATCTATGGGGCATAATCTATGAAGCATCTATGGGGGCATAATACATGGGGCATCTATAGGGGCATAAACTAAGGAGCATCTATGGGGGCATTATACATGGAGCATCTATGGGGGCATAATCTAAGGAGCATCTATGGGGGCATAATCTAAGGAGCATCTATGGGGGCATAATCTATGGAGCATCTATGGGGGCATAATACATGGGGCATCTATGGGGGCATAATCTGTGGAGCATCTATGGGGGCATAATCTGTGGAGCATCTATGGGGGCATAATCTATGGAGCATCTATGGGGGCATGATCTATGGGGGCACAATCTATGGAGCATCTATGGGGGCATAATACATGGGGCATCTATTAGGGCATAATCTAAGGAGCATCTATGGGGGCACAATCTATGGAGCATCTATGGGGCACAATCTATGGAGCATCTATGGGGGCACAATCTATGGAGCATCTATGGGACACAATACATGGGCAGCATATGGGGCACAATCTATGGAGCATCGTGTGGGGCATAATACATGGGGCAGCATATGGGGCACAATACATGGAGCATCTTGTGGGCATAATACATGGGGCAGCATATGGGGCATAATCTCATTTTCCACCCTAGGCTTATATTCGAGTCGATAAGTTTTCCCAATTTTTTGTGGCAAAATTAGGTAGGTCGGCTTATACTCGGGTCGGCTTATACTCGAGTATATATGGTTTATAATTCCACATGTGTTAATTCAAAGTTTTGATGCCTTCAGTGTGAATGTACAATTTTCATAGTCATGAAAATACGGAAACATCTTTGAATGAGAAGGTGTGTCCAAACTTTTGGTCTGTACTGTATATATATATATACAGCTCTGGCAAAAATTAAGAGACCACTGCAAAATTTTCAGTTTGTCTGATTTTTCTCTTTATAGGTATATTTTTGAGTAAAATGTAAATTGCTCTTTTATTCTATAAACTACTGGCAACATGTCTCCGAATTTCCAAGCAATAAAATTTGTATTTATTTTCAGAAAATGAGAAATGGTCAAAATAATAAAAATATGCAGTGCTTGCAGACCTCGAATAATGCTATGAAAACAAGCTCATAATAATTTAGAAACAAAAGTGCTAATGTTTTAACTCAAGTGTTCTGAAATCAATATTTTGTGGAATAACCATGATTTTTAATCACAGCTTTCATGCTTCTTGGCATGCTTTCCGCCCAAATTTTTCACACTGCTTTTTGGTGACCTTATGCCACTCCTGATACAAAAATTCAAGGAGTTCTTTGTTTGATGGCTTGTGACTATCCATCATCCTCTTGATTACATTCCAGAGGTTTTCAATGGGGTTCAGGTCTGAAGATTGGGCTGGCTATGACAGGTATTTGATGTGGTGGTCCTTCATCCACACATTTATTGACCTAGCTGTGTGGCATGGCGCATTGTCCTGCTGGAAAAAACAGTTCTCAGAGTTGGGAACATTGCCTAAGCAGAAGAAATTAACTGTTTTTCCAGGATAACCTTGTATGCAGCTTGATTCATATGTCCTATGCAAAGATTAACCTGCCCAATTCCTGTCTTGCTGACGCATCCCCAGATCATCACCGATCCCCCACCAAATTTCAAAGTGGGTGCAAGACACTGTAGCTTGTATGCCTCTCTAGGTCTCCGTCTAACCACTAGAGGACTAAGTGTTGGGCAATGCTGAAAATTATACTCATCAGAGAAGATTACTTTACTCCAGTCCTCTATGGTCCAATCCTTATGGTCTTTGGCTTTTTTCTAGCTTTACATGACATGAGCCCTTCCTACAGGAGCCTGTTATGAACTGTTCTTGCCGTGCACTTTGCCCCAGCTACCATTTGCCATTCCTTTTGTAGGTCACTTGATGTCATCCTGCGGTTGCTGAGTGACATTCGAATAAGATGACGGTCATCCCGGTCAGTGGAGAGTCGTTTTCGCCCTCTGCCGGTCTGTAGCTTTGTTGTCCCCAATGTCTGCTGCTTGACCTTGTTGTAATGGACTGCCGTCTCAGAAATTTTAAGGATGGAGGCAACATGATGCTCACTGTATTCCTCTGCTAGTAAAGCCAGAATTGAGCCCTTCTTTTCCTCACTCAAGACTTTTCTTTTCAACTCCTTTGGCATGATTAAAAGTTATTTTTTTCATTCCTATTACATTTGGGATATTACTAGCACTTGTTTTGCCATCCAGCTTGTCCTATTGCAAGAGTATTGTGAACACAACAGCAGTGTTTTTTATACTTTCCTTTATTAAATAAGATTTGGTTCAGGTGATCACTTAATCAGAAGCACATTAAGTAGAATGAGGTGTATTCTGGTTGGAATTCAACTGACACTGGTATGGAATGGCTGTCAGACATGTAGAGAAGCTGATTTTTTTAAAACTGTGCAGTGGTCTCTTAATTTTTGCCACAGCTGTATATATATATACATATATATATATATATATATACAGTATATATATATATATATATATATATATATATATATATATACTGTATATATATATATATGTATATATATATATATATATATATATATATATATACCAGAATGGGAGATATTAGTACAGAGTTGACTACATTTTTTACTTCACTTTTTTTTTCTATTTTCCTCCTCTCAAACCTAGGGACATAACTAAAATATGAGGACCTGGGTGGGGACATGACTACAATATGGGGACCTGGATGGGGACATAACTACCTGAATATGGGAACATGTATATGGAGACATGACTACAATATGGGTACCTGGATGGGGACATAACTACAATATGAGGGCCTGGATGTGGACATAACTACAATATGGGGACCTGGAAATGGGGTGTGACAGAGTTACTGGCACAGTGTAAAATTAGAGATATGTGTCACTGCGCATACTGCGGTCAGTAATGCAAAACCAACATTTTTTTTGCATCCAGCACGCTACTTGTTGAGAGGATTATTCTAAATTTATACATGGGCTAGTTTTATGTGAGTGGGAGGGTGCTCACCGTATACCCTCCTACAGAGCCGACTCCGGCATGTGTACTTACAGGACCTGAGGTGATGTCACAATCATATGATCATCACATGGTGCTTGCTAAATACCTGGACATTAGAGACAGTCTTGGAGGTGAATTGGGAGAGCAAGGACCACTATGTGGCTCCAGGAGGAGCTGAGGACAGTGCAAGGCGTCTGCAAGTAAAACCTGAAGAGAGAGAGGACTCTGTTGTACTTTATTTGTTTTGTTTTCCATTAAGCCAGGAAGGCTCTGTTTTTGTTTTCCTGAACCCTGCTTTGGTGTATGCTGACTTTAATAAACCAGCAGGTGTTTCACTATCAAAGCATTCCTGTGTCAACTTGAAGAAGCAGCTAAGTGTGTCAACCCCTCACACATGGTGTTTCGGATGTGGACAGCATTGCAGGAAAATGTATAGAGGCTGTGGACAACAGCATGTCCTGGGTGAAATCCACCATTCAGCACGACATGTCCGGCTGCATGAAGATGCTTGTGAAGCATCTCATCCAGGTACAGCAGCAACACTAACTAGCCAGTCAACAACAGCAATTGGCACACCAGAATACAAATCAGCTATTAGCACAGCAACTTCAACAACAGCGGCAGTGAAAGCAGTAGGAGGTGCCAACACGGCAAATGGAGCTCCTCGCAGAGGTGGTTCGTGTAAGGCCTGCGTTCTCCTCCTTGTTTCCATTTAATGATGCATACATCTGGAAAATGGTAAGACAAGCCATGCAGAAAATGACCTAGGGAATGATGTGAAAGCTTTTTTGACTGTGTTCGAGCAGGTGGCGGTATGCGAGTGGCTACCACCAGAGCAGTGGGCAGAGGTACAGGCATCATATCTGTCGGTGGAACCACAAAAGCCATATTAAGACTTAGCCCTCCCGGATGCCAAAGAATACGGAAAATAAAAAACTCAAATTCTGGCATGCCTGGGAGTAACAATGTCTGTAAGGACTCAGCGAGTCTGCCCCTGAGCGTATGCTGGCAAAAAAAAACCAAGCTCCAAAATGTTCGATCTGTTGCACCTGGTCAAAAAGTGATTACAGCCAGAGACTTCCAGTTTGGCCCAGATAATCGAGCGTGTGGTGATGGACATGTTAATCCATTCCCTCAACAGGACAATACAGACCTGGGTTTCCCTGGGCGACCCCCAGGAATGCAATCAACCTGGTCAACCTGGTTGAAAGATACCAGGTTGATGAGAAATCCCTCGGGGGTCCCAAGCCTGCTGAGTGTTCCCTTAACGCTGTTATGAAGGATGTGGTCTGTTGGCGGTGTCACAATCCTGGACACATAGTTGCCCAGAGTCATATGCCCCCTGAACTTATGGACTGTAGGTAGCCTATGTAGGCACTGCTCCTACAATGCCTATCCAGCCTGCAGTGTGGACTCTCAACCCGGCGAGGGTCCCCAGTCATGTGCCGTGTCCGTCAATGGGGTCATGGTCCTGGGACTGTTGGACTCTGGAAGTCTGGTGACCCTAATCAGCGCTGCACTGCCCCACCAGTTTATCCCTAACAAGTTTGTGGACGACCGCTGCATACACGGAGAGGCTCAGAATGACCATGAGAACAGACTGTGGTAATAAGACCCATGATGTTGGGATGGTAAAAGACTTAATTCATCCGGCCATACTGAGGCCGGATTTTGCTATATTCTGGAACTTTTGGCAAAAAGGGGCTGTACAGAGGGTTCTGGTCAAAAGCCAGGCCCCTCTGAAGGAGGCTCCATCAAAATCAGAGGTGATAGAGTTTCCACTATGCATACTCGCTGGAGAGGAGGATGAACCGGTATCAGAACAGCATAGCTTCCCTAACTTAGAGGTTCCCTGAAGTGAACTTTGGGACTGCTCAACTTTGAGACCTTACATTTTAAGGGGACATTTGAGAATGACTGTATAAAATGGGGCTGCTCAAGAGCCAGGGGCTGACACAAGGTTCCCTCATTTTGCACTCCATGATGAGTTGTTGTATCAGTGACCAAAATGAGAGGGGGAAAGATAGTAGAGCAGTTGTTAGTTCCAGGACCCTATCGGTGGAGGGTTTTAGACATGGCCCATTTGCATGTTTTGGGTGAACATCTGGGGGTGGAGAAAACTCAGGAGAGTGTGTTACAGAGGTTGTATTGGCCAGGGTGTTACCGAGAAATCCTAAATTATTGTAGGTCCTGCCACACCTGTCAGACAACTGCAACTATTTCTCACTTTTGAAGCCCTCTAGTTCCCTTGCCTGTGATAAAGATCCCGTTTGAGAGGATTGCTATGGACCTGGTAGGTCCCCTTGTTAAATCTGCATGTGGCCATCAGTACATCTTAGTGGTCATGGACTACGCAACCAGGTACATAGAACCAGTGCCACTGAGGAACTCTTCAGCTAAGAGTATCACTCGGGAGCTTGTCTATATCTTTGCCAAGATCGGTTTGTCCAAGCAGATTTTGATTGCTTAGGGGACCCCGCTTATGAGCAAAGTGATGTGGGAGCTGTGTAGAGTCCTCCATCTACGAACCTCTATTTACCATCTGCAGACCGCTGATTTGGTGGAGCACTTCAACAAGACCTTGAAGGATATGCTCAAGAGGGTCGTTGAGAAGGATGGACGGGAATCTGCTCCCATTCCTGCACTTTTCTATCAGAGAAGTCCCACAGGTCACCACTGGCTTCTCGACGTTCGAGCTCCTGTATGGCTAACATCCCCAAGGGCTCCTAAACATCGCCAGGAAAATCTGGGAATACGAGATCACGTCACAACGGAATGTTATTGATCATGTCACCGAGCTGCAGGAAAGTATGGCACATGTGATGCCTATCGTAAAGGAACATCTTCTATAGGCACAGTAGGCCCAAGTGAAGGTGTACAACTTATCAGTGAGGCTAAGGAAAATCCAGCATGGAAACCGCATGCCAGTACTTATCCCTATGGTGTAGAGCAAGCTCTTGGCCAAGTGGCAAGGACTGTATGAGATCATGGAAAAACTTGGGGATGTGAATTACAAGGTACACCAGCCAGGTCGTAGGAAGCCGCACTGCTAGGTTGAACAATTAGAAATGTTCACTAGTTTCCTGCTCCTGGCATAATGGATATTGATCAAGTGCACACTAAAGAATCACAGCAGACACACAGTTGGATGTAACCTCTCTTTGATCAATCTATGGCACAGCTCCAAGAGAGTTTATTTAATCTGAACATAGAGTTATATAACCCCTGTTAGGGGGCTCGGTTAAAAGTGATCGGATGTATTCCATTGGTTAGTGGATGGGCAATGGGTGTCATTGTGGGTGAATCCATGAGGTCACCAGGCTGGGTTGGTCCATGAGGTCATCAGGGTGGGCATCATCATGGGAGGCTCTATGAGGTCATCAGGGTGGGCGCCATCTTGGATACCAGCACATGGTGAAACAGGAAATGGCAGCCATCTTTAGTGTCACACTTGGATCTGAGCAAACTTATGTAAGGTGAAATAATACACTTTATGGGTTGTTTCTCTCAATCTCTTATATCTTGAGGTTAATTAAGCATTTGATCTCATGGTTATCCTTAACAGCACCAGGTATACCATGTCAACTGGTAGTGGGGGACTCAATTATTAGGGGAACAGAGAGGGCAATCTGTCACAAAGACAGGGATCGTCGAACAGTGTGCTGCCTACCTGGCGCTCGAGTCCGACACATCGCTGATCGGGTTGACAGATTACTGGGAGGGGCTGGTGAGGACCCAGCAGTCATGGTGCACATTGGCACAAATGACAAAGTTAGAGGTAGGTGGAAGGTCCTTAAAGACAATTTCAGGGAATTAGGCTGCAAGCTTAAAGCAAGGACCTCCAACGTGGTGTTTTCTGAAATGCTGCCTGTACCACGTGCCACACCAGAGAGGCAACGGAAGATTAGGGAGGTTAATAGGTGGCTCAAGAATTGGTGTAGGAAGGAGGGGTTTGGGTTCCTGGAGAACTGGGCCGACTTGTTAGTTGGCTACAGGTTCTAGGGACGGGCTGCACCTCAATGGGGAGGGTGCAGCTGTGCTGGGGGAGAAAATGGCTAGAAGGTTGGAGGAGTCTTTAAACTAGGGACTAGGGGGGAGGGTATTCATTTTATAGGAGGGGAAGGCAGTGCAGATAGAGACCTGGGCACAAATAATGAACTTGGGGGTGGGGTTAGAACAGTTAATAATTTAAGAAAGAATAGAGGTTCAGAGAGATACATAAAGTGCATGTATACTAATTCCAGAAGCCTCACCAACAAAATGGCGGAATTAGAATTAATTTTGTTGGAACATAATTATGACATGGTGGGGATATCTGAGACTTGGCTGGATGAGAGCCACGACTGGGCGGGTAATTTACAGGGCTATAGTCTTTTTAGAAATGACCGTAAAAATAAGCGAGGTGGGGGTGTGTGTTTATATGTAAAATCATCCTTAAAACCCATCCTGCGTGATATCTGTGAATCTAATGAAGATGTAGAGTCTCTGTGGGTGGAGATTAGGGGAGGGGGGAAAAATAATAAATTACTGATAGGGGTTTGTTATAAGTCTCCTAAAATAATGGAAGCAACAGAGAATATCCTCGTAAAGCAAATAGATGAAGCAGCAACTCAAGGAGAAGTCATTATTATGGGGACTTCAACTACCCTGAAATACATTGGGGAACAGAAACCTGTAGTTCCAGCAAAGGTAATAGGTTTTTGGCAACTATGAGAGACAATTACCTTTCACAACTAGTTCAGGACCCAACAAGAGGGGGGGCACTGCTAGACCTAATATTAACCAACAGGCCAGACCGCATATCAAATATAAGGGTTGGGGGTCAATTGGGTAATAGTGATCACAAAATAATAAGCTTTCATGTAAGATGTGTAGTCGAGGGGTTACAAGGACACTAAACTTCAGGAAGGCAAATTTCGAATGGATGAGAGATGATCTTAGTGCAATAAACTGGGACGATATCCTGAGATATAAAAATACACAAAGAAAATGGGAGACGTTTATTAGCATCCTGAATAGGACTTGTGCACAGTATATACCCTATGGGAATAAACATGCTAGAAATAGGAGGAAACCAATATGGCTAAATAGAGCTGTAAGGGGTGCAATAAGTGACAAAAAGAAAGCGTTTAGGGAATTAAAGCAAGTAGGTAGTGATGAGGCATTAAATAAATACAGAAGACTGAATAAATTCTGTAAAAAGCAAATCAAGACAGTAAAGATTGAGGCAGAGAGACTCATTGCCACAGAAAATAAAAATAATCCCAAAATATTCTTTAACTACATAAGTAGCAAGAAACTAAAAAATGATAGTGTTGGTCCCCTTAAAAATAGTCAGGGTGAAATGGTGGATGAGGATGAGGAAAAAGCCAATATGCTAAATGACTTTTTTTCAACTGTATTTACACAAAAAAATCCCATGACAGATAACATGATCAGTGATAAAAAAAATTTCTCCATTAAATGTCACCTGCTTAACCCAGCAGGAAGTACGGCGGCGTCTAAAAATCACTAAAGTTGACAAATCCCCGGGCCCGGATTGGATACACCCCCGAGTACTGCAGGAATTAAGTAAAGTCATAGATAGACCATTATTTTTAATCTTTAAAGATTCCATAATAACGGGGTCTGTACCACAGGACTGGCGTATAGCAAATGTGGTGCCAATATTCAAAAAGGGGGCAGAAAATTGAACCTGGAAATTATAGGCCAGTGAGCTTAACATCTACTGTGCGTAAAATCCTGGAGGGTTTTTTAAGGGATACTATATTGGAGTATCTGAGGCTGAATAACCTCATGACACAGTATCAGCATGGGTTTACGAGGGACCGTTCTTGTCAGACTAATCTGATAAGCTTTTATGAAGGGGTAAGTTCAGGACAGGACCAAGGGAATGCAGTGGACGTGGTGTTCATGGACTTCTCAAAAGCTTTTGATACAGTGCCACACAAAAGGTTGATATATAAAATGAGAACAATGGGGATAGTGGAAAATATGTGTAAGTGGGTTAAGAACTGGCTCATGGATAGAAAACAAAGGGTGGTTATTAATGGAGCACACTCGGACTGGGTCACGGTTAGCAGTGGGGTACCACAGGGGTCAGTATTGGGGCCGCTTCTCTTTAACATATTTATTAATGACCTTGTAGGGGCATGCAGAGTAGTATTTCAATATTTGCAGATCACACTAAACTCTGCAGGGTAATAAATACAGAGGAGGACAATTTTATATTACAGGAGGATTTATGTAAATTAGAAGCTTGGGCTGATAAATGGCAAATGAGCTTTAATGGGGATAAATGTAAGGTCATGCACTTGGGTAGAACAAACAAGATGTATAATTATGTGCTTAATTGTAAAACAGTGGGCAAAACTGTCACTGAAAAAGACCTGGGTGTATGAGTGGACGACAAACTCACATTTAGTGGCCAATGTCAGGCAGCTGATGCCAAGGCAAATAAAATAATGGGATGCATTAAAAGAGGCATAGATGCTCATGAGGAGAACATAATTTTACCTCTATACAAGTCACTGGTGCGACCACACTTAGAATACTGTGTGCAGTTCTGGTCTCCGGTGTATAAGAAAGACATAGCTGAACTGGAGCGGGTGCAGAGAAGAGCGACCAAGGTTATTAGAGAACTGGGGGTCTGCAATACCAAGACAGGTTATTACACTTGGGGTTATTTAGTTTGGAAAAACGAAGGCTTAGGGGTGATCTTATTACAATGTATAAATATATGAGGGGACAGTACAAAGACCTTTCTAATGATCTTTTTACTCTTAAACCTGTGACGGGGACAAGGGGGCATCCTCTACGTCTGGAGGAAAGAAGGTTTAGCCATAATCACAGACGCAGATTCTTTACTGTAAGAGCAGTGAGACTATGGAACTCTCTGCCGTCTAATGTTGTAATGAGTGATTCCTTACTAAAATTTAAGAAGGGACTGGATGCCTTTCTTGAAAAGTATAATATTACAAGCTATATTCACTAGTTTCCCTGCGTTGATCCAGGGAGCTAGTCTGATTGCCATATGTGGAGTCGAGAAGGAATTTTTTTCCCCAATGTGAAGCTTACTGTTTGCCACTTGGGTTTTTTTTTGCCTTCCTCTGGATCAACATGTTAGGGTAGGTTAGGATAGGATATGGGTTGAACTAGATGGACTTAAAGTCTTCCTTCAACCTTAATAACTATGTTACAATGTAGCTTACTGAAACCTTGGCGGGACCGTGAACCACTGGAAACTCCTTGCATAGGGGGACCGTCCCAAAGCCAAGGTCGAGGAGGTCATGATTGCTGAGATGCTAATGCCGCCCAGAAACAACAATATCGAGAACTGCTGCAGCAGAACTGTGACCTGTTCTCAGAGTTGCCATGGTGCACACAGGTCATTGAGCATGACGTGCTAACAGAGCCGCATGTAAGGGTAAATCTCAAGCCCTACAGAATCCCCGAAGCACACCGGGAGATAATCTCCAAGGAGGTGAAGAGAATGCTTGGACTTCGGGGTAATAGAGGAATCAAAAAGAGGCTAGTCAAGTCCTTCGGCCTCGTACTAAAGCCAAATGGCGAGTGGCGGTTTTGTAACAATTACTGCAGGCTCAATGAAGTGTCTAGTTTTGATGCGTTCCCGATGCCCTGCGTGGATGAACTCATTGAGTGACTGTGGCCAGCAATATACATCACAACCCTTGACCTGATGAAGGGGTACTTGCAGATTTCCATGTCCCAGAGCACCAAGTAGAAGATGCCAGATGGGTGTTTTCAGTACACCAGGATGCCCTTCAGACTGCAGGGGGCCCCAGCTACCTTCCAGAGGGCGATGAATCGAATCTTGGCTCCACACAAGAATTATGATGCAGCCTAAATAGATGACATTGTGTCATGTGTGCATCGCCACGAAGATCGTCGCGGTTGCACATTCTGACTTCTCACAGCTGAGTTGCTGTTTCTTTGTGTTTGGCAGTTAGGGAGTTAATTCTGTCTGTGCTCAGTTCTGGGACTGGGTGCAGTTTCTCCCGGCTGCAATTAATTATTTGTTGATTGGTTTCCTTTAAATCTTTGGTTGTCTGTTTTGGGAGTTGCCAGTGAAATTCTTCATGCAGACCACAGATAGGATTGTATCTGTATAGACTTAAGTTAAAGAGCTCCTTAGTTGTTTTAAGCTCACCTTGCTTAGAGTTTAATATCCCAGATCATTTATGTTCCTTCTGTGTTTGAGTGTATATGCAAGTCTGTGTTTTCTCCAGTCTGTCTTATATGTCTAATCTGTGTATTTAGCAGAGATCAGCCCATATCCCTTTGGAGGTAATCAGAATCCTTCTTAGGACTGATTACAGGGTTCAGGGACTGATAGGAGACAGGGTTAGGCTGGAGACTTGGACCTCTGAACCATTATCAGTACCTCCAAGGTGAGGGATTAGTTAGGACCCCAGTTTAGGGTCAGGTTAGACCCCCGGTCCTCTTCTTTCCTGTGACAGTATATCAAGTCCTCAAGATTAACCCTGAGTTCAACGGATATCGTGTCAGGTAAATCTATTCTATATTTACATGCTGATGTTGCTAATCTATATGTTGTATAGAGTGTTGTTCTTTTAAGAATAGTTTACTGACATCGTACACATATCATAAGACCGCGTGACATTTTCACTGGCCCATAAAATTATTCCCAGTTGCCATGGATCCAGTAGCCCAGCTGGCTCTGCAGTTGCAGGGATTATCCATGGAGCTGACGGACATTAAGTCCAAAGTTTTGTCTCCCTCGGAGAAAACCAGATTTGAACCTAAAGTAGCTCTCCCTGACAGGTTCACTGGTGGGCGAGACAAATTTTTTACCTTCAAGGAAGCATGTAAATTGTATTTTCGGCTTCGGCCTCGATCATCAGGGAGTGAAGAGCAGAGAGTGGGAATTGTTATCTCGCTCCTACAAGGGGACCCTCAATCCTGGGCCTTCTCCCTTCCTCCGGGATCCCCGGCTCTACAGTCAGTAGATCGATTTTTTACTGCCCTGGGTTTGGTATATGATGACCCAGATCGGGTCTCTCTTGCTGAGACAAAATTACGTAAGATACAGCAGGGAGATCGTCCGGCGGAGGAATTTGCTTCTGAGTTCCGTAGATGGGCCACAGATACTCAGTGGAATGACCCAGCTCTTAGGAGCCAGTTTTGTCATGGGCTTTCTGACAAATTAAAGGACGTTTTGGCTCAGTATGATTCTCCTCCATCACTGGAGGCTGCTATGGCCCTGGCTATCCGTACTGATAGACGGCTCCGGGAGAGGTGCGAGGTAACTCCGCCCCCTGTTGTTACTCCACCTACTACTAAAGTCCCTTATGTTGAGGTTCCCCTTGTCTGTTCGGAGGAGTCTATGCAGTTGGGAGGGACATCATTTCGTAGGAGGGGATTGGCGGTACGCCGCAGGACTAGAAGGTGTTTCTTCTGCGGGAAAGAGGGACATTTTGTTGGGGGATGTCCGTCCCGTGCCTTGTTGAGCAAGAAGTCACCGGAAAACTGTTAATCCCAAGTTGTGTGGTGGACGACAACCTGGGAGTATGTATTTCGTCCGCTAGTTCTTCTCAGTTCCTTGTACCAGTGGAGGTGGTGGTTGGTACGAGAGTGGAGAGATTTTCTGTTCTTTTTGATAGTGGGCCCGGGGCTAATCTGGTTGACGCTCAGTTTGCTCAGGCTCAAGGTATGCATCTGAGTGTATTGGTCAAACCGATCCCTATATTCTCCATTGACGCCAGGCCTCTCGGCCAAGGTAGCTTTGTTCATGAGGTTCATAACATTGACCTTCGGGTAGGGGCAATACATAGGGAACTATTATCTTGTTATGTGTTGGAGGGTCTACCTACTCCTATTGTGTTGGGACTTCCTTGGTTGGTTAAACATAACCCTGTGATTAATTGGCAGTCCAGAGAGATAAGCCAATGGGGTGAGTTTTGCAAAAGTAACTGCATGAACACAGTCATCAGTGCGGTCGTGCCTAGTACTTTGCCTCCTTTTTTGGAGGACTTTGGGGATGTGTTCTCTGAGGAGGGGTGTCAGGAGTTGCCTCCTCATCGCGTGTATGACTGCTCTATTAATTTACTTCCTGATGCTAAGTTACCTAAAGCTAGGTTATATAACCTTTCTGGTCCTGAGAGGCAGGCTATGAAAGATTATATTTCGGAAAGTCTGGCCAAAGGGCATATTAGACCTTCATCTTCCCCAGTGGCCGCGGGGTTCTTCTTTGTGAAGAAAAAAGATGGAGGCCTACTGCCCTTGCTTGGATTTCCGCGAACTTAATCGGATTACTGTTCGAGATCCGTATACACTCCCTCTGATTCCTGATCTCTTCAATCAAATTGTTGGCGCCAAATGGTTCTCTAAATTGGATCTCAGGGGGGCGTATAATCTGATTAGGATAAAAGAGGGGGATGAGTGGAAAACGGCGTTTAACACGCCGGAGGGACATTATGAGAACCTTGTCATGCCTTTTGGTCTGACTACTGCACCAGCAGTATTCCAACATTTTGTTAATGACATTTTTCGTCATCTGGTGGGGCTGTTTGTGGTCGTATATTTGGATGACATTTTAATTTACTCGCCAGATCTTGTGTCTCACCAGGAGCATGTGAGACAGGTGTTGCAGATCTTGCGAGACAATAAACTATACGCTAAACTGGAAAAGTGTGTATTCGCCGTACAGGAACTTCAGTTTTTGGGTTTCTTGGTGTCAGCCTCCGGTTTCCGTATGGACCCTGTAAAGGTGAGAGCAGTGCTTGAATGGGATCAGCCAGAGGATCTTAAGGCTCTGCAGCGTTTTCTGGGGTTTGCTAACTACTACCGGAAATTTATTTGTAATTTCTCATCTGTTGTCAAACCTCTCACTGACATGACAAGAAAAGGGACGGATTTTTCTAAATGGTCGGACAAAGCTTGCCAAGCTTTTTCCTCTTTGAAAAAATGTTTTGCTTCGGCACCCGTTCTCATCCAACCAGATGCATCACAGCCGTTCGTTGTGGAGGTGGACACGTCTGACGTAGGGGTGGGTGCAATATTGTCCCAGGGTCCGTCCCCTGGTAAATGGCATCCGTGCGCTTTCTTTTCTAAGAAATTGTCGTCCGCCGAAAGGAATTATGATATCGGCAATAGGGAACTTTTGGCCATTAAGTTGGCTTTTGAAGAATGGCGTCACTTTTTGGAGGGGGCAGTCCACCCAGTCACCGTCATTACTGATCACAAGAACCTGCTGTATTTGGAATCTGCTAAGCGTCTGAATTCCAGACAAGCTCGATGGTCGTTGTTTTTTCCAGGTTTAATTTTGTTGTCACTTATCGCCCTGGATCTAAGAATGTTAAGGCGGATGCCTTGTCTCGCAGTTTCCCAGGGGCCGGGAAAATGGATGACCCGATTCCTATCCTTCAGGAGGGGGTGGTAGTGTCGGCTGTATGTTCTGAGCTTGAGGAGGAGGTATTAGAGGTTCAGGGGGACGCCCCTGCAGGACCTCCAGGGAGACTGTTTGTCCCAAATCAGTTGAGACAAAAGGTTATTGAGGCACATCATAATTCTGCTTTAGCAGGACATCCAGGGAGTAAGGCTACTTTAGATCTCCTTTCTCGCCGGTTTTGGTGGCCTAACGTTAATAAAGATGTTTTAACTTTTGTCGCGTCCTGTGGGGTTTGTGCTCGCTCTAAGACCCCTCATACCCGTCCGTCTGGGACCCTCTTACCCTTGAAACTTCCGGAGCGTCCATGGACTCATTTGTCTATGGACTTCATCACGGACCTTCCTCAGTCGTCAGGGAAGACTGTCATACTGGTGGTTGTTGACAGGTTCAGTAAGATGGCACATTTCATTGCTCTTCCTGCCCTCCCTAATGCTAAAACTCTGGCGCAGGTGTTCATTGGGGAGATTGTGAGACTTCATGGGTTGCCTTCTGATGTGGTGTCAGATAGGGGGTCTCAGTTTGTGTCCAAGTTTTGGAGGGCATTTTGTTTACGTCGGGGGATGCAATTGTCATTTTCCTCGGCTTTTCATCCGCAGACCAATGGTCAGACAGAGCGTCTGAATCAAAGCCTAGAGACTTATCTTCGGTGTTTTGTCTCAGAGAACCAGGAGGACTGGTCTTCTTTCTTGCCTCTGGCAGAGTTCGCTCTTAACAACAGGCGGAGCGAGTCCACTGGTAAATCCCCGTTTTTTGGGGCATATGGTTTTCATCCCCAGTTTTGTACTTTCAATGGGGGGGCCCTTCTGGGGTTCCTGAGGAGGAGCGTTTCTCGTCGTCACTTGCTTCAGTGTGGAGAGGTGTATTGAATAATCTGAGTGCTATGGGGAACCGTTATAAACGTATGGCTGATAGGAGGAGAGTTTCTGGTCCAGATCTTAATGTGAACGATCTGGTATGGTTGTCTACCAGGAATATAAAACTTAAAGTTCCCTCCTGGAAGCTGGGCCCCAGATTCATCGGGCCGTACAGGATCGGTTCCATAATTAATCCTGTGGCATTTCGTCTGGAACTCCCTTCTACGTTTAAAATCCACAATGTGTTCCACAAGTCATTACTTAAGAGGTACGTGGCACCAGTCATACCATCATCTCTACCTCCTCCTCCAGTGGTGGTCAATGGTAACTTGGAGTTTCAAGTGTCAAAGATCATTGACTCACGTCTGAATCGCCGGTCCCTTCAGTACTTGGTGCATTGGAAGGGGTATGGTCCGAGGAGAGGACGTGGTTTCCTGCATCTGACTTAACGCAGATCGTTTGGTTCGGACCTTCCACAGAACTCACCCGGGCAAACCTGGCCCTGAGGGTCCGGAGGCCCCTCGTAGAAGGGGGGGTACTGTCATGTGTGCATCGCCACGAAGATCGTCGCGGTTGCACATTCTGACTTCTCACAGCTGAGTTGCTGTTTCTTTGTGTTTGGCAGTTAGGGAGTTAATTCTGTCTGTGCTCAGTTCTGGGACTGGGTGCAGTTTCTCCCGGCTGCAATTAATTATTTGTTGATTGGTTTCCTTTAAATCTTTGGTTGTCTGTTTTGGGAGTTGCCAGTGAAATTCTTCATGCAGACCACAGATAGGATTGTATCTGTATAGACTTAAGTTAAAGAGCTCCTTAGTTGTTTTAAGCTCACCTTGCTTAGAGTTTAATATCCCAGATCATTTATGTTCCTTCTGTGTTTGAGTGTATATGCAAGTCTGTGTTTTCTCCAGTCTGTCTTATATGTCTAATCTGTGTATTTAGCAGAGATCAGCCCATATCCCTTTGGAGGTAATCAGAATCCTTCTTAGGACTGATTACAGGGTTCAGGGACTGATAGGAGACAGGGTTAGGCTGGAGACTTGGACCTCTGAACCATTATCAGTACCTCCAAGGTGAGGGATTAGTTAGGACCCCAGTTTAGGGTCAGGTTAGACCCCCGGTCCTCTTCTTTCCTGTGACAGTATATCAAGTCCTCAAGATTAACCCTGAGTTCAACGGATATCGTGTCAGGTAAATCTATTCTATATTTACATGCTGATGTTGCTAATCTATATGTTGTATAGAGTGTTGTTCTTTTAAGAATAGTTTACTGACATCGTACACATATCATAAGACCGCGTGACACATTGTCATCTTCAACCCTGACTGGAGTTGTCATTTTCCAAAGGTACAGGTGATCCTCGATGCATTGAGGAAAGCGGGATTCACAATAAATCCAAAGAAATGTGCCATAGGGAAGGAAGAAGCCAGGTACTTAGGCTATATTGTCGGGAGAGGCGAAATCAAGCCCCAGTTAACTAAAATAGAGGCAATTCAGGAGTAACCACAACCACTCTCCAAGAAGCAAGTGAGGGTGTTTCTTGGGATTGTGGGGTATTACTGGCGATTTATAATGAACTTTTCCATAATTGCCACACCATTAATA
>JARQOD010000006.1:176119894-176193030 GCA_033576555.1 Oophaga sylvatica
GATCTCCTTGTGGGCACCAATTCAACTATGGTGAAATGGACTCCTGACACAGAGATGGCGTTTCAAGAGCTTAAGTGGGCTCTGAGCAAGCATCCGGTTCTGGTCACTCCAGACTTTAGTAAAGAATTTGTAGTCCAGACTAGAGATGAGCGACTTTGCATCTGGGAGGGTCGAGTCAGGTTTCGGCTGACTCGACTTTTACAAAAGTCGAGTCGAACGGAGTCGGCCGACTAACGGAGACAGTCATGTCAGCGTCGGAAACCCGACCCCAATGCAAGTCAATAGGGAATAAAAGTCGACAGTGAGTGGAGGACAGTAAACACACCTACAGTGCCCATTTCAATGCCAACGTCATCAATTCTTATTACTTGAGCTTGTCAACCTTAATTTACTTTATAATAATAGTTACGCATTGAAAACTGGGGTTTATTTGGCTAAAGTTGTGGGGGGGTACAGCCCAGTTAGGGAGGTGGAAAAACCGGCATATGTTGAGGCAGGGCCGGCGTCAGCACCCGGCGCGCCCGAGCAAGTGCTGGGGCCCTGAGCAGGCGGGGGGGCCCACTCACAGTCGGGGACACCGGCATGCTATGGGGGCCCGGTGCCTGTGCCAGTAGCGGGGCCGGTGCCTCGAGCAGAGCAGCTGACAGCGAGGAGAGGTGAGTAGTAGTTCATTTTTTATTTTTTTTTATGTTTGGCGCAATATATGGAGACCATCATATGGGGCCCATCATACACTGGAGTATCATACATGGGACCCATCATACACTGGAATATCATATATGGGACCCATTATACATTGGAGCGTCATATATGGGGTCCATCATACACTGGAGCATCATATATGGAGCATTACATGGGGTCTATCATACAGTGGAGCACCATATATGGGGCCCATCATACATTGGAGCATCATATATGGGGCCCATCATACACTGGAGCATCATATATGGAGCATTACATGGTGCCCATCATACACTGGAGCATCATATATGGGACCCATTATATATGGAGCATTATATGGGGCTCATTATTCTGTATGGAGCTCTATGTGGTGCCCATAATTCTGTATGAAGCAATATATGGAGTTCATTATACTGTATGGAGCAATATATGGGGCTCATTATTCTGCATGGAGCACTATGGGGTGCCCATAATACTGTATGGAGCAATATATGGAGCTCATTATTCTGTATGGAGCACTATGTGGTGCCCATAATACTGTATGGATGACTATACTGTTTGTCTTTTGAGCTATTGTAGAATTTACAATAGATATCACTCATGTAATGTATGAAATGTGTGAAATCTTTGGCATAGTACTATACCTATATTTCTCTGCCGTATCTGTGCATCATGAATTGTGGTATGTGTTAAAGGGGCCCACTGAGACTCTTTCACCCGGGTCCCACGAAAACCTGGATCTGACCCTGTGTTGAGGTGTAGGCTAGACGTTTAGCAGCTGCAAATGGAGGAATTGGAGAAGTCGGAGGAAGAGGAGGACAAAGCGAGTGTAACGAATGGAAGCGGAGGCAGAGGTGGTGAAGTTCACATTCGTTTTTATTTTTTAATGTGAAACCTCGAGACCGCGGTCCGGGGGGCTCCGAAGGGGGCGTAACTAGTGAGCCCCGGGTACCCGTAGTAAGGCCCCTCGAACAGGACCAGAATGGAATACCCGGAGGACACAGGTGCTACCTCCAGTTAGACCCCGGACACGTGGCAGCTGTCCCAAAGGGACCAAAAGGGTAACAGGTATTTACAGAGTCCGTGGAGGGTTCTTGACGGAGAAAGGTAAGGTCCTGGTCCAGAACGGATGGTAGTAGGATGGCTTCAGTAACCTTGTCACGGTCCACGGGTACGGATGGCTGATGGCGGAACGGGATGACACTTGCGCCAGTAATAGCCGAGATTGTCCAGGTTAGCCAGATACAGGTTAGCAATGCTCTGAGGAGACAAACAGTGTAAGCGAAGCACAGAGACTGCAGACGCAGCGCAGACAGATCAGGAACAGAACCGGATGTAGCAATGATAGAACACGTTGCTCCGGCACTCCCCTAATGGTGGAGTGACCAGATATAGTACTGAGTGCGCAGCCATTGGTTAATTAGCTATTTCAAAAAATGCACGCTGCCCCTTTAAGAGAGACGGTGGGCGCGGCCTCGCATCCTAAGCAGTCTATCTGGAGGCCTGCCAGCAGCGTGCCAGGAAGTGGAGGAGGACACAGGACGCCGAAGAGCAGATGGGACAGGAGACCCCAGCCCGCGCGCAGACTGCTGCAGAGGGACAGCTAGAGGAACAGGTGAGTGAGCAGAATGGAGTGCAGAGCCAGCACTGGGACCGAGTGTAACAGTATCCCCCTCTTTACTCCCCCTCATTTTTCAAGCCTGTGTGAAATCTTTTAAGAAGAAGAGGAGCCTGGATGTTCTCTTTAGGCTCCCAAGACCTCTCCTCAGGACCAAAACCTTTCCAGTCCACCAGGTAATATATCCTACCTCTTACTCTCTTAGAGGCCAAGATATGTTTTACCTCAAAAACATCATCCTCAGAGACCAGATCAGGAGTGGTACCCGGGTCCTTAAAGAAGGAGCTCAACACTACTGGTTTGAGGAGGGAAACATGAAAGGAGTTAGGTACTCATAGAGAATTAGGCAATTTCAGTTTATAAGAGACCGGGTTGATTTGTCTCAAGACTTCAAAGGGACCAATGAAACGGGGACCAAATTTGTACGATGGTAACTTCAGACGGATGTACTTGGAGGAGAGCCATACCTTGTCTCCTGGACGAAAGATGGGAGCCTCCAAACGTCTTTTGTCCGCATGCGTTTTCATACGTTGAGAAGCTTTCTCCAAAGCCGACCTGGTCTCTCTCCAAATATCCGAGAAATTCTTAGACAAGGTATCGACTGCCTGAACATCAGACAATCCCGAGACAGGAAGAGGAATTCCGGGTTGCAGTCCAAACACAATCTGAAAGGGAGACTTTCCAGAAGATTCACTTACTTGGTTGTTGTAGGAGAATTCCACCCAGGGCAGTAATTCTACCCAGTCATTATGATGAGCGTTGACGAAGTGACGCAGGTATCCAGCCAGGATTTGATTGATCCTCTCCACTTGCCCATTAGACCTGGGATGATATGCAGAAGAAAAATCTAGTTCAATTTTTACCATTTTACAGAGTCCTCTCCAGAACTTAGAGGTGAACTGGACGCCCCTGTCGGACACGATGTGGAGAGGAAATCCATGTAGACGGAAGATGTGCTGAATGAAGTGAGCGGCCAGTTCTGGAGCAGACGGGAGGCCAGATAGCGGAACGAAGTGGGCCATTTTAGAGAAGCGATCCTCCACAACCCATACCACTGAGCAGCCAGAAGAAATGGGAAGATCCGTGATGAAATCCATCGCGATGTGCTGCCAGGGAGCGGGCGGAATTGGAAGAGGCAGAAGCCTGCCGGCTGGTAGATGTTTAACAGTTTTGTTACGGGCACATGAAGGACAGGCTGCGACGAACTCCTGGATATCCTTGCCCATGGTAGGCCACCAGTAATAACGGGAGATGAGTTGCTGCGTCTTTCTCTGACCACCATGGCCAGCCAACTTAGAAGAATGACCCCAGCGCAGAACACGACTACGATCAGAAGCGGACACGAAAGTCTTCCCAGGAGGAAGCCTGGCCAGATCAGTGGAGGCAACAGAGACTAACTTAGAAGGTTCAATAATGTGCTGAGGTTCTTCCTCCAGTTCAGGAGGCAAGAAGGCTCTAGAGAGTGCGTCTGCCTTGATGTTCTTGTCAGCTGGATGGAAATGAAGTACAAAATTGAAACGGGCAAAAAATAATGCCCAACGGGCCTGACGGGGATTCAGTCTTAAAGCAGATTGGAGATAGGCAAGGTTTTTATGGTCGGTGAATATGATTACCTGGTGATGAGCTCCTTCAAGAAGATGTCTCCATTCTTGCAGAGCCAATTTGATGGCCAACAGTTCGCGATCACCGACAGAGTAGTTCCTTTCTGCAGGAGAAAAAACCTTGGAAAAAAAACCACACGAGATCATCCGCCCGGTAGACGACTTCTGGGTCAGAACTGCTCCTGCACCTATGGAAGAAGCGTCAACCTCAAGAAAAAATTGCTCACTTGAATTAGGACGATGGAGAACGGGTGCGGAAGCGAAGGCTTTTTTGAGAGAAACAAAGGCCTCTTCTGTCTCGGAGGACCATTCCTTAGAGTTTACACCTTTCCGGGTTAAGGCTGTGATTGGAGCCACTCGGGTGGAAAAGTGTGGAATAAATTGCCGGTAGTAATTGGCGAACCCTAGGAACCTTTGTATGGCTTTTAGCCCAGACGGACGAGGCCAGTTGAGAACTGCAGACAACTTCTCCGGATCCATCTTTAATCCTGTGGAAGATACAATGTACCCAAGGAAAGGCAAAGAAGACTGCTCAAAGAGGCATTTCTCATATTTGGCATATAGCCTGTTCTCTCTCAGTCTTTGTAAGACCAGGCGTACTTGCCTCCGGTGTGACGTCAAGTCAGCAGAGAAAATCAAAATATCGTCCAGGTAAACAACGACACAAGTATAGAGCAAGTCCCTGAAAATGTCATTAACAAATTCCTGAAAGACCGCAGGTGCATTGCTTAGGCCGAATGGCATTACCAGGTATTCATAGTGGCCGTCACGGGTGTTGAAGGCTGTTTTCCATTCGTCCCCCTCTCTGACTCGGATCAGGTTGTAGGCCCCTCTGAGGTCCAATTTGGTGAAGATCTTGGCCCCTCGGAGACGATCAAACAGCTCTGAAATAAGAGGTAATGGATACCTGTTTTTTACCGTGATCTGATTTAGACCCCGATAGTCAATGCAGGGCCGCAAGGATCCATCCTTTTTCTTCACAAAGAAGAATCCAGCTCCTGCCGGTGACGATGACTTTCGGATAAATCCTCTAGCCAGATTCTCTTGGATGTAGTCCGACATGGCCTGAGTCTCTGCCTGTGAAAGGGGATAAACTCTCCCGCGAGGAGGAGATGCTCCAGGAAGAAGCTCTATCTGACAGTCATACGACCTGTGTGGAGGTAGTCTCTCAGCCTCCTTTTTCCCAAAGACGTCAGAGAAGGACCAATAGGCGGAAGGCAGGGTATCAGGCTGGACTGGAGGCGAAACAGGTTGAATCCGGGTTAAGCAACGATTCATGCAGGTATCTCCCCAACGCAGAACTTCTCCAGTTTTCCAATTAAGGACTGGTTCATGCATCTGGAGCCAAGGTAAACCTAAAAGCATGGGATGGGATAAACCGGGATATACATAAAATCGCATTCGTTCAGTATGCATTAGACTGTAAGGTTCTATGTATATATTCCTGAAACTCAGTTTGTTCGTCAGCCATTTTACTTTCTGTCTTGCTGCAGCTATCTTGCCCTCAGTCAAAATGGAGTTTCCAGCTTGCATGTTCCCGCCCTGATTCTCTCCTTTGCTTCTTAAGCAGCCACAGCTGAGCAATCAGTGCTTCAGAATCTAGCCTGCAGTGAACCTGTGACTTGACTCCTGTAAGCCTTGGACCTTGTACTCCAGCTATTCCTACTGAGGAACTCTGAAGCACTTGTGGACTCTGAACCCTGCTCTTTGAAAGACCCACGTTTGCATGGACTCACGGTAACAGAGAAGAAGATCCTGAATCTGTTGTGGAGAGTGATTGCTGAGCTTGGATTACTCTGGCCTGCTGTGTCTCCTGTTTCTGTGTCTGCAAACTGTGTGACTATTTCTGCCAACTTGTATGAAGTAATACAGGACTTTTCTATATCAAACCTGTGACTCCTGTGTTTTCATCGCACCCAAGCACAAGACGCTATATGAACTGTACTACATACATTACAAGATTCTGAAGCCAAAACGTTAGTGTCTGCTGGGTCTGGAAGGCTGTGTCTGCTGTACTGTGGATATCAGACGTCCGGTTGTACTTTCTGTGATGACAGTGGTTGTGACTTCTCACAACCATTCTAGGTGAGCAATTCCCTTAAGTTTTTTCTTTTTGCAGTGTTACCACAGGTAAACACTATTGTTTTTTTTTTTTCCTTTCTTTTCTCTTTTTGTCTGCTGTAACTCTGGATATCAGATGTCTGGTTGAAACTTTCTGTGATGATAGTGGTTGTGACTCCTCACAACCATTCCAGGTGAGCAGTTCCCTTAATTTTTTTTCTCTCTGCAGTGTTGCCACAGGTGAACACTATTGTTTTTTTTTTCTCTCCTCTTCTTCCAGTAATCCTGTCTTAAAAGATCTGGAAAATGGAGGCCCGCATAAAGGAACTTTGCGGAGTGACTGATAATATCCTTGCAGATTTGCAGAATATAAAGACCCGTTTTACAAATCTACAGGACCTCAATAATCACAATTTGCAAGTGGTTGGACAGACTACCCAGGATTTGCGAGCCAGGATTGAGGTTCTAGAGGGGCGAGTCCAGGCTCCTGCCGTAGCCCCGAGTGCTGGGATTCCCAAGTTGCCCCCTTTTCGTTTTGGCGGTGAACGTGAGAAATTCAGGGGATTTATTAATCAATGCAATCTTTTCTGCACATGCTTCACAATTTCCCACTGAACGATCTAAGGTGCTTACTATAATTATGTTGCTTACCAACAAGGCTTTAATGTGGGCAAACCCTCTGATTGAGACTGAGGATGATTGTTTGAATCACCTTGGTGATTTTATTTCAGCCATGGGGCAGGTGTTTGATGACCCCAATCGAGGTGCAACAGCTGAAGCAGCCATGTTAGCTTTGCGCCAAGGTAAGCACTCGATAGCTGAATATGCCTTGGATTTCAGGAGATGGGCCCTTGATACCACCTGGGACAGTTCCGCCAAAAAATCTATTTTTCGAAAGGGGTTATCTCCACTGATTAAGGATGAACTTGCTCGTGCCGACCCTCCCACTGCGTTAGGTGACTTTATTAACTACTGCATCCGTATTGATACTCGTCTGACTGAACGCAGGCAAGAGAGATGGTTCGAAAGCAATCGTACTAACCTTTTCCTACCTTCCTCTCCAGCTAAGGAACCTTTGAGTAGGATTACACGGGAACCTGAACCTGAACCCATGCAGGTAGACTCTTTACAACGACGGGTTAGTGATGCACGCAAGGAACATCGTTTTAAGGAGAATCTATGTTTCTATTGTGGTAAGTCAGGGCACTTCATTATAAACTGCCCCAGCCGTTCTCGTAAGACTACTGCAGCACTCATTCATTGTGAGTGTTGCGAGAGGGAATCTGTCAGGTCCGAGCCTCAGGCTCCAGAGAGATCTGCAGCAACAGATCTTGATTTCTCGGACTTAAACTCCGTTACCTCTGAGGACGTTGACTGTGTAAACGCTGCCATTTTTCAAGTTTCCTCAGCGGTGTCCCAGCTGAGTTGTAAGAAAAACAATTCTCATTGCTTTCTTTCCATCAAACTCTGGGTTGACTCAGCTTGGGTGTCTAGCTCTGCTATGATCGACTCAGGGGCAAGTGGAAATTTTATGGATGTCTCCTTTGCTCTGAAACAGGGAATACGTTCAGTGAAGAAGGCTACACCAGTACAGATGGAAACTGTGGATGGCTCCCTGCTGACCTCTGGACCAGTGGATCAGGAAACAGAGCCTTTGAGGGTTCTTATGGGTAAAGATCATCAAGAGAAACTGTCCTTTATGCTTATCTCTTCTCCCCACTTTCCCATTATTCTAGGGCTACCATGGCTGCAGGCTCAGAATCCTACCATTAACTGGGAGACCAAGGAATTACACTTTCCAGAGAAACAGATGAGTCCAAAAGTTTCAGCTTGCTCTGTTCCTAAAGGAATCATGTCAGTCCCTGAACTACCAGCTGTATACCAGGACTATGTGGATTTATGTGACAAGAAGAACGCTGACCAGCTTCCTCCTCACCGTCCATATGATTGTCCAATTGAATTATTGCCTGGAGCAGAGATACCTTTTGGTAAGATCTACCCCCTGGTGGGGCCCGAGCTAAAGGCTTTAAAGGATTACATAGATGAAAATCTAGCCAAGGGCTTCATACGCCCCTCTTCATCTCCTGCAGGTGCACCCATCTTCTTTGTAAAGAAGAAAGATGGATCTCTGAGACCATGCGTAGACTATAGGGAACTCAATAAGGTTACTATTAGAAACCGTTATCCATTGCGTTTAATCCCTGAGTTATTGGAGAGAGTGCGACATGCCAAAATTTTTTCTAAACTAGATCTTCGTGGGGCCTATAACTTAGTCCGTATTAGACCTGGGGATGAATGGAAGACTGCATTCAGGTCACGCTATGGTCACTTTGAATATCTAGTTATGCCTTTTGGTCTGAGTACCGCCCCAGCCACTTTCCAACACTTGGTGAATGACATCTTCAGGGATCTCCTAGATACATTCGTGGTAATTTATTTGGATGATATTCTAATTTTTTCTAACTCCACAGAGGAACATCATGGACATGTGAGAATGGTCTTGGAACATCTAAGACAAAATCATCTTTACATCAAACTTGAAAAGTGTGAATTCTATAGGACCGAAATTCAATTTCTGGGGTATGTACTGTCTACACAAGGAATTAGTATGGATGGAAGCAAAACCCAAGCCATCAAGGATTGGCCAAGTCCTAGAAATGTGAAGGAGGTACAGCGCTTCATCGGGTTTGCCAACTTCTATAGACGTTTCATTAGAAATTTCTCTGAGGTAGTGTCACCTATCACTCAACTTACCCGGAAAGAGTCTAGGTTTTCCTGGACTCCCCAAGCCCAGGAAGCATTTTCCCGTCTAAAAGATAAATTTACCACTGCACCTATCCTAGTACATCCCAACCCCGAGCTTGCCTTCATAATAGAGGTGGATGCTTCAGACTGTGCCGTTGGAGCTATACTCTCTCAGAGAACAGGTGAGAAGAATGTCTTGCATCCCTGTGCCTTCTTTTCCCAGCAGTTGTCTTCGGCTGAGAGGAACTACAATGTGGGCAATAGAGAGTTGTTGGCCATTATTGCCACCTTCAAAAATGGAGACACCTTCTTCAGGGAGCTGCACAGCAAATAGTCGTCCTGACAGACCATCGTAACCTTGAGTTTATCAGGTCGGCTAAGTGCCTGACTCCTCACCAGGCTCGATGGAATCTTTTCTTAAACCAATTTAATTTTATCATCTCTTATAGACCAGGATCGCGCAATGGAAAGGCTGATGCACTCTCTAGGATTTACTCAGCAGAGACACGTCCAATTACTCCTCCTAAGACTATTCTTCCTGACTCTAGATTCCTAGGAGTAATTCATAATCAAGACCTACTTAAGGACATCAAGGAAGCATACCATGCGGATTCCTTTTTGGCACAACCCCCAAGGGACGTAAGTCTTGTCTTTAAGAATGGTGTGTGGATTCAGGGACAACGTCTGTATATTCCTGAAACAGTCAGATTAAGAGTATTGCAACTCATTCACGATTCCAAGATAGCTGGGCATAGAGGAATTCTAAAGACACAGGAATTTCTTTCTCGTTTCTTTTGGTGGCCCACTTGCAGGAAGGATGTTTTGAATTATGTCACTTCATGTGAGGTCTGTGCAAGATGCAAAACACCTCGCTCCTCACCAACTGGTCTGTTACAGCCTCTTCCCAACCCGTCCCGCCCGTGGGGATCCATTTCTATGGACTTCATTGTGGAGTTACCAACCTCTCAGGGGAAGAACACCATTCTAGTGGTGGTTGACCGTCTAACAAAGGCAGCTCATTTTATCCCTTGTGTCGGCTTACCCACTGCAAAACAGACATCAGATTTGATGATTAAAGATGTGTTTCGCTTACATGGAGTACCGGATGAGGTTATTTCGGATCGAGGGGGCAATTCACTTCTAGGTTTTGGCAAAATTTCTGTGCAGCATTGGACATTAAAGTAAACCTTTCTTCTGCTTTTCATCCCCAGACTAATGGACAGACCGAACGAACCAATCAAACCCTGGAGCAGTATCTCCGCTGCTTTATCTGCCACCTACAGGATGATTGGGTGGATCTACTTCCATTAGCTGAGTTCTCGTATAACAACTCTCAGAGTGCCTCCACTAAACAGTCTCCTTTTTACTCTAATCTAGGTTATCATCCTAACATTCTACCACGATTTCCCATAGAAACGCCTTTACCAGCAGTGGCTGAAAGAATCACGTCTTACAGAAGAATATGGATCTTCTAAAGGAAAATCTGGAATCGGCTCAAGAAAGGTACAAGAAAGCAGCAGATAAATTTCGTAAACCTGCACCAGCTTTCAAGGTAGGAGACTTGGTCTGGCTGTCAACCAGAAATCTTAAGTTAAGGATTCCATCGTCTAAGTTGGGACATAAGTACATTGGACCCTATAAAATCAGTAAAATTATAAGTGCCGTTGCTTGTCGTCTTCAACTGCCCAGAACTATGAGAATCCACCCTGTCTTTCATGTATCCCTACTAAAGGCTGCGACACCCAATACGTTTCCTGGACGTTCCTCTCCTTGCCCTGACCCAGTGCTAGTCGATGGTCAGGAAGAATTTGTGGTGGAAAGGATTTTAGATTCCAGGTTGTATAGAAATCAG
Source organism: Oophaga sylvatica (assembly GCA_033576555.1). Classification (NCBI taxonomy): domain Eukaryota; kingdom Metazoa; phylum Chordata; class Amphibia; order Anura; family Dendrobatidae; genus Oophaga; species Oophaga sylvatica. The sequence goes on from JARQOD010000006.1 coordinate 176,130,453, forward strand.
TTACAATATCTGATTAAATGGCAGGGCTACCCAGTGGAGGACAACTCATGGGAACCGGTCAATAACGTTAATGCTCCTCGCTTGCTCCGTCAGTTTCATCAGAGGTACCCACACAAGCCTGGTCTGAGGTCATCCGGAGGTTGTCCTTAAGGGGGGAGTAATGTAAGGTTCTATGTATATATTCCTGAAACTCAGTTTGTTCGTCAGCCATTTTACTTTCTGTCTTGCTGCAGCTATCTTGCCCTCAGTCAAAATGGAGTTTCCAGCTTGCATGTTCCCGCCCTGATTCTCTCCTTTGCTTCTTAAGCAGCCACAGCTGAGCAATCAGTGCTTCAGAATCTAGCCTGCAGTGAACCTGTGACTTGACTCCTGTAAGCCTTGGACCTTGTACTCCAGCTATTCCTACTGAGGAACTCTGAAGCACTTGTGGACTCTGAACCCTGCTCTTTGAAAGACCCACGTTTGCATGGACTCACGGTAACAGAGAAGAAGATCCTGAATCTGTTGTGGAGAGTGATTGCTGAGCTTGGATTACTCTGGCCTGCTGTGTCTCCTGTTTCTGTGTCTGCAAACTGTGTGACTATTTCTGCCAACTTGTATGAAGTAATACAGGACTTTTCTATATCAAACCTGTGACTCCTGTGTTTTCATCGCACCCAAGCACAAGACGCTATATGAACTGTACTACATACATTACATAGACCTACCCGGAGTTCCACCAACTCGGTTTGAAACTGGACGGGCTCGGTCAGCGGTTTGCCATCCACGGCGGACACCTGTAACGGATCAGGAAGACGCTGGACTGGTAAGCGGTAATGATCCACAACCGCCTGCTGGATGAAGTTCCCTGCAGCTCCAGAATCCAGTAGACAATATTCGGAGAATTTTATTGCTCCATAGGACACGGAGACTGAGATGTGTAAAGAGGGAGAGGACTGTTCTCTACTGAGGTTGGCCCCTCCTACCGGACCTAGGCACTGGAGTTTCCCGACTTTTTAGGACAGAAATGGATCAAATGTTCAGAACTACCGCAGTAGTAACAACATCCCTCCTTGCGACGTGCCTCCCGGCGGCGGGTGGCCAAACTTACATGGTCCACCTCCATGGCCTCGGAGGCGGAGGGCGAGGTACCTGTTTTGTACAAACTAGAGTCCAGGTGATAGGACCTTTTGTCCCGCTTGATCTCCATGGAGCGCTCCTGAAAACGCAGGTCAATTTGGGTTGCCAAGGATATTAGCTCTTCCAAGAGGGTAGGTCTGTCCCGTCCCGCCAGTTCATCCTTGATTCTTCCGGATAGGCCTTCCCAGAAGTTAGCAACCAGGGCCTCATTGTTCCACGATAATTCAGACGAGAGGGTGCGGAATTTAACAGCATACTGAGCTACCGTGAGAGTACCTTGGCGCAGGCGGAGCAGAGCTGAGGCAGTCGAAGTGGTGCGACCAGGTTCATCGAAAGTCCTGCGAAAAGCCTCTAGGAAAGATTGAAGATCGTTAACCAGCGGATCCCTCTCTCCCATAGCGGGCCAGGCAAGGGCCTCTCCTCCCAGGTGTGACATGATGAAGCCCACCTTGGCTCGGTCAGAAGCAAACATATGCCCCAAGATTTCGAAGTGTAGAGTGCACTGATTGAGAAAACCCCGACACAGAGTAGGGTCACCCTGGAAATGGGTAGGAGCCGCCAGACGGGGACCTTGACTTGCCATGGGAACTGGTACCTGATTATTGATAGAAGAGTCAGGTGCAGACGAGGACCCCAAGGAATCCATGCGGGTAGACAAGTTGTGTAGATAAGTCGTGATCTTGTCCTGTTGAACTCCCAAACGGGTCACCTCCTGGCACAGATCCGTGGTCGGAGATCTCTGGGATCCAGCGGGTTCCATGGCCGGAGCAATCTGTAATGAATGGAAGCGGAGGCAGAGGTGGTGAAGTTCACATTCGTTTTTATTTTTTAATGTGGAACCTCGAGACCGCGGTCCGGGGGGCTCCGAAGGGGGCGTAACTAGTGAGCCCCGGGTACCCGTAGTAAGGCCCCTCGAACAGGACCAGAATGGAATACCCGGAGGACACAGGTGCTACCTCCAGTTAGACCCCGGACACGTGGCAGCTGTCCCAGAGGGACCAAAAGGGTAACAGGTATTTACAGAGTCCGTGGAGGGTTCTTGACGGAGAAAGGTAAGGTCCTGGTCCAGAACGGATGGTAGTAGGATGGCTTCAGTAACCTTGTCACGGTCCACGGGTACGGATGGCTGATGGCGGAACGGGATGACACTTGCGCCAGTAATAGCCGAGATTGTCCAGGTTAGCCAGATACAGGTTAGCAATGCTCTGAGGAGACAAACAGTGTAAGCGAAGCACAGAGACTGCAGACGCAACGCAGACAGATCAGGAACAGAACCGGATGTAGCAATGATAGAACACGTTGCTCCGGCACTCCCCTAATGGTGGAGTGACCAGATATAGTACTGAGTGCGCAGCCATTGGTTAATTAGCTATTTCAAAAAATGCACGCTGCCCCTTTAAGAGATACGGTGGGCGCGGCCTCGCGTCCTAAGCAGTCTATCTGGAGGCCTGCCAGCAGCGTGCCAGGAAGTGGAGGAGGACACAGGACGCCGAAGAGCAGATGGGACAGGAGACCCCAGCCCGAGCGCAGACTGCTGCAGAGGGACAGCTAGAGGAACAGTTGAGTGAGCAGAATGGAGTGCAGAGCCAGCGCTGGGACCGAGTGTAACAGCGAGCCATTTTGCTGGCAACCTATGTGTCATCAGGGGAAGGTGGTACAAAATCCTTTGAAACCCAGGCATGGTTCATTTTAATGAAGGTGAGATCACCAACATTTTGGGTCGACAGCCGGGTCCTTCTTTCTGTCAGGATTGATCCAGCAGCACTGAAGACTAGTGTTGAGCATTCCGATACCGCAAGTATCGGGTATCGGCCGATATTCGCGTTATCGGAATTCCGATACTTAATTCCGATACTTTTCCCATATCGTATACCGGAATCGGAAGTTCCCATAATTCTTTGAGAGGCAATGTGATTTTAGTCAGCCAATGAGGAATCCTACGAAGTGTGGGCACATCCTGTAATGCTGCGGTCATCTTAACTAATGGCATGGCTGTGATTGGCTGCTGAAATGATGTCAGAATGCACTATAAAAGGCGCCGCCGCCATTTTAGCGTCACTGTGCTGTGAACTCAGTAAGGGACAGAACGCTACTCTGCTAACTCTGAGGGACAGTTACATATTGCGATTTTGTGTACTACTGTGCTTGAGGCAGGCTAGTTTACCAACCGCTGTGTAAAGCTTCATTTTGCCAGTGTTGTTTTAACAGCTCTGTGCAAGGTGTGTGTGTGACAGTGCAGGTGACGCTGCAGTTTGCTCTGCATCCACCGCTGTTTGTAGGCATCTGCACGTGTCACTGACTCTTTTTTTTTATTTTATTTAGTGGAATTGGTGCAGCTCCATTATATTAGAAAAAAATCAAATCTATTAGTGTGACGTGCTTCCATCCGTATACAATACATTGGTTGCAAACACTATAGAACTACACAAAGGAGCTTTTCACAGATAGTGAATAGTTGTGTTTCAGTGTTCACTGCAGTCTGTGAGGTTTTGATTTTTTGAGTGCAGATCACGCTCCAGTTAGTTCTTCAACCACTGCCGGTTGTAGTCTGCTGAGCGTGTGTCACTGCCTCATCCTTCACATTTTTCTCTAATTGGTGCTGCTCCATTTTAGTGGAAAAAAATCTAATCTATTAGTGTGACGCGCTTCCATCCGTATACAATACATTGGTTGCAAACACTATAGAACTACACAAAGGAGCTTTTCACAGATAGTGAATAGTTGTGTTTCAGTGTTCACTGCAGTCTGTGAGGTTTTGATTTTTGAGTGCAGATCACGCTCCAGTTAGTTCTTCAACCACTGCCGGTTGTAGTCTGCTGAGCGTGTGTCACTGCCTCATCCTTCACATTTTTCTCTAATTGGTGCTGCTCCATTTTAGTGGAAAAAAAACTAATCTATTAGTGTGACGCGCTTCCATCCGTATACAATACATTGGTTGCAAACACTATAGAACTACACAAAGGAGCTTTTCACAGATAGTGAATAGTTGTGTTTCAGTGTTCACTGCAGTCTGTGAGGTTTTGATTTTTTGAGTGCAGATCACGCTCCAGTTAGTTCTTCAACCACTGCCGGTTGTAGTCTGCTGAGCGTGTGTCACTGCCTCATCCTTCACATTTTTCTCTAATTGGTGCTGCTCCATTTTAGTGGAAAAAAAACTAATCTATTAGTGTGACGCGCTTCCATCCGTATACAATACATTGGTTGCAAACACTATAGAACTACACAAAGGAGCTTTTCACAGATAGTGAATAGTTGTGTTTCAGTGTTCACTGCAGTCTGTGAGGTTTTGATTTTTTGAGTGCAGATCACGCTCCAGTTAGTTCTTCAACCACTGCCGGTTGTAGTCTGCTGAGCGTGTGTCACTGCCTCATCCTTCACATTTTTCTCTAATTGGTGCTGCTCCATTTTAGTGGAAAAAAATCTAATCTATTAGTGTGACGCGCTTCCATCCGTATACAATACATTGGTTGCAAACACTATAGAACTACACAAAGGAGCTTTTCACAGATAGTGAATAGTTGTGTTTCAGTGTTCACTGCAGTCTGTGAGGTTTTGATTTTTTGAGTGCAGATCACGCTCCAGTTAGTTCTTCAACCACTGCCGGTTGTAGTCTGCTGAGCGTGTGTCACTGCCTCATCCTTCACATTTTTCTCTAATTGGTGCTGCTCCATTTTAGTGGAAAAAAAACTAATCTATTAGTGTGACGCGCTTCCATCCGTATACAATACATTGGTTGCAAACACTATAGAACTACACAAAGGAGCTTTTCACAGATAGTGAATAGTTGTCTGCAGGGTTCACTGTAGTCTGTGAGGAATAACCACACTTAGGCCTTAACTTTTCTGACTTTCTTTATCAATCTACCAAGATGAAGAAGTCAGTGAGTAAGGCACGTGGTCGTGGTCGAGGCCGTGGATTTGCAGCAGGGAGAGGACGTGGGGATTCTGTGGCTGCTGCCGCACCCAGTGACACAGCATCCACCAGTTTTCCCCGTGAGCGTTCCTTTATGCGCACTTTTGTAGGAGCTCAGCGTACCCCCCTGCTGCGTGAAGAACAAATTGAAGCCGTTGTTGGTTGGATGGCAGCCAATGCATCGACTTCAATACCTTCCACCTCCTCTCAGGACCACAGCACTGTTGAACAACCATCAGTCTCTTCACCGCCTGCCAAATTGCCCAGGCAGTCAGAGAGCTCTGTACAGGAGCCAGCTGAGTCTCTGCTTCTGTTCTCAGAATCTGTTGGCTTGGAAACAGGGGCCCAGCCAAGCAGCATTCTGGAATGTGAAGAAGAGGCAGTATGCAGTGATGCGCAACAGCTGTGTCTCTCTGAATCTGAAGAGGCGGGTGAGCCAGTGCCGATGGTCAGCACACCGCAGAACGCATCTGATGATGATGAGACTCAGTTGCCAGTTTCTGTTGAGCATGGTGCTGGCCAGACCACCCAACAACAGCAGGTGTTGGAAGAGGGTAGTGGTGGAGATGATGAGGTCCAAGACCCAACATGGCGTGAGGAACAGGAAGGTGGTGGGAGCAGCTCTGAGGAAGAGATTGCCCCAACGGTCCAAACAGTAGGGAGAGGTAGGCTGCAGACTCGCTTGCCTGTAGCCTCCAGTTTGGCACCCGTTCGGAGCAGTTCTCTTCCAACAGCCAAACCGGGCGCTCCCAGGACTTGCTCTGCGTGGTCCTTTTTTGATACAGTTGCAGATGATATTTGCTATGTCAAATGCAAGCTGTGTAATCAAAAAATTAAAAGAGGTAAAAGTGTCAGTAACCTTAATACAACAAATATGTGGAAACATGTGCGGTCAAAGCACTTTGTTGAGTTACAAAGACACACTGGAGATGTAGGCCAACCTACAGCAGCACCTACATCTTCAGCTCCTGTTGGAGCCTCTTCCTCCAGTTCACACACAGCTGGTAAGGCTTCCTCAAAGGATCGCCATGGAAGAACCTCTGTCACTGTTGTCCAGAGACACAGTGTTATTCCACCCACAGGTGCAAGTTCCCTGTCATCCTCACACACCCAGGCCACAAAACAGCCATCGGTAGCACAGGCATGGGATAAAAGACGGCCATACTCGGCAAACCATCCACGAGCACAGGCTCTGAATGCTGTCATTGCAAAACTCCTGTCCCTTGAAATGCTGTCATTCAGGCTGGTGGAGACTGACAGTTTCCGTGAATTAATGGCATTGGCAGTCCCACAATACAATGTGCCCAGCCGATTTTATTTCAGCAGGCAAGCCGTCCCTGGTCTGCAAAAGCATGTTGAGGCAAAAATTAAACATGCGCTACTAAACGCCGTCAGTAGCAAGGTCCACCTGACCACCGATGCGTGGACCAGTACCCATGGCCAGGGACGATACCTTTCACTCACTGCCCATTGGGTGAATGTTGTGGAGCCGGGTACAGATCTTGCGAGTGGCGCTGTACGTGTTCTGCCAACTCCAAGGATTGCCGGAATCAAGTCTGTCCACATTGACTCCTCCTCCTACTCCAGTTCCTCAGAATCATCGCTGCAGGAGCCGTCACGGTCTACCTCCACATGGACCCGTGGACGCTTACCTGATGCGACCGATATGAGCACAGCCGTGGCCAAACGGCAACAGGCCGTTCTGAAATTAATTCCCATGGGGAATCGAAGCCACACAGCGCAGGAGGTCTGGAATGCCATCAAGCAGGAGAGCGACGTGTGGTTTTTGCCAGCGAATCTCCAGCCAGGTTTGGTAGTGTGTGACAATGGCCGAAATCTGGTGGCAGCTCTGGGCCTTGGCAACCTCACTCACATACCATGTCTGGCACATGTGCTCAACTTGGTCGTGCAGAGTTTTTTGAGGGACTATCCGGATCTTGATGCACTGCTGCACAAGGTCCGCCTAGAGTGCGCTCACTTGCGACGTTCCAGCATGGCCAGATCGCGCATTGCAGCTCTGCAACGCAGATTGCGCCTTCCTGAACATCGCATCATATGTGACGTATCCACCAGGTGGAATTCAACGTTACATATGTTGGAGCGGTTGTGTGAGCAGCAGCCAGCAGTTATGGAGTATCAGCTGCATCAGGCGCAATCAACACGCAATTTGCGCCGTCCACACTTCACCATTAATGAGTGGGCCACTATGAAGGACATGTGCCACGTTTTGCGTGCGTTTGATGAGTCAACGCGGATGGCGAGTGCAGATGATGCACTAGTCAGCCTGACTGTCCCCCTTATCTGCCTGCTTCAAAAAACACTGCAAGCAATAAGGGATGAGGTTTTGGAAGAGGTGGAGGATGAGGAGTCACAAATTCCATCACCTTCTGGAAAGTCAGCGCAACGTGGTTCCTCACAAAGGGCTGGGCAGGGCTCACTTTGTGAGGAGGATGAGGAGGAGGAGTCAATGGAGGAGGAAGACATCGCTCCAGAGGGAGGTACACAACGCTCTAGTCAGTATGTAGAGCGAGGGTGGGGTGATGCAGAGCAGGCAGAGATAACGCCTCTTGCAGAGGACAGCGTTTCTTTGCCAGTTGGGAGTCTGCAGCACATGGTTGATTTCATGCTGCAGTGCCTAAGAAACGACCGCCGCATCGCCCACATTCTCACGACGTCTGATTATTGGGTGTACACCCTCCTAGACCCTCGCTACCGGGACAACGTCAAAAGCCTCATCACACCGTTGAACCGGGAGCGTAAAATGCGGGAGTACCAAGACACACTGGTGCAATCCCTAATGTTCTACCTTACTGCCGAGAGCACTGCTGCTGCTACTGCTTTACAAAGCAGCTCTGTGCGTCGAGGCAGTGTAGAGAGCTCTGCAACAAGAGGGAGCACACGCAGTGCCTCTGCACAGGGAAAGACCAGTATGTTCAAAATGTGGCAAAGTTTTGTGGCAGCGCCACAAATGTCTACACCATCCGAGAGGGCTCCAGTCAGCGGGAGGCAACGTATCCGTCAGATGGTGACAGACTACTTGGCTTTGCCTCTCAGTGTACTCCCAGATGGCTCTTCCCCATTCAAGTTTTGGGTCTCTAAGCTGGATACATGGCCAGAGCTTAGCCAGTATGCATTGGAGGTGCTGGCTTGCCCTGCTGCCAGTGTATTATCGGAGCGCGTCTTTAGTGCTGCAGGTGGTGTACTAACAGACCGTCGCATGCGACTATCCTCCGATAATGTAGACCGGCTTACTTTTCTGAAAATGAACAAGGCATGGATCTCGCCAGAATTTCTCTGTCCGTTTTCAGATTAAATAACTGGTTCGCAACGTTATCCATGTCTCCTGTTATGTTCATCTTTCTACCACCTGAACTCTACTCCCTGGGCTCCAACACTGCCAGTTGCTGCTCAGAAGTGTCGTGTCCACAGAACAAAACACAAGCTCTACTGTTAGTGGGGTTCAGTAACGCCAGCTGTTCCCTGCTGTGTCAACGGCAAGAAGTGTCCTGTTCCCGACACATGGACAGAAAAACACATGACCAACATGCTCCAAATAGGGAAGAGCCGTCACCCTGCTTGTTATGCTGAAAACATGAAATTGTGAAGTTTTGCAGGCCTAGAATGATAAATTTTTAAGAAAAATATGGACAAATAATAATTTGTCATCACAGCGCATATCTGCACATGTCTATTAGAAATGGTAACAAAAAATAAAACATAGTCTACTCTTCACATTTTTAAATTAATGCATAAAAGTACATTTCAGACTTATGAATTAATGCTTTTAAAGGAACTTTATCTGTACCTGTAAGATAATGCACTCAATGGATGTACGAATCATTACATCCTCATCATCATCATGACGAGTTTTATTTATGACAGACATTATAAAATACACATACTGATGCCAACTGGAACTTCAAACACCATATATGAAATGGCCAGCATGTAAACATGGTAATAATGTCCAATAATAAATTATTACATCTAGAAAGTGCATCATGCATACTGACAATAGGTACTTATACCTGCAAGTGCTGTTGAAACAACCACAAGAGATATAAATTAATACTGGTATATAGGTATCACAGTGCATAGTTACTCATGGACAATGTTGATGTAATACTGTATCTCAATTAAGTCAGCGTCAACCATTAGGCTTGTTAGTCTTGTACATTGTTAAAGAGGGAACGTAATTTTTTGGTTTGTCATAGGTGTAGTATTACACATTAAATTCTTACTGCTGTATTTTTTTTGGCGTCCCTAGTGCGCAATAACGCAGCCTAACCTCACATTTGATAGTCAGCTAATTGCCACACGCTACCCTACCCTACGCGTGACAGTAGGAAGGTAGTGTTGACGGATAAAGCTTTGCGCAAACAGACATTCTTTTACCCTCTTCAACACTCTACAAGCAAAAAATGCATGATTTCAGCCGCAGACTTTATTGACGTACAGTATAACATCGGCATTACCCATCAGAGGCTGTCCACTGTGTGATACAGACATAGAATATACCTTTGCTATCCGTAGCCTTTGTTTCACCTACACTTGCAGGCACACACTTAAATTGTGACAAACAATGCCTAATGTTTTTTTAAATGGTTATTTTTTATTGTACATTATTGTGTCATCAATCACATTGATGAGTCCATGCTGGACATGTCATACATGCTATAGAAAGTTACGATTTTATGAACTTAAATAATTAAATTGTCTGTGACTGTCACATAAAATTTGCGATGATGATGATGAGTGACTATTACAAAATCCATTGTCTTCACTATGTTATAGTTTAACATTGCGTTCCTTAAGCATTATTCATAAAAAAAAAATGTACTTTTATTCTTAAATGTACAACACTATATTTTGTTACCAATTTTTTGGGTGTTGTGTTGTTCCATTTATTTTTGGCATGTGCATATATGCGTTTATATTTGTATTTTCTTTATTTTTCCTTCTTGAAATTAGAAAACATGTGTATCTTTGTACCGTGTTAGCCAGTAGATAGAAAAATATTTAGACTTCAGAGTCAGCAGTGGTTCATACCTTTTTATGGATAACTGAAAAGATGGAAACAAATTGCAAGCTTTCAAGGCTACTCACGTCTCTTCATCAGGAAAGACTAACTAAAAAAAGTTAAGCATCACATATTTCTATACACAACAGGACACAGGAATATTGCAATAGGTAAGACAAGTAAGTGACGTGTATCAGAACTGTAATTATCTCACAGGGATGAACATAAATATTCAAACAGTTCCTAGATAAGGATAGAAAGTTTGATTGCCCTCTCATTGGCGTATTTTTTGGGGTTTTCATGACCCTGGAAGGGCATAGACGCAGATTCCTTAATTGATATAGAATGACATAAATCCATGTGATCTATTCATTCCATCACTAACAGTGTCAAAGGTCATGATGAGCTTATATTCTGAAACCTTTGTACGTTTCTCATATTTGAAGTTATATTTTAATAACAGTAATTCCATATCCATGATGCTATGACCGGGCGGCATACAAAAGTCTTTTGCCACAGCTAAATTCATTAATTTATCTGTGATTGTGTGGCGCTGATAATTCATCCTTGTTCTCCTTTTTGTTGCCGGTCTCCCCTCACTTGTCCCTCCCTCACTTGTCTTAGCTATTCCTGTGTCCTGTTGTGTGTAGAAATATGTGATTCTTCATTTTTGGCTTTACTCTTAGCCTGATGAAGACACCTGAGTAGTCTCGAAAGCTTTGAATTTGTTACCATATTTTCAGTTAGCCATTAAACGTTATCAACCACAGAGGACTGTCAAGTATAAATATTTTTCTATTCTTGTAATTGAAATTTATCATTTTATTGTTGTAGTAAAACTTCATTTATTCTTGTTTGAAGTACATACATTTGCAATGGCCACGTAACAAGGCAATAACTCAATATTTTATGCCTACACCCTCCTTGACCCTGGGCTCCAACACCGCCAGTTGTTGCTTGGAAGTGCTGTTAGCACAGTTAACACTTGCTCCCGTGTTACTGGGGTTCAGTAATGTCAGCTGTTCCCCTGCTGTGTGAACGGCAAAAGTCCTGCTGCCTCCACCCTGTTCTCTTCTCATCCCTGGGTTACAACACCGCCAGTTGTTTCTCGGAAGTGCTGTTAGCACAGTTAACACTTGCTCCGTGTTACTGGGGTTCAGTAATGTCAGCTGTTCCCCTGCTGTGTGAACGCAAAAAGTCCTGCTGCCTCCACCTGTTCTTTCTCATCCCTGGGTTACAACACCGCCAGTTGTTTCTCGGAAGTGCTGTTAGCACAGTTAACACTTGCTCCTGTGTTACTGGGGTTCAGTAATGTCAGCTGTTCCCCTGCTGTGTGAACGGCAAATAGTCCTGCTGCCTCCACCCTGTTCTCTTCTCATCCCTGGGTTACAACACCGCCAGTTGTTTCTCGGAAGTGCTGTTAGCACAGTCTACACTTGCTCCTGTGTTACTGGGGTTCAGTAATGTCAGCTGTTCCCCTGCTGTGTGAACGGCAAATAGTCCTGCTGCCTCCACCATGTTCTGTTCTCATCCCTGGGTTACAACACCGCCAGTTGTTTCTCGGAAGTGCTGTTAGCACAGTTAACACTTGCTCCTGTGTTACTGGGGTTCAGTAATGTCAGCTGTTCCCCTGCTGTGTGAACGGCAAAAAGTCCTGCTGCCTCCACCCTGTTCTCTTCTCATCCCTGGGTTACAACACCGCCAGTTGTTTCTCGGAAGTGCTGTTAGCACAGTCTAACACTTGCTCCTGTGTTACTGGGGGTTTCAGTAATGTCAGCTGTTATCCCCTGCTGTGTGAACGGCAAAATAGTCCTGCTGCCTCCACCCTGTTCTCTTCTCATCCCTGGGTTACAACACCGCCAGTTGTTTCTCGGAAGTGCTGTTAGCACAGTTAACACTTGCTCCTGTGTTACTGGGGTTCAGTAATGTCAGCTGTTCCCCTGCTGTGTGAACGCAAAAAGTCCTGCTGCCTCCACCATGTTCTGTTCTCATCCCTGGGTTACAACACCGCCAGTTGTTTCTCGGAAGTGCTTTGCACAGTCTACACTTGCTCCTGTGTTACTGGGGTTCAGTAATGTCAGCTGTTCCCCTGCTGTGTGAACAGCAAACAGTCCTGCTGCCTCAACTTAATTTCCATGGTACCTTCTGCTACCATCCGGGTTCCAGTACCGTCAGCTGGTTCTCCGCAGTGCCTTTGGCGTAGGTGCCTCCATGTCGGTATCCGAGTTCCAGCAACGTCTGCTGGTCCTTGGTAGTGCTTTGGAGCACAGTACCTTCCTGCTTAGTAACCGTGTCCCAGTAACGTCAGCTGGTCCTCGTTGTGCCATTGGCTCTTTTCCTTCTGCTGACCCTCCGGGTTCCAGCACAGTCAGCTGGTCCTCGTTACTTCATTGGCTCTTGTACCTTCTGCTACTCACCGGTTCCAGTACCGTCAGCTGGTTCTCGCAGTGCCTTTGGCCTAGGTGCCTCCATGTCGGTATCCGAGTTCCAGCAACGTCTGCTGGTCCTTGGTAGTGCTTTGGAGCACAGGTACCTCCTGCTTAGTAACCGTGTCCCAGTAACGTCAGCTGGTCTCGGTTGTGCCATTGGCTCTTTTCCTTCTGCTGACCTCCGGTTCCAGCACAGTCAGGTCCTCGTACTTCCATTGGCTTTTGTACCATCACCAACAGGACAAGAGGTAAGACAAACTACAGATACAGAACAAGAGACAGAAGAACAATAAGCAGAAGATCAAAAAGCAGAAGAACATTAAGTATAAGACCAAAATGAAGAGCAAAATATATGCTCTAAATTCTAAGCAGAAGAAGACTAAGCAGTGTATGGGGGTGAGTCCGTTCCTCCTCGTGGTGCCCCTGGAAAATGCCTGATGCTGCTGCAGGCTAAACTGAACGCGGACAAATACTGTTGTAATTAAAATCTTTTGTGACAGCAAGAACGGAAGGATGAAAATTCAGAGTTTTACAGATTACAAGTACAGGAATGTCTGTCACAAATAAGAATATGATGAAAAGGATGAATAGGAAGAAGATGAAGAAGTAGAATATGAAGAATAATAACTGTTTAATAAGAACAATATAAGTAATGTTAACAAAAAGATGAATAGCAAGAAGTTTTAGAAGATTAAGAAGGTGAAGATGAAGAATAATTTGATGAGAAAGATGATGCTGCTGAAAATTATGAAGGAGAAAGTGTGTGAAAAGTTAAAAAGGTGAAGACCATGGAAGTTGTGAAACAGACATATTTGACAAAATAGAAAAAAGGTTAAGAACATTGTCAATTTGTTCGTCAATCCGAACGTATTTCCTAAAAAAAAATAAATAATGCTATTCCATTGGATTGGGTCAAACATCTATGCCTTTAATGTCTCCTCAACTCCCCCAATACATTCTACATTACTCTTTGTTGTTTTCCTTCATGTACAATTAACCAACAAGACAAGAATGGTTTTTTTTTTAATTTCGATATTTTGTTCCCATAGACTTACATGGGACTTCCGGTATCGGTATCGGGTATCGCCGATATTTTAGTGATATCGGCGATACCATTACGATTCCGATACTTTAGGATATCGGAAAGTATCGCTCAACTCTACTGAAGACTCTTTCTGATAGCACACTACCAGCAGGGCAAGCGAGCTCCAGTAAGGCATATTGTGCCAATTCAGGCCAGGTGTCCGGTTTACAGGCCCAGTAGTCAAAGGGGAATGAACTGTGAGGGAAAACATCGATAGGGGAGGAGAGGTAATTTTGAACCATAGTTGACAACTGCTGTCTCCTGTCTGTTGCAATCGATTCAGTATTAACAGTGGTGTGAGCGGTACTCGAGAAATCAGTCCACAACATGGTCATGAAACCCGTCTCCAACGCCACTTCGGCTGTGTGCACCACGAACACCTCTTCCATGTTGCCCAGTACGGCTCGTGGTAGAACCTGCAACGCTGCTGTGTGCTGGGAATGCCTCTAACAAATGGTTTACCAGAGTTGCTTGTTTGCTCGCCAATTTTAGCTCTAGGTTCTCCTGTGGCATGATGTTCTGTAATTTGCCTTTATAGCGTGGATCGAGGATGCTGGCCAACCAGTAGTCATCATCCTTCATAATTTTGGCAATACGGGGGTCCCTTTTTAGGATCCGTAAGACATAATCACACACGTGGGCCGATGTTCCAGGTGTCAATGATGCACTGCCAGTGGTGGGTGGAGGAGCACTTTCTGCCAAATCCACATCCCTCCAGTCACGCACAAACCCTGTACCTGACCTTGGCAAGCCAATATTTTCTCTTGCCCCCTGAGAAGCATCCTCCTCCCCAAAATAATCATCCCCCTCATCGTCCTCCTCCTCCTCTTCCTCTTCTTCCTCCACCTCGTCCAGGACAGTTCCCTGAGCAGACAATGGCTGACTGTCATCAAGGCTTCCCTCCTCCTCCTCCTCTTCCTCCTCCACTGCAGATGCCTGATCCTTAATGTGCGTCAAAGTTTGTATGAGCAGATGCATAAGTGGGATGATCATGCTTATGATGGCGTCGCCTGCACTACCAGCCGTGTGCATTCCTCAAAACACTGAAGGACTTTACAGAGGTCTTTCAGCTTTAACCACTGCACACCCGACAACTCGATGTCTGCCCTCAAACTGACTGTATCCTTCCACAAATGCATTACAGCCTGCCTCTGTTCGCACAGCCTCTCAACCATGTGCATGGTGGAGTTCCACCTTGTTGCAACGTCTATGATTAGGCGGTGCTTGGGGAGGTGGAGCGATCGCTGCAGCCTCTGCATACGACTGGAGTCTACGGGCGAGCGACGGATGTGCGAGCACAGTCTTTGCACCTTATGGAGCAGGGCTGGTTACTCCGGATAGGATTTAGGAAGCACTACACCACCAGGTTCAAGGTGTGAGCCAGGCAAGGTATGTGTCTGAGTTTTGCCAGGGCTATGGCCGCCACAAAATTACGTCCATTATCACTGACTACCTTGCCTGGCTGAAGATGTAGACTGCCTAGCCATGACTCAGTTTGTCGCTGCAAGTAGTCGGCCAGTACCTCCGTGGTGTGTCTGTTGTCGCCCAAAGACATCATCTTTAAAAAAGCCTGCTGACGCTTACCACTAGCTGTTCAATAGTGGGACACCTCGTGTGCAACACTGGCAGCTGCGGATGGAGTGCTCGTGTGACTGCGCTCTGTCGACGAGCTTTCGCTTCGGGAGGAAGAGGAGGAGGGCCGAACGCCTACAGCCAACTGTTTTCTATACCATGGGCTAGGCAGCACTGTCCCACCGCCGCTGTCCCCTGTGGACCCTGCATCCACCACATTAACCCAGTGCGCAGTGATGGACACGTAACGGCCCTGGCCATGCCTACTGGCCCATGCATCTGTTGTGAGGTGCACCTTTCCACTCACTGATTGTTTGAATGCATGGACAATACGGTCTTTCACATGCAGGTGGAGGGTAGGGTTAGCTTTTGTAGAAAAGAAATGCCGACTGGGTAGGTCATAGCGTGGGACAGCGTAGGCCATGAGCTCTCGGAACGCTGCGCTTTCAACCAAACGGAAGGGCATCATCTCTATTCAGATCAGTTTGGCAATGTAGGCATTCAAAGCCACTGAGGTTTTGTAGTCCGTCCACGCTTGCAAGTGCATGGTGTTTACATGTCTAAGCATACAACTGGTATTCAAATGTCCGAGATTTTTCCCTTGGCTAAAGGTCCTTCCGCACTTCTTACAGATAACCTTTGCCTCATCAATAGAATTTTGTTCAAAAAAGTGCCAAACTGCACTCTTCCTACTATGGTAAAACTTTTCAGGGCTTGCACGCTGTGCTAATTTGACCCTCTGGCCAAGCTGTCCTGCAACTCTTTTTGTTTCTTTAACATGTTTTTGGACAGCTACGGCCCTGCCAGATAACCGCAGCTGCGATGTCGATGCCTGCTGCGGATCCTCCTCCTCTTCTGAGCTATTGCCAGCGGCACCCTCTTCCCCCAATGGATGCCAATCCGGGTCAACAACTGGGTCATCCATCACCTCCTCTTCAATTTCATCTGCACCTTACTCTGTGTCACCGTGTAAGGTGATATAGTATGCGGGAAGGGGCACCTGGGTTTCATCAGGGTCAGAATCTGTCTCAGTAGACTGCGAGGGCAATGTAGTACTCTGGGTGAATGTACCAGCAGAATCATATAGCAGTTGCTGTGCATCAGTGCACTCCGTGTCATATTTATCTTGGACTGGGGAATTCAGGATTTCACTTGATAACCCAGGCATGGTATGTGAAAAGAGCTCCAGGGAGTAATCTGAAGTGAGGTCTGCCACATCCTTCACTTTTGGTGGGGGTGAAGGACACAAGGAAAGGTGTTGCTCCTGACCAGGAGCTTGCACTGACGACTCAGTGCTTGCATTTTTTGAAACTTTCAGAAGAGTAGGCGATAGAGCTGGAGGCTGTTTTGGCAATGTAAGCCAAAACCTGTTCCTGATGCTCCGGCTTTAAAAGCGGTTTACCTACTCCCAGAAAAAGGAGCCTTCCAGGCCTTCTGGAGCCAGACGATGACGCATGCTCAACACCTCCTGCCTTAGGTGTTATTGAGCTTTTGGCACTACCAGTAGATGCACCACCATCAGTACCAGCTGCCCCCGCCCACGTCCGCGGCCTCTTCCACCATACTTCCTTATGTTTGGGAAAATGTACCAAAAAGACTAGCAGATATATTATTATTATTATTATTATTATTACACATTTATATAGCGCCATTTATTCCATGGCGCTTTACATATGAACAGGGAAAATATAGACAGGTACAATAAACGTGTGCTAGACAAGGGGCACACAAGTACAGAAGGAGAGAGGACCCTGCCCGCGAGGGCTCACAGTCTACAGGGATGGGTGAGGATACACTAGGAAAGGGTAGATCTGGTCGTGCGATGTTTCAGTAGACTGAGGATCATTGTAGGCTGTAGGCTTGTCAGGACAAGTGGGTCTTCAGGTTCTTCTTGAAGGTTTCCGTTGTTGGTGAAAGTCTGATGTTTTTCGGCAGGGAGTTCCAGAGTATGGGGAAGACCGGGAGAAGTCTTGTATGCGGTTGTGGGAAGAAGAGATGAGGGGGGAGTCGAGAAGGAGATCTTGAGAGGATCGAAGGTTGCGTGTGGGTAGGTAGCGGGAGGCCATGTCACAGATGTATGGAGGAGAAAGGTTGTGGATGGCTTTGTATGTCATGGTTAGGGATTTGAACTGAAGCCTCTGGGCAATAGGAAGCCAGTGAAGGGCCTGGCATAGGGGGGAGGCTGGGGAATAGCGGGGAGACAGGTGGATTAGTCGGGCAGCAGAGTGTAGGATGGACTGGAGTGGTGCCAGAGTGCTAGAGGGGAGGCCAGACAGTAGGATGTTGCAGTAGTCGAGGCGGGAGATGATAAGGGCGTGCACTAGTGTTTTTGTGGTTTAATGGTTGAGGAGTGAGCGGATCCGGGAAATATTTTTGATTTTGAGGCGGCAGGAGGTGGCGAGGGCTTGGATGTGTGGTTTGAAAGAGAGGGCAGAGTCGAGGATCACCCCAAGGCACCGAGCATGCGGGACTGGGGAAAGCGAGCAGCCATTGACATTGATGGATAGGTCTGGTGGAGGGGAAGAATGAGGTGGGGGAAAGATGATGAATTCTGTTTTGTCCATGTTCAGTTTGAGAAAGCGAGCAGAAAAGAAGGCTGAGATAGCAGACAGACACTGTGGGATTTTGGTCAGTAGGGAGGTGAGGTCAGGTCCAGATAGGTAGATCTGCGTGTCATCGGCGTAGAGGTGATACTGCAAGTCGTGGGATTCTATGAGCTGTCCCAAGCCGAAGGTATAGATGGAGAAGAGTAGGGGTCCTAGGACTGAGCCTTGAGGAACACCGACAGACAGGGGGCGAGCTGAGGAGGTGGTGTGTGAGAGGGAGACACTGAATGTTCGGTCTGTTAGGTATGATGAGATCCAGGATAGGGCCAAGTCTGTGATGCCAAGAGATGAGAGAATCTGTAGCAGGAGGGAATGGTCCACGGTGTCGAAGGCAGAAGACAGGTCCAGGAGAAGGAGGACAGAGAAGTGTCGCTTGCTCTTGGCGGTTAGCAGGTCGTTAGTGACTTTAGTTAGGGCAGTTTCAATTGAGTGATGCGGTCGGAAGCCGGATTGTAAACGGTCAAAGAGGGAACAGGAGGAGAGGTGGGAGGACAATTCGAGATATACATGCTGTTCCAGTAGTTTTGAGGCGTAGGGGAGAAGAGATATCGGGCGATAGTGAGACACAGAGGATGGGTCGAGGGAGGGCTTTTTGAGGATGGGAGTGATTGAGGCATGTTTGAAGAATGAAGGAAAGACACCATTTGTAAGTGAAAGGTTGAAGAGGTGTGTGAGAGTAGGGATGAAGACTGTGGTAAAGTTATGGATGAGGTGGGACGGGAGTGGGTCAAGCGCGCAAGTGGTGAGATGTGATCGTGACAGGAGAGTGGAGAGTATATGGTACTGTATGAGGAGCGTACAGCTGTATATGGTATAGGGGAAAATTTAAATCTCCATATATATTTCCGGGGTCACACACAGACGCTCACTCAGTATGGATTTGACCGTAATACAAAGAGCAGATATATGGTACGGTATCAGAAGCGGACAGCTGTATACGGTTTTGGGGAAAATTTAAAGCTCCGTATTTATTTCCGGAGTCACACACAGACGCTCACTCAGTATGGATTTGACCATAATACAAAGAGCAGATATATGGTACTGTATCAGAAGCGGACAGCTGTATACGGTTTTAGGGAAAATTTAAAGCTCCGTATTTATTTCCGGAGTCACACACAGACGCACACTCAGTATGGATTTGACCGTAATACAAAGAGCAGATATACGGTACTGTATCAGAAGCGGACAGCTGTATACGGTGTGAGACAGTGAAGGGGTGCGTACTGGACGGGGTGTATATCTCGCCCAGGTTTCTTAGCTGGGTCGCATAAGAAATATAGGAGTGAAGGTAGGATGGCAGTACGACGTTCACTCCACTCCCCATCCAGTACAGGCTTGCAGCTCAACCCTGAGTACACACAGCTGCCTAATTAAGCAGCCAGAAATAGGTGGTAGAGTTACACAGACAGAGCTCTCAGTCTGAATCTGGCTTCAGACGCTGCTGGAGTCTCCTGCAAGCCCATCTCTGGTAATTACAAATTTGTGTTGTTGTGGCAGGCTGCTAGAGCCCAGTTCACAGTAGTGAGGTAACTGACTGTGTTTAGTTAAGGGTATATAGCCACACCGAGAGAAATAAGCAGTCAAAAGGTCAAATGTAACAAAAATATAAAACACTTTATTATTGTACTAGGATAAAAGAATAGCACAGCAGATAAATACCGCATGTGCCTCAGTGCAAATACAAAAGACAGGGGAAGCCGCATGTGGTAAACTAAACACACTAGTGTCTGATACTACTTGTCACAGATAGTATTCAACTTAATTGTAATGCATAGATGTACATACAAAGGTAGATAAATGTACATATAACAGTAAATACATGTGCATGCAGAGATAGATAGTCGATGGTAATATAGTACATACCAATACGGTCACAATGTGACTGACCACACAGGCTGCCCCTGCCACCCCAACGCGCGTTTCGGAAGGTTCCTTCCTTCCTTCTCCTTTAGTTAAGGGTATGCCACACTAAACAACATCGCTAACGGGATCGCTAAAAAACGTCACTATTTAGCGATCCCGTTAGCGATGTTGTTGTGTGCGGCAGCTGCCAGCGACGAGCTTCCTGCTGTGATCTCGCTCGTCGCTGGAATCGTTCCGGACCCTATTTTATCGCCGGCGCTCCCGCTGGGTAAGTATAATCGCTAAGTGTAGCACCTTTTCTTAGCGATTTAGCGGTACTTTTGTACCGCTAAAGTCGTTAAGGAGATCGCTAACCGCGATAGCGTCCTTAACGACATCGCTAAGTTAGGTAGCTACTAGCGATATAGAAACAATCCCGCTAGCGATCTCATTAGTATGCGACGCTAACGGATCGCTAGCGGGATTGTGTAGTGTGGCAGTACCTTTAGACAGGCTTAGGATTTTGGTTTATGATTTGTTTTATGTTTTCTTGCTGGGAACTTTAATAAAAGCTGGTTGACGCCAGTTTGCACCAGTGCTGCTGTCGGTGATTGGACTCTTTATGCCACTCCGTCTAACCGAGATGGCGATCCCAGAGCTATAAACCCCTGAACAGTCTACAACGGTTTTGGGTAAAATTTAAATCTCTGTATTTATTTCCGGAGTCACACACAGATAGTCAGCATGTATTTGTCCATGATACCAGCAGGTACATGGTAGTGTGTGAGGAGCGTACAGCTCTATACGGTGTGGGAAAAAATGAATGCTCGTAACTGTGCAGAAAAAAAGAATAAAAGTAATAGTGCTGCGTAAAAAGCAGTCTGCACAGCAGTGTACACACAGCAATACAGCTAGCAGGCAGCCTAATAACCAGCACTGCTGCACACAAGAAAATCCTCCCCTGTCACTGCACACTAACTGTACAGCACAATTGCTATCAGCACAAGCACATAAGAACTTCTCTTTACAGCCCTAACTCTCTCCCTACTGATAAACAGCAACCTCTTCTTACTGTTAATATCGGCAGAAGTAAAATGGAGGTCGGCTCTCAGGGCTTTTATAGACCCCCAAAGCAAGCCAATCACTGCAATGCCCTTCTCTAAGATGGTGGTGGACGCTGCACATGTCATCTCGTTGCCCACAGTGTATGTCCTTGCTCATTGGCTGAAAAAAGGCACCTACAAGCATTCTGGGAAATCCGATTTTGGCGCTCTGTTGTGAATGTGTTAGAAATGAATTCTGAGCAGAAGCTCCCTTTGGTGGTTACAAACAGTACTGAACTATTCAATGAAGATTGTGAAGATGGGCAATCAGGTGTTACAGACTGGTCTTATATAAGGGAGGTTCCCTCCCATCAGGGTTGCCGGTGATCAATTGTTCTTGTCTCAACTTTGGTTCCTGGTTCACTTGGAAGCTTGCTGTGTCTTGCCTGCATCTTCTGCTAACAGATAAGATATTTTCTGCTTTTATTTTTGTGCTTGCTTTTTGCATTTTGTCCTGCACTTCTGTGGAGGTCAGCCGGGTCCCCTCCGGGGGCTTGTGCTCCTCTCAGTTTATCTGAGCCACTGTTATTTGTTCATTTGCCTTTTCCAGTTTTTTCAGTGGCTGCTGCTTAGTTTTGTTACACCAGAGAACTAATTTAGGTGGTAGAGGTCGTGGGATCTCAGGTGTTTTTGCAATTAGTGAGTTGGTATTTTTTTAGGGTTTTTTGGATTGCAGTAAGTGTCCTTCCTATCCTTTTCTTTCTAGGAAGATTGGGCCCCAACGTTTGCTCATACTATTTTCTGTCTGTGTCTGTATTTCCTCTTGTCTAACCGCCATTACATGTTTGGGGGCTTCCTATGTTCTTTGGGGATCTACTCCGGGGCAGATAGTTTTCCTCTTTCTATCTTTAGGTGTAGTTAGCTTCTCAGGCCGTGACGAGGCGTCTAGGACCAACGTAGGTACGCTCCACGGCTGCCTTTAGTTGTGGTGGTTAGTCAGGGTACTGCAATCCAGTAGATTCCAACCTCTCTGGTGTATTGCCTTTTTTGCCTGCTCTCCTCATCTACCAAATCATAACAGTATCACCGGACAAACTGAAAATTATATAGTACTCACAGAATGGAAAGATAGTGTAAAAAAAAAGGTTGTCAGAGTTGTCAGAGATATTTTTTTTTTTTTCTTTCCCTCTTTTTCTCTGGGTGCTGAGGATTTTTTTTTTCTCTCAATGGAGTTTGCACAGTTGTCTGGCCGTGTGGATCAGCTTGCCACTGAAGTTCGGAGTATTGCTACCTATCTTGCAGGGTT
Organism: Oophaga sylvatica; assembly: GCA_033576555.1. NCBI lineage: Eukaryota > Metazoa > Chordata > Amphibia > Anura > Dendrobatidae > Oophaga > Oophaga sylvatica. The sequence continues at coordinate 176,152,386 of JARQOD010000006.1, forward strand.
GCCGGTTGTGGAACCTAGGATCCCCATGCCAGATTTGTTTTTAGGGGATCGAGCTAAATTTCTGAATTTCAAAAATAACTGTAAGTTGTATTTTGCTTAAAGCCTAAGTCCTCAGGGAACGCAGCACAGCAGGTTCAAATTGTCATCTCTCTCCTGCGCGGCGATCCTCAGGATTGGGCTTTTTCCCTGACACCTGGGGACCCTGTTTTGAGTAATGTTGATGCATTTTTTCTGGCTCTGGGGTTATTGTACGATGAACCTAATGTCACTGATCAAGCTGAGGGAGCCTTGTTGGCATTAAATCAGGGGCTTGAGGACGCTGAGTTATACTGTCAGAGATTCCGAAGGTGGGCAGTCCTGACCAAATGGAATGATGATGCTTTGGCAGCCCTTTTTCGGAAGGGTCTGTCAGAGAATGTAAAAGATGTCATGGTGGGTTTCCCTGCTCCCTCTGGTCTCAATGATTCTATGTCATTAGCGATTCAAATTGACAGACGTTTGCGTGAGCGTAGCGGTATGCGTGGAATAGTGTTGCCTTGTGAACCGGCTTCTGAACCCATGCAGTGTGATAGAGTGGCTTCTGGGGCACAGCGTCATGAGTTTTGAAAACGCAATGGGTTATGTTTCTACTGTGGTGATGCCTCTCATGCTTTTTCAGTCTGCCCTAAGCGGGGAAGACGTTTTGCACGCTCAGTTGTCTTGGGTAGTGTTCAGACTAAATTTCTGTTGACTGTTACCCTGATTTGCTCCCTGTCCACATTTTCTGCTCAGGCTTTTGTTGATTCGGGAGCAGCTATTAACCTGATGGATTTTGATTTTGCTAAACGTTGTGGGTTTCCCTTGATACCCCTACGGAAGTCTATTCCCCTACTGGGGATCGATTCTACCCTTTGGCTGAGAATAAACCCCAGTTCTCTACTCAGGTGATAATGAGGGTTGAACCTGATCATCAGGAGAGTTGGAAATTTTTGGTGCTGTATAACCTGCATGACATTATTGTACTAAGTTTCCCTTGGTTGCAGTCTCATAATCCTGTTTTGGATTGGAAATCTGTGTCTGTAACCAGTTGGGGCTGCCAATGTGTTAATGCCAACACTCCTGTTTTTTCTGCCTCTCCCAGGCTCAGGATGTTCCTGACTTTTTGACTGATTTTTCTGATGTGTTTAGCGAAAGTAAATCTGCATCCTTGCCCCCCCATAGGAGCTATGACTGTGCTATTGAATTAGTGCCTGGTAGTAAATTCCCTAAAGGTCGCCTTTTTAACTTGTCTGTACCTGAACATGACGCTATGCGGTCGTATATCAAGGAGTCATTGGAGAAGGGTCATATCAGACCATCCTCTTCACCCTTGGGTCCGGTTTTTTCTTTGTGGCCAAAAAGGATGGTTCATTAAGGCCGTGTATTGATTATCGTCTCTTGAACAATATCACTGTGAAATATCAATATCCGTTACCCTTGATTTCTGACCTGTTTTCCAGGGTGAAAAGTGCTTGGTTTACCAAGCTTGACCTCAGGTGGGCGAATAACCTTATTCGCATTAAGCACGGGGATGAATGGAAGACGGCATTTAATACCCCAGATGGGCATTTTGAGTACCTAGTGATGCCCTTTGGGCTCACTAATGCTCCTTCCGTCTTCCAGTCCTTCATGAATGACATTTTCAGGGATTTTGTGGATAAATTTCTGATTGTTTATTTGGATGATATCTTGATTTTTTCCAATGACTGGGACTCTCATGTGAAACATGTTCGGACTGTGTTCCAGATTTTGAGAGAGAATGCTCTGTATGTGAAGGGATCAAAGTGTCTTTTTGGCGTACAGAGGATCTCATTTCTGGGATTCATTTTGTCCCCATCTGTTATTGAAATGGACCCGGTCAAGGTTCAGGCCATCTGTGACTGGGTCCAACCTACTTCATTAAAGGCTCTTCAGAGATTCTTGGGTTTTGCCAATTTTTATCGTAAATTTAGTGGTAATTTCTCTGTTATTGTTAAACCATTGACTGATTTGACCAAGAAGGGTTCTGATGTGGTGAATTGGCCTCCTGAGGCAGTCTCTGCGTTTCAGGAACTTAAGCAGAGATTCACTTCTGCTCTTGTTCTACGGCAGCCTGATGTTTCTCTGCCATTTCAGGTGGAGGTTGATGCCTCTGAAATTGGGGCAGGTGCCGTTTTGTCCCAAAGAGATCCAGAGACCTCTAAAAGTAACCCTTGTGCCTTTTTCTCTCGAAAATTTTCTCCAACTGAACGTAATTATGACGTGGGTAATCGGGAGTTATTGGCCATGAAGTGGGCTTTTGAAGAGTGGAGACATTGGCTGGAGGGAGCCAAACATCAGGTGGTGGTCCTTCACGGACCATAAGAATCTGGTTTATCTGGAATCAGCCAAGCGACTTAATCCTAGACAGGCCAGGTGGGTCTTGTTTTTCACACTTTTTAATTTTGTGGTTTCCTTTCTTCCTGGCACTAAGAATGTTAAAGCGGATGCCCTCTCGAGGAGTTTCCTTGCGGACTCTCCTGAGTTATCTGATCCTGCTGTTATTTTGAAAGAGGGTGTAGTTCTTTCCGCCATCTCGCCCAATTTGAGACTGGCTCTGGAAGGGTGTCAGGAGGATAAACCCGAGCGCTGCCCTATTGGGAAATTGTTTGTCCCAGACCGGTGGAAAAAGAGTGTGATGTCTGAGATTCATTGTTCCGCGTTGGCCGGTCATCCTGGAATTTTTGGTACCAGAGACTTGGTTAGTCGGTCCTTTTGGTGGCCTACTTTGTCTCGTGACGTCAGGGAATTTGTGCAGTCCTGCAGGACTTGCTCTCGCTCCAAGCCTTGCTCTCGCTCTAGTGGTTTGTTGATGCCATTGCCTGTGCCCAAGAGACCATGGACCCATATCTCTATGGATTTCATTTCCGACCTCCCTGTTTCTCAGAGAATGACCGTTATCTGGGTGATTTGTGATAGGTTTTCCAAAATGATACATCTTGTGCCATTACCTAAGTTGCCTTCCTCCTCCGAATTGGTACCTCCTGTAATACTATTGTAGGAACTCGAGGATTCTGATAGCGTGGGACAATGAACAATCAGAGACGGGTTTCTTTGAATGCAAATAATGTATTTGTGAAACAGCAAAACACCCAAAAACAATATTCAAACAACCCGTAGTGACATGCAATGAAACGAGTCCATATATATACACAAGTCCAGTTCTATGAATCCGGATATATAAGTCCTTGAACCTCTATAGCGAGGGCGGTAAAGTTCTTACGACGGAGTCCTCACACAAATGTGACCACAAGGTAAGTCTGATACACAGGTAACGTGGCTGGATTTACACACTGCTGGTGTGTGAAGAGTCAGATCCAGGTATGCAGAAAACACAGGGAGGTCCAGGAACAAGTTAATCTCAGTTGTGGCTTAATTCAGTGAAGTCCAACAACAAGTTCATATGTCAGTAAGATTCCAGTAACAGTTCCAACAGCTCTCACCAGAGGTAGTGCACGAAGGGTTAAACAGCAACAGTTCAGAAACACAGTTCTTATCAGATGGAGTGAACCAAGGGTTAAATTCCCAAGTCAACAGGTTAGTGATAACACAGTACATGCAACTTACATATGCAGAGAATGTCCAGAGCCATGGGTAGAAACTGCTGTGGCTGAGAAACACCTGAAGATAAGGTTATGCACTTTCCTGGTAAATACACAAAAGATCTGTGAGGAACAAAGCAGCTGGGTTGCAGGGAAACGGAAGCAGAATACTCCAGCAGGGAAGTCAGCACCTGAGCCGGGTTTTAAACAAACGAACAGGAAGTAGGGCACACAAAACAGCAAACTCCATTTTAACAAAGGGCAAAATCATTGACAAAGTTACCTAGAAAACCCGGAATACTGACACCTTTGTTCCTTCAGCACGTGGTTCAGTTACACGGCATTCCTGAGAACATTGTGTCTGACAGAGGAGTCCAGTTTGTTTCCAGATTTTGGAGGACTTTTTGTTCTAAACTTGGTGTTCAATTGTCTTTCTCCTCGGCTTTTCATCCTCAGACCAATGGACAAACTGAGAGAACAAACCAGACATTGGAGACTTATCTGAGATGCTTTGTGTCTGCTGATCAGGATGACTGGGTCTCTTTTTTGCCTTTGGCTGAGTTTGCTCTTAATAATAGGGCTAGCTCTGCCACTTTAATGTCTCCATTTTTCTGCAATTTTGGGTTTCACCCTCGATTTTCTACGGGACAGACGGAGGCTTCTGTCTGTCCAGGTGTTGACTCTGTTGTGGAGCGTATGCAGCAGATTTGGGACCAGGTAGTGGAGAGGTTGTCTCTCTCTCAGGAGAGGGCCCAGCGGTTTGCCAACCTGATGGTCCTCGGTTTGAAGTGGGGGACTTGGTCTGGTTGTCCTCAAGAAATATCCCTATGAGAGTTGCATCTCCTAAGTTTAAGCCTAGGTTCATTGGACCTTATAAGATCATGGAGATTCTTAATCCTGTTTCCTTTCGTTTACTTCTTCCAGGGACATTTAAGATCCATAACGTGTTCCACAAGTCCTTATTGAAGAGGTTTGTCGAGCCAGTGGTTCCTATGGCTGCGCCTCCTGACCCTGTTTTGGTTGAGAGCAATCTGGAGTATTTGGTTGAGAAAATGTTGGATTCTCGTTTTTCTAGACGGAAACTCCAGTATTTGGTTAAGTGGAGAGGTTATGGTCAGGAGGACAATTCTTGGGTGTTTTCTTCGGACATCCTTGCTAGGAGACTGATCCGTGCGTATCACAGAGCTCATCCTGACCGACCTGGTTGCCCAAATGAGGGTTCGGTGACCCCTCCTCAAGGGGGGGGGGTACTGTTGTGAATGAATTATGAGCAGAAGCTCCCTCTGGTGGTTACAAACAGTACTGAACTATTCAATGAAGATTGTGAAGATGGGCAATCAGGTGTTACAGACTGGTCTTATATAAGGGAGGTTCCCTCCCATCAGGGTTGCCGGTGATCAATTGTTCTTGTCTCAACTTTGGTTCCTGGTTCACTTGGAAGCTTGCTGTGTCTTGCCTGCATCTTCTGCTAACAGATAAGATATTTTCTGCTTTTATTTTTGTGCTTGCCTTTTGCATTTTGTCCTGCACTTCTGTGGAGGTCAGCCGGGTCCCCTCCAGGGGCTTGTGCTCCTCTCAGTTTATCTGAGCCACTGTTATTTGTTCATTTGCCTTTTCCAGTTTTTTCAGTGGCTGCTGCTTAGTTTTGTTACACCAGAGAACTAATTTAGGTGGTAGAGGTCGTGGGATCTCAGGTGTTTTTGCAATTAGTGAGTTGGTATTTTTTTAGGGTTTTTTGGATTGCAGTAAGTGTCCTTCCTATCCTTTTCTTTCTAGGAAGATTGGGCCCCAACGTTTGCTCATACTATTTTCTGTCTGTGTCTGTATTTCCTCTTGTCTAACCGCCATTACATGTTTGGGGGCTTCCTATGTTCTTTGGGGATCTGCTCCGGGGCAGATAGTTTTCCTCTTTCTATCTTTAGGTGTAGTTAGCTTCTCAGGCTGTGACAAGGCGTCTAGGACCAACGTAGGTACGCTCCATGGCTGCCTTTAGTTGTGGTGGTTAGTCAGGGTACTGCAATCCAGTAGATTCCAACCTCTCTGGTGTATTGCCTTTTTTGCCTGCTCTCCTCAGCTACCAAATCATAACAGCGCTCGTTTCGACGACCGCATGGCCGACCTCACGCTATGGTCGTGTTTCAGTTGACGAAACTTGACTTTGCTAAAGTCGGCGACTTTTGAATCTGACCGACCTGTTTCGCTCAACTCTAGTCCAGACCAATGCTTCAGAAGTTCCGTGCTGTCACAGGAAATAAATAAAGAAGAGGCTCCCATCCTATATCTGAGCCGGAAACTCTCTTCTTGCCAGAAGAACTACTCAATAGTTGAGAAAGAGTGCTTAGCCATAAAGTGGGCCGTAAACACACTGAAGTCCTACCTGCTAGGCCGTAGGTTTAAGTTAGTGTCGGACCATGCCCTTCTGAGATGGTTGAGAGAAAAAAGTGGTAAGAACGCCAGGGTGACTAGGAGGTTCTTAGCCCTTCAAACTTCACTTTCCAAGTGAAGTATAGGCCAGGGAAGTTACATGGTAATGCGGATGCTCTCTCCTGAATTCTCTATTTAATGTCCGAAGGTGCCAAAACCTCTGGCTTTGGGCAGAGGGGGGAATATGTGACAGAGTCACTGGCACAGTGTATGAAAGGAGATAAGCGTCACTGCACATATTGCCGTCAGTGATGTAAAATCAGAATATTGTTTTGCCTCCAGCACACTAAATGCTAACAGAGTTAATTTAAATTTAAACCTGGGCTGGTTTTATGTAAGCACCCATAGTGTGGGAGGGAGAGTACTCACCGTGTACCCTCCTGCAGAGCTAACACCGGCATGTGTACTAGTAGAACCTGCAGTGATGTTACGATTATGTGATCATCAGATGGTGCTGGTTAAATACTTGGACATGAGAGACAATCTTGGTGGTAAATTGGGAGAGGAAGGACTTCCATATGACTCCAGGAGGAGCTGAAGATAATGCAAGGCATCTGCAGGTGAAACCTACAGAGAGAGAGGACTCTGTTGTACTTTATTTGTTTTTTTTCGTTAAGCCAGGAAGGCTCTGTTTTGTTTTCCTGAACCATGCCTTATTGTATGCTGACTTTAATAAAGCAGGAGGTGTTTCACTACCAAAACGTTCCTGTGTCTACCTGAAGCAGCTAAGAATGTCAACCCCTCAAATGGAACAAAACTACAATATAGGGACCTCGATATGGGGACATGACTACTATATGAGAACCTGGATGGGGATATAACTACAATATGGGGACCTGGACATGGGGACATAACTACAATATGGGGACAGAACTACAATATGTGCGCATATTTGTTATCACCACATCCATAACAACCCAAGCTAAACAAAAAAAAATCAAAAGGTGTATAGAAAAAAAATGACATCACTAAAAATGTCACTTTGTCCTTCAAAGAATGCGGCCCCCCCAAATTCAAATTTTTTTCAATATTCGGCCCATGCGGCCCATATACCCAGCCAAGTTTAAGACCCCTAGGCTAGGGTATAATGTTAGATGGGATTCAACCACGCACTGACTGCCAGGAAAGCAAATCAAACTGAGAGCTCAGACTGGAGGAAGGAAATAAAGACATAGATATATTGTTGATAGGCATAGTGGAGGTTGGCCCCAACATTTTTAACATTTTAGTTCAGATCCTTGACATTTTTATTACAAGAAGCACCTTACATACTGTAGCCATGGTAGCTGCGTTAGACATGTCTTTGTAGACTCAGTAGATGAAACATGTTCTTCAACTCCTAACTGGATAGGACAAGGACATTGCACTACTGAAAGCTGTGATATCTGAGAGTAAATAGAAAGTATAAAAAGTTAATTCCATACAAACTATATTATCATATGAGTAATTATAACCAAACAATGGATTAGTATTTTATCCAAAAACCCTAAAGCTAAATTTGTGGGTCAAGGGGAATAGTCCCAAAAAAATGTAGGCTTTAACGTTTTTTTACTTTATGTGTTATCCCTTTTCTTTGGGTACCCCAAAGGGGGAAAAAAAACCCCCCTTTTCCCAAAAAAACCCCCCCAAAAAAAAAAATTTTTAAAAAAAAATTTTAAAAACCAATAAAAAAAATTTTTTTTTTTGGGGGGGGCCCCCCCCCTTTTTTTTTGGGGGGAAAAAAAATTGGTTTTTTGGGAACCCCCCCCCGGGGGAAAAAAAAAAAAAGGGAAAAAATTTTCCCCCGGGTTTTTTTTTTTTTTTCCCCCCCTTTTTCCCAAAAGGGGAAAGGGGCCCCCCCCCAAAAATTTTAAAATTTTATTTTGGGTTTTTTGGGGGGAAAAAACCCCCCCCGGGGGGGAAAAAAATTTTAAAGGGGGGGGGGAAAAAAGGGAATATTTTTTTCCTTGGGGGGCCCCCTTTTAAAAAAAAAAAAAATTTTTTTTTTTTTTTAAAAAGGAAAAAACGGCCGGGGGGTTTTCCCTTCTTTTTTTTTTAAAAAATTTTCCCCCCCCTTTTTTAAAAAAGGGGGGGGCCCCTTTTTGTTTAAAAAAAGGGGGGGGGGGGGAAAAAAAAAAAAAAAAAACCCTTTTTAAAGGAAAAAAAAGGGTTTTTTCCCCCCCAAAATTTAAACCTTTTTTTAAAAATTTTTTTTTTGGGGGGGGGGGGAAAAAATTTTTGGGTTTTTTTTTTTTTTTTTAAAAAAAAGGGCTTTTTCCCGGGGCAGTTTTGGGGAAAAAATTTTTTGGGTTTTAAAAACCCGAAGGAAACCCCTTTTGGGGTTTTGGGGGGTTTTTTTTTAAAAACCCCGGGGGGGAAAAAATTTTTAAAAGGGGGGGGGAAAATTTTCGGGGTTTTGGGGGGGAAAAAAATTTTTTTTTTTTTTTTAAAATTTAACAAAATTTAAAAACCTTTTTTTTTGGGGCCAAAAAAATTTTTTTTTAAAAAAAATTTTTTTCCCCCCGGGGTTTCAAAAAAAAAGGGGGGGTTTTTTTCCCCGGGGGGGGGGTTTTCCCTTTCCCCCGGGGGGGGCCCTTTCCTTTTTTAAAAAAGGGGGGGGGGGAAAAACCCAAAGGGAATTTTTTTTTGGGGGGGTTTAAATTTTTTTTTTCCCCCCCCGGGTTTTTAAAAAAAAAAACCCCCGTTTTTAAAAAAATTTCAAGCTTTAAAAAAAAAAAAAATTTTTTTTTAATTTTTAAATTTTTCCTTTTTTTGGGGGGAAAAATTTTGGGTTCTTTTTTCCCTTTTGGGGGGGGAAAAAATTTTTTTCCTTTTCGGGGGGGGTTTCCCCCCCGGGTTTTTTTGGGGGGATTTTTTTGGGGGGGGCCCCCCCCAAAAATTTTAAAAAAATTTTTTTAAAAAAAAAAACATTTTTTTTTGGGGGGAAAGGGGGGTTTTTTTGGGGTTTGGGGTTTTTTAAAAAAAATTTTTTTTTTTTGGGGGGGTTTTTGGGTTTTTTTTGGGGGCCCCCCTTTTCCCCCCGGGGAAAACCCATTTTTTTTTTTTGGGGGTTTTTTTTTGGGGGGTTTCGGGGAGGGTTATTTTTTTAAAAACCCCAAAAAAAACCGGCCCCCAAAAACCCCCCAAAAAAACCCCCCCCCTTTTTTTTTTTGGGGAAAAAAAAAAAAAAAATTTTTTTTTTTTTTTTTTTTTTTTTTTTTTTGGGGGGGGGGGGTTTTTTTTTCCGGGGGGAAAAAAATTTTTTTTCCCTTTTTTTTGGGAAAATTTTTTCCAAAAAAAAAATTTTGTTTTTTTTTTCCCCCCCGGGGAAGGGGGTTTTTTTTTCCCGGGGGGGCCCCAAAAAAAAAAAAGGGGGGGGGGAAAAAAAAATTTTTTTTTTTTGGGGGGCCTTCCCGGGTTTGGGGGAAAAATTTTTTTCCCCCAAAAAGTTTTGGGGGGTTGATTTTTTCCTAAAATTTTTTTTTCCCCAAAAGGGTAGGGGGGGGCCCGGAAAAAAGGGCCCGTTCCTTTGGGCCCCCCAAAAAAAAAAATTTTGGGCCGGTTTTTTGGGCCTTTTTTTTAAACCCTTTTCCCTTTCCCCCCCCGGGCCCCCGGGGGGGGCCCCAAAAAGGGCCCCCCCGGGGTTTTTCCCCCTTTCCCCCCCCCCGGGGGGAAAAGGTAAGGGTTTTTAAAAAAAAAATTTTTTTTCCCCCCTAACCCCGGGGAAAAACGGGTTTTTTTGGGGGGGGGGGAAAAAGGGGGGGGTTTTGGGGGGAAACCGGGGGGGGGCCCCCCCCCCCCCGGGGGTTTTTTTCCCGGGGGGGGGGGGGAATTTGGGTTTTTCCCCCGGGCCCGGGGGGCCTTTTTTGGGGTTTTTTCCCTTTTTTTGGGGGGGTTTTTTTGTTTTTGGGGGGGGAAAATTTTTTTGGGGAAAAAGGGGGGGGGGGGGGGGCCCCCCCCCAAATTTAAAAAAAAATTTTCCCGGGAAAATAAAAAATTTAAATTTTAATTTAAACCCAAGTTTTGTAACCAAAAAAATTTTTTAAAAATTTTAAATTTTTTTGGGGGGTTTTTTTTTTGGGTTTTTCCCCCCTTTTTTTTTTTTTTTAAAAAAATTTTTCCGGGTTTAAAAAAACCCCAAAAAAAAAAAAGGGGGGGAAAAAAATTTGGGGGAAAAAATTTTTTTAAAAAACCCCAAAAATTTGGTTCCCCCCCGGGGTTAAGGGGCCCCGGGGGCCCCCCCGGGGGGGTTTAAACCCCCCCCCCGGGGGGGGAAAAAAATTTTTTTTTTTGGGGGGGTTTTTTAAAAAGGGGGTTTTTTTAAATTTTCCCCTTTCCAAACCCCTTTGAATCTTATTCGGAAAGGGCATAGTTTTAATAAGGGGGGCCCCCAAATTATTCGTTTAAACTCTAGTCATAATCACTCCCTGATTATTGCATTTATGGTGTTAAAACCACAGTAAGGTCGGCGTCAGACACAACTACAAAAAATCGGACCGTTTTAGTCGGTCGATTATCGGAACAAAATGCAAACATCACACATCCGCCTGGCATCCGATTTTCCTTCAAAGATGCGATTTAGTCGCATGTGTGTGTACCTTGTAACATCCGATTTTCATCCGACTTGCGAGAAATTCTCGCAGGCTTGCAAAACTGACATATAATGGATCCAAAAGAATAGTATTTAAATCACAAAAGAAAGAATAGATATATACACATAGAACACATATATATATATATACACATGTCATTGTGACATGTGTATTTATATATATTTATAGTTCCTAGACTTCTACATACTGTAATAGCCGCTAATTCAATTGCCGGCTTTTGTGAAATCACAGAAGCCGACATGAAATGATACATTGTTTAGACACAGTTAACCATGTCATTTCCTGTATTTTGATATATGGTTTGAACTTACAATTACAGAAGTGTATGTGTGCAAAATTTCAGACATGTAGGGGTTAATTAAAGGTGTAAATTCGTTGAAAAAAAATGCGTGGGCTCCTGCTGTATTTTCTCCACCAGACAGACAAAGCAAGCGAGTGGGGGCAGATAATAATAGCCTAGGGAGGGTACATTTTTTTGTGCCCCCCCTGGCTACTAACATCTGCCCCCAGACACCCCAGAAAGGGCAAATCTCTAATTAGATTTGCCCTTTCTGGCACTTTGCCCGTCTATTCCCATTGCCCTGTAGCGGTGGCGAATGGGTTAATAAGGGGTTACAGCCACCTTGCAATTGAAAGGTGACTGTAAGCCAGGTTAATAATTGAGAGCTGTCAATTAGACAACTATCAATTATTAATCCTATTGTATGAAAGAAAAATCAAACACACACAGTTTAATAAAAAAGAAGTTTAATTAAATAAAAACACAGTTTTTGACCATATTTTATTTTCCTGTTAAAACCATTTCCTATAATAAAAATAAAATAAAAATGCAAAATTATTCTTACCAATCCGATGTACAGTCAGGTCCCATGGTGTAATCCATCAGAAAGGGTTAACAGGTTACAGCTCGCAGACAGCTAAATGCTGTCTCCGAGCTCTAACCCCCTGAATGAATAACTTACTCTCCCAGCGAAAGGAGAGGAAGAGATGAATGAATGAAGCTTAATTGATTTATTGGCACTTTCACTTCAGTGACCTGACCTAAGGTGAAAGTGGGACACAATCAATTAAGCTTCATTCATTCATCTCTTCCTCTCCTTTCGCTGGGAGAGTAAGTTATTCATTCAGGGGGTTAGAGCTCGGAGACAGCATTTAGCTGTCTGCGAGCTGTAACCTGTTAACCCTTTCTGATGGATTACACCGTGGGACCTGACTGTACATCGGATTGGTAAGAATAATTTTGCTTTTTTATTTTATTTTTATTACAGGAAATGGTTTTAGCAGGAAAATAAAATATGGTCAAAAACTGTGTTTTTATTTCATTAACTTCTTTTTTATTAAACTGTGTGTGTTTGATTTTTCTTTCATACAATAGGATTAATAATTGATAGTTGTCTAATTGACAGCTCTCAATTATTAACCTGGCTTACAGTCACCTTTCAATTGCAAGGTGGCTGTAACCCCTTATTAACCCATTCGCCACCGCTACAGGGCAATGGGAATAGACGGGCAAAGTGCCAGAAAGGGCAAATCTAATTAGAGATTTGCCCTTTCTGGGGTGTCTGGGGGCAGATGTTAGTAGCCAGGGGGGGCACAAAAAAATGTACCCTCCCTAGGCTATTATTATCTGCCCCCACTCGCTTGCTTTGTCTGTCTGGTGGAGAAAATACAGCGGGAGCCCACGCATTTTTTTTCAACGAATTTACACCTTTAATTAACCCCTACATGTCTGAAATTTTGCACACATACACTTCTGTAATTGTAAGTTCAAACCATATATCAAAATACAGGAAATGACATGGTTAACTGTGTCTAAACAATGTATCATTTCATGTCGGCTTCTGTGATTTCACAAAAGCCGGCAATTGAATTAGCGGCTATTACAGTATGTAGAAGTGTAAGAACTATAAATATATGTATATATATATGTCACAATGACATATATATTATATATATATGTATTCTATGTGTGTATATCTATTCTTTCTATTCTTTATTAAAGCTGTCAGTGTGATTTTACAGTATAGCCAGGGATGAATTGCCGGCTTTTCTAAAGGACACCGATGCGATTTAATCGCAAGTCACACGTGCGGTCCGTTTGTAATCCGATTTTTCATCGCTCCCATAGACTTGCATTGGCGATAGTCGACCCACAATCGGTGACAATCGCAGCATGCTGCGATTGCACTCAGACGTTTAAAACGGACCACAAAAAATCTGATACTGGGAGCTGCTCCATAGATTAACATAGGGCAGACTGCAATACGATATTTCATCGTATTGCAGTCGTCCGATTCTGTCGCCAGTGTGACTCCGGCCTAAGGAAAGTAATAGAAAACTGAGATCACATATAAAAAATGATGTGCATGCTTTTAGTGCATTAGGCAACATGGCATTCCTATTTATATGACGTAAGGTAAATGACTTTACAAAGTGAACCATCGTAATGAAAACATGCAATAAAATAAATTAGGGGTTTTTAAACAATATAACAGATTATAGTCATCTTAAAGATAAGCATGTAGTCAATTTGAAACTCAATAGAAGTTCAAATAAAAAAAGATAAAATAAAGTGGTTTACTGGTACTTTTCTTGTGCAGTTGTCTATACAAGATTTTTTAGCCTAGTTTTCTTATTATAGCATCCATGATGAATATAACAGATGTGTTGCATAGTGGATACTAACAGAACAATGAATTCAGACAAATTGTATTAACTTATGCCCATCGCATATTTTACACTACAGGAAAGAATAATACAGCTGACTATAATATTCCCTTCATGCAAAAAGCAGCAAAATAGAGAAGGAGTTGACCTAACCCTGACCCACTCATTTCAATGATCAATCCTTGTAGGGTAACAGCTGGTTAATACTTAACACATTCACCTATTGTGAATAAAGCTATTGCTTGACTGGGGTACCTATTGACTATCAGTTAAATGTAATTTTGGATTTCATCCTATAAGTGTGTGGAAACATTAACCCCTTAGTGACAGAGCCATTTTACAGCTTAATGACCAGGCCAATTTTTACAATTCTGACCACTGTCACTTTATGAGGCTATAACTCTGGAACGCTTTAACAGATTCCGCTAATTCTGAGAAAGTTTTTTCGGGACATATTGTACTTCATGCTAGTGGTAAAATTTCTTCGATATTGCTTCTGTTTATTTATGAAAAAAATGGAAATATGACAAAAAAATTAAAAATTTTGCAATTTTCAAATTTTAAATGTTTATGCCCTTAAATCAGAGAGATATGTCACACAAATTACCTAATAAATAACATTTCCCACATGTCTACTTTACATCAGCAAAATTTTGGAATCAATTATTTTTTTGTTAGCTAGTTATAAGGGTTAAAAGTTGACCAGCAATTTCTTAATTTTACAACAAAATTTACAAAACCATTTTTTTAGGGACCACATCACATTTAAAGTTACTTTGAGGGGTGTATATGACAGAAAATACCCAAAAGTGACACCATTCTAAAAACTGGATCCCTCAATTTGTTGTGAAATTTCTCCTGAATACGCCGATACCCCATATATGGGGGTAAACCACTGTTTGGGTGCACGGCAGAGCTTGGAAGGGAAGGAGCGTGCTTCACAGAAGTTTATAACGTAGAGCTGTAACAAAAATCATATTTTTTTCACAAAAATGAACTTTTCACCCCCAATTTTTTATTTTACCAAGGGGAGCAAGAGGAATTGAACCCCAAAAGTTGTTGTGCAATTTGTCCTGAGTATGCTGATACTCATATGTGGGGGTAAACCTATGTTTGGGTGCACAGCAGAGCTCTGAAGGGAAGGAGCGCCGTTTGACTTTTTCAACTCAGAATTGGCTGAAATTGAGTTCGGACACCATGTTGCCATTGGAGAGCCCCTAATGTGCCTAAACAGTGGAAACTCCCACAAGTGACACCATTTTGGAAACTAGACCACCTAAGAACTTATCTAGATGAGTGGTGAGCACTTTGAACCCCCAAGTGCTTCACAGAAGTTTATAACGTAGAGAAGTGAAAAAAAAACCTCATATTTTTTCCACAAAAATGAAGTTTTCGCCCTCAAATTTTTATTTTCACAAGGGTAACAGGAGAAATTAGACCACAAAAGTTGTTGTGCAATTTGTCCTGAGTGCGCCAATACCCCATATGTGGGGGTAAACCACTGTTTGACTTTTTCAATGCAGAAATGGCTGGAACTGAGATTGGGCGCCATACTGCATTTGGAGATACCCTGATGTGCCTAAACAGTTGAAACCACCCACAAGTGACACCATTTTTGAAACTACACCCCTTAAGGAACTTATATAGATGTGTGGTGAGCACTTTGAACCCCCAAGCGCTTCACAGAAGTTTTTAACGCAAAGCTGTAAAAAAAAGTTATTTTTTTTCCACAAAAGAGATGTTTTCACCCCCAAATTTTTACTTTCACAAGGGTAACAGGAGAAATTAGATGACAAAAGTTGTTGTGCAATTTGTCCTGAGTAGGCCTACACCCCATATGTGGGGATAAACCACTGTTCGGGCACATGGCAGAGCTCGGAAAGGAAGGAGTGCCATTTTGGAATGCAAAAGACAAAAAACTGACTGGCACATCCAGACTAATGTGAATTTCACATATTCCATATTGACATACTTTAGTATGATAGAGTGCAACCTTTTTTGTATGTTGTATATGGGGGTAGCTCCTCCTGGTTTACACCTATTCACATTAGTCTCGATGTGCCAGTCAGTTTTTTTGTCTTTTGAATGTTCGCTTACTGACCGAGCACTCCGCCCCCACCAGGTGGTGGTTTTAATTACAGCAGGTTCCTACTAACCCATAAATGCAGGCATTGCTGACAAAGGTGTCCACATTCATCCAGGAATTCAGATATCAGCCTAGAGAGGTATTCACATAGGTCAGGGACCCATCAGACTTGAGACCACCTTGACGTTGGTTGGTGGGTAAATAATATTTGGCCAAATTTTATACTAAGCGTCTCAAATTTTTCCTAATACTCCAAAGCTGTATTGCTATTCAAAACTTGACATATTCCATATTGACATGCTTTAGTATGATAGAGTGCAACCTTTTTTCGTATGTTGTATATGGGGGTAGCTCCTCCTGGTTTGCACCTATTCACATTAGTCTGGCTGTGCCAGTCAGTTTTTTTGTCTTTTGAATGTTCGCTTACTGATTGAGCACTCCGCCCCCACCAGGTGGTGGTTTTAATTACAGCAGGTTCCTACTAACCCATAAATGCAGGCATTTCTGACAGGTGTCCACATTCACCCAGGAATTCAGATATCAGCCTAGAGAGGTATTCACACAGTTCAAGGACCCATCAGACTTGAGACCACCTTGACATTGGTTGGTGGGCAAATAATATTTAGCCAAATTTTATACTAAGCATCTCAAATTTTTCCTAATACTCTAAAGTCGCATTGCTATTCAAAATTTCACATATTCCATATTGACATGCTTTGGTATGATAGACTGCAACCTTTTTTGTATGTTTTGGAATGCAGAGTTGTGTTCATGTTGTGTTTGCAGAGCCCCTGATGTGCCTAAACAGTAGAAACCCCCACAAGTGAAATTGGACCATAAAATTTGTTGTCCAATTTGTCCTGAATACGCTGATACCCTATATGTGGGAGAAAACTACTGTATGGGCACACGTCGGGGCTCGGAAGGCAAATAGTGACGTTTTGGATTGCAGACTTTGATGGATTGGTCTGCGGGCGTCATGTAGCATTTGCAGAGCCCCTGATGTGCCTAAACAGTGGAAACCCCCACAAGTGACCCCATTTTGGAAACTAGACCCCCTAAGGAGCTTATCTAGATGTGTGGTGAGCATTTTAAACCCCCAAGTGCTTCACAGAAGTTTTTAACACAAAGCCGTGAAAATAAAAAATCATTTTTTTTCACAAAAATGATGTTTTCACCCCCAAATTTTTACTTTTACAAGGATAACAGGAGAAATTTGACCACACAAGTTGTTGTGCAACTTGTTCTGAGTACACCGATACCCCATATGTGGGGTAACCACTGTTTGGTTGCATGGCAGGGCTCAGAAGGGAAGGAGTGCCGTTTTAGAATACAGACTTTGATGGAATGGTCTACGGACATCATGTTGCATTTGCAGAGCCCCTGATGTGCCTAAACAGTAGAAACCCCCGACAAGTGACCCCATTTTTGAAAATAGACCCACATAGGAGTTTATCTAGATGTGTGGTGAGCACTTTAAACCTCCAAGTGCTTCACAGAAGTTTTTAACGCAGAGCCATGAAAACAAATTTTTTTTCACAAATATTATGTTTTCACCCCCAAATTTTTACTTTCACAACACAAGGATAACAGGAGAAATTGGACCAAAAAAGTTGTTGTGCAATTTGTCCTGAGTACGCTGACACTCATATGTGGGGGGTACCAGGGTTTGGGTGCATGGCAGAGCTCGGAAGGGAAGGAGCACCGTTTTGGAATGCATACTTTGATGGAATGGTCTGCAGGCGTCATGTTGCGTTTGCTTAGCCCCTGATCTGCCTAAACAGTAGAAACTCCCCACAAGTGACCCCATTTTGGGAACTAGACCCCCCCAAGGAACTTATCTAGATGTGTTGTGAGAACTTTGAACCCCAAGTATTTCACTAAAGTTTATAACGCAGAGCCGTTAAAATTAAAAATCATATTTTTTTTCCACAAAAATGATTTTTTAACCTGCAATTTTTTATTTTCACAAGGGTAACAGAAGAAATTGGACCCCAAGACTTGTTTTCAAATTTGTCCTGAGTACATTGGTACCCCATATGTATGGGGGAACCACTGTTTGGGCACACGTCAGGGCTCAAAACAGAAGTAGTGACATTTGGAATGAAGACTTTGATGGAATGGTCTGTGGGCATCATGTTGCGTTTGAAGAGCCCCTTATGTGCCTAAACAGTAGAAACCCCCCACAAGTGACCCATTTTGGAAACTAGACCCACCAAGGAGCTTATCTAGATGTGTGGTGAGCACTTTGAACCCCCAAGTGCTTCACAGAAGTTTTTAATGCAGAGTCATGAAAATAGAAAATCATTATTTTTCCACAAAAATGATTT
Source organism: Oophaga sylvatica (assembly GCA_033576555.1). NCBI lineage: Eukaryota > Metazoa > Chordata > Amphibia > Anura > Dendrobatidae > Oophaga > Oophaga sylvatica. The sequence goes on from JARQOD010000006.1 coordinate 176,170,063, forward strand.
TTTAGCCCCCAATTTTTTATTTTCCCAAGGGTAACAGGAGAAATTAGACCCCCAAAGTTGTTGTGCAAATTGCTCTGAGTATGCTGATGCCCCATATATGGGGGAAAGTACTGTTTGGGCGCACAGCAGAGCTCAGAAGGGAGGGAGCACCATTTGACTTTTTGAACGCAAAATTTGCTGGAATCAATGGTGGCGCCATGTCGCATTTGGAGACCCCCTGATGTGCCTAAACAGTTGAAACCCTTCAATTCTAACTCCAACCCTAACCCCAACACATCCCTAACCCCAATCCCAACCCTTACCATAACCCAAATCACAACCCTAACCCCAACACACCCCTAACACTAACCACAACCCTAACTCCAACAAACCCCTAACCCTAACTCCAACAAACCCCTAACCCTAATCCCAACCCTAACCATAACCCTAATCACAACCCCAACCCCAACACACTTCTAACCCTAATCCCAATCCCAACCCTAACCATAAATCTAATCAAAACCCTAACTCCAACACACCCCTAACACTAATCCCAACCCTAAGGGTATGTTTCCACGCTGCGTGCTGGTAGCGCTTTGGACGCAGTGGATACCTGGCTACGCCCAAAGCGCTGCCGGTTTTTGTATGCGCGGTGATTCTGGATGTGTTCATTGAACATATGCGGAATCAGCGCATCCCATCCATAGACTGAGTTATTTATCTTGCGGAGACGGAGTGTCTCCGCAAGATAAATAGACATGCTGCAGTCTAGAAAAACACGCCGCAGGTCCGTAATTTCGGGTGTGACACCCGCGTCCCTACACGCATAGTGGAGACGGGATTTCATAAAATCCCCTGCACTATGCTGTAACATCTGGATGCTGCAGATTGAACGCTGCGGCTGCACGCAGCATTCAATCAGCAGCAAATCCTTGCAACATACGCTACGTGGAAACATACCATAACCCTAATCCTAACCCTAATCCCAACCCTAACTCTAATCACAACCCTAACTCTAATCCCAACCGTATCCCTAACCCTAACCCTAACTTTAGCCCAACTCACTTTAGCCCAATTGTAACCCTAATGGAAAAATGGAAATAAATTTACATTTTTTATTTTCTTATTTTTCCCTAAGGGGTTTTATTTTTATTTTTTTTATTTTGATCACTGTGATAGGGTTTTTCACAATGATCAAAATGTACCTGGAAATAATGAATCTGCCGGGTGCCGGCAGGCAAACTGCGCATGCGCCCACCATTTTCTTTACATTTCTGTTTTTTTCAGTCAAGATGGGGTGCAGACTGTACATTAATGAAAAAAAATGAACTTTTTTGAATTTACCAAATGGCTGCAATGAAACAAATAGTGAAAAATTTAAAGGGATCTGAATACTTTCTGAACCCACTGTACATCATGTAATCAACACATAATTGTATCAATAAAGAATAAAGTTGTCTCAAAGCCAAATATCAGGAAGTATCAAAAAACAAAGCAGTTTTATTTAAAACATGACATACCAAAAAAAGTCTAAAACATGATACAAGCCCATGTAAAAAAACACTCAAAATTAAATGCATGTGCATTTATTTTTCTAATAGATGTAGACAGGAGGAACTCACCAAATACTTCGTCGTTTATTCCAGGGTACTAGAATGATGTACAATAATAAATTATATTGTGGTACTAGAATAATATAATGTTATACTGGAAAAACGTAGCTAGATGACAAAGGTGGTCAAATAAATGGAGCAAAGCTATTTGACCATTTGAGGCCAAACTGTTGTTCTGTTTTCAGGAACCATATCTATTTTGTATCCTGTGTTGTCCCTAAAGCTGACTGAATTTGCCATCTCATAAAATCATAGAATGTTAGAGTTGGAAGGGACCTCCAGGGTCATCATGTTCAACCCCATGTTCAATGCAGGATTCACTAAACCATCTCAGACAGATGTCTGTCCAGCCTTTGTTTGAAGACTTCCATTTAAGGAGAACTCGCAACCTCTTGTGGCAGCCTGTTCCACTCATTGATCATCCTCACTTTCTGAAAGTTTTTTCCTCGTAGGACATAGTTTGCAGTCCGCTCACCATCCTGGTAACTCTTCTCTGAATTTTTTCCAGTTTTTCAATGTCTTTTTTTTAAATGTGGTGCCCAGAAATGGACATAGTATTCCAGATGAGGCCTGGCCAAGGAGGAAAAAATAAATAAATAAATAAATTTCATACAATATATATTGCCTAGATATAAGGCGCTTCCAATAGCAAACAAATCATAGAAAAAGAGTGGGAAGCTAAATGCCCTAAAATCAATATAATTTTATTATGAACAAAGGAAAAAAAACATTACAAGTAGATATGGTACATATGGGGGCAAAAATGCAAAAGAAAAGGCCTAAAAAGAAGGTAGGAGGACTCTTTTTCTATGATTTGCTGACCAAGGAGGAGTAGAGAGGAATAATTACTTCACATGATCTAGACTCTGTGCTTCTCTTGATACATCTTAGAACTTTGTTTTCCTTTTTTTTCTGCTGCTTCACACTGTCGACTCGTGCAGTCTGTGATCTATTAGTATACCCAAGTCTTTTTCACACGTGCTGTTGCTTAGTTCTATTCCTCTCATTCTATAGATGTAATTTTCATTTTTCTTGCACAGATGCAAAATCTTGCATTTCTCCCAGTTTAATACCATTCTATTAGTGGCTGCCCATTGTTCAAGCTTATTTAGATCCTTCTGAATCCTTTCTCTGTCTTCTCTATTGTTAGCTATCCCTCCTAGCTTTGCATCGTCTGCAAATTTGATCAGTTTACCTTCAGTTCCCTTACCTAGATCATTTATAAAAACATTGAACAACACTGGGGCCAGGACATAGCCTGTAGTATCCCACTTGCAACACTTTTCCAATGTGCAACCATTTATTACCACTCTTTGAGTACAATCACTGAGCTGGTTATGAATCCACCAAACCATAGCCTGGTCAATCTCAGACTTGGTCATTTTTTCAGTAAGGATAGTGTGAGATACTTTATCAAATGCTTTGCTAAAGTCGAGATATACTATATCTACCGCATTTCCCTGATACACCCAGTCAGTGATTCTATGGCGCCCCTGAGGGTCCAGTCACCACAGAGGTACTGCACCTCATCCAGTAGTGTTACTGGTATAAACACGTCACTCCTTGTTGATTATAACCATAATGGTGCCTTGATTAGGGATGCCACTCCCATATTAACATATCATAAAAGTAAATCCGGCACTCGAATTTGTGATGAAGAAAAATTATTTTATTTCAGAAATGCAATCCACAACATGTGACGTTTCGGTCAAAACATCAGACCTTCTTCAGACTATGGAAAATGAAACGAAAATAACAAACAAATCAGTTTATCCATATGAGTCAATACATTTTCTAATGTCACACACAAAAAATAATAAGAAATTCAAGAATGCAATCTGGTAAGGAGATCATTCTTTATTCCTCGCACTAGTCAGAGACTCCTATAGCACTTTCACTCACCATTGCAATTTGCTTATATGAGCCCTACTTCAATCTTCTGGAACATCTCCTGTTTTCCAGGATTTTTCAAAGATTATAGCTAGTGGTTCTGCAATTTCCTCTGCTATCTCTTTCAGTACTCTAGGATGTAATTAATCTGGACCAGGAGATTTAACTTTATTTAAATTAACTAAGTGTTCCCTCACCATCTCTCTGTTTATGGATAGAGTAGATTCTTTTATTCCTTCGATGGCACTGTGAAGATCAGTTGATGTTGTAATTGCTTTCTTAGAGAACACAAATACAAAATAGGAATTTAAAATTACGGCCTTCTCAACATAATTTTTGACCACTTCACCCTTTTCACAGAAATACTTTTTCCTAACTTACAATGCAACACCTCCTCCCTTCTTGTGTGTTTCTAATAAATAAGCATGTGTATCATCCCACCAAGTTTCAGTGATGCCTGTGACATCTCTCTTCTTGTGTTAGCAGCTCCAATTCTCCTTGTTTGTTTCCCACGCTCTGTGCATTTATACAGACACATTTTAGTTTGTAGTCGGCTTCTCTTGCTTCTCTATTTTCATTCAAAATGTGTTGTTTTTGTTTTTCCTTTTCACTTCTAATAGCAGGGTTCGCAAAAGAATTCATTAGCTGCATATTTCTTCTTAGCCATATATTTCCCATCGCACATTGCTCTAGTTTAAAGATCTCGTTTAAAGCTGACCTGATGAGTGTAGTAAGGTGTGTAGCAAATATGTGTTTTCCTATTTTCGTAAGATGCAACCCATCTCTAGCAAGGAATGAAAAAAAGGATGTTTATTGAAAATCCTTAAAATCCTTTATAAAAGCATAGTAGCCACTTACCCAATAGGGGGAGTTCACACTGGCAGACGCGTTTCAGACCCCAAGGGCTTTAGTCATTGCATCCCATATTGTCCTACCCCTTGACCTTATATACCATTTCCTGTATGTGTGATGACTCCTAGAGTGGACCTTCAGGGTCGCGATATCAACCCACCCTGGGCGAGCTGACCTAGTGATAACCACCCCCTATACCGGGAACGTCAGGGGCAGGCCCAGGGGAAAAAAGTACCAAGACTGCTGGAACCAGGTGGCCGGCTCACAGAACACAGGATTACGCAGAGTACCAGATAGTGCAAGGCGTGTGCATGCAGAATACAGGACAGTGCAAAGTGTGTTTATGCAGAATACAGGACACTGCAAGGCATGTATACGCAGAGTAAAGGACAGTGCAAGGCATTACACGAGGGTATGCAGAGCATAGGACAGTGCAAGATGTGTATACGAGGGTAAGCAACAGACTGGAGCGCGTATAGCGAGCGCCAAGGAGCACGCTAAAGAGGCAACACAGTATGCGCTGGGAAGCATGCCTGGGTATAAGGCAAGGCAGAGCGCGCGCTGGGTAGCAGGCCTGAGTGCAAAGCAAGGCAGAGCGCGCGCTGGGTAGCAGGCCTGAGTGCAAAGCAAGGCAGAGCGCATGCTGGAAAGCACGTTAGAGCACAAGGCAGGGGACCTGACCTGGAAGTCCGATATTTTTTAACTGCCTTGAGCCTGATGAAGTTCCTTGCTGCGCCTGAATCCACATAAAAAAAAAATATATATATGATTTTTTGCTGTGCACGATATTATTTTTATTTGTGTTTGGTTGCACATGTTGATTTATCTCTTTGCACTCAGCAGTTTTCGGCACTTGGCACTTTACTGTGTAAATTTGTTCATACATAGTATATTCACAGTGTGGTTTTTATAGTTACTTGTGATATGCCTGTTCTGTGGACACCACCTGTCATTAAGACTTGAGCCTATTTATATTGTGGTGATATCTTTACAATAGTACATAACTATTTATGACCAATTACATTTTCACCACAATATATTGTTACATGTGTTATATATATTCATTATTTTGCTGTTTTGCTTCATTTTTATTACAATTTTTATATTTGTTCTATTGCACATAAAAGAATTTTCTGTCATTAATATTGTGCTATTTATTAATAAAGACAATTTGTTTTTACTTATATTGCATTTATTGATTATTTCTTCACAATCTCCCGGTTGGTAGATTTCCCAATCTCTTTTTTCCATTTCCTGGGTGGTGGTTCCTGAATCCACATAAGCCTCAGAGTAACGTTTGGAACCAAGATTCAGCAAAACAGACACAGTCAGGGGGGAGAGGAATTACATACACCTAGGAAGGCCTCTCCTACCAAACCTAGGCGGAGAAGTTTCCTGGCCTCTCGGGGCAGGAGCAAAGGAGATGAGAAGCACTCCCACAGTAGAAGCAGAGTCCCTGTGCAAGTCTCTCCCTACGAGGCTGTTCAGCCATCTTGAGTCGGTACATCTGCATAGGCTCAGAAACAGGGCCCGCAGAAGGTAGCACGGATCGTAAGTGGGAAGCAGGCCCGGATTTGGGGGGCCCAAAGGGCCCGGGCCCTGGGCCACCCACCAAGAGGGGGCCTCCCACCAATATAGGGATATATATCTCAAAACATGTCTCTTTGCTGTGAACCGTTTCTAATGATGAGGAACATTTAACAAAAGAGAAACTATTGAAAGTGTAAGGACCTGGCTATGGTCCTACATCTCAGTGGCTGGCGCAGAGTGGCAGAGTCATGGCACCTGACCTGCGTCAGCATCCACTGACCTGGCTAGCCAGACTTCCTTAGTACACTGTACCTAATGCTTAGCTTATGGCATGCGGCAGCCTTCTCTGATCCCAACAGTCGCTACCTGTTCAGCTATATGATCGCTCCCTCGGATTAAATCAGATGAGAGTTTGTTCAGCTACCTTTGAGGAAGGAGGCGGAGCCACGATGTCAGCGCGAGAAGAGGATTCTCCACCACGGAGCGCGCAGGACTTCACTCTGACTGGAATGGATCATCAGTCACTGAACATCCAGAGGTGAAGTGGTTCAGTCTTCTCAGTGTCGCGGTGGGTGAGTATAATCTCTGTGTGTGTGTGTCTGTCTGTGTATCTTTCTTGCAGCTCCTGCCCTACACAGTACCATACTGTATATACAGGTCCACACTATATCCTGCATTACAGTCTGTGTATGCTGTATGTATATAGTGTGGACCTGTTTACAGTATAGTGCTGAATTACCCTGCATGAATGATTTTTGTAAATAAACTTGCAGTCATTTCATTTTTTGTTTTTTTCCATTACATATTGCAACACCTTGAAAAATGAGCCTCCCTCCAAAATGGGCCCCGGGCCACCCACCTCTCAAATCCGGCCCTGATGGGAAGGACTGGGAGTAGACAAAGAGAGACAAGTAGGCTATCTCTCCCTGCTGTCTCGTGGGTGCGTTCTTGGAAACGCAGATCAATGCGTGTCACAAGAGAGATTAAGTTCTCCAAAGAGACTAGATAGGCCGCGCCAAAAGGCCCCTAAGAGGGCCTCATTGTTCCAACCGAGTTCGGAGGATAATGTACGAAAATGGATGGCATATTGTCCAATGGAAAGAGTACCCTGATGGAGGTTGAAGAGAGCCTCGGTGGTGGAAGAGAGATGACCCGACTCATCGAACACCTTGCGGAAGGTGTCCAAAAAGGTGGAAAGCTGAGAGATGAGTGGAGCATCACGCTCCCAGAGGGGGTTCACCACGCTAAAGCCTCACCCTCTAAGTGGGAAACAGTAAAGGCCACCTTAGCTCAATTGGTGGGATATTGCAGCTGCAAGAGCTCAAAATGCAGTCGAGATAGATTCAAAAACCCACGACACAACTTGGGGTCCCCACTATGCTGCGGTGGTTTGCCTAAGAAGGGCTTCGGGTGTGAGACCGTGGCTTGGGCAACAGATTGTAGAGAAAGGATTCGGTTATCTACCGACGCCATAGAGTTGAGGATGTGGGCCTGGGTGTCACGTTGCTGAGTGAGCTCTTGTTGCAGACTGGCCAACTGAGAGGCATTCCCTGGGTCAGAGGTCTGTAAGGCGGACAGACCGGTATCCATAGATTTCATAACAGACATAATCCGTGTCTGGTTTTCCCAGAAAAAGAGCAACTCTTTTTGAGTGGCAGCCGAGGTACCAGCAGGGTCCATGGCCTGATTATACTGTGATGACTCCTGGAGTGGACCCTCTGGGTCGCGATACCAACCCACCCTGGGCAAGCTGGCCTAGTGAGAACCACCCCCTATACAGGGAGCGTCAGGGGCAGGCCCAGGGGAATAAAGTACCACGACTGCAGGAACCAGGTGGCCGTCTCACAGAAGATAGGATTATGCAGAGTACCGGATAGTGCAAGGCATGTGCACGCAGAATACAGGACAGTGCAAAGCGTGTTTACGCAGAGTACAGGACAGTGCAAGGCGTGTACACGAGGGTACACAGAATACAGGACAGTGCAAGGCGTGTATACGCAAAGTGCAGGACAGTGTAAGGCGTTACACTAGGGTACGCAGATCACAGGACAGTGCAAGGCGTGTATACGAGGGTAAGCAACAGACTGGTGCGCGTATAGCGAGCACTGAGGGGCTAAGGTAAGAGGCCACACAGAGTACGCACTGGGAAGCATGCCTGGGTATAAGGCAAGGCAGAGCACGTGCTGGGTAGCAGGCCTGAGTGCAAAGCAAGGCAGAGCGCACGCTCGGTAGCAGGCCTGAGTGCAAAGCACCTGAGGAAGACGGAGCTATTCCGTTGAAACGTGTTGTGGAAATCAATAAATGAAGACTTTTTAATAGCAGCTGTACTGCGTCCCTCGCACTCCTTATGACTGGATTGCTTTATTATCACCTTGTCTAATCCTCTCATGAGGTAACCAGCCAGAGCTGCCCCGGAGAACCTTAATCTTATCTGCCCTTACCGCCAGCTTGGCGCTCCTTTGAAACCATCTATTTGAATTTGTCTGAGTGCAAAGCAAGGCAGAGCGCGTGCTGGGAAGCACGTTAGAGCACAAGGCAGGGGACATGAGTACAGAGAGCAGCCAAGCAGGAACCAAGCGGGTCTAACTAGGAAGCGCAACAATAATCAGGCGCCGCCTACAGGAAGAGGCAGCCTGATATAGGGCAAGTGTGCTGGGACTTCCGGGTCAGGTCCTCCAGGACCATAGAGACGTCAGAGATGGAACGGCCCCAGAGTGAAGCGCGGGAGGTGCGCGTGCGCACTCGACGAGCCGCACGGACGTGATACCGAAAGTGATGACGTCGGACGCTGAGTCCCGGCGCCCGAGGAATGCGGTGAGAGCGGCATTACAGTACGAAACAGCTGATTGAATTCAATCAAACCTATATCACTGCTATGAATGAGTTAAAAAGCACACATGTTAGTACAATTAACATAATAACAAAAAAAAGCACACACAAAAAAATACACAAAAAACACAAACTTTTTTAGTATAACTATAAAGCCTAACTCCATGTTATCACATAATTGCATAGATTAATACAAAAGCTGCATTGATTATCCATAGTAATATGAAAGATTTTGTTTCATGTTCATGTCTCAGGGCGCTCTAGTCTGTGACATGTATATCCACCAGGTCTCTCTGCTCAGAAGTTTTCTAGGGTGATCCCCCCACCTCTCGAGGGTTAAGAGACCCTCTCTATACCCGTGACTCTGCCGTTCGCTGTATCCCCATTATGATACTGTGAAACGTGTTTGCTCACGGCTGAACATTTAAGGACTGTCTTATTGCATCATCTGACAAATCACATCTGAGTCTAACTTTCAGGGGTTGGTAGTGCAACCTACAAACTGAATGTTGCAGGACTTACAAGAAAGGAGATACAGTCATGGCCAAAAGTTTTGAGAATGACACAAATATTATATTTTCACATGATCTGCTGCCCTCTGGGTTTTATGTGTGTTTGACAGATGTTTTTATCACAGACAGAAATATAATAATTGCAAACATATGAAGTAACAAAAGCTTATATTGACAGTTAGAATGAGTTAATGCAGCAAGTCAATATTTGCAGTGTTGACCCTTCTTCTTCAGGACCTCTGCAATTCTCCCTGGCATGCTCTCAATCAACTTCTGGACCAAATCCTGACTGATAGCAGTCCATTCTTGCACAATCAATGCTTTCATTTTGTCAGAATTTTTAGGTTTTTGTTTTTCCACCCGTCTCTTGATGATTGACCACAAGTTCTCAATGGGATTAAGATCTGGGGAGTTTCCAGGCCATGGACCCAAAATCTCTATGTTTTGTTCCCTGAGCCATTTAGTTATCACCTTTGCTTTATGGCAAGGTGCTCCATCATGCTGGAAAAGGCATTGTTGATCGCCAAACTGCTCTTGGAGGGTTGGGAGAAGTTGCTCTTGGAGGACATTCTGGTACTATTCTTTATTCATGGCTGTATTTTTAGGCAAGACTGTGAGAGAGCTGATTCCCTTGGCTGAGAAGCAACCCCACACATGAATGGTTTCAGGATGCTTAACAGTTGGCATGAGACAAGACTGGTGGTAGCGCTCACCTTGTCTTCTCCGAATGAGGCATTTTCCTGATGTCCCAAACAATCGAAAAGGGGATTCATCTGAGAAAATAACTTTACCCCAGTCCTCAGCAGTCCACTACCTGTACCTTTTGCAGAATATCAGTCTGTCCATGATGTTTGTTCTGGAGAGAGGTGGCTTCTTTGCTGCCCTCCTTGAGACCAGGCCTTGCTCCAAGAGTCTCCACCTCACAGTGCGTGCAGATGCACTCACACCTGCCTGCTGCCATTCCTGAGCAAGCTCTGCACTGCTAGTAGCCCGATCCCGCAGCTGAAACACTTTTAAGAGACGGTCCTGGCGCTTGCTGGTCTTTCTTGGGCGCCCTGAAGCCTTTTTGGCAACAATGGAACCTCTCTTCTTGAAGTTCTTGATGATGCGATAGATTGTTGACTGAGGTGCAATTTTTCTAGCTGCGATACTTTTCCCTGTTAGGCCATTTTTGTGCATTGCAATGATGACTGCACGTGTTTCTTTAGAGATAACCATGGTTAACAGAAGAGAAACAATGATGCCAAGCACCAGCCTCCTTTTAAAGTGTCCAGTGGTGTCATTCTTACTTAATCATGACAGATTGATCTCCAGCCATGTCCTCATCAACATCCACACCTGTGTTAATGGAGCAATCACTGAAAAGAGGTTAGCTGGTCCTTTTAAGGCAGGGCTGCAATGATGTTAAAATGTGTTTTGGGGGATAAAGTTCATTTTCTAGCCAAATATTGACTTTGCAAGTAATTGCTGTTAAGCTGATCACTCTTTATAACATTCTGGAGTATATGCAAATTACCATTAGAAAAAGTGAAGCAGTAGACTTTGTAAAAATTAATATTTGTGTCATTCTCAAAAATTTTGGCCATGACTGTAGATGTTAGGCCTCCCACAGGTGAGGCTGAGTCCTTCAGGGCAGGTAAATGTGTAGGGATGCAGGACGGAGGGGAACCCGGAAGTTAGGGGTAAGAAGCTGGACACACACACAAGTCACCTTTACACACACAGTACCTTTACTGTAGATGTTGCAGGCACATTTCGGAGCACTGTAGGAAAAAGGGTGCACATGCAGATTCTTCCACTGAGTAGGTGTGTGGCCTCCTGTTCCTTGCCTTTCTGTAATTGAAGTCCTGGCCTGCATGTATCTGGGTCTAACTTAGTCTCTGTCCTGCACCTGGCTGACCTTGCGGTTGGATCTTCTCTTGAAGTACAGTCCCTACTTGCAGCATCCCGCTTTCCGGACTCCGTCCTCCTGGCCCAGTTACGTATCAGTTCTGTGGTTTTCCTGGGACCTATAGTCCTCCAGGAACTCCGGTGTTCTCCTAATGGGTCGTAGAGATCCCTAAAGGCTCGGGCCCCGGCGTCCGGTAAATACTTGTTGAGGTGAGCTATTAAGGCTCCTCTGCCTCTTTACTTCTCTTTCCACTTGCCTTCAGCCTACTCGGGCCCTCACATGATTACACACACAGGCTGTTGGTGGGCAGCCTCTTTGCTGCTCTCAGAGCGTCGGCACGCTCCCAGCTCTCAACTTGAGCTATGGAGTCCCTCACTGCAAACTCCACTCGTCTGCTCCATCTGCAGACTACTCACTTGTATTAGCTCTGACTAGACTGGAATGGATTCGTCTCCACTCTACTAGACTCCACTCTATTGAACTGAACTCTGTCTTTGCTCTCTCTAGAGAGGCTGAACTCACAGACTGCAGGCTGCAGCCTTCTCAAAATCAAATCTGAGCTCTCTTCCTATCTTCACCCTCCTTTTATATGCCTATCAGGCTCCCTCTGGTGGTCTTAGGGATGGGTGAAGATGTGTGTATGAATTAGGACCTCTAGTGGTTAAATCTTTTAGTGCACCCTTCCAGGAGATGTGGGAATCCTAGCACAGCTGGGCTCCACAGAAGCGATCTCTCACAGACCGCCACCGCTTCACAATTCTCTCCCCTGAAATGTAATAGCAAACATTGGTTAGTATACAACATCAGTGTTTCCCAAACTCCAGTCCACACAGCCCACACGGGTTATGTTCTCAGGATTTCCAGTGTTGCACAAAAGGAAATCATGAAAACATGACCAGTGGGGGCCACGAGCACTGGAGTTTGGGAAACACAGCTTTGAGTCCAGCAACCTGAACTGTATATACTTACGGTGTTTTCAATCTTGGCCCGTGCGTCGAGGTCCTCCCAGCTGTCCACGAGTTCTGAAAAGATTTCCTTCCAGAGCCGACGGGTCACTATGACATCAGCATGGCGGCGGTCCCCCAAGTTCCACAGTGGCTCCCTTTCTCGGACCAGATCGATGAGGAGGTCCACGTTCAGAACCCCCTCCTCACCGTCCATCTTGGGAGCACGCTGTGAAGCCTGTTAAAGAAAAAGAGAAAAAATATACATTAGTCTCCAAACTACCAAGGAAAAAAAAATTGAAAATAAAACATAAAACAAAAAAGTTTACAAAAAAAAAAAAAAAAAAAAGATACTTACATGATGGTGACTGCCGCGTCATTCACGCCGACGACCCTGGGAGGCCCTGCGAGGACCTCTTTACGGAGCACCAGTTCCGGAAGATATGTGTTTGGGTGCAGTGTGATGTCTGTACTAAATTGTTTTCTATGTGTTGTGTGTAGTGTGATGTTGTGTTTGAGCGATGCATGCAGGGAACTTACAAATTGCGAGCCCACTCTGGGTATCTCTCCACCCCTTCGGTCTTCTCCTGGGAGCTCCTCTTCATGTTCCATTTCCTGTTATAAATAAAAAGTAATGCCATTAATATAAAAATAACAGAGATGCAATTGTGAAAAAAAACTTACCTCTAAACGCTGACAATGCGTCGGAGGGCTCCCAGAATTTAAAGACGTGTCCTATGCTGCTGGCGTTGAGAGCCGTCTTCTGCTGTGGAATAAAGACAAACAAAGGCCATGCAATATCAAATGCTATTGCATGGCCCTGGCTGGAAGGGGTAGTGTGTGATATTTACCGTCTGCTGTCTGCTGCCGTGGTCTGCTGCTCATTGTCAGGCTCTTCTAGGGCTGGTGCTGGAGGTACTGGTGTCTGCGTTGTCGGCCGGCTTGTTCTGTGGAATAAAGAGAAAAAAAGCCCATGCAATATCAATTGATATTGCATGGCCCTGGATGGAAGGGGTAGTGTGTGATATTTACCGTCTGGCCTCTGCTCCCATGCTCTCCATCAGCAGCCGCATCTATGGTGGTTCCTCGGCGGCTGGCTCCATATCTTGCTCCTGCTCTCTTCGATGGCTGCATGGTTATGGCTGAGGGTGGTCCCACAAACATTGTTTATATAGGTTGGCTGTGGGCTGGGCTGCAAAACAAAAACCAGACAAAAAAAACGGATCCTCGGCGGCTGGCTCCATATCTTGCTCCTGCTCTCTTCGATGGCTGCATGGTTATGGCTGAGGGTGGTCCCACAAACATTGTTTATATAGGTTGGCTGTGGGCTGGGCTGCAAAACAAAAACCAGACAAAAAAAAACGGATCCGGCGCATTGCGGTGCTCATAGACTTTCATTGAAGCAAAAAGCCGGAAGCGCCAGATCCGGCGCTTCCGGCCTTTTCGCCGGAGACAAAAAATGTTACATGAGACGTTTTTTCCAGACGCCGGATTGAGACCAGACGCCGGCGAAAAACTGACACGTCGCATGCTAATGCGGTGCGATCCGGCACTAATGTTAGACAATGGTAAAAAAACGGATCAGGTTTTATTTTTTGGAAAAAATGCCGGAACTCGCCTGATTGCAAAAACCTGATGTGTGAAACAGGCCTTACAGAGTCAGATGAATATTCTATAGTGCGATTTTCTCCTCCTCAATCTTCCTTTCTATCAGCTGTAGGTTCCTCTGAAATGTACAAAGGCCATTAATTATTATAACGTACAACAGCATTGGTGACCGTGACAAATTTGATCACAGGGGGCATGGCCGGCTCCAGGTTTTTATGCGCCTCGGGCGAAAGAGCCTCAGTGGGCCCCTTTAACACAGACCACGATTCATGATGCACAGATACGGCAGAGAAATATAGGTACAGTACAATGCCAAACACTTCTCTTCTTCCATTACATGAGTGATATCTATTGTAAATTGTACAATAGCTCAAAAACCGCCAAATCCTCGCAGCGCACAGTACAGACTGGACAGTACAGTCCTCCATACAATATTATGGGCACCACATAGTCCCCCCTCATCACCCATATAATACCCCATGCAGGATGTCACCCCCCATACCCCATATAATGCTCCATACAGAATACTGGTCCCCATATAATGCTCCATACAGAATACTGGACCCAATATAATGCTCCATACAGGATATTGGTCCCCATATAATGCTCCATACAGGATACTGGTCCCCATATAATGCTCCATACAGGATACTGGTCCCCATATAATGCTCCATACAAAATATGGAGCTCTCCTCTGCGCTGTGCTGTGTTCTGCACTGTTACGGCTCAGGAAAGGGCACTGTGGAAAGACTCCCCATTATCAACATCATTGCCTCCCCATCATCATCATTGCCTTCCCATTATCATCAATGCCTGCCCATCATCATCATCGCCTCCCCATCATCATCATTGCCTCCCCATTATCATCAATGCCTGCCCATCATCATTATCGCCTCCCCATCATCATCATTGCCTCCCCATTATCATCAATGCCTGCCCATCATCATCATCGCCTCCCCATTATCATCAATGCCTCCCCATCATCATCATCACTACCCTCCCCCACCACCATCAAACATACAGCACCACACACAGACAGAACCGCAGCACACCAGCACTCTCTTACACACAAACACACACACACACAAAACACCGCACTACATACACTACGCACACACTGATACACACAGACACACACACACACACTGATACACACACACACGTACCTCACATCTCACCTGTCCGGCGTCCGCGCGCTCTCTGCCACAGCCGGCCACTGAATGATGACACCATTCAGCGGTGCTGCTGTGAGAGGAAGCGCAGGCGCCCCCTGGAGCCCGGAGCTGCTGCAGCGGAGGCACGGGGAGAGTAAGTATTGTGCCAGCTGCTGCCAGGGCCATGAGCAAGCGGGGGGGGCCCAGTGGCGGCGCTGACACCGCTCTCCTCTGCTAACGGGCGCCGGGGTGCCTGATGGCGAGTGGGCCCCCCCGCCCTGCTCAGGGCCCCGGCACTTGCCCGGGTATGCCGGGTGCTGACGCCGGCCCTGACAGGAGGCATATAGTTGGGGTGGCACAGAGATCACATGGGGGCACATAGCTTGGGGGGGCACATAGCTGAGGTGTACAGATAACGAGCAGAAAGGCACAGAGTTACCGGCACAGAGATCACTCTGAACTCTATAGCAGCAGCTCTTCTTCTGGTACCGGAGGACGGGAGCGCATTGATTGCTAACCCCACCCACCCCGATGATGTCATCAGTCATGTGCAGGCAGCGTTCTGTAATGAACGCTGTGCACCATGCACTTGGAGGTTAAAGGGCCGCCGCCAGAGCATTGTGGACTATGGGGACCTGACCGCGGGGGCTGGAGGTTCCCCACCCCTGGTTTAAATGTATTAGCGTCTAAAAGATGCAAATACATTTGAACATCAGAAGGGAGTGGAGTGTGTGCGGTGGCAGACATGGTGTGCGTACCCACAGAGAGGGCTCTGCGTGCCCCCTGTCCCTGTGGCTCACGTGCCATAGGTTCGCCATCACTGTTCTAGAGGGTTGTTTTACCAGTTAGAGGGCACAGAGAACCACACAGCAGGTGCAATAATAGGGACACATACAACAGCAGTGGCTCAGTATTGAAGTATTAGCAGGATGAGGAGTATGTGCAGGTTGGGATTAGATGGGGCAGTGTTGGAAATGTGAGACGTGAAATGTGTCTTTGTTATTGTAAGGAGGGTCAAGGTTAACCGTTTAAATGTTTATGCTGCTATGTATATGTGTATAATTGTTATGTATTTTATAGTGACGTATATCAGTGTCTTTTGCATGGTATTATACATAGATTCAGGTAAGGTAGTGCTTCCTTTGGGGACATTAGAGGAGGGCACTTGTAGTATAGTAGTTACAGCTGGGTAAATGTAGTTCTACAAAGGGCCACTAGATGGGGGCATATTAGTGGATCCAGTTAGAGAGTTGTGAGATGTTTAGTGTAGGTCAGTGATAGGCCACTGGGTGGGGGCAACTGTTATGATTTGGTAGCTGAGGAGAGCAGGCAAAAACGACAATACACCAGAGAGGTTGGAATCTACTGGATTGCAGTATCCTGACTAACCACCACAACTAAAGGCAGCCGTGGAGCGTTCCTAAGTTGGTCCTAGATGCCTCGTCACAGCCTGAGAGGTTAACTACACCTAAAGATAGAAAGAGGAAAGCTATCTGCCCCAGAGCAGATCCCCAAAGAACATAGGAAGCCCCCAAACATGTAATGGCGGTTAGACAAGAGGAAATACAGACACAGACAGAAAATAGTATGAGCAAACGTTGGGGCCCAATCTTCCTAGAAAGAAAAGGATAGGAAGGACACTTACTGCAATCCAAAAAACCCTAAAAACTACCAACTCTACTAATTGCATAAACACCTGAGATCACATGACCTCTACCACCTAAATTAGTTCTCTGGTGTAACAAAACTAAGCCGAAGCCACTGAAAAAACTGGAAAAGGCAAATGAACAAATAACAGTGGCTCAGATAAACTGAGAGGAGCACAAGCCCCCAGAGGGGACCTGGCTGACCTCCACAGAAGTGCAGAGAACAATGCAAAAAGCAAGCACAAAAATAAAAGCAGAAAATAACTTATCTGATAGCAGAAGATGCAGGCAAGACTCAGCAAGCTTCAAAGTGAACCAGGAACCACAGTTGAGACAAGAACAATTGATCACCGGCAAACATGATGGGAGGGAACCTCCCTTATATAAGACCAGTCTGTAACTCCTGATTGCCAATCTTCACAATCTTCATTGAATGGTTCAGTACTGTTTGTAACCACCAGAGGGAGCTTCTGCTCAAAATTCATTTCTAACACATTCACAACAGTACCCCCCTTGAGGAGGGGTCACCGAACCCTCATTTGGGCAACCAGGTCGGTCAGGATGAGCTCTGTGATACGCACGGATCAGTCTCCTAGCATGGATGTCCGAAGCAAATACCTAAGAATTGTCCTCCTGACCATAACCTCTCCACTTAACAAAATATTGGAGTTTCCGTCTAGAAAAACGAGAATCCAACATTTTCTCAACCAAATACTCCAGATTGCTCTCAACCAAAACAGGGTCAGGAGGCGCAGCCATAGGAACCACTGGCTCGACAAACCTCTTCAATAAGGACTTGTGGAACACGTTATGGATCTTAAATGTCCCTGGAAGAAGTAAATGAAAGGAAACAGGATTAAGAATCTCCATGATCTTATAAGATCTAATGAACCTAGGCTTAAACTTAGGAGATGCAACTCTCATAGGGATATTTCTTGAGGACAACCAGACCAAGTCCCCCACTTCAAACCGAGGACCATCAGTCCTATGCCGGTTGGCAAACCGCTGAGCCCTCTCCTGAGAGAGGGACAACCTCTCCACTACCTGGTCCCAAATATGCTGCATATGCTCCACAACAGAGTCAACACCTGGACAGACAGAAGCCTCCGTCTGTCCCGAAGAAAATCGAGGGTGAAACCCAAAATTGCAGAAAAATGGAGACATCAAAGTGGCAGCACTAGCCCTATTATTAAGAGCAAACTCAGCCAAAGGCAAAAAAGAGACCCAGTCATCTTGATCAGCAGACACAAAGCATCTCAGATAAGTCTCCAATGTCTGGTTTGTTCTCTCAGTTTGTCCATTGGTCTGAGGATGAAAAGCCGAGGAGAAAGACAATTGAACACCAAGTTTAGAACAAAAAGTCCTCCAAAATCTGGAAACAAACTGGACTCCTTTGTCAGACACAATGTTCTCAGGAATGCCGTGTAACCGAACCACGTGCTGAAGGAACAACGGCACCAATTCGGAGGAGGAAGGCAACTTAGGTAATGGCACAAGATGTATCATTTTGTAAAACCTATCACAAATCACCCAGATAACGGTCATTCTCTGAGAAACATGGAGGTCGGAAATTAAATCTATAGAGATATGGGTCCATGGTCTCTTGGGCACAGGCAATGGCATCAACAAACCACTAGAGCGAGAGCAAGGCTTGGAGTGAGAGCAAGTCCCGCAGGACTGCACAAATTCCCTGACGTCACAAGACAAAGTAGGCCACCAAAAGGACTGACTAACCAAGTCTCTGGTACCAAAAATTCCGGGATGACCGGCCAACGCGGAACAATGAATCTCAGACATCACACTCTTTTTCCACCGGTCTGGGACAAACAATTTCCCAATAGGGCAGCGCTCGGGTTTATCCTCCTGACACCCTTCCAGAGCCAGTCTCAAATTGGTCGAGATGGCGGAAAGAACTACACCCTCTTTCAAAATAACAGCAGGGTCAGATAACTCAGGAGAGTCCGCAAGAAAACTCCTCGAGAGGGCATCCGCTGTTGTGAATGGGTTTGAGATGAGTTCTGAGCAGAGGCTCCCTCTGGTGGTTACAAGCGGTACTAGTGAGGATTGTGAGGACTGGGAATCAGGTGTTACTGATTGGTCTTATATAAGGGAGTCATTTTCCCATCAGGTTGCCGGTGATCAATTGTTCTGGTCTGAATCCTTCTTTCCAGTTTCCCTTGTAGCCTGCTGTGTCGTGTCTGCATCTCCTGCTATCAGATAAGACAATTTCTTATTTTGTGTTTTTGCTATATTTTTGCATTTTGTCCTGCACTTCTGTGGGGGCCTTCAGGGTCCCCTCCGGGGGCTTTTGCCCTCTCAGTTTAGTCCAGCCACTGTGTTTTGTACTTTCTTTTTCCAGTTTTTTTTTCAGTGGCTGCTGTTTTGTTTTTGTTACACCAGAGAACTAATTTAGGTGGTAGAGGTCGTGTGATCTCAGGTGATTTTGAAATTAGTAGAGTTGGTGTTTTTTCAGGGTTTTCTGAGATTGCAGTAAGTACCCTTCCTATCCTTTTCTGTTTAGATAGTTTGGGCCCCAGCGTTTGCTCATACTATTTTCTTTCTGTGTCAGTATTTCCTCTTGTCTAACCGCCATTACATGTTTGGGGGCTTTCTATTATCTTTGGGGTTCTGCTCCGGGGCAGATAGCTTTCCTATTTCTATCTTTAGGTGTAGTTAGTTTCTCAGGCTGTGACGAGGCGTCTAGGACCAACGTAGGAACGCTCCACGGCTGCCTCTAGTTGCGGTGGTTAGTCAGGGTACTGCAATCTCATAGATTCCAACTGCTCTGGTGTATTTCCTTTTTTACCTGCACTCCTCAGCTACCGTAACATAACAGTATCACCGGCCATAAAAATTGTATGGTACTCACAGAAGGGAAAAAATATTTTGAAGGAAGAAAAGTTGTCAGAGATATTTTTCTGTTTGTTGCATTTTTTTTTTTTTTTCCCTCTGTATCTCTGGGTGCTGGGGAGGATCTTTTCTCCCAATGGAGTTTGCACAGTTGTCTGGCCGTGTGGATCAGCTTGCCACTGAGGTTCAGAGTATTGCTGCATATCTTGCTAGGTTGCCTGTTGTGGAACCTAGGATCCCCATGCCAGATTTGTTTTTAGGGGATCGAGCTAAGTTTCAGAATTTCAAAAATAATTGTAAATTGTTTCTTGCCTTAAAATCTAAGTCCTCAGGAAACGCAGCGCAGCAGGTTCAAATTATCATCTCTCTCCTGCGCGGCGATCCTCAGGATTGGGCTTTTTCCCTGATACCTGGGGATCCTGTTTTGAGTGATGTTGATGCATTTTTTCAGGCTTTGGGGTTATTGTACGATGAGCCTAATGTCACTGATCAAGCTGAAAAAGCCTTGTTGGCATTAAATCAGGGGCTTGATGACGCTGAGTTATACTGTCAGAGATTCCGTAGGTGGGCAGTCCTGACCAAGTGGAATGACGACGCTTTGGCGGCCCTTTTCCGGAAGGGTCTGTCGGATAATGTAAAGGATGTTATGGTGGGATTCCCTGTCCCCTCTGGTCTCAATGATTCTATGTCATTAGCGATTCAAATTGACAGACGTTTGCGTGAGCGGAGAAGTATGCGTGGAGTGGTGTTGCCTTGTGAGCCAGCTGCTGAGCCCATGCAGTGTGATGGAGTGGTGTCTGGGGCACAGCGTCATGAGTTTCGAAAGCGCAATGGGTTATGTTTCTACTGTGGTGATGCCTCTCATGCTATTTCAGTCTGCCCTAAGCGGGGAAGACATTTTGCACGCTCAGTTGTCTTGGGTAGTGTTCAGACTAAGTTTGTATTAACTGTCACTCTGATATGCTCTCTGTCCTCATTTTCTGCTCAGGCTTTCGTTGATTCTGGAGCAGCTATTAACCTGATGGATTATGCTTTTGCTAAACGTTGTGGGTTTCCCTTGATACCCCTACAGAAGTCTATTCCTTTACTGGGGATCGATTCTACCCCTTTGGCTGAGAATAAACCCAGTTTTCTACTCAGGTGATAATGAGGGTTGAACCTGATCACCAGGAATGCTGCAAATTTTTGGTTCTATATAATCTGCATGACATTATAGTGCTGGGTTTCCCTTGGTTACAGTCTCATAATCCTGTTTTGGATTGGAAATCTGTGTCTGTAACCAGTTGGGGCTGCCAATGTGTTAATACCAACACTCCTGTTTTTTCTGCCTCCCCCCAGGCTGAGGATGTTCCTGACTTTTTGTTCGATTTTTCTGATGTGTTTAGCGAAAGTAAATCTGCATCCTTACCTCCCCATAGGAGCTATGACTGAGCTATTGAATTAGTGCCAGGTAGTAAATTCCCTAAAGGTCGCCTTTTTAACTTGTCTGTACCTGAACATGACGCTATGCGGTCTTATATCAAGGAATCATTGGAGAAGGGTCATATCAGACCATCCTCTTCACCCTTAGGTGCCGGTTTTTTCTTTGTGGCCAAAAAAGATGGTTCATTAAGGCCGTGTATTGATTATCGTCTCTTGAACAATATTACTGTGAAATATCAATACCCGTTACCCTTGATTTCTGACCTGTTTTCCAGGGTGAAAAACGCTACTTGGTTTACCAAGCTTGACCTCAGGGGGGCGTATAACCTTATTCGCATTAAGCACGGGGATGAATGGAAGACGGCATTTAACACCCCTGAAGGGCATTTTGAGTACCTTGTGATGCCCTTTGGGCTCACTAATGCTCCTTCCGTCTTCCAGTCCTTCATGAATGACATTTTCAGGGATTTTGTGGACAAGTTTCTGATTGTTTATTTGGATGATATCTTGATTTTTTCTAATGACTGGGACTCTCATGTGAAACATGTTCGAACTGTATTCCAGATTTTGAGAGAGAATGCTCTGTATGTGAAGGGATCAAAGTGTCTTTTTGGCGTACAGAAGATCTCATTTCTGGGATTCATTTTGTCCCCATCTGTTATTGAAATGGACCCGGTCAAGTTTCAGGCCATCTGTGATTGGGTCCAACCTACTTCATTAAAGGCTCTTCAGAGATTTTTGGGTTTTGCCAATTTTTATCGTAAATTTATTGGTAATTTCTCGGTTATTGTTAAACCATTAACTGATTTGACCAGAAAGGGTTCTGATGTGGTGAATTGGCCTCCTGAGGCAGTCTCTGCGTTTCAGGAACTTAAGCAGAGATTCACTTCTGCTCCTGTTCTACGGCAGCCTGATGTTTCTCTGCCATTTCAGGTGGAGGTTGATGCCTCTGAAATTGGGGCAGGTGCCGTTTTGTCCCAAAAAGATCCAGAGACCTCTAAAAGTAACCCTTGTGCCTTTTTCTCTCGAAAATTTTCTCCTACTGAACGTAATTATGACGTGGGTAATCGGGAGTTATTGGCCATGAAGTGGGCTTTTGAAGAGTGGAGACATTGGCTGGAGGGAGCCAAACATCAGGTGGTGGTCCTTACGGACCATAAGAATCTGGTCTATCTGGAATCTGCCAAGCGACTCAATCCTAGACAGGCCAGGTGGGCCTTGTTTTTCACACGTTTTAATTTTGTGGTTTCCTTTCTTCCTGGCACTAAGAATGTTAAGGCGGATGCCCTCTCGAGGAGTTTCCTTGCGGACTCTCCTGAGCTATCTGATCCCTCTGTTATTTTGAAGGAGGGTGTAGTTCTTTCCGCCATCTCGCCCAATTTGAGACTTGCTCTGGAGGGGTGTCAGGGGATAGGCCCGAGGCTGCCTGTTGGAAAATTTTTTGTCCGGACCGGGAAAAAAAGAGTTGATGTCTGAGATTCATTTTTCCCGCATTGGCTGGGACCCCGAATTTTTGGTACAGAGATTGGTTAGCGGTCCTTTTGGTGGCCTACCTTGTTCGGATGTCGGGGAATTTGGCAGTCCTCGGGACTTGCTCTCCTCCAAGCCTTGCTCTCGCTCTAGTGGTTTGTTGATGCCATTCCCTGTGCCCAAGGGGACCAGGGCCCCCTATCTTAGGTTTTCTTTTCGACTTCCTGTTTCTCAGAGAATGACCCCCATCGGGGTTTTAATTTGTGATAGGTTTTCCCAAAAGTACTCTTGTGCCATTACCAAAGTTGCCTTCCTCCTTGTTTGGGCCGTTGTTCCTTCACACGTGGTTCGTTTCACGGCATTCCTGAGAACATTGTGTTGAAGGGGTCCAGTTTGTTTCCAGATTTTGGAGGACTTTTTTTCAAAAATGGGTGTTAATTGTCTTTCTCCTCGGCTTTCATCCTAGACCAATGGTCAAATGAGAGAACAAACCGACTTGGGGTTTTTAAAATGCTTTGGTTGCTGATCAGGGTGACTGGGTCTCTTTTTTGCCTTTGGCTGAGTTTGCCTTAATTTAGGGCTTTGTCTGCCACTTTGATGTCTCCCTTTTTCTGTAATTCTGGGTTTCACCCTCGATTTTCTTCAGGACAGACGGAGGTTCTGTCTTCCAGGTGTTACTCTGTTGTTTGGGGCGTATGCAAAGATTTGGGACCCGGTAGTGGGGGGGTTGTCCTCTCTAGGGAAAGGCCCAGCGGTTTGCTAAAACCCGGGATAGGAC